>CM021249.1:21561171-22161171 GCA_010577795.1 Isatis tinctoria | reverse complement strand
TTGACTATCTCGATGCAGAAGCTTGGAAGTTTTAAAATTGTTCTCCTATTTCTTTCGGAATTATTCCTGCCATTACTCCTTGCTCCAATAATAATATTTTTTTTTTGTTTGGGGTATTACATGCACTCTCTTTCTAATGGTACCATTAATCTTTTCGACTTGCTTCTCGAGCCCTCTGAAATGGACTGTCAGGTCTTCAAACTTCTTGGAGAACTCGGCTCCCATAGCATCGATATATCGATAAAGTGCAGCTTCTGTCATGGCGTGTTGGTCCATAAATTGACTCATCAATCTCTCAATTCGTTCATATTTTTTTCGACCTATACGGTACGTTGATGATTTAGTGAGAAGGACGGTATAGATAAGTTTTTGAATTCAAGCCGAATTGCTGAAGAGAGAATCGAGATTCTTTTAAGTGAGGAGGAAGGTAGCTTCCGTGAGAGCAAAGAGTCGGCACAAATTGATTTGTATGTGGTGTTGAGCTTGAGTTTTGGTATTGCTGTAAAAAAGAAAATTTGGCCTTTTGAGTTATTTTTATAGCCTTAGGTTTCCAAGCAGGAAAATGAAAAACACTCTCCGGTCTGTGAGTCGAATTTTAAATTTGAAACCCTAAAAACATGTGCACAGATGTGCATCATAATACGTAAGGGTCGATCCGCAAAGAGTCTTTGTTTCCTAGAGAAAACCTGTCGAAGCTAGAAATAAGTCAAAGACAGAAAAAGGGGTTTGTTATTGTAATTGTTATTAGCAAAAGATAAAACTAAAAAAGAAAATGCTAGATCGTCTGGAATTTGAAAGAGTCTAAGGATGATTTTGGTTTGAAGTCGGTTTTAGTTATAGACTTCTAAGATTAGGTTTAAGGTTTATGATTTTGTGATTTGAGAATGGAGTGGTTTATGAAATGGTTTATTCAAAAATGGAATGGTTGAGTTAAGGTTCTTTAATGGTTTATTTGATAATGTAATAGTTGTTTTAGGGTTGATTTACACTTAAAGTTGGTAATTTTGGATTTTTTTTTCTTTGACACAGTGATAATGCCAATGAAACGTTCTGAGTCTGAAGCAAATTTCGATGGAGGAAATACCACATAGTCAACGGAAACTTTTGTGTGCCAACAAGGTCTTATTTATGTGGTAAACGTGTCATATTCGAAGTGTGTAACACTCCTGAGTTGAATCATGGAAAAGCACTTGACTAAGTGGTGGGATGATGTAATATATCATGAATTTGACCTAACGCACATCGGTTTTCAGAAGCAGAAAGCAGTGTGTCACGTTAATGTTCCTACTTTGGAGCCAATTCACGAGACACTACTTGTAATCCGTGTTCTAAAAGGCACCCGCGTGAGCGATTAATCGTCCGTGTAAACGCTGTTCGTCACTTGTCTGTGGCGAATAAGTCCAAATCGGGTTTATTAATCGCCAACCGAAAAACCGGTCAGTATAATGAATAAACCGGCCGCGTAATGGCCCTACGCGCGATTTTTACAAACATTTTTGCTTTCAAAAGCTGGATTCATTTCTAAACCCGAATGAGCCCATAATTTACTAAGCCCAGTTGAAATTATTTGAGTAAAACATGCATTATTTATAGCAACCATTCTCAAATACTTTGTTTATCTCCAACCGATGTGGGACATTTTAGCTTCCTTTTTTTCTCTATTTGAACTAAATATGTTAAAAGGTGTGTTTTGACAAAAAAAAAAAATGTTAAAAGGTGTTAGTTTTCAACGTGGTAACACTATTTGACAGTCAAACTAATTATTTGACTTTTGTACATACCAAATAAGTCTTTGGATATATCTTATTTAAACAATAGCTTATATATAAACTATTTTATAAACTAATCTATTCATCTATTTTTCTTTTTTAAATCTCATTATAAAATTTTTTGTAATTTTCTTTTAAATTTTATGTTTTATAGATAAATATATTAAAAATATTTTTAAAATATTAAATTGATAAAAAAACTAATCCCCGCGTACTCCCCGATTAATCCCTGCTTTTTTGACAAATCACTAGGCCCATATCAGCCGCCCGACTAACGCCTAGCGTAGTTTTGAACATTGCTTGTAATGCATGAAAAAATAATGACATGAATGAGTGCTTACTACTAAATGAAAGGGAGATGGCCATGCTGAAGGCGTTACCAAAGAGAGCTTAATCTGGAATGAAGAGAACAATGTGTGGTTAAAGATCTTGTATACTTTTTTCCGAGAAGATCTTCTAATTATGTATTAGTTTCAATGTCAATTATGTTTCATCGTATGACATTAAACATGTGCTCTGGTTATTTAAAGAATGTTTCCTCTTTTTAAGGTTAATAACAGTATTAGTTGTACCTAATAATACCAATTGTACCCAAAAATACCAGTTGTACCAAATAATACCAGGTGTACCCAATAATACCAGGTGTACCTAATCATACTAGTTGTATCTGTGTTATAAGGTTGGCAAAGGTCTCAGTTCTACCTAGTAATACAAGTTGTATATGTATAACACTACTGAAAACATATTAGTTTCTTTTGATAACAAACGTTATTCACCTACACAAAGAGTACCATAATGCAAAAGTAGATACAAGAACGAGATTCTGTCAAAACATCAAAATACAAAGATAACAACACTTTAGTCTTTTTTTTTTGTCGTCAACAACACTTTAGTCTTAGCCATACCAAAACACTAAAACAAAAAGACAACCTCACTTCTTCTTTTTTCGGCACGATGCCAGCGTCATAAGATGACTTTGCCAACACTGCAGGATTCCACTTTTACTACCCAATTACCGACAGAGTGACTGTCTCCTTAACCTTCGCCTTCTTCTTCTCTTACTCCATGTTCTTCTTCTCTTTCTCCATGTTCTTCTCTTTCTCCATCTTCTTTTTCTCTTTCTTCTTCTTTTCTTTTGCCTTCTTCTTCTTATCCTCACCATCATCTCCTCCTATGTCGTCCACGTTATCAGCTGCATTGTAATAAAATAGCACAACTAAGAACAACAGAAAAATCAATGACTCCATAAAAGCTAACTGAAATATTCGCTTATCTCCTCCATAAATGGAGGATTATGATCAGGAAATCCTTTAAATCAAACTATAGGCCCACAATTTCTCCTTTCCTCCATTGACACAAAGCTTTCAACGTCTTTTACTCTCAAATCATGGTCGTTAAGCTTCTCCTATATGATCTTGAATTGATTGCCCATCGATTCCTTTAGTTCCAGCACCAAAAAAGGTAATGTTGGATTTGTGGGTTGAAGAACTCCATCAACTTTATCAGGGATTTCAACAGTTCGACCAGCCAAGCCTGTCTCATACGGATCTTTTCACTAGCTCTTCATCCTCTATACGGTTAGATACTGTATCCATTTGTCAATAACTATATCAATCAAACCTAGCCCATCATCAAAATTGTCCTCTATGTTGCGCACCAATGGAGCATTCTCTACACCCACAAGTTCCATATGCTAGTAATATCATATCAATATCAATAACTTAAAGTTTAAATCAAAGTTATAAGAGAAACAAATATCACCAACTTCACAAACTCTAACCTTACTACTTCCAAGCTTTTCATTTATGTTTTCCAAAGGAAAACCTTTCATGCTACAGCAATTTGAGAACTTGTGTTTGCACATTCTTCGACAACCCTTCTTTGCGGGTACAACTTCTCGGAATTTGCTTTCTAGTTGTGGAATGCACTCAAATGTGAGTCTCTACAAATAGATTTTTAAGATATTAATGTTAAAATCATTAAACTGTGTTAGATAAAATCATAAAATTAACAATAGAGGTACCTCGATTGGAAGAACAAATCCAGAAAATGCAGTTTGCTAATTAAGTTACACGTGGCTTTTGAAATTCTTCGAAAACTGTCTTATCTCTTTCACAAGGTTATCAAATGCATAGCGGTCCCACGAAAATGTCTCACACACTTGAATATTATCAACAACACTCAGCAGAAATCGCTCTATGTTACCATCAGCCTTCGAACTTGCCCTCACCACCTTGCATAAGAAGGTTGTGCAAGTTCAAGTTTATAGAAAGCTCCAGCATGAAAGATACTCCATTGGAAGACATATATGAGCGTTTACAAAGATTAAGGATATATTTTTGACTTTGAATTGAATATTCAGTTGTATAGATTATGAGTTTGAATTTAAGTTCAATATATTGACATTCACATAAATTAAAAAGTATGTTGGAACCAGACTTTGAAGAGAAAACTACGTTGGAGGGGATCATAGAAGATGATATTGATGATAGGATTGGTAATCTCAATCCAATAATTGAAAGTTGGACAAATCGACTAACTATTCAGAAGAAGAAGAAGACATGGTGGAAAGATCTGTACGAATTGGACTTGGGTTCTCGAGTTGAAGAAGTCCCTGAAAATGTTGAAAAAATCCCTGCAAATGTGGAAGAGATCCCTGAGAAGATTGATGAAGAGATCCTTGAGAAGATTGATGAAGAGCTTCTTAAACGTGTAAAATGTGCTGTCATGGAAGTGATGAACAAAAGGTTTGAGAAAATGGAACTTAAACTTGATGTCATGGATAAAAGAATCCATCTCATGGATGTGAGGATGAGAGATGTTGAGAACTATATGTCATCGGTGGCAGAGAAAGAAGCTTTCTCAGATATGCCTTTTAAGACACCTTCTAAAGCAAGCGCTTTGGTTCACTTCAATGGTGACCCTCAATCACCAATTATCAAGGAGATAAGTAAGTAGTGAAAGAATTTTCTATTTGGTTATTTGTTTTGGGGTTTATGAATTTTCTATTTTTTTAAAAATTGCATTGTTGATCTAACAATTTGATGCAGCTATAGATTAGGAGCAAAGAAGAATATGGAGAAAGAGAATAAGGAGAAAGAGAAGAACAAGAACAAGACTGTAGATGTAGGTAAAAATCGAAAAAGGCAACCGTCGATGTTGGTAAAGCCACCCTATGAGGCTGAAGCGAAAAAGAAGACGAAGAAAAGTTGAATAGAACATCATGATGTAATTTGGGTTTAATACTTTAGAGCTCAGTACTTCTTTTGTGGTTAGATGTTTAGGGTCATATGTACTTCTTTGGTAGTATGGTGTTAATTTTGTGTGACACTTTTGTGGTCAAATGCTCTTTTATCAGGTAAAACTGTGACCAAATGAATCTGGGTAAACTGGACATGTGCTTGTTATTAGGTACAACTAAGACCCACTGACACTAGGAAAAATGGTACATCTCCTTGCTACTATGTACAATTGAGACCAAGTGAGACCCGAAAAACAGGTACATCTGCTTGTTATTAGGTACAACTGAGACCAACTGAAACTCGGGAATGGTACATCTACTTGTTACTAGGTACAACGAAGACCAACTCAGACCAACTGAGACACACCACTTAGATAAGACAAACATAAGTTTTACAATAAACAAACATAATTCTTACAATACAAAATAAGAAGGTCCTATGGGGAAAATAAGAATCTTCAGCCGAACAAACAAGTCTTACAATACAAAATAAGATCCTACATGAAAAAATAAGGATCTTCAGTCGAATAATGTTTTCAAACCCAGAAACTACCACATGCTAATGAATCTTTAATTGGATTTCTTGGCAAATAAATTATTTATCTCGGTCATCTGTCTTTCAGTTCAAGCTAAGAGCTCTTTAATCTTATCGATTTCAGCATGAACCTCGCGAATTGACTCACGAAACGTTTTCAAAACAGTATTAGAACCATCTCTCTTGATGAAAGCGTTAAGCTTTTGAAGCCGCCACCTTATGATTGTAAATTCGTCGTCAACAGCGTCATCCCACCACTTAGAGACGTGATCTCCTTCCTCCTACACATAAATCATCAGTCAATTGTATTACCATTAGGAAATCCAACACTAATTTACATTATGAAGAGCATCACCTCACTCATTGGACATTTGTAGTATCTTCAGCCTTGATTCCCCTCGGTGGTAGACACTTCAACATTGAGAAATATTCCACATAAGCAACATGTGGGAAGTCCATACTCAGCAGACACTTTCTGTGTACAGAATAACTAAAATTAGGGGACAATAGAGAAATCCATACGAAAATTCAAACACAAACATCATGGATTAACTTCAAATTCGCAAAATTCTTACAAAAATAGAAACCCTAGCCTTCCTAAACTGCGAATTCTTAAACCCCCCCCCTCCCCCCCCCCCTGATGTGGACATCAGCCTGGACCAAGCTGAACCAGACATACCCGTGATTAAAGATTTACCAATGACTCGTTCCAAGACTATGAGGCTAAGAGAAGGATTCAATGACGATGTGGCTGCCCTCATCAACACTAATGTATTCCAATGCTTAAGTACAACACCACATGTAGTGAACTCAACAAATGAACCCGAGATAGACCTAACCAAGGACTTTGGACGCATAAGCCTACTAGATGGACAAGAACGATCCAAGCAATGTAAGTCTATTTCTTTGGCAGATCTGAGTTTATCAAGCAGATAATATCTGAGTTAGAAGATCAAGAAGGAGCCGTGGAACAAGACACCAAGCTGGAAGAAGAAGACTCCAAGACCGAACCAATCAAGACTTCACCAAAGACCACCCGGACCAATTTAAGCCAAGGTAAGGTATATTCAATAGTTATGAATTGTGCAGGTAAAGAGGAGTCTCCCAGTGGCTGAAAGAGATCTCCAGCAACCTTAGTTCGAGTCCTAGTAGAGTCTTTTATTTGTTTCACTTCTTTTTAAAGACATTGGTTTCTTTTTGTTATGTTTTGCTTTTTATTTGTTTTCGGCATGTAAACTTTCCTTTTCTGTTGAGTCGGCCCTAGGGCTAGCTGCTGAGCTATTATAAAGCTCCCCATGCAGCTGTGTAATGCTTTTTAACCTACTATCAATAAAATATCGAAGTTTCTTCTTGTTCTTAGCCGCCGTCTAAGAGAGAGTTCTTGCTTGTTCTTGCGTGAAGGAGAGTAGCCAAGAGCGAGTGTTGCATTATCAAGGAGCCTTTCATCCTGCTTCTGGTGCCATCGATCCATCTCCAACCCCCATCAATCGTTCCTTTAAGGGAGAGCCTTCGTGCCAGCTTAAGGAATCCATCTCAACTTCAAGCCTTGGAGCCCAAGTCTAGTCGTACCATCCTTCATCCCTTAACCAACACGAGAGAGCGTGAAAGCCAGCATGTGGTTCCATCCTCCATCAGATTCGAAACCGCATATAAGTCTCACCACAGAGTCTTATATCATTTTTGGTATCAGAGCCAAAGGTCCCACCTTTGGTTTTTCTATCCTTTACAATTTTCTTGCTTCTTGTCTTGCTTTGTTTAGATCGGTTGTTTAGGATTAGTTTTCACTTAGTTCTTGTTTCGTTTAGTCAAAAAAAAAATGTATATATCTCTTGTTGAGTTGTTCTTGTTTGCGGACTGAGTTGGATTTGATTTCGGCTTGTTCTCTGTCCTTGGAGTGCATTCATTTGTGGTTTATGTTGCTAGTTCTTTTGCTTAGCCTCCCTAGCCGCCAAACTTGTTCACTTAGGTTGAGAGACTAAGTTGAGTTGAGTTCTAGATTTTCCTTTTTTCGTTTTGTCCTTCCTTTTTGGTGTTGCCGAGTTTTCCTTTCTATCCTTTTCTGAGTTCTCTGTTATTTGTTTATGTTCTTTTTTTATTTGATTTCTTTGTTTCTGTGGTGTTTTTAACCGTTTGCTAAGTGTTTGCAAAGACCGAACAGGCGCACATGGGTGACGACGCACCACCAGACGCCATGATGCAAATGCTCTTTGCGAGAAGAGATGAGGCACGTGGGACAACAAGTGGGTACAATGCGCACCGAGTTTGGTGAGCGCATTGGGCGCTTGGAGCAACCTAGACGAGGTCCCATACGAGGCAATCCCATTGGGAAAAACCGCCAAGAACCTGAAGATGATGATCAAACCGATCAAGAAGAAGACCCACCTGACCGTTTTGGATGTCAAAAACCAGCGGAGACACGAGTCGTACCGGAGGAACCAAGGCCGTGAAGAAGATATCCGAGATAACAAGTATGGTATCAAACTAACTCCTCCTACTTTTGCAGGGAAATCAGATCCGGAAACTTACCTAGATTGGGAGAGGAGGCTGGAGCACATCTTTGAGTGTTATGGATATAATGAGAGGAAGAAAGTAGTTGTGGCAGCGGCTCAACTAACTGAGAATGCTCTAGCTTGGTGGGACAGAACCGTAGCCGAAAGAAGAAGGCAGCGTTCTGGACCCATACTAGCTTGGCTTGACATGAAAAGCCTTCTACGAGCTAGGTACATCCCTGAACATTTCCATAGAGATTTGCAAAAACGTTTTCGTAAGTTGTCTCAGGGAACAAGGAGCGTGGAGGACTACTTTGAGGAGTTCAGAAGCTGATGAACTCTTTGGAGCTAGAAGAATCCGAGGAGGCTCTCATGGCACAATTCACTGATGGACTACAAGACAGAATAGCTAGAAAAGTGGAGCGAGCTCAATACAATGGACTCTACGAGTTGCTACACTTGGCTGTTATGACTGAGCAGCAGATCAAGCGCAAGACATCACTCAACCAACGTAACCGAAACTCCCAACCGTGGACTGCAAGCACTTCCAAAGCTCAAGACAAGGGCGAGGCGGTTGAGATAGAATCTCGGTTCAAGGGCAAGGGCAATGAGACTTCCAAACCTAACCGACCAGAACAAGATAAGTTCCCTACTAGCTAATCAAGAAACCGTGACATTATTTGTTTTAAGTGTCAGGGCCGAGGTCACATGGCTAGAGAATGCCCCAACCAACGTGTGATGCTTATCACCTCTACGGGAGACTATGAGACCGAGGATGACAACGAGCTGGACTTAACTGATCAAGAGGAAGATCTTGTGTAGCCGGACCATGGAGAACTATTGGTCACTAGACGTGTGCTAAGTGCTCAAGTTAGCCCAACCGAGCAAGCTCAGAGAGAGAATATATTCCACACCAAATGCACCATTAAAGGCAAGGTATGTAGTCTGGTAATAGACGGTGGTTCTTGTACTAATGTTGAAAGTCAAGTTCTTGTGGATAAGCTAGGATTGGAGCGAACCAAACATCTGAGACCTTATCCACTTCAATGGCTCAATGAAAACGTGGAGATGAAGGTCACTGAGCAAGTGGTGGTACCATTCAGTGTTGGTAACTACCAAGATGAGATCATGTGTGACATATTGCCTATGCAAGCTGGACACCTTCTACTAGGAAGGCCGTGGCAATTCGATCGAAGAACTATAAATGATGGACGCACCAACCATTACTCTTTTGCACACAATGGACGTAAGTTTAATCTTGCCCCACTTAGTCCAACTGAAGTTCATGAAATGCACATTCACATTAACAAAGGACCTAAGGTAAGTAAACCCAGCCTTTACTTGACTTCAAGAGACGTTTGTAAGACCCTTGGTGCCAAGGGCACTGTACTACTAATGTTTTACAAAGACTGTTTGAGAACAGACACAGATGAGCTGAAGCTACCTTTTGAGGTTCAAACTATGTTGGATAGGTTCCACGATGTGTTTCCGGAGGATATACCACCTGGACTTCTCCCTATATGTGGCATAGAGGACCAGATTGATCTCGTGACAGGCTCAGCTTTACCAAACAAGGCAGCATACCGTATGAACCCTGAAGAGTCCAAGGAGCTAGAAAAACAAGTGCGAGACTTAATGGACAAGGGATACATACGGGAGAGATTAAGCCCATGCGCCGTGCCAGTATTGCTCATACCTAAGAAAGATGGGACATGGAGGATGTGCGTGGACTGTAGGGTCATCAACAACATCACCATCAAGTATAGGCATCCTATCCCACGCTTAGACGACATGCTTGACGAGTTGAGTGGATCAACACTGTTCTCAAAGGTTGACCATCAGCCTGGACCAAGCTGAACCAGATATACCTGTGGTTAAAGATTCACCAATGACTCGTTCCAAGACTAATAGGCTAAGAGAAGGATTCAATGAATCTGTGGCTGCCCTCATCAACACTAATGGATTCCAATGCTTAAGCACAACACCACATGTAGTGAACTCAACAAATGAACCCGAGATAGACCTAACTAAGGACTTTGGACGCCTAAGCCTACTAGATGGACAAGAACGATCCAAGCAATGTAAGTCTATTTCTTTGGCAGGTACTGAGGTTATCAAGCAGCTAATATCTGAGTTTGAAGCTCAAGAAAGAGTCGTGGAACAAGACACCAAGCTGGAAGAAGAAGACTCCAAGGCAGAACCAATCAAGACTTCACCAAAGACAACCCGGACCAATATAAGCCAAGGTAAGGTATATTCAATATTTATGATTTGTGCAGGTAAGAGGAGTCTCCCAGTGGCTGAAAGAGATCTCCAGCAACCTTAGTTCGAGTCCTAGTAGAGTCTTTTATTTGTTTCATTTCAGTTTAAAGACATTGGTTTCTTTTTGTGATGTTTTGCTTTTTATTTGTTTTCAGCATGTAAACTTTCCTTTTCTATTGAGTCGGCCCTAGGGCTAGCTGAAGAGCTATTATAAAGCACCCCTGCAGCTGTGTAATGCTTTTTAACCTACTATCAATAAAATATCGAAGTTTCTTCTTGTTCTTAGCCGCCGTCTAAGAGAGAGTTCTTGCTTGTTCTTGCGTGAAGGAGAGTAGCCAAGAGCGAGTGTTGCTATATCAAGGAGCCTTTCATCCTGCTTATGGTGCCATCGATCCATCTCCAACCCCCATCAATCGTTCCTTTAAGAGAGAGCCTTCGTGCCAGCTTAAGGAATCCATCTCAACTTCAAGCCTTGGAGCCCAAGTCTAGTCGTACCATCCTTCATCCCTTAACCAACACGAGAGAGCGTGAAAGTCAGCGTGTGGTTCCATCCTCCATCAGATTCGAAACCGCATATAAGTCTCACCACCGAGTCTTATATCACCCCCCCCCCCCCCATCAACCCTAGCTCTAGTAATCTTGCCCGAAAAAAAAAAGCCTTGCTGTAAAGAAGAAATTGGATTTACCTTAATAGTCAATGAACCCAGAAATTGCCCAGAAGCAGAAATCGCCTCTCCTCTCTCTCTCAACTCAAAACCCTAGCTGAAAGTTATTAAAGAAGAAAGTGAGCGGCGACAAAAAAAAACAATTAGGAGAAATGTTCATTTTAAAGCCCAGAAATAATTAATTTAAAACTAAAGACAAGTCACTATTTGGCTAAGAGATATTAATAAAAAATAGTAGTTACAAACATAGTTGTCCCTACTTGTTTAGTTGGACTTTCGTCGTCATAGTTGTATTACAGTGATTGTTGTGTATTTGTAGTTGGACCAACATATAAATCATTATATTATGGTTGACCACATAAATATCCACTTTTACACATCATTTAATAAGATTTCGTAATATATTTTCACGAATGCGATCTTTTCACCTTTTTATTTCAGAACAGTGTGAATACTTAGAAGATGTTCCTTAAACTAGTAGGAATGTTTTAGGATATTGTTGTTATAATTTTATGAAAATATTAATTTTTTTGCTTAAAATAGATTTTTTCATATAGTAAACAAGTCAAATACTTAAATGAAGAATTTCTCGACAAATGCGACAAATACAAGGACAAATACAAACATAAAACCAGAAGTTAATTTGCTTCATTTCGATTTTCGGGTTGTAACCACCTCTCCAAGTTTATGTTAGGACAATACTTCTTCCTCTTCTTTCAGCGACTTTCTCCGGCGAACGAAAACCATTTTTCTTGAGTAAGGACAACAATTCTTGAATTTCAGAAAGAATACTCCAACTAGACTCATGCAGCCCTACGTAAATCGTTATCTAATATGCAAAAGCCCACGTCCCAATCAAATAATATTTGGAGCATAGATCATGGATTTCGATATTCGTTGTTCTCCCTTCCTTCTTACTGAGTTTCTTACATGCAGCAATTGCATGCACATACGGATAGTTGTTTATATCAAACATCTGGAAAAATATGTTTTCATTCTCAAGTCTACCAAATAAGTCTCCCCATCAAGTCTAATGACGTTGTATTCAAGCTGGAAGCTGTTCAGCTCATTCACCATTAAATTTGATGCAATTGCACATCGTTCATCCAACACATTATCCACAAAAGACACCACGTACTTTGAGTCCGATGCCACGACAATAGTTTTTCTATGTTTGTTAAACCATTCAAAGATTTTTTTCAAGAATACCATGAATCATTGGTAATATGGAATACTTCTTTACTTTCCTAACCTCATTGTTCATTGATTCATAGGAATTGCTAGTATCAATATTATACTTGTCCCCTTTAAAATGGCACCTTGCCCATTTTTCGATACATATGCTCTTGTCTTAATACTGGCCAGCTTTCCCAAACCTACTTTTAAAATCACCGTACTCTTTATTGAACTCAGTCACATTATAAATATGAGTGCACTCCATGAATTTCGTCGCAGCTTCATCCTTCTTATTCTTCACCTATAATCTCACGTTTTGAGACAAATGACATACACAATGTCCATGCTCTGAGCTCGGGTACACATTATAGACCGCTTTGATGATGCTTGAATTTCTATCGCTCATAAATACCAAACCAAGAATATATGGTATAACCGTTTTCAACTTCTGAAAAAACAAACCACAACTAACTAACATCATCCTCACCATCAATTACACCAAACGCAATGGGATAATGGTAATGATCAGGATCCTAATTAAGCTAATGCGAAAACTAACATACCACCATATAATGTCTTTAGAAAAGTAGCATCCATAACTATCACTTTCCTCATTGCCTAAACCCTTCAATATTAGCGCCCAAAGCGGTAAATAGGAACTTGAACCTGTTTTCTACATTAAATTCCACACTTGTTACTGTTCCAGGATTGACAATCTCTAACATGTACAGTAAGAATACAACTTGTATCTTTTTCAGGACTTCAACACACATCACTTATATGTTGTTTTTGCCCTCTCAAGGTGGTAGGGTAGGACACCTGCACACCACCTCTTCCTTGAACAATACTCATGATGTATTTACGAGTCGGGGTGACAAATATACCCATATAGTATTCATGCAAAATAGATGCTACTAATCATGGTGTGTCTTTCTGTTGACTACTGCTTGTACTCGCAACAGCCCGAGAGCATGAATGCATCTTTCTGTGTACTTTAACACTAAGATACACAGATTTCTTAATCAGTGGCGGAGCTAGAAATATTTTTCAACAGAATCAATAATATATTAAACATTAAATTCCAAATAATACTATGAAATTGAATATATTATTAATAAATTTTGAATATTTCAATTTTTGTATATATTCTATGAAACTAAAAATTATAATTATTACTCCAACTGTTTCATAAATAGTGTCACTCTGCTCTTTTTCACACATATTAATAAAACTATTAAAATTCTATTATACCCCCTTATAAATATACTAAAATAATATAACTCTCTAATTAATATACTACTAGAACAAGGTTAAAACTGGAATTTTATTAACAAAATTGCATTGAAAACATAAAATGACACTCGTCATAAAACAAAAACAAAACTCTAAAATGACACTTTTCATGAAACGGAGGGACTATATATTTTAAAAACTGTAAGAATATTCTTTTAGTGAATAAATTTAAAAACTGATTTGTAGGCAAATATTATAATTAATTTCAAATATCATATGGTGACTTTTGTATAAGTTATGGCATTGACCATTTTAACTTAATAGAAGATAATATTAGTTTATATTTATTTTAGTATATGTGGAGAATGTTGAAAATGTATAATAATCTATCTAAAATTATGTAACAAATGAAGAAAGATAACTACATGATTTTTTATTTTGATTATAAAAATCAGAAATTTTAAAAACTTGCTAGTATGGTGGACAATTTGTATATGAGATTTGTAATAATAACAAAAACTTTCTATATTGGATAAAGACACAAATCTATTTTACTTTCACTTTGAACCTATTTTATTATTTAAATTAGTAAGATAGATTTTGACTATATTTGAAATGATCAAATACATATTTTCAGCTAAATGTAAAGTTGGGCTTGCAATATATTGGGGTCAATATTAAAAATGGTTAAAAATCAATATACATAATTAAAATGTATTGTGGTCAGATGACCCCCTTGTCTTTCATGTGCCTACACCCCTGTTTTTAATTCTTGCAGTAAATAAATACCACTTACAACCTCTTGAAGCTTGCTAGCATCGTGGCATAAGTCGCTTTGTACATGATTTAACTTTTTCGTGCACAAAACAGTACTTATGTGCAGCTCTTAGAACCAAATCTTGCATGGCCTCCTTAGAACTAAATTCTTGACCTAGTTCAAGACCCGTACAATCTTCTCATTCCTCAACATAATGACCTTCTACTACACGACATGGAAGCTCAACATATTCATGACTATCAGCCACATGGTGATCCACCAGGGCATCTAAACTGTTATCCACATTCTCACAAGCATCCACCATTGACTCTGTTGTTCTGATGCCTCTTATTGTAAGGATTCCAGCTTGAACCACATCATCAGCCATGTCATTTAGTACCATTGGGTGGTTCACACCAATTGAACTTCTTTGCTCAACTTTTGAAAGTTCCTCCATTCTCTGATCTATTTACGGATCATTGATCAACTCCACTTTCAAAACGGGTCTAATTCCCTCTATATCAACTAACGTTATATAACCATTAACGTCCTCGTCATCCAACTCTTTCCAAGCTTTAGATAGACTGTAACCCAGTTTCAGAGTACTCGTGCTTTGATATTTTCCAATCTTTCTTCATATCTTATCTACTAACATTGAATACCAAAGGCGGACCCACGTGTTGGAATGGGTGGTCACATGACCCAGGGTAAATATATATTCTTGTGTTTTTGCTATGTGTTAATAAAGATTTAACAGCTCATTTGGTTTATATACCAAAACTTTGACCCTCTCTACATCAGTTCAATTCCCCTTGCATACATCTATTTCTTTAATTTTTATTTTTATTTGATCAAAACCTATTTATGAACCCCCTAAACATCAATCCTGGGTCCGCCACTGTTGAATACGTCATCTATTCCAAAGATGAAGTCTTAAACAATATAGCATATAAGGATTTATCCGACATCCATTCATGTTTGTCTGCATAATATCCTCCATAGTCGAAATGTACGTTTGTGTGAGTTTTCCTCATCAGCTCCTGCAAAAATCATAAAAACACCCAATTACGACTTACATAACTTGTAATAGTTGTGCCAGTTATACTAGTTGCCCTATATCTAATATTTGTCCTATATCTAACAGTTGTACCATTTATTCCAGTTTTCCTTATATCTAGCAGCTGTACCAGTTGGTCAAGTTGCCTTGTCTCTGCAGATCCAATTCATAAATTGCCATTGAATAACACATGGTTCTACTCCAGTAGATCCACCTAAATCGTATTATATAAAGTTAAGTTTTAAAAACTAGTAATTCACAAGATTGTGCCATGTGGCATTTTATTATTTTAAATTTTTTTAACATTTTTTAAATAGACAAAAAATATTATTATTGTTCCAATTTCCTTAATAATTAATAAATAAAAATTTATGAACCAAAAAGGAAAATATAGAGAATCTTGCTTTTTAATTCTCTCAATAATTAATAAACAAAAAAAGTTTAAGGAAAAAGGAAAATATAGAGAGAAAAATTCAAATCTTAAACCAAAAGGAATTTAAGATATTTTGTGATATGAAGTCAAAAGGAAAATATAGAGAAAAATTAATTAGATTGAAAACAAAATGAAAAGGAAAAAGAAAGTATGACGGTGGTATAAATTTTAAATCTGAAGCAAACGTAATTGAAAAGGGAAATGAAGCGAACAAGAATTTAAAAAATTTGAAGCAAAAAAAAATAAAATTGAAAAAGAAAGGAAAAAGGAAATTATGACGATACTGTAAATTGGAAATGAAAAGAGAATTATAAAGGAAAACATACAAAACCGCTTAATTTTAAAGATAACTTAAGAAAATATACTTATTAATATTTTATTTTTAACAAAAACTTTAATCTTTCAACTAAAAAAAAAGAAATATAATCAATAAAATGGATAGATTAAGAAAAATATAATTGCTTTCTTAAAATCTTGCAAATATTTATGATGTCTATATAAAGAACGTATCTCTTTCATAATTTTCACCAAATATTCAAATACAATACAATCCTTAAATCTGCTTCACTGGTATAGATTTACATCTCTATATCATAAAAAAAAACGATGAACTTAGAAAATTATTTAACACTAGATCAGTTAAATAAAAAACAAATAATTTAGTTTTCCAAATTCATAAATGGAAAAGGAAAATCAAATACTTTATCATATTATATACAATTTGATGTTCAAAGTATTAGTTAATATAATCGTAACCAACGTCAAATCTATCTATCCTATTTTGCCACATATAGAAAACTATTTTAAAATAAAAATATACAATAATTACTTAAAACGATTAGTTTAGAAAATTGTTTCTCCTGGTTTCTCGAGTTTCTCAATTGCGAGTTATAAATGTAGTTTTTGGATAATATATTATACAATAAAAGAGATTTTTTTTTCTCTTTGGGAGAAAAAAAGACACCTGTCATACCTTTTATTTTTAAGTCTTAGGCTAGCTTCTATTGTCTTCAAAGAATTGGGCTTACATTTTTAGGATATTGTCTTTACATTTTCAAAGAATTGGGCTTTACACCGTTGAATTGTCTTCCATTCATAGATCATTTGCAGTGTTGGGCCTCGTGTTGGGCTTCGTTCTTTGATTAAGATATAGCTCTTTGATACGAATCGTTCTCCTCCGTTCTGTGCCTCTTTCGTATTCCGTCGAAGCTGAGTTACAGAGGTGATGAAGATCTTCTGCGCACGTTACAACGCTTAAACTGCATAGCCATCACTCTCCTTCAAACGTGTTTAACCCACTCTTCTGCATTAATTTCAGGTAATTGAATTCCTACAATAGGTTACTTGAGTTTCAGCTATAAGAGCAAATACATCAATGAACCCCACATGGGGTTCTAAAAAAAAAAGTTTTAAATTTTTTTTTCGATTTTTCAGAAAAAAAAATAATCGAAAAAAATGGACCAATCATAGGTTGCCACGTGGAGAACCCGAGGAGAGAGGATATCGAAAATAAGAGTTTTTTGAAGGTGGGATCACCACTGTTCATGTGACCCACCAATTATTTAATTGTTTTTTTCTAGTGAACCCCATCTTTAAAATCTCCAATGTACCTGCTCTAAATAACTCCTCACCCACGATTTCGACAAAAAATAAGAAGCAAACTCTGTTGGGATATCCACTTTTTGCAATTGCCAATTCTCAGATTCTTCTCTCGGAATTGAAAACAAGTCGGTGCTCCAACACTGCCGAGGTACGGCTGCTGCGATTTTGGGAAGCCAGAAATGTTAGGAAATGAGGTGAACTCATGAGTGTGGACATGCTCTTTGTCGATGAGAAGGTAAACACTTATTTCCAATAAAATTGTTTTGCTGACTTTATTGTAAAAGAATGCCATTTTTCACGTGGTTGTTTTTTCCCGTGTTATAATACTCGGAAAGAAAGAATCAGAACTTATGAGTTTGTGATTTGATTGTTAAAGAGATCGATTCATTCGGTTACGGGAAACTCAGTGAAGATTCATATAATAGTAAACACAATTACATCTTACAAGAGTCTAACAAGGAAGTAAAAAAAAGTCAAGATTTTAGATGAAGAACAAATCAAGAATTAAAAGAATGGTGGCTGTACATTGTATAGTCTTGCTCATGATCTAAACAGCAGAACAATGTGAACTAAAAAACAAAAGGTTTCGTAAGAATTACAAAGTGTATGCAAACGAAGAAGAAACATGAAAGATAAACGCAAAATGTAGATTCCAACAAGTCCTTAGAAGTCTTTTGGGCTTTGTTAATTATGCTCCAGATTTTGAACAACTTTAACATCACTGATCCATGTTCTTTCGTGGAGATCGACATCAAAGCTCTCCTTTATAAATATTCTACTATTTCTGCATCTGTGCCCAGCAGTTACAATTCTGGATTTGGTTTGTTTTGAGGATTTGTTTACTTTGAGGATGAGGATCCATGATCACTACTAAATATTTACCATTTTCATTTGATGAATTGGATTATAAGAATTTCCCATTCTGCGCAGATATTCTTTTTGTCGTTGTATAAATGGCTGTAAAATGGCATTCTTTTCAATTTAATTCGGACAAGTGTGATTTATAAATTTTGATAAAAGGTGTTGGTTGTAGTTTTATGATTAGGAAAGGAAAAGAACAGGTACGTCGTCTTGCCTGAAAAAGGTACATCAACACCCAATGTTTACAGTACTTGAACTCTAATTTAAAATGACATTTGGTTCTATGTACGAATCTATTCACAAGCCAAAATCATCCAATATTTCTATACTGTGCCAAAAAAATCTGCTTAGCCAAGATCAACCAATGGACTGTTATATTCCCCTGTTTACAATGCCTTAACTGCTAAGAGATAGAACCAACGATGACAGCATCACAATACATCGGGACATAGGAACTTTTACTAAAGAGAACTGAGAGGTAGCAACCAGAATTTCAAAACCTTAAATGGAATGCCAGAGAAGTTCTGTTTAGCAAGTTTAGCGCAGTCTCCAGAAATGAGAGGGTAAACTACAAAAAATGTACACGTAAGAATCAGACACAATGCCTTCTTTAGATGTATGTAACGATTGTTTTGCAGTAACTACTCTCTCTTCAAAACGGTCTAACAGAGTTTTAAAAACAGGAAGACCACCAACTATTGCTCTCATTTCTCGAAATCGTAGAGTTATTGTAGGTCCTTCTTCGTATCTTTAATATAGAAGAAATCCACGCGTAGCGCGGGCCGATCCTAGTATAAGATAATTTTAATCTAAAATATAAATATATTAATTATGTTATGTAGGTTATCAATTTTACATTTCAAGTATTTCACTTTCAACCGCGTATCACGTGGTTCCTATTCTAGTAGTAAATAATTCTACGCTTCAACAACTACACTCGATAATTTACTAATGCAACACCTAATCGTCTCATTGAACTACTTTACCAACACAATATGCATCCATATGCATGCAAAAACTAGTGAAATCCCAAAACAAGAATAACCCACCAGAGGAGAGAGGAGCAAAGAACAATGCATGATAAGAGATGAGCTAAGAACAAGAAACAAATTGCAGACAAGGCAGAGTTGGCGATGCTGGCTACTAAGCTTCGGTTGCTTGACGGGAAACACAGCGACGGGAAACACAGTGACGTGAAACAAAAGGGGATCTGGGAGAGGAGCTCAACGAACAATTGGTTTATAAGCAAAAAAGGTTCAGTTACAAAATTGTGTACTTGTATGGATTTACTTTTGTAACCTTTTCTCAGTCTTTTCGTAGTTTCTTGGTGGAAATTTCGTGGATATATTGCAATTTAACAAAAGATTGGAAACCATTAAGAACTCAGTATCGGAGAGATCATTTCATGTAGTCTCTAAGAGCATCTCCAAAAGAAACATCAAATTTAAGGTCTGGGAAACCTCAAATTTGAGGTTGTTATCTCCAAAAGACAAACCTCAAATATAAAACCTTTAAATTTTACAATAAAATCCTTACTATTAATCATAGTCAACTTATATCATAAAACTTTTAAATAACTACAAAATACACATTTAGAATATTACAAGCAATACCAATTCACAAAATATAGTAGTATTGTTGTATTTTTATTTCTGAATTATTTATGTTTCTATGTAATTTTATTTTTTTATTATTTTATTTTGTATTAATTGTGTTTAATGTAACATTATTGATTTATAATATTTCTTTTTAATGTTATTTAGCATCTCTTTTGTTCATAATTTATTTTCATATTAAATATTTTTTTATTTTAATATGAAATAAAATTATGTAAAGTTTAAAATTAATGAATAATATAATTACAAAGATCAAAATGTTAAGGATAAGATGAAACTTCAAAGGTTTTGAATAGTGAAACCTCAAATTTGAGATTTTACGATTTTAAATTTTCTTTTGGAGTGACCAAAACCGGTGTCTTTTGAAAAATGCTATAAGAAATAGTGCAAACCGAGATCATCCAATTCAATAGTAAACTTTATTGTAAATTTTTATTCGATACAACTTGATCATGATGGTGACCAAAATCTGGTGAATCGATAAATCAGTCTTCAAATTAGAGCCACCGATTCTTCCATCTCATATACTCCACCTATTCGATGCATAAAGTAACAAGTTAGATATAATGGACAAAACAAGAAAACCAACATTGTAGGAAGCAGCTTTGCACAGCATCCATATGAAGATTGCAGGATGAACGAAAGACAGAATTTCATGCACTCTAGTTTGTGAACTCAATCTTATTCAATGTGTGGCTTAGTTAGCTACACCTAGTCCAGTAACAACCAAGGTATCACTGTCAAGAGATTAAAGGGTTCATGGGTTGTTTGCTTAGAGAGCCAAACTGAAATTCAGCCAATAAAAGAGCAGTTGAACACGTCTAGTTTCTGTGTATTCTTCACATCACATTTCTTTTTCACAAAATCTATCCACTAGTTATAAAAACGCACTTTTATTGTCAACATTGTACTTCAAGGAAGGTTGGTAAAGACTATAAAAATAAAATTAGAATTGTTCCAATATGAACATCCACAAACAAGTAATCACCAGAAACCATACTGAAAATTTTCAGGCCCATCTATACAAGTGCTAGCAAAAAGGTTATACAAAGGAACTCTCTAAACTATAGTTTATAAGAAATCAGTTCTTCAAAAACCCAGCTTGACTTCAAAAGATTAACAGAGTCTATGCGTTTACTGGAAAACTCAATCGAAATAATGAAAAAACAAGCTTAGATTAAGGGAGACGAACACTGTCAAGGAAGAATTAGCAAACTTAGTCATGTCCGAATCCGAAAACGCAAAAGATATACTGCAACTTTAACAGAAACCATTTGTTCAAAGAACAGATTGACTTCAAAAGATTAACTACCCAATACCTTCAATAGTGATTCAATCAAAATCAGCTGAGAATAAGGGAGACTAACCAACTGTCAAGGAAGCTTTCCAGATCGGAAAACAGCAAACTTTGTCATATCCGAATCCTTAAACTCAATTTTATTCACTGTAAGAAACTCCTCAATCATTGTCTTGACACGTTCTGGTTCCTCTGTCTCGCATTCGATCTCATAGCAATTCCCAAAAGCATACTTGGTCTCATCAATCTCAAGTTTCACGCCTCTCCACTCATACACATTCCTACCATTCTCAAATCCACCCAAACAAACAAAACCTAGAAAATCTGTAAATCCATATTCCTCCTTAACCCTTTTCAAAACCCTAGATCCAAGAGATGATAACTTTGACGGTGAATCAACACATTCTTTGGCTAAATCAGGATCGATTTCCTCTTCGTCTTCCTCCACTCGGCTAATCCCATTAGCCAGCGTTGGCTTCGCCTTGAGAGAGAGGACACAACGCGGCGGAGTCGCCACCGCCTCCGCGTTTTGGAGGAAGCGAAGACGGAGGACGGCGCGGCGGAGGGAGAGGTCGTTTTTGGGGGTGTCTAAGAAAAGGTTGCGTTGGTTGAGGGTTTTGAGGTGAAAGGGAGTAAGGAGAGTGGTGAGACGGAGATGAGCAGCTGCGGTTAGGAGACGGAGCTTGACTTCGACTTCCATGGAGGATTGAGTTTTAGGAAGAAGAGAGGCCGATTCGGTCGGATTTGGAAGAAGGGTTTTGGTGTTTAGGGTCGATGCGGTTGAGGAGGGAGGAGGAAGATGGAGCGGTGGTGGTGGGTGGTTCCGATTTGCGGGATTGTTCAAGCTCTTCTCGGTCTTCGATTTTGAGTTGGATTTTTGTGGGTTTTCTTCTCAACATTTCGGATTTGAGAATTATGCGATGAGCATTGCATTTCTCAAGTTTTGTTATCGCTCTCGAATAAGGTTGTTGCGACAGACTTAGCTAGGCCTGACCCGGCCCAGACCGATAAAATCTGGACGCATTTTGGGCTTGCCACAATTAGATCTGCTTGTTTAACGAACTTTTTGGTTTTATGTTCATATGTCGAGCTAGTGTCGGTGTCGGCCGTAGTGTTGTTGCTTGATCTGGCTATCAAGAGTTTCCTGAATAATTTGTCATAGCTGATCATTAACCAACCTTCACCGAATATTAGACCCTAATCTGGTTGTAAACATCAGAAAGGAATATTTCCTTTTCTCTTTGCCGACTTTTGAATTGTTCTCACTCCTTCGATTAGGTTAAATTTTAAGTTTTCATTCGGCCCGTCGCTCAACCCTTTGTCATGTTTTGCTGTTATCGACTTGGGCTTGTTCTTCATTGGGCTTGGACTGAGCCCATTTCTTCTTTCTTTAGATCTTACCCGAGCCAAATAACTATCGGTTTATTTTGGCTCGGTGTCGTCATTGATTTAGCTCCGTTCTACTTAGATAATTCTTACCGTTTTGGCTCCGTAGTTCCTTGGACTTGACTCGATCTAGACCCAAACACTCTTTAAGGGCTCGGGTCAGTTCCTATACTAGGCGTGTGAATATGTCTAATCTCGAGACGTTTACAATCTCGAGACGTGTAACAATTAAATCCATATTGTAAAAAAAATCATAACTCAGCTGTATCACAATTAAATAACTCAGCCGTATTAATTATCTTGCGACGTTTCGTTTTTCTATATTAGGCGTGTGAATATGTCTAATCTCGAGACGTTTACAATCTCGAGGCGTGTAACAATTAAAACCATATTGTAAACAAAATCCATAACTCAGCCATATCTTAATTAAATAACTCAGCCGTATCATTTATATAACTCGATGTTTCTATATTAGGTCATTGTTTTCAAAGCTTTTTTTTAGAGCATGTAGCTCAGCTGAATCTGATGGCTCGACTCATTCAATCCGTAATCATCGAGTACAGTCTTCGCAAGTTCGTCTAGTGTTATACTCTCATCGGCATGTACCACTCTACTCCCTCTACCGTCGGCGATGAATACACATCTGTTTTTCTTAACCCACTTACCTGAAATAATAATTACTCGAGCCATAGTATCTCTGATAATTGAATGACAATATCAAAGGCACGACGAAGAATAATAATAAGAAGATCTACGTAGATGAAGAACTCTAATTCGACTTTAATAATGACATGGCAAATCGGATCTGATGACATGACAAATCGGATCTGATGACATGGCAAATCGGATCTAATGTAAGTCTGCCACAACGTGCATAGTATTTCAGTAATTAATCTTTCGTTAATAAATCAGCCGTAAATAGGCTACAAAATTTTTAGCCAGCCGTATCGTCAGATAAATCAGCTGTCAAATAAATGGTATTCTAGTAATTAATCTTTCGTAATAAGTCAGCCGTAACTGGGTTGGTTAACACTAAATCAGCCTTATTACGGCTGCCTTATTTAGCACTGCCGTAACTACCTCCCATAAACCAGCCACCCGAAAACATAACCAACCGTCTCTTACCTACAACTCAGCCAAATTTTCCATAAGTCAGACAGACTTTTTATAAACAGTCGCATAATACGGCTGATTTATGTTCGTAAGTCAGTCATTGTCTATAACTCAGCCGTCACTAACGGCTGGCTTATGTTCGAAAGTCAATCCATATCTCATAGGTCAGCCATCTCTTATAAGTCAGTCGTGACTAACGGCTGGTTCATGTTCGTAAGTCGGCCGAACACTCATAAGTCAGCTGTGTTTGTAAACTCAGTCACAACACAACCTTAACTCAGCCCAAACGTAAACATAACTCAGCTGTGTCACATTATGGCGGAGTTCATTAATACACGTCAGTGGTTTCTTACGTGGCACAGGTTTTTTGCTTACGTGGTTCTGGTATTCTTGTAATTACGTTTTTTGTTACAACGTAACAGAAGGGAACGCTGGGTATAAAAAAACGCCAGTTATAAAAAAGATCTGTTTGATTCTAGTAATATTACCTAACTTCCGTGGCTTTACAATTTTTTTCCCAATAAAATTATACAAATCATTGATTATCTTAACTCTTAAGTTATTTAGAAAAGAAATGCTATAGCTATTTACAAGAAAAATGTTAGGGAGTCTAATTTTGTTATTTATATAGTCGCGTTACCCGCGAACAATTTGCATTTTTATAACTTTGTCTTTAACTTTAGATTTTGTCATGAATTTTAAATCAAAAAAAACTTTGAATTTATCTTTTTCGTATTTCTGATTTTCTTACATATAAAGTTTTCGAAATCTAACAATATTATTTTTAAACTTTATTTTAATAAATCACAATTATATAGTTTCTTATAATTTAAATTTTAGTTACTAAAAAATAATTAAATAAAAATAATATTTACAGTTCTATTAGATTTGTATATATTATTTATTTCGTTATATATGATAATATATGTTTTTAAATGCTATAATTTAGTTTAAACACATGTTAACTTCTAAAGCATCCCTCAATTGAAGAGAGTTATTCAACTATTATATAATAGATATTTTAGTTCAATAAATTTTGATATCTATCATAACTGATATTACGTGTGCAAATGATTAACTTCCATGGTTTGGGGTAGACATGTCAATTAGGGATAAAGTCCGTATCCTGACTCATTCCGACCCTTCAAAATAATGGGTTTGTTGGACTTATGTATAGCCATATAGGTAGAATAAATCTGGCCTTTCGGGTTAAGTCAAATTGGGCTGTAAATTTTTTGGGTTGAGTCCGGTCAGACTAAAACCAACCCAAAAAATCTAGTGTTTTATATTTTAGATTAAAATTAGTTTATTAATACTTTTTTCCTAAAAAGTTTCAAATAAATGTATGTTTGGCATATGATGTTCTAAACATTCTCGTAATTACAATGGTATCATAATCTAATTTTAGTATTGATGTGTATTTTAAAAAAAATTATAGAAGTTGTTTTCAACCAAGACACATTGAAGCATTGATTTGTACTCGTGTTTGGTTGGATAGATTTACATTTTGTGTTCAAAATAACAATATTTATATAGTTTCATTTATATGATTTATATATGTCAAAACTTATTAAAACAATTCTTACATTTATATAAAAATTTTAATGGCGATGATAATTCAGAAGATGCTGAAATTTTAGAAAGTGCTGAAGAAGATTGCCTACTATTTCAAATAACTTTTTATTAATTATAATTTATCTGGATTACTAAGTGTGACTTACGTTTTATTTTAAATTGGATTTGAGATAAAAACATACCGTTGATTGTTTAAGTTTGAGATTAAATTTATTTTACTATTTTTATTGTAAGAAAAAGTCCAATAATGCGAAAAGTCCTGTTAGGATTAGACCAAGCTTTAGAATATAATATACTAGTATTAGTCCCGTACTATGTACGTAAAATATTTTTTTAAAAAAAAGTTTTTTAAAAATATTCTTCAAAAAAATAATATATTTAGTTAAAATTAATATATTTAGTTAACATGTTTAACACCATATTTATCACTGAATCTACATTTATGCTCAAAACTATTGCATAATATGAATATATATAAAATTAAAAAAAACTAATATTAGAGAGAAAAGAAACCTATTAGGCAAAAATTAATATTGATTAGGATTAGTTTTTATAAAGAAAAAAATTGGAGTTAGACATGAAACTTATTGAAGAATAGAAGTTGTATGTGAAATATAATAGACGAATCTTACCTTTTGTGAAGAAAATAATGCATAAACCTGTATCGGCTTCATGGTACTACACTCAAAACTCCAAAATATTGATGAATATGAAAAGTTGGAGAAACAGAGAGAGAGAGAGATAGACAGCAAATATAGGAAAAAAAAGAAGTTGATTGAAGTTTACATAGAAGATGAAACAGTTGACATGATTATGAGTTATCGAATTCTTTTCTTCAACGTGGTGGTGGTGATGCGAGAGAATTTAGAGATTTAGATATTTTCGCAGTTTTGAGTATTGGAAATCGAAACTTTTTATTTGGTGCTCTGTAAAAATTTAGGGATAGATAGGGATTAGAAGTTGAAGGGTAAAACATGATTCTGATTTTTTTTTTGTTTTACAGTTTTTTTAATCTTAAACATTATTTAAAATTAGTTATATGGACTATTTATTATAAAGCCCAGCAAAGATATTATGAGGCAGTTCTTGTTTTTAAAAAAAAAACTGATTACATGAGAAGTTAAGTGGTAAACAATTTTTTAATTTTTTTTTTAAAACAATGTCATGTGGCAGATTTTGATTCGCCAAATGACTTGTGCTTTAGTATATTAAGGATGATATGAAAGCTGAGAAAATAAATCTCTGATATTTCCTTCTAGTGTTAGCAAAAAGCTCTGAAACTTGTTAATGTTGTCAGTATGAATGGTAGACTAGGTTTTGGCTGTAATCTACATTGTAGACTAATATATTATATGTATCTTCTTCTGAGCTATTTTCTGCTAATCTTTAGGCCGAAATCCTGGGAGAAATGATAGGATCGGTGAAGGCATCCGAGAGATTGCTAATGATGTATGTGCCTTTCATGGGCATTGGGATTCTGACTCTTCTATGTGGATTCTGACTCTTTCTGACTCGTTCCACCAGAAGCATCGGATCTGCTCTCTAGTGAAGCAGTATTATTATGCCCAGTAAATAAACTGGCAAGAGGTGATTTCTCGTTTGAGACTCTCCTAATTATCATCTTCTGTATGTGGAGAGGTATTCATTTTTCTACTTTAGCTCGCTTTACTTAAACAGATAGTTGGACAATTTGTGTAAATGACTATGAGCTTGCTTTGGGAGTGGGTAGCTAAAAGTATCATAATATTTTGTAGGGTAAACGACATATTTCTCCCTCAGAACTATCATATAACAGCAGATCCACACAATCTTTCGTCCTCGTCATATTTCTCGATGGTTTAAAAATTACAAACATATTTCCACACAATATGAAAATTCGAAACCTATTAACACACAATTACAAAATTGAAAACAAAAAACCACCACAATTATTTCTGGTTTACTGGTTATTGAAATAAAATTTAACCAATTGCAAACGTGATTTAACCGGATTAGGGTATAATTAGAATGTGTAAACCGAAATTAATTGAACCCAATACATATACCCTGAAAAATTCCCAATTTAACTCCAAAATCCCTAAATCTAAAAATACCCAATAAAAAAAAACCCCTACTTTTATGCTTAAGAACAAGGGACACTTCTGTGTCTGAAGAGTGAAGTTATATCGAAGAGATGAAGAGACAAGTGAAATCGCAAAACGCAAATAGAAAAATCAAACAATGATTTTCCAATCATAAAAGCTAAACTGGAATCTCAGTGAACCCTGTGATGCTCCAATTCGTTGAAAATTTCTATTTTTTTAAAAAAAAAATTAAGAAAAATTTCCAGTCTTTTGTTCATTCATCTGGTTTACAGAGTTTTAGATACTCTGGAAAACTTAAAAATTATTCTCTACATCTTACTTTACACCAAGACCATACAAATAAAATAAATGGCCATGGAGGCTAACAACAACTCATCTTGTTCAAGCACGTGTTCGACCTTTCAGTTTCAGCAGTAAACATCATCCTCGTCAGTTATGATTTTGCGGAGAGCGATGTTACGCCAGGTCAATCGTGTGATTGAAAATATCGCCTGCATATTGCCATTTTGTTCTCCTGGCGACAGAGTTCATGTTCTTGTCGGTCATGGCGTGGAAGAAACGGCGCAAGATAAAGGGACGAAGAAGGTTTTTTAATTCCGGTTTGGTATCCGGTTTATGTGTTTCATATCAGGTTTAGATTGCAAACCATTCAAACCATCGATTGTGTGTTAGTAGGTTTCGAACTTTCAGACTGTGTAGATATATGTTTGTAACTTCTCAACAAACAAAACTGAAGATAGAATTAAAAAATTTGTTGACCCAAAAAAAAAGAAAACAGATAGAACTACAAAATCCTATGAATATAAGGTGTTGTTGATCCTTCATGATCAAAACCCATTAACCCTCATCCTACATTTCTGAGATTTGACCATTATGACAAGTAACATAACCCTAGAAAAACCCTAAATTGATTACACTGAATCTCTACTGCTACAAGCCTATTACCCATCAAACCAAGGGCATAAGCATAACAGAATCGAGGAAAAAAATGGTGAGAACCTGGACGACGTCCTCAACACGATCGTTGCTGACATTCCGGCAAACCCATGGACTCTCTCTCCTCGTGTCGCTCATTTTCCTTACCTTCCTTTCTGGTCTGGTGTTGAAATCAAATCTTAACTTTCCACTTGATCGAACCGGAGTAGTCAGTCTCTCCGGTTTTTTAAGTGAACCAATAATTAAACCGTTTTTCCAGTCAACGACTCTTTCTACATGTGATTTTCTTCTCGTTCTTTGCTCTAAAAAAGCAATTACATGGAGATTACTTGCTCATGGAGAAGCCGCATTTCCTCGTTGTGCTCGTCTGGCATGAGCTTCGATTCCTATGGCCACTCTCGATTTCTTGCTTGCTCTACGGAGCTTCCCTCATTACTCTAATGGTACAGTGATTTTCTCTCTACATCTTTTTTTTTTTTTTGAATACTACTGGTCAGATATTGTTTAGTAATGATATGCAAGTTGACATATAAATCTCTCATATTTCCTTTTGATGTTAGCTAAAAGCTCTGAAACTTGTTAATGTTTTCAGTATGAATGGTAGACTAGGTTTTGGCTGTAATCTACATTTGTAAACTAATAGATTATTTGTATCTTCTTCTGAGCTATTTTCTGTGAATCTTTAGGCAGCAATCCTGGTGAAAATGACAGGTTCGGGGACAGATTGATAATGATGTATGTGCCTTTCATGGGCATTGGGATTGTGGTTCTTCTTCTTGGCTTAGTCTCTCGTTCCACAAGAAGCATTATTATTGTGCTCAGTAAAAAATAACTGGCCTAGAGGTGATTTCTCGTTTGAGAGTTGAGACCCTCCTAATTATCATCTTCTGTATGTGCCTTTCGGGTGGAGAGGTATTCAGTATTCCACGTCATTGCCTTGTGGATCCTTGGTTGACTCCTTGGATTAATGCTCACTTTGCTATCTTTGGTACGGTTTAAACTGAAATCACAACCTAAAGCTGATAAAAATATTAGATTTTTGATAAACCAGCTTTCAAAGCAATGACAAAAGAAAAGTGAAAAAGCAGCAAAAAATAATTTTGACATATAAACAAAACCCAAAGGAAAGACAAACTTCAAATTATATGAAGTTCCATCTAACCACAAGAAAGAAAGAAAGAAGAAACACAATCGTAACACAAAAACAAGTTCAAAAGCATCTCTAACCTAGTTTCTTTCTTCAATTTTTCTAACTAACTATGTTTGCAGTCAATTCCCAAACTCGCAAAACCCTTTTCATTTTCACTGCTTAGTTTCAACAAATAAGCAGAGCAAAACTTAACACTACAAACAGATAACATAACTCAATGGTATATGATTGTGAGGTTCGCTCTTGACTCCACCACCTTTTTTCAATCTTTTCCCTTTCAACACCTAAACATCTTTGTTTTCTCTTTGTTATTTTGTGCAAAAAGAACCAACTAAGTATGATCAGATAAAGGCATAACAGCCAGACATGCCATGGTGTATGGTGTATGGTGTATCTCATGGACTTCTTATGGGCTATAAAGAGAATGTTTGGGTCCAAGATCAGAGCTTATTTGATGAGGATATGGCAATGGATGGATCAACCACTTCTGCCTTTTACTGCCAACCCGTCAATCATATTATCAAATAACATAAAATATTGAATAGTTTATAAAGTAAATTTTTTATTAAACTGAAAGTATTTCACTATCAAAATATGCAAATTCATTCTTTTAACTTGTCTCAGAGTGATGTAAATGTTTTGTATGTTGACAGAATGGTCTAAAATAGATATCAATTGCAAAACATCTTAAACCCAACCCGTTCACTATAAACGTTCATCATATTATCAAATAAAATAAATATTAAGTAATTTATAGTATTTAATTTTTATCAGATTAAAATTATTTCACACTGGAAATATGCCAATTCGTTCTTTTAGTTCGTCTCATAGTGCTGTAAATATTTTGCATGTTTGACAAAATGATCTAAATAGACATCAATCGCAACAAATATTAATCTCAACTCGTTCACTATATAATCAAATAATATAAATATTGAATCAATTTTTAATATTTAATTTTTCATTAAATTGAAAATGTATCAGTCGAATTTCTAGGAATCTTAATTTTATTAAAGTAAAATATTCATTTTGTCAATTAAAAATAATTGCTATTAATTTGAATCTTAGTTATATAATATTCACTTCTATAAATATATACATATCTAATCAAATTTTCTTGCATTACATCTATTTGCATAAAATCTAGAATCTAATATTTTAATATGAATTTAAAACGAAGTTTTGATTTAGTTTGATTAAAAAAGATACTAGATTTGGACCCGCTCTGAGCGCGAGATGAGTTTATAGTATACATTTTTTTTTTCAACTATATAATTAGAAATATTTATGTATTAAAATTTAATTATAACATAATAATAATAATGAAAATTTAAACATTAAGATGAAATGAATTCTAAAAATATTTAGATATGTTGATTTTCAACGAAACTTAATTTACCTGGATCATGATTTTAACCCGTGCTACCGTATTGTATCATGAATTTCAATGTAATATTATGATATTTGATTTGTATGTATCATTTAGCATTGTTTTAACTTTATTTTCAATATGTTTATAATCAAAACGAGTTAACTGATTCTTTTAATTTATCTTTCTATACCCAAACCTCCATTACTCCTCAGCATACATGTCTTATCCCATGCCAACATATGTTGCTTTCTCGCCTCTGTGCTGCCATTCCAAAAAAAAATTATGGAGATCTTATCGAGCGTGCATAGAACAGATTTTGGTAACATGATCATTCTCATCGTGTAGACAGGAATGGAGGAGAGGACTGCTTTTGTCATGGTAATTCGTCCAGCAAAGTTCAAAACACGGCCTTTCCACCCACGTAGTCTTGCAGAAACTCGCTCCATGACTTGCCTGAAGGTTGCTTTGTTCATTCTTTTATTCACTATGGATATTCTCAGGTATTTTCACAGCCCTCGTGTGGCCTGAATACCACTCTCTGCGCTAATCTCGTGTCTCAACTCCCGAGTTACTTCTCCGCGAAATATATCTTAGATTTCTCCAAGCTTACCTTATGCCCCGAGGCTGTACAAAATGTTTCCAGCACATTCCTAATTACCCGAATCTGCGCCACAGAATGACTGGTTTCCACTGCTTCAAACTAACTGACCTATCAATCTCGTGACATAGTCTTTCCATGCATACCACAAACAAGTATAGCGATAGGGGATCGCCCTATCGGAGGCCTATGGCTGCCTGAAACGCATTTGTTCTCTCCACACTCCAGAGTAGATTCATCGACGGACCCGTTACACACGCCATTATCCAAGAAATCTACTGAGCAGGCAAGCGCACAGCCTAGAAAGTGTCCTCAAGAAAATCCCAGCGTATACGATCATAAGCTTTCTCTAGATTAAGCTTTAATAACATCCATTCATTCCTTCTTTTCTTCCTTCTCATCGAATGTACAGTCTCTTGTACAATCACAATATTATCAGCACTCAGTCTCCCAGGAATGAAGCTGGATTGAGCTGGACCAATCAACAAATTTTATTACGGCCTTTAAGCGATTTACCATAACCTTTGTGATGCACTTGAATAGGACTTTGCACAGGATTATTGGCCTCAATTTGGTTACTTTCTCCGGCTTGGCAACCTTAGCAATTAAAACCACCAATGCGTTATTCATATGCGCGGGAAGCTCCCCAGACGAGAAGAAGTCCAAGACAAAGCGAACCATAGACTCTCCAACCACCTCCCAACAGTCCTGGTAGAATACTGGTTTGCAACCATCCGGGCCTGGGGCCTTGTACTTTCCCATACTACGCAGCACTTCCTCCACCTCATTAGCCACTAATGGTCTTTTAAGCAGAGTTAAATCCGAGTTCGAGATAGGAAAAAAAACCTTCTTGTGGCAGTTTGATCACGTACTGCTCAACATTTTCCATCGAGTATAATCGTTGATAATATTCCACAGCTAGTGTGTCCAACCATTTCGCATTTGTGATCCACCTTCCATCCTCCCCTCTCAGCTCCTCAATCGGATTTCTCCTCCCGCGGATGATGGTAGAGGTGTGAAAATAATTGGTATTTCTATCTCCTAAAGTGATGATCTTTTCTCCTGACTTCTGGAACCAGATCATCTCCTCTTGTTCCATTACCGCATCAAGTTCCTTCACTAGCTCTGCTTCCCTCCTCAACAAATCGTCCATCGGAGTTAGCTCAATCTGTGTTTGCACATCACTGATTACTCGCATAAGAGACTCCTTTTTTCTTTTAACATCGTCGAAGACCTCTTTATTCCATTTCCATAGCTTAACTTGTAGACAACTCAAAGCATCAGGCGTCGACAGCGAGCTGTCCCATGACGCCGCTAGCAAGTCCTTAAAGCTTTCATTTTGCAGCCAATGTGCCTCAAATCGAAACGGGCGTCTTTAGGGGTCGTTCCTCACTTCTAGACACAACTGAATGTACAGAGGAGCATGGTCAGAGGAAAAGAACAGGAGATGTGAAACCATAGGTTCCTGCCACCTCAAGCGTACATTCGCACAACATAAGACTTTGTCAAGTCGTTTTGCAACAAAAAGCCTCTCCTCTCTACATCTTTTCCAGGTGAACATGCTTCCTTTGAAGCCCATACCTATCAAAGACAAATCATTAATCCAATCTCCAAATGCTAGAGAATCTGGAGAAAGAGAGCCATTCCCACCAGTTCTTTCGTCTAGCAGTATGATGGTATTAAAGTCTCCTCCTATTACAATCGGTCCACTAATGTTTTGAACCACAATCCAAAGCTCATCCCAGAGTCAACTTCTTCTGCTAACCGTGGGAGCTGCATATACTGTAATCAAGTCTATCACCTCTGAGTTCGTAGATACCTTCGCATAGATAAACTGAGTAGCCGTTTTCATGATCTCTATCACACCAACTTCCGACCTCCATAATAACCAAATACCGCCACTATTCCCAGTCGCATCCACTCGAAAAGAGTTGTCAAACCCGAGTCCTTAACAAATCCTTGCAGCGTGATCTCCACTTCTCTTTTTCCCTCCGGCTGGGAAATTCCAACGAAGGGGAGAAAGTAGGCTTCACTCGGAGCTTTGGCAACCACCGTAGGAGGTGTGATGTACATGTACCCATTTCAAGGGGGTGCAAGACCTCGTCAGTGATCGGCCCACTCGACCTCAAACCATAGGGACCTTTGCTTACAAAGGGAAGACCCTCTTTAAAGAGAGTGCAATGACTTTCTGGTGATGGCATGAGTCACAAACAAAGCTAACACATCAGTTGGGAACTTTTTTAGTATATACTGATGGCTCTTCCATAATAGACAATTCATCGTTACAATATAGTAAGAATTATGAACTACTGACGCAACACATTATGCCATATCCCCTCCCTCCGAGCTCACCGAAGCCATCAGAGACAAAACAGTCTCAGTTCCCATTGGAGTATTTGTGATCCCCTCTTGATTCGTAGATACCGGAGCAGCCAATACCAGGGCATGACCACCCATATTTCTTGATCCAAAGACATTGAAACTTCCTCCCCCTCCACATCATCCATCACTCTCCACACGCAATCGTTTCCCAGAAGGAGACAATTCGACTTCACCCCTGATCGGACCAAAAATTAATTCCCTCAGCGGTTTATTAGGTTTAGTTTTCGATTTTGGGCCAGTGACATATCGAGCCTGTTGTTTTCCAAAACCTTTTCCTTTTGGGACTTCCCCCGAGGGACTTGTGCTCTTCCTAGTCGGCCCAATAAGGGACTCTCCTTTAGATTGTTCTACACGCTTACCCACGTGTTTCCCACCCACAAAAATAAATGTTCTCGTATTCATCTCCGCCAATCTTGTGTCTTCCTCAATCCTGGGGGTATTTAAATCTCCTTATATTATTGGGATATTGCCATCTTTGTCCAAGCTTTTGAAGTTGTTCGATACCGTAATATCGGTGAATCAACAATCTGAATCTCTCGTAGATTCCTTCCTGAATTACCCCGCGAGCCTTCCGCATCTGAAAATGATCATCGTGGCCACGAAGCCCTCTGAACCACCATGAAACCATCACTTGTCGGGGCCACCCTTTGCATTCCAGAGGGCAAACTTACCACCGGCGTCTCTGCCTTTTGGTTGGAAAATTAGGCACACAGTGTCCGATGTGAGAGCCGAAACTCACACTGTCAAAACTTATATTTTATGGGGGCTCGAAAATTCTATTTTAAAGAACTAAAATACCGAAAAAGTAAAAAGAGAGATTTTATTGATGATTTCCGAAAGTACAAGAATAAATAGCAAGCTGAAAAGTCTTATATTGCTAAAACTCCTAATACTCGGATTTGGGATGCCTTTAACCCTTACACAAGCATACATATATATACTAATGATCCTAGGGTGTTTAGACTACATATTTTCGATGTGGGACTTTGTGGTTTCCTCCCAGCCGCCGACCTATCCTTTTGGGCCCGATATCCGGCCCGAAAATCTTCTGTGATCCACCTGCACGTTCTGACCCAAATCTGGCCCGCCTTTTGTAATCGATGAATAGTAAACCGTGAATAGTAATCCAATGAATAGTAATCCGGCTCTCTGTTTAGACTTAAATCGATTTTACGGTTAACTTTGTCTCGAGATGAATAGTGTTTTAACGGTTTTTCCCGCGTGAGTAGTATTCCGAACGTTTTACGACTCTTGGGGTTTGAGCCGCCCGTTCTTTATTTGAACTTCCAGCCGCCGGTTTTGGTATTGATCGTCAGCCGCCGATTCCTTTGGCTCGTGTGCTTGGGCGACTGGTCCATGGATGGCTGAACGTTGGTCACGGTGTTTCGGAGAATGTTTATGGATGTTTTGGAGTCAGAACATTCAAATGCCTAATCTTCGAGTAGGTCCGGGCTTAGAGTTATGCTTGATGGTCGGTCGACTGGACAATGTTCGGATAACGAGTCTTGACTAAGAAATGAACATGGGCGGCTGGCCTTATCCCAGCCGCCGGATCTATCCTCGGAGGGAAGATGGGCGGCTGGCCGTATCCCAGCAGTCGGGCCTTGTTCGGGGAAAGCTTGGGCGGCTGGCCGAATCCCAGCAACCGGATCTATCCTCGGAGGGAAGATGGGCGGCTGGCCGTATCCCGGCAGCCGGATCTATCCTCGGAGGGAAGATGGGCGGCTGGCCGTATCCCGGCAGCCGGATCTATCCTCGGAGGGAAGATGGGCGGCTGTCCCGTATCCCGGCAGCCGGATCTATCCTCGGAGGGAAGATGGGTGGCTGGCCGTATCCCGGCAGCCGGGCCTTGCCTCGGATCGACCATGGGCGGCTGGCCTTGTCCCAGCCGCCGGGTCACTCCTTGCACTGGCCGTGGGCGGCTGGCCTCGTCCCAGCCTCCGCGTCGTGTCTCGGACGGATCGTGGGCAGCTGGCCTTAGCTCGTCCGGTCCATGCTCGGGATAAGTTTCCATTTGATCTTGATCATGGACTCTCGTTTCGTCAATCCTCGAGGAGGGGATTTCGACCCCAACAGTTAGCCCCCCAGCTTTTTGCTTCAGTAGTTCGGAGCAACGAGCTTCAAGCTGAGAGTTTTATCGGGATTGACTGAAACAGGAAGGAAAGGAGTTTTTCCGCTCGTCCGTTCATCCGCTTCTCTTTAGTGTCTTGTCAAAGTACAGTCCATCATGTTCATACGGAAGTTCGTGCCATGTTTGCTATATCAAAGGAGTGGCTTCATTCTCATTTTCTCACACTTCCCTTCTCTTCTCAAGTTTGCTTCTCCAAGTTTTTCCTTTCGAACTCAACTTCAACGCAATAATGAATGACGAGTTTGAGTTTGATTTTATGTCTGCGGAGCAGGACGCGGTACTTGTGGAAGATCTGCTGGCGGCTGGAGAAGATGCCATTCCACAAGCAGCATCTGGTCCGGAAGGTGTTCCTCAGTGGGCGGCTGGCCCTAGCAACGCTCAAGGAGCGCTCAGTTTTGCCAATGTCCCTCAATGGGAGCCCGTCCAGGAAGAGATTCAGCAATGGGCGGCCGGCATTGAGAACGTACCCGAGACGGCGGTTGGGATTGAGAACATACCCGAGCCGGCGGCCGGGATTGGTGGTTCGACGTATAGGGCGTCCGGCTCGGAGAGGGCGTCTAGCTCCAAGCGGGCCGCTGGCTCTAAGAACGCTTCCAAGAGGGCGGCTGGCGTAGTGGCCGTATCAAGGTGGGCGCTTGGCTCTTGAGGCGTCTTAGAGAGGGCGTCCGGCACTTCTCGAGTTGATGTTGACGGTGTCTCGCCGCGGGCGAGCGTCGTACGCCTCAGCGGGTGGAGGACAACGGCGGATGGCGTGCATGGCCATCCCGATCCCTGGTCCCCCCCGAGCATCACCGTGCTTGGCCAGAGATAGGTAACGACTCGGCCATGTCCGGGGAAGAAGTCAGGTCGGATCACCCGGAGGTGCCCGTCTTTGTGCATCCGGAAGTGAAGTCCGAGTGTCGTTCTCTCGGGGAAGCCAACGCCTTTAGGGGCGAAGATATTTTTGCTTGGCGGTTCAAGAAGCCTGGACCGTCTTCGGGGTACAGGATGATATCTGCGGGGTTCGAGCTTGGACCCACTCTGAGCGATCGGGACTCATGGGCCGAGCTCATATATGACTTCCGGATTTCTGACAAGATCAAGTTTCGTCTCCCAAAAGATGGGGATATGATGGACAAGGCGCAAAAGGGATATTTCGCCATGTACGGGTCAATGTTTTATGAAGCTTTCCTCTGGTTCCCGATCTCAGGAGCTATCTTCGAATTTCTCGAGTTGTATGGGGTTGCGATCTCTCAACTTGTTCCGTCTGCTATGAGGATTTTGATGGGACTCGTGGTCCATTGTGCTGAATGCAGAATCAAGTTTGAGCGCGACCTTGTACGGAATTTCTTTTCCTTGAGAAAGACTTCTACCTCTGATCTTTATTGCTCGGTTAACGTTCGAAAGAACGTGAAGCGGTTCTACACCAACCTCCGGAGTAATTGTAAAGCTTCGAGGAATCAGTTTTTCTACGTGAAGCGCAGCCCGCTCACGGTTAGTCTCGAGTATGGCGGCCCGGTTAGAACCGAGTGGAGCGTGCCATGTATGCGTTTTGTCTTTTGTGAATTTGTCTTCTATATATAGTCTTCATTCCTTGGTTTCATTCTTCACAATATCATTTCTCATAACCTTGCACTCTTCTTTTCTTCTTCTTCTTTTTTGTTCTTAGTTCGTGATCCTTTCGCTCCTAGAGTTTCCAGAGTTGAATGCATCTTTGAGGAAGTTGATAAAAAGAAGATTGATTGGGAGTGTCCTGATCTTTTCCGCCGCTTTCTTGACGCAAAGGATATTCTAGAAGGACGCGCTCCTCCAAAGGGTCCCGACTTCATTGATCCGATGGCGACATACCCTGGTATGGAGGGTGTTTGGATGTATCGCCAGCAGAAGTATGGCGAAGCTGGACCATCCGGAGAGGCGGCTGAGTTTGACCCGGCGTCCGGTTTTGTTCTACCGTCCGGGTCTGGTTTCCATGGTGATGGCGTGCCCGAGGAACGGGTAGCTGCTCCTCAGGGTTCTGACTGTGCCGTTGTGGCGGATAAAGGGAAGGGAGCTTCCAACAGCCCGGATCATCCGAGGAAGGGCAAAGTGGCTCGGACGGTCGAGGCGTCTGATCCTGGTCTCCTTTTCGACGCTCGCAAGGCAGCGGGAGGAGATCCAGCCGAGTCCGTGAAGGTCGTGGACTACTTTGGAGCGTTGGCCCCGGCCTCCGCTGCGCTGTTCGATCGTTCAGTGGCTTACGGAGACTTGTCTTTTCGCCTTATGATGGTAATTCCTTCCTTCTTTGGATTTGTTTTGACGTAGCTTGGTCTTTGCTGATATTTGGTTTTCTTTGATTCAGGTTGCCACTCGAGCCCATGCGACCCAGGTTGCCTTAGAGGTTTCGGAGAAAGAGTCCCAGAAGAAGGACAAAAAGATTAAGGCCCTGGAAGTCAAGCTTAGGAATGCGGAGAAGAGATCTCTGAAGGAGCTTATGAAGGCGCTCGCGGAGGCTGAACGGAAGATGGAGCTGGCGCTTAAGCAATGTCGCTGGGAGTTGGTGGAAAAGTACCGTCTCCGCATTGAGGGCACTAAAGCTGCTCTCGCGCCGATGCGTCAGGCCAAGTACGGCGAGACTGCTTTGTCCGAGGTCGGCTCGAACCTTGGCCTGGTCCGGGACATCAAGTCCGGGAAGTCCAAGGTTGAAGAGGAGGAAGGGAAGCTGGAGGCTTCGTTGGAGCAGCTCAAAGGACGAGGCTGGGTTGGCTCCTATGATGGGGCTGCTTACGTCCTCGATAGCTACTTAGTCTGCTCTCCTGTTTCTCCGTGCCAGTCCTCGGAGGCTGAGGCTTTGGATTACGGAGCTCCTACCCCTCTCGTCGAGTATGACTAGGCTTTGGCCTTTTTATCTTGTATTTTCTGCTTCAGTTGTGTCCGGGTCTTTCGACCCTTTATTGTATTAGCTTTGTCTGTCGAACTTGATCACTTGATATCTCCTTTAATGGAGATTTATTATCTCTTTACTTCGCCATTAATTGTTCTGGACTTCTTGCTTATTTCGCTTTTAAATCCGAACAAAGGCTTGTCTTCCGGTTTCAAGTCTTGATAAAGGCAAAGCTGGCCCGTTTGGTAGAGTGAAGGGCGGCTGACCCATCTCTCTACGGAGGACGGGCGGCTGGCCCGTTTTTGTAGAGCTAAGGGCAGCTGGCCCGTCTTTCTAGGAGGACGGGCGGCTGGCCCGTTTTTGTAGAGCGAAGGGCGGCTGGCCCGTCTCTCTACGGAGGACGGGCGGCTGACCCGTTTTTGTAGAGCGAAGGGCTGCTGGCCCGTCTTTCAGGCGGCTGGCCCGTTTCGGAGTTTATTGGTACCGCGTTGAGTGAAGGACGGCTGGCTCGTCTCTCTACGGAGGACGGGCGGCCGGTTTGTTTTGTAATTGATCGGTATTGTGTTGGAGTGTTGGGCGGCTGGCTCGTCTCTCTACGGAGGACGGGCGGCCGGTTCGTTTTGTAATTGATCGGTATTGTGTTGTAGTGTTATTCCGGACACTCAAACTTCAGACCAGGTCATCTTTACGAATATTCCCTGGGTTGAATGCAGTCTTTTGTTGTGGGGGACCAAGCTTGTTCGGATCCCTCTTTCAACTCAACGCTTTTAAGATCTCGTATCAGAGCCGGTTTGATACTGCGTTCTTGACCAGTGTTCCATGTCAGGCGCTTTACTGGGTTTAGAGAGTTTACTTCGTTCCTTACGCTTCGCACTATTTGCCTATGCGAAGCGCTAGTGAAGGTAAACTAAACAGAACATCGTCTTGAGCGCTTCCTGCAGGATCGCGGGATGTCAGGTTACGCCCTTCGGATGTTAATCTGGAAATTTGTATAGCGCGCTAATCTTATCCTCTGCGGGATGTTGAGAGAACCATGGTTTAAAAGATTGTTTTGTTGTGGCCAGCAACAGACGGATTTGTTAGGGAAATATCTTGATTGGTTGGTGGTCTTGGATAATTTACGAGATGCTAAGTCTCGATGTTCATCCGATTTTAGGTTCGAGTTGAAGATGTACTATGAGATACTAAGTCTCAATGTTCATTTTCCTCGAGTTTTTCTGGATCCATTCGCTTTCCGGATCAAGTTTCAAGATGCTAAGTCTCGATGTTTGTCGGAATGGTGTTTCGGGAAACTTTTTCAAGCTTTGGATGTGTTATGAGATGCTAAGTCCCAATGTCCATCTCCTTGATTTGTTCGCGAAAATTTGGGAGTATGTATATACGGACCCACTCCCCCCCCCTTTTTTGAGGAGAGGGGGCAACTGAACTCGTTTTTTAAGCGAGCTGCCTACGTACCTTTCGTGAAAAGGGATCAAGTCACCTGTAGTTCCTTTTTTTTTTGGTGGCGAGAAGACGGCTAAGCCTAGGTAATGGAATTGTCTGTCGCAGCCTCGGCGGTTTCTGAGGTCTTTTTGGCGGTTTTCGTCTCCTCTTGGTTGGTTTCGTTTTCCGTGGGCGGAACCTCCGTTTTCTCGAATTGTTCGGTTCTGCTCACCTTTTTTCCCAATTCAGTGACTTCATCTTCCTTTTTCCTTTTCGGGTTCTCTCTCTGCGGGATGGTCGGATTTCGGAGCTTGTGCTCTGCAAGAACGCAGATCCGGGCCTCCTTCTGATTTTCCCAGACGGTCTTGACTCCGTTCGGTGTCGGGAATTTCAGGCAGAGATGGTGAGTCGACAGGATTGCTCGCATTGAGTTAATCCACGACGTTCCCATTATGACGTTATAAATCGCGGGGTGGTTTGCCACAACGAAGTTGACGATTTTTGTGATTCCATCCGGGCCCGGTGCTTTCTCTGGGGCCATCATGAAAAGAGCTTGCCGGACCTCCTCTTCCGTAGCTAACCGAGTTAGAACCTCATTCATACTATCCGTGATAGATACCGGGACCTCCTGCAAAAACAGTTCCACTGTCGGAGAAATATCAGTTGTTGGGGAGGAAGAGGAGGTAAATAAATCATCAAAATCATCAACTTTTTTTTTTGTTTAACTAATTGTATAATGTATCTCATCTAATAATGATAATTTCATATTCAAAAGTCATCTCGTATATGTTGTTAGTATATCTTTGAAACACATTTTTTACTCTCTAACAACTGATATTGTTTAGATAAAGTCAGTAAAGAATCTAAAGATGTTAAACAAACGCTTGTTACAACAAATTTCAGCTTCCACTCATATCTTCTTTTTTTCAATAAAAAAAAAAAGAAAGAAAAACAAAATCCCTTAGTTCTTTAGGAAGAACAATCCAGATGCTTTCCTAGAATGGGAAAGAAAGGTTGAGCTCATTTTCGATTACCACAACTATTCAGAACGCAAGAAGGTAAGTTTGGCTACAACTCAATTCAGTGGCTATGCTATTAATTGGTGGGATGAACTTGTGACTAACAGGAAAAGAACCGAAGAAGATCCTATCAGTTCGTGGGAAGAGATGGCAACATTGTTGAGGAAGCGATTTTTGCCTAGTCATTACCTGAGGGATCTCCATCAGAAACTGAGGGGTTTGACACAAGGAAGCAAGAGTGTTGAAGACTACTACCAAGATATGGAAACTCTCACGCTCAAAGCTGATACTGATGAAGATCTTGAAGCAAATATAGCTCGGTTTTTGAATGGACTCAACAGAGAAATACAGGATCGTATGGAGCTGCAGACGTATGAAGATCTCGAAGAGATGTTACATAAGGCCATCCTTCTGGAGAAACAGATTAAGAGGAAAAGCTACAACAAATCTTCCTATTCATCTGCTTCTAAACCAAGCTTTGCTGAAAAAGGTAAGAAATTCAACCGAATAAATACATCGGTTACAATTAATCCATCTTCTTCTGTTGAAAAGAGTAAGCAGGACGCAACTCAAGGACGTGCAAGGGACATTAAGTGTTTCAAATGCCAAGGAATGAGTCATTATGCCAACAAATGTCCAAATAACCGAGTTATGATCCTAAGGGAAGGAGGAGAGATCGAATCTGAGGAAGAGACTGAACCGATTTATGATGAATCAGAGGATGAAGAGTCTGTGGATTATCCAGCACAAGGAAAGTTGTTAGTGACCAGGCGATCTCTAAGTGTTCAGACCAAGTTCGATGAGAAAGCTCAAAGATAAAATCTCTTTCATACAAGATGTATCATCCAAGACAATGTCTGCAGTCTGATCATTGATGGTGGGAGCTGTACAAATGTGCTAGTGAAACACTTGTCAAGAAGCTTAGACTCAAAGCCTGTCCACATTTGAAACCATACAAGCTTGAATGGCTTAGTGAAGAAGGCGAGATGCAAGTTGACCAGGTCAAGGTTGCTCTAACTATTGGGCGGCATGAAGATGATATTGTGTGTGATATTTTGCCCATGGAAGCAGGACACATACGTCTGGGTAGACCATGGCAATTCGACCACAAGGTGATGCATGATGGATTTCTAAACCGATATTTCTTTGAGCACAAAGGTAGGAAGATCACCCTGGTTCCTTTGTCACCACATGAAGTGCAAGAAGATCAAGTCCAGCTGAAGCAGAGCAGAGATAAAGTTAGGGGCAAAGAAGAGATCAAACCGGCCAAAGAAAGCAACAATAAGGAAGCCTTTCCAAAAACTCAGTTAAGCCGTCTTGATCACGACATTAATGAAACCCTTCCTAAATCTTAGGTAAGCCGTCCTAACTTTTTGATTAAACCTGGTGGAGTCAAGAAAGCCTTGTTTTCTAAACAGTTTATGGTGTTGCTTATCTACAAGGGAAAGTTATTAACCCCTTCTGACATTTCACTGGAGATTCCAAGTGATTTGAACCAACTTTTGCAGGAGTTTAGTGACGTTTTCCTTGAAGAGAACCCTGATGGATTGCCTCCTCTTCGAGGGATAGAACATCAGATTGATTTTATGCCAGGATCGTCTCTACCAATCAGGCCAGCCTATAGGACAAACCCCGTGGAGACTAAGGAGCTTCAAAAGCAGATCAATGAGCTCATGAAGAAATGGTTTATCCTAGAATGTATAATCCTATGTGCGGTTCCTGTTCTCTTGGTGCCTAAGAAGGATGGGAGTTGGAGAATGTGTGTTGATTGCAGAGCCATCAACAACATAACAGTTAAGTACATACATCATATTCCTATACATGATGATATGTTAGATGAGTTACATGGACCGGTTATCTTCTCTAAGATTGATTTAAGAAGTGGATATCATCATTTTAGAATGAATGAAGGGGGTGAATGGAAAACTGCATTCAAAACTAGGCTATGATTGTATGAGTGGTTAATTATGCCATTTGGGCTAACAAATGCACCTAGTACTTTCATGAGGTTAATGAACCATGTTTGGAGACCTTTCATAGGCGAGTTTGTGGTTGTGTACTTTGATGATATTCTGATTTATAGCAAGAGTCTTAATGAACATGTACACCACCTGAGACCGGTTCTATATGTGCTTAGAAAGGAACAGTTGTATGTAAATTTTAAGAAATGCACTTTTGGGACAGATAATCTCGTGTTTTTGGGTTTTGTTGTAGGAGCAGAAGGCATCAGAGTTGATGAAGAGAAGGTAAAGGCAATCAGAGATTGGCCCAGCCCCACAACCGTGAGTGAAGTCAGAAGATTCCATGGACTTGCTAGATTTTATACAAGATTTGTGAAAGACTTCAGTACCATAGCTGCTCCCCTCACTGAAGTTACCAAGAAGACCGTGGGATTCAAGTGGGAACAAGCTCAAGAAGACTCATTCCAAAGCTGAAAGGGAAGCTCACTAATGCAACTTTACTTATCTTACCTGATTTCCTTAAAACTTTTGAGGTTGAGTGTGATACCTCAGGCGTAGGGATTGGTGCTGTGTTGATGCAGGATGGAAAGCCTATTGCTTACTTCACTGAAAATCTTGGTGGAGCCACACTAAACTACCCAACCTATGACAAGGAGTTGTATGTCATGGGTGTGAGCTTCGCAAACATGGCAACACTACTTGTGGCCAAAGGAATTCGTGGTTCATACTTATCATGAGACTCTCAAGCACTTGAAGGGACAACAAAAGCTCAACAAGAGACACACCAGATGGGTAGAACTCTTTGAAACTTTCCTTATGTCATTAAGTACAAGAAAGGTAAGGAAAACATTGTTGCTGATGCGTTATCTAAACGGTATGCTTTGATCACGACTTTAGATGCTAAGATACTTGGGTTTGAACAAATCAAAGAGCTGTATGAAACTGACCCAGACTTCAAAGAACCGTACCTATCTAGTTCCAAGTTTACACTTGGCAAGTACTTTAGGCTTGAACGATTTCTATTCTATGCAAACCGCATGTGTGTTTCTAATTGTTCTTTGAGAAGTCTGCTTGTTAGGAAAGCTCATGGAGGTGGTCTTATGGGGCATTATGGAGTAGACAAGACACTTAAGATCATGCAGGAATACTTCTACTGGCCGAACCTAAAGAAGGATGTTGAGAAGGTGTGTGCTCGGTGAGAGACTTGCAAGCGATCCAAAGCAAAAGCACAATCTACAGGTCTGTACACTCCTTTGCCTATTCCTACTCACCCTTAGACCGATATTTCTATGGATTTTGTGCTTGGATTGCCTAGGACTATAACATGAAATGATTCAGTCTTTGTGATTGTAGATAAGTTCTCTAAGATGGCACACTTTGTTCCTTGCCACAAAACGAATGATGCTGTTCACATAGCTGATTTGTTCTTTAGGGATATAATCCGATTGTATGGCATGCCTAAGACTATTGTTTCAGATAGGGATACCAAGTTCTTGAGTCACTTTTGGAAAACTTTATGAGCTAAGTTAGGAACAACGCTGTTGTTTTCAACTACTTGTCACCCTCAAACTGATGGTCAAACTGAAATCGTGAATAGAACCTTGTCTGCTATGTTGAGGGCCATTGTTAAAAAGAATCTTAGGACTTGGGAGGAGAGTTTACCACATGTTGATTTTTCTTATAACCATTCGGTTCATTCATTAACTAAGTACTCCCCAATTTAAATCGTTTATGGCTTTAATCCCTTATCTCCTATGGATTTAATCTCTTAACCTTTGAGTGAAAGGACAAGTTTGGATGGGGAAAAGAAAGCTAAACTTGTTAAGCAGATAGATGAGAAGGCCAGACAGAACATTGAGGAAAGACTAAGCACTATGCTAAGAATGCTAACAAGAACCGGCGCAAATCTATCTCTGAGGTGGGAGATATGGTTTGGATTTAACTGAGGAAAGATCGGTTCTCTAATGAGAGAAACTCCAAACTAATGCCAAAAGTGGATGGACCATTCTCAATCGTGAGGAAGATCAATGAGAATGCTTACCAAGTGGATCTCCAAGGTAAGTACAATGTGAGTTCAAGTTTTAACATAACTGATTTAATCCCTTTTCATGCAGATGAATTGGATTTGAGGGCAAATCCTTTTCAAGAGGGAGGGGATGATACAATCATGGATAGCATGACTGAACTGGACCAACCAAGGAAGGAACAAGTTGCTGAGCTTGTAGCTGAGGAGGGGCTTGAACCGGAAATGGAAGAGAAAGAGCTTGTAGCCGTGGATGCATTGCATGTACTAGCTGGAGCTATGACCAGGATACGGACCATGTGGGAACAAAAATTCACACAGTCGATTTCGTAAAGTAAATTGGGGGATTCCGAGATTTCTGGGAAAAACTCGAGAAAAGAGATCGTAAAAGAATTTTATTTACTTGTTGTCGAATAGACTTTTCGTACAATGTTCGTAAGCCAAAGTGCAAGACTAAAACCTAAGCCGTAAAGTACGAGAAGTAGGGATGGATTGAAAATGAGTACAAAGATGTATATATATATATATTAAGTAGTCTAGGGTCTCGAGAGCTCGTCTTAGCGATGTGGGACGTTGAGAAGTCCTTCTTCAGCCGCCGACTTTGACATAATGCGGCGCGGCCCGTGAGCTTGTCTCCTCCAGTCTGGCCCGATTGCGTATTTCAGCCCAGCTTGTCTTTATGCCTTTGGTTCGATCTTTCCTTTGGTTTAATCGTGGCTTGATGTCTTGATTTCGGTTTTATACGTAGATTCCTTGATGTTTTCATATATCTTGAACATCACAAAGTTTTCCATAAAACGACATGAAGTTTTACAAGAACGGCACGATTTTTCGGAAGGAACTTGCGAAGACAAAAAGACTTAGTTTTATTTTGGGTTTTTCGTACGAAACGTATTTTCCGTTTGGAATTTCCGCGATCATTTTCGGAAAATACGAAGTCGAGTTCCAATGATCGGAAAAGAGTTACGAAGTCAGCTCGGGAATGTTGATCAACTGTTTCTGAAGTCAGGATCAGGCTAAGCTAAGATCAACATTCTAGCTCGGCCAAAGTCTTGGCTCGGAGAATACGCAAATATACGAATCATGCGAGACTCGTAGGAAACTCAGTTCGGCAGATTTCGGGATGATGGTGCCGAGCTGAATGACATAAGTTAAGCTCGGCACGTTTTTGAGAAAAGTGTGCCGAGCTGAATGCCATGAGTTCAGCTCGGCATGTTCTTGATGTGAAGGTGCCAAGCTGAATGTCACGGGTTCAGCTTTGCACGCTTTGGCCATGAAGGTGCGGAGATGAATGCTGTGAATTCAGCTCGGCATGTTTAAGCTTGGTGCTGCTGAGCTTTAAGACGTAGGTTCAGCTCGGCATGCTGTGCCTGATGCTGCCGAGCTGAATGCAATGATTCCAGCTCGGCACAGTGTTGGACATTTCAGCTAGGCACATTTTTGTTTACGGAAAAAGTCATTTTCTCGTATAAGTTGGTTCAGACATTTTACGTACATTTTCAGCTCGGCAATGCACGATCCAGCTCAGAAATGCACGATCAAGCTCAGCATTGCCTAACTGAGTTCAGGTCGGCACGTAGGAGAGGGAGTTCAGGTCTGCACCACCTGATGGAATCCAGATCGGCACCTTCGGGGATTCCAGGTCGGCACCTTAGCTATTTTCCGCAAAGATCAGCTTGGCCAGTTTCCACAAAGATCAACTTGGCCGTGCTGGTTTTTCCGTGAACTTATGGTTTATACGAATACGAGAGTTGGCTTAGAAATCCGTTATTTTCCTATTCGTGGATTCTCTTTGATGTTTAGGCATTTCTAGTCGTTAATTTCGAGAATGTGGGTTTTGACCCTAACAGACTAGACAACTTGCTCAAGCACTGAACCAGTTGCTCAGATCAACCCAGGACCAAACCAACCATGCGAAGGAAGGAGTGCAACTCGTGACTTTAGTAAGGATCCAAGAAGATTCAGGAACCCCTTCACAATTGCTAGATTTAGGAGGACAATGTTCGAACTCAGGAACGCCTTCCCAAATCGGAACAACGATTAAGGAAGCCCTTCCTAAGGACAGATCAATTTCACTAACAAAAAGGAGTTCAAAGGCCAAGAGTCCAATTCTTCAACTGAAGAGTCATGCTTTAATTTTCATTCAAGTTTTATCTTAATTCCGAGAAACTCAAACATCATTCTCTATATGTATTTGGAAACTCATTTGATCAAACACAAGTTATTTCCTTTATCTTTTCGTTTACGAAAACTCCTTTGAGAGAGATTCTCAACTGTTCTTCTTGAACAATCTTGTTGTTTGGTGAGTCATATCCGATCAACACCCTTCTTCTTAGCCCTGGGCCATCGGAAGTAACCGATCGGTTACGAACCAACCGAACCGTAATGTTCGGTTTCGGTTTCTGCAAATCTTATATATAGTAACCGATCAGAATTGATTATGAATTTCAATCGGTTCTCGGGTCGGTTGGGTTCGGCAACAGCTACCGATCAGTTTAGGTTAAACCGACAACTGCATATATTAACCTTTGTTTTTCACGTTTTGTTTGTCACTCTCTCACTTCACTGCCGCCTCCTCCGACTCCAAGTCTCCGAAGTCTGAACCTGTCTCTGTAGGTACTCTTTGTTTCTTCTCTCTCTCTCTCTCTGTTTCTCCATCTTGTTCTTAATCGGAGCTTGTGGTTGTTGTCGGAGCTAAGTATAGATCCATGAGGAATTATTTGATCTTCTGATATTACGTGTTTTTAACGTATTTTGATTCGTTTTTAGTATTCGGTTTGAGTTTTGATTTGCATCTTTCGTTAGTTTTTCGAGTCTTTTCTATTGTTTTGAGTGTTTTTACAGATTTCATGGAGTTCCGAAGGAGTTTGGCATTTACGGACATGTTCGAGTCAAGTTAAGACGGAAAAAACGAGAAAAGGACCAAACACAAGAGAGCCAAGCAAAGGAACGACCGTTCCTTTCCATGGAACGACCATGGAGAACGATCGTTCCCTCACTCACCAACCCTGTCGACAACAATAGGAGATCGACCGTTCTCTCCCATGCAGGTCGTTCCCAACCTCACCAACTCTGCCGATAAAATACCACGGAACGACCGTTCTACACAGCCGAACTATCGTTCCCCTCTCACGCATCTCACCTACTTCGATCGACCAAGGGGAACGATCGTTCTCCACCTAGAACGACCGTTCCCCGCTTCACCTACTCCCCTTCACCTTGGCCTATATAATGGACTCACAACATCACTCTCAAAACACACCTTCTTCTTCCTCCTCTCTTCTCTAGCTTCAAAGCATAGCTTCTTCTTCAGTTTTAAGTTTTATGTTTATGCTTTTATTAAGTTTTATTTAGTTTCTTTTAAGCTTTATACATTTATGCTTTAATTAAGTTTTACTTTCAGTTCTTATATTTATGCTTTACTTTCAGTCTTTATATTTATGCTTTACTTTCAGTCTTTAAGTTTATGCTTTAATTAAGTTCTTATAAGTTTATATTCAGCTTTCATTATCTATTCAAGCTTTTATGATGAACTTTATAATCTCTTTGTTTTCTTCTTTAATCATGTCTGAGTAGACCTCTTAGTTAGGTTAAGGTTTGTCAAAGGAATTCATGAGCTTTAGGGTTAAACACAAATAGGCTATTCAAATCAATATCTTCACCCTTGTTGTTCTTAATGCTTAGATCGAATTGATCACTTGATCTTATGAAATTTGGTTTAACTTAGACAGCGAGAGTTGCTAGGTTGCTAGAAAGAACATTGGTGAGCAATTTAACCATTACCTGCGAGAGTAGATGTATTGAGAATTGTGAACATATTAAACCTATCCTTAATGCTTGTCTACGATTTCTAGTACCAGCGAGAGTTAGGATTTCTAGGTTGATAGACAAAGATATTGGTACCACGAGAGTGGATTGATATTATCTTAGTGTTTAAGTTCTAGATTTATGCTTAATCATTGCCTGAATAGTTGTTTAATCCGTTGCTCTGAATCTCCTGCGATATTCCTTGACCTAACGCTTGTTTAATATTATCTTACAACCGATTTCGCTTTCATTACTTGTTACTTACAAAAACCAAAAATATATTGAATTGTCTTAGCTTTTGATTTAGCTCAATATATCAAAGTGTGAAAACTGGTCTTCGTGGGATCGACCCCTAAATACTACTTCGTATGCTGTGCACTTGCAGTAGGAAATAAGGGTTTAAAACTCGTGTATCAAGTTTTTGGCGCCGTTGCCGGGGACCAAATTTTTCGCCTTTGGTTTACGGCTGAATTATCAGACTAAGAACTTTACTAAACTCGTTTTCTTTTCTTCTTTGTTTTTGTGTTTCAGGTGCATGTCCCCAATGAGCACAAGGAGCAGAAACAACGAGGATCTTGTTAGCTTATCAAACGAGGAGTTAGCAAGAGCAGAACGAGGGAACAGGCAGAGACGTAACATACCTGTTCCGGAACCAGAAACAACTGACACCGCCAACTCAGATATGGGCGGACAAGCAGACATCGCAGCTCAGCTGCTACAACTTCAGACAGCCATGGAGCAGCTTCGCATGCAACAGGAGAGGCAACTCATTGCACAACCTGCCTTCGGAGACAAAGATGCGGCTCACACATACTATCAGGATCGATCTACGATCGTTACCCCGACCATCCAGAGGCAAGATTACGAAATCAAACCTCAAATGATCGGCCTCGTGAAGCAACACCTGTTCCACGGTCTGCCTGCTGAGATTCCGATGGATCACATCGAGAACTTTGAAGAGATCTGTAGCACAACCGGCTCCAATGGTGTGCATCCAGATTTCCTGAAGTGCAAGCTTTTCCCTTTCTCTCTTACGGGAAAAGCATCACGGTGGTTAAAATCTTTACCACCAGGCTCTCTACCGACTTGGGCTAGTGCACGAGCAGCCTTCTTGGATAAGTTCTACACGAAATCCAAGACCGCAGCCTTGAGGAACAAGATCTCCTCATTCGAGCAACAGTCCGGCGAGTCATTTAATGAAGCATGGGAGCGATTTAAGGAGTACAAGCGCGAGTGCCCTCACCATGGGTTTAGTGATGAGCAGCTGCTTAGTACCTTCTATGACGGAGTAGATTGGGACTACAGAAATGCCCTGAACGCAGCTAGTAACGGTGACTTCTACACTAAGTCAAAAGAAGGAGCTCTGGAGCTGATCGATAACCTAGCCGCAAGTTCCAGCAACAAAAGCCCGGAGTACGACAGGAAGAAGGTCAACAGTGTGGACTCAAGGAAGATTGATGAACTCTCGGCCATGGTTAACCTTTTGCTAAAAAAGAACCAGAAGTCAGTCCACTTTGTGGATGAGAATGGGGAAGCACCTATCGCTCAAGCCTATGAGGAAGAAACCGGGAATGATCAGATGGAGGTGAATTATATGACGGGACAAAATTTCGGGCAGAACCGCAGTTTCAACAACCAAGGCTTCAACACTCATCCGAACCTGTCCTATAGGAGCACCAATGTGGAGAATCCGCAGGATCAAGTCTATCCTAAGCAAGGAGGAAATCAACCGCAGATGGGTTTTCAGAAGAACTACTCCAACAACTACTCCAACAACTACCAGAACCGTCCATTCGTCCCTAATCAGAACCGTTTCCAAGGAGGGAATCAGCCAAGGCAGCCTTTCACAAACTCGCAGCCCCAGCCTTTCACAAACTCGCAGCCTTCATCTTCAGCAACCGGCTCCCAAGACGAGCTGAAGAACATGATGCAGCAGATGATGGCGAGTCAACAAAAGGTGGCAGCAGAGATCAACTCCAAAGTTGACACTATGTATGGTGATCTTAGTGGGAAGTATGAGGCTGTATGGACCCACATGAAGCAACTGGATGTTCAGATTGCACAAACCGCCGAATCTATAAAAAGAACACCAGGAACTCTGCCTGGAAAAGCTGAAGCACCTAGGAAGGAGTTTGTCAACGCCATCGAGCTAAGGAGCGGAAAAACATTGAATTCGGAAACAACTTCCGGATCGGCAAAAGGGAAAGAAGTGACAACCGAGCACACTGGTCCGTCAACCGAGCACATGCCCAGCCAAGAAACTCCAACAACTTCGGCCAACAATCCAGAAGCAAGGGTATACAAACCCAAGGTCCCATACCCTGTACCACCCAAGAAGTCTCGCAAGGACTTAGAGGATGCTAAATGCAGAGAGATGCTCAGAGACCTAACCGTGAAGCTGCCCCTCACGGATGCCGTTCAGATGATACCTGCTCTCAAACGGTATATGAAAACCCTAGTCTCCGGAAAAGTAGCTGAGGAGGAAAACATGATGGTAGTCTCCAAAGAGTGCAGTGCTGTTCTGCAGAACAAGGTCCTTAAGAAGAGAAGCGATCCTGGGAGATTTGTTTTATCAGTCAAGATCGGCCCCATGACGTTTGCATACTCTCTGTGCGATCTCGGTTCCAGTGTCAACCTTATGCCATAATTTGTGGAAAAAGGTTAGGGTTCACAAATTTCAAACCCACGCGCATCTCATTGGTCTTCGCAGATAGATCAACAAAGCTTCCGGTGGGTATGTTAGAGGATCTTCATGTGCGAATTGGAGACACACTCATCCCAGCTGATTTCGTGGTTCTAGAGCTTGAAGAAGAACCGAAGGACCCTCTGATTCTTGGTCGGCCATTCTTATGCACAGCTGGTGCAATAATCGATGTACAGAATGGAGTGATTGACCTTCAGCTAGGCGACATGGTGATGTCATTCGAGATGGACAAATTGTTGAAGAAACCGATGATGGATGGACAGACCTTCACTGTGGAAGGCGTGGATAATGTATATGATGAGGCAGATGAAGAGCTTCTGTGCCCGGATCCTCTTGAAACCGCTCTAACTCTGGCTGAAAGAGAGCATGGTTTCCTGAGCGAGGATGCCGACAGCTTTGCCAAGATGCTAGATTCCAGCCAGAGAATGGAGCAGATGGTGGCATACATGAGCCTAGAAGATGAGGAGAACTCGGCAGAAACAGACGGAGCACCCGCTCCAATCCTGCAAGCACCTGCTCCGCCACTTGATCCGATAGACAGCCCTTGGAGCGAATTAAAAGCGCCCAAACTGGAGCTCAAAACTCTTCCAGCCGGGCTCAGGTACGCATTCCTTGGAACAAACTCTACTTACCCGGTGATTGTGAATGCTGATTTGAATAATGTGGAAGTAGCTTTACTTTTATGCGAGCTTAGGAAGTATAGAAAGGCTATAGGGTATTCACTTGATGATATCACTGGCATCTCCCCTGATCTTTGCATGCATAGGATACATCTAGAAAATGAATCGAGGAGTTCTATAGAACATCAGAGAAGATTAAATCCGAATTTAAAAGATGTTGTTAAAAAGGAGATAATGAAACTTCTAGAAGCCGGTGTAATTTATGCTATTTCTGATAGTACTTGGGTTAGTCCAGTTCATGTAGTTCCTAAGAAAGGTGGAATCACTGTAATAAAAAATGATAGGAATGAACTGATACCAACTAGGACCATAACCGGCCATAGAATGTGCATAGATTATCGCAAACTAAATGCTGCAACTCGCAAGGATCACTTCCCTTTGCCCTTTATTGATCAGATGCTTGAAAGACTTGCAAACCATCCATACTACTGTTTTTTAGATGGTTATTCAGGTTTCTTCCAGATCCCCATCCATCCGGACGACCAGGAGATGACAACATTCACATGTCCTTATGGCACATTCGCTTACCGACGCATGCCATTCGGATTGTGCAATGCTCCGGCAACTTTCCAGCGATGCGTGATGTCCATTTTCTCTGACTTGTTCGAAGACATAATGGAGGTGTTCATGGATGACTTCTCGGTGTATGGAGACTCTTTCTCTCACTGTTTATCTAATCTATGCAGAGTGCTTCAACGATGTGAGGAGAAACACCTAGTTCTAAATTGGGAGAAGTGTCACTTCATGGTCAGGAATGGGATTGTACTTGGGCATCGCATATCAGAAGATGGCATCAAGGTGGATAAAGCTAAGATCGAGGTTATGATGAACCTACAACCACCTACTTCTGTCAAGGGGATCCGCAGTTTTCTGGGGCATGCAGGCTTCTATCGCAGGTTCATCAAGGATTTTTCAAAGATAGCCAGACCCCTAACGAGGCTGTTGTGCAAGGAGGTGCAGTTTGAATTTGATAGCAACTGTCTTGATGCTTTTCATATGATCAAGGGAGCGTTGGTCAGCGCACCCATTGTGCAGCCACCAGATTGGAGCCTACCTTTCGAGGTTATGACGGATGCTAGCAACTATGCTGTTGGTGCAGTTCTCGGCCAGAGGAAAGACAAGAAGCTCCACGTTATCTACTACGCCAGTCGCACATTGGATGATGCTCAGTGCAAGTATGCTACGACAGAAAAGGAGCTTCTGGCTGTCGTCTTCGCCTTTGAGAAGTTTCGGTCCTATCTCGTTGGATCAAAGGTTATAGTCCATACTGATCATGCGGCACTGAAGTATCTGCTGACCAAGAAAGACGCTAAGCCGCGGCTACTTAGGTGGATTCTCCTACTTCAAGAATTCGACCTGGAGATCAAGGACAAGAAGGGAATAGATAATGGAGCTGCCGACCATTTATCTAGGATGAGGATTGATGAAGAACTCCCACTCAATGACAGCCTCCCTGAAGAACAGGTTTACTCGATCGGAGTATTCTAAATCGAGGAAGCATGTGCTCCCACCCAGCGAGCACCTGCTCAGTCCGAATTCTGCAACCAAACCGAAAGCAGCCAACATCCTCGGGTTCCTTGGTTTGGAGAGATTGCAAATTACCTAGCTGCTGATCTAGAACCTCACGGTTTTGTGGGCAACAAGAGGAAGAAATTCCTAAAGGATATTCGCCATTACTTCTGGGATGAGCCGTACCTATACAAACATTGCCCATATGGAGTATTCAGACGTTGCATGGCTGAGGAGGAGATACCGGAGATTCTGTTTCACTGTCATGGCTCTTCCTATGCCGGACACTTCGCTACTTTCAAGACAGTCTCCAAGGTTCTGCAAGCTGGGTATTGGTGGCCAACAATGTTTAAAGATGCTCAGCGCTTTATCTCTAGATGCGATTCATGCCAGCGACAGGGCAACATCAGCAAGCGCAATGAGATGCCACAGAACTTCATTCTCGAAGGGGAAGTCTTTGACGTGTGGGGAATTGATTTTATGGGACCGTTTCCATCTTCTTTTGGGAACGAGTACATACTCGTGGCTGTTGACTATGTGTCTAAATGGGTTGAGGCATTGGCGAGTCCCACGAATGATGCAAAGGTGGTGATCAAGATGTTCAAGTCTATCATTTTCCCTAGATTTGGTGTTCCGCGAGTTGTCATCAGCGATGGAGGTTCTCACTTCATCAACAAGATCTTCGAGAATCTATTGCGCAAGAATGGTGTAAAACACAAGGTCGCAACACCTTACCACCCGCAAACGAGTGGACAAGTTGAGATATCTAACCGAGAAATCAAGAGCATACTTCAGAAGACTGTGAGCACAACTCGGAAGGACTGGGCTTCCAAGCTAGACGACGCTCTATGGACTTACAGGACCGCTTACAAAACGCCTCTCGGAACCACTCCTTTCCACCTTGTCTACGAAAAAGCCTGTCACCTCCCCGTTGAGCTCGAATTCAAAGCCGCATGGGCTGTCAAACTGCTCAACTATGACATTAAGCCAGTTTTAGAACGACGCATGATGCAGCTACACGAGCTTCAGGAGATTAGGCATCTCGCCTATGAGAACTCCAAAATCTACAAGGAACGAACCAAAGCATACCACGACAAGCGCATCCTAGCTCGTAACTTCGCCCCCAACGACCAAGTTCTACTTTTCAACTCTCGGCTGAAGCTGTTTCCCGGGAAGTTACGATCGAGATGGTCTGGCCCCTTCACCATAAAGGAAGTGCGACCATATGGAGCTATCGTCTTGTTCAACACCAACGGAGAAGAGTTTGTGGTCAATGGACAGCGATTGAAACCATATCTTGCCGACACACAACTCGGAGATGGGGAAGAAACTCCCTTGACCGAGCCTCCTCAAGCATAATCAAATCTCCACGTCAAGCTTAGAGACGTAAAACAAGCGCTTTCGTGGGAGGCAACCCACCAGGTAAAATGTAAAATAGCGTGAAGTTTTTTCTTATTCTATTTACGTTTCTTGTTTTGTTTGAGATTGTCTTTGCAGGTTTTTATTAAGTGTTGAGCGGATGACGGATAGAGAGCAGCACCGATAGCTCCACCAGCGACCACTGAGCTGTGGTTATTTCTATCACCTTTGTTATATCCATTTTTATTTTAGACACTTTTTATTTTTATTTATGACTTTGCGAATTTCTCTTTCAGTTTTGTTTAAACCGGGACGGTTAAAAACAAGTCTGGGGGAGGGATTTATTTGTGTACTAACGTTGTGTTTTATTGATGTTTATTTCTTATGTTTTATTTTCGTGTGTTTAGATTTTCTAAAAAAAAAAAAAAAAAAATATATATATATATATATATATATTTCTTATGTTTTATTTTGGTGTGTTTAGATTTTCAAAAAAAAAAAAACCAAAAAAAAAAAAAGAAAAAAATAATTTTTCGAGTCAAAACTCTATGTGATTTTGTTAAACTTTTTGGAATTGCAACATGTTCGATGTCATTGCCTTAGGACTGTTTAGCATTATTTGAGGATAGTTTGGAAACGCAGAAAAATCCATAACTTGATCATTTAGTGAATTTCTCAAATCATCTGAACTTAATCAAATTATTAGAACTTAATATGGACTTAATTTATCTCACTTAGGGGGTTGATAATCATGTATTGGATTTTACATTTGGATTTTTCTTTGCATCATTTCTACCAATCTTTGCTAACTCCAAATGGCTAGACTTATCTTAGTCTAGTACCACACCCTTACCATTTCCATGTTGAAACCCACTTTTCTTCGTTTACTGTCATTGCATTCATGTGCAAAAACTATGGAGTATACGGACCGACACAACTTTTCTTTAGGATTGTGTCTAGATAGGTGGTCTCTTTCTGATTAAACTCATGGGATGTGTCTAGAAATGTGATCTCTCTCTTTGAATATATTCATTGAAAAATTTTCGTTTCAAAAGAGGGTGAACTTTTTTAAAAAAAAAAAAGGGGTAGAAGATTTTATTCACATTCAAGAAATAAGCTTACATTGTTGATGTTCTTTTGATGCAGATCTTAGAGACTAACCGGTTCCATTCTCCGATATTTAAAAAACAAAAATATATATATATATATATATATATATATAAAACAGAAGGAACCGGGAAAGTCGTCAAGGTAATATCTTTAAATTTCATGAAACGTTAAGAGAAATCATGTTCTTGTTTGTGACTCAGTTAAAAAAGGGTAGAAGGATTAGAGTTAAGGAGAGTTGTGTACCTCCTAATTGGTCTGTGTCTCACGGTGATTTTGCATAATGATTTGCATCTGTTTATATTGCTAAAAGAAACCAAAACACTTGAGCCACCAAATACCAACCTTGATACCTGGACCATAACGTGTTAGATATTCCCTTTGTGAGAGTACACGCCTTTGATAATGAATGTTAAATATTGAGTTCTGCTTGATCATGAGATTTCACTCATTTACTACGGTTATGGAGAAGTACAATGAAGTACGGTTTGATCTGAACTTTGCGAATGCGGTTTACGGGCAATTGACTTAGAGTATGGTCCTATAAGTTTTAAAAAGTTTCACACGTTTTTCTAACCTCTCCTCTTTGTAAAATATCTGGTTTTGCTTGGGGACAAGCAAAGGTTTTAGTTGGGGGGAGTTGATATTACGTGTTTTTAACGTATTTTGATTCGTTTTTAGTATTCGGTTTGAGTTTTGATTTGCATCTTTCGTTAGTTTTTCGAGTCTTTTCTATTGTTTTAAGTGTTTTTACAGATTTCATGGAGTTCCGAAGGAGTTTGGCGGTTACGGACATGTTCGAGTCAAGTTAAGACGGAAAAAACGAGAAAAGGACCAAACACAAGAGAGCCAAGCAAAGGAACGACCGTTCCTTTCCATGGAACGACCATGGAGAACGATCGTTCCCTCCAAGGAACGGTCGTTCCCTCACTAACCAACCCTGCCGACAACAATAGGAGATCGACCGTTCTCTCCCATGCAGGTCGTTCCCAACCTCACCAACTCTGCCGACAAAATACCACGGAACGACCGTTCTACACAGCCGAACGATCGTTCCCCTCTCACGCATCTCACCTACTTCGATCGACCAAGGGGAACGATCGTTCTCCACCTAGAACGACCATTCCCCGCTTCACCTACTCCCCTTCACCTTGGCCTATATAATGGACTCACAACATCACTCTCAAAACACGCCTTCTTCTTCCTCCTCTCTTCTCTAGCTTCAAAGCATAGCTTCTTCTTCAGTTTTAAGTTTTATGTTTATGCTTTTATTAAGTTTTATTTTGTTTCTTTTAAGCTTTATACATTTATGCTTTAATTAAGTTTTACTTTCAGTTCTTATATTTATGCTTTACTTTCAGTCTTTATATTTATGCTTTACTTTCAGTCTTTATGTTTATGCTTTAATTAAGTTCTTATAAATTTATATTCAGCTTTCATTATCTATTCAAGTTTTTATGATGAACTTTATAATCTCTTTGTTTTCTTCTTTAATCATGTCTGAGTAGACCTCTTAGTTAGGTTAAGGTTTGTCAAAGGAATTCATGAGCTTTAGGGTTAAACACAAATAGGCTATTCAAATCAATTTCTTCACCCTTGTTGTTCTTAATGCTTAGATCGAATTGATCACTTGATCTTATGAAATTTGGTTTAACTTAGACAGCGAGAGTTGCTAGGTTGCTAGAAAGAACATTGGTGAGCAATTTAACCATTACCTGCGAAAGTAGATGTATTGAGAATTGTGAACATATTAAACCTATCCTTAATGCTTGTCTACGATTTCTAGTACCAGCGAGAGTTAGGATTTCTAGGTTGATAGACAAAGATATTGGTACCACGAGAGTGGATTGATATTATCTTAGTGTTTAAGTTCTAGATTTATGCTTAATCATTGCCTGAATAGTTGTTTAATCCGTTGCTCTGAATCTTCTGCGATATTCCTTGACCTAACGCTTATTTAATATTATCTTACAACCGATTTCGCTTTCATTACTTGTTACTTACAAAAACCAAAAACATATTGAATTGTCTTAGCTTTTGATTTAGCTCAATATATCAAAGTGTGAAAACAGGTCTTCGTGGGATCGACCCCTAAATACTACTTCGTATGCTGTGCACTTGCAGTAGGAAATAAGGGTTTAAAACTCGTGTATCATCTTCCTTGGAGAAATCTCGACTTTTATGTGAGATGGTTACTTGAATCACGATTTAAGCCTTTTTTTTTGTTCTTGCCAAAATATTTCTCCTTGTCTTGAGAGATGAGACTGAATTATTACTCCTTTTTTTTTTTCCTTGTTCGTGAACTCAAATCTTTCTTCCCTTTCTTGAGATGGGTCTTAGTGAATCTTGATGAAGATTAAACTTTTCTCTTGTTGTTCTTGAATCGATGAACTGTTGTTGTCCTTGTTCATAGTCATTGATGATAATCTCTCTCTCAAGCACAGGTTACAAACTTGGCTCAAATGTTAGAAGAAGTTGACTTCTTTGAGTCTCTTGGTAAGTTTTCTGAAAAACTTCAGTTTCTTTATGATGTTTTCTCTTTTGTAGATTCTCGGATATCACAGCCAGATCCAACCTTGGTCAATGAGGGGTACCAAATTTTGAACTTTCAAACTGCTTATGTTTCTGTTTTGATCTCTTATATATTTTACTTGATTATGTTTAGTGTTTGTTATAGATATTGGTCTTTCTATGTTGTGGATTTGATGAGTTATGTTTCTACTTTTGCAAAACGTTTCATTGATTCATGAGTTTGAATATGTTTCATTGTTTTGGTTTTATTAGCTAAAAAGATCATGCAGATGGAGCCAAGAAGATCTTGAAGGTGGAGAGTCCAGAAAATCGTGAAGGTGGAGAACCAAAAAGATCGTGAATTGGTTTCATGTTTGTTTTCAGTTTCCTATTTGTATTACAGATGGATTTGTTTCTTTATTTGGTTTTATAATATTTGAAAAACACGTATGAGGAACTTTATTTTGCTTGAGTTTTATTTGTAAGAGTAAAAACACTTTTATGAGGAAGTTTATTTCGATCGTGTGTATATATTTGGATCTAAACTATAATGAACATAAGTACCACATGTCTATTATTAAAAAAACTAACCGAACCAAAAAAGTTGATGTTAACCAAAATTAACCAAAAATAACCGAAATTTAAAAGTCCATATCCAACCATAGCCATTCTTCAGGTGTAATTTCTTGGGAAAATTGTATCACAAGTTTCTTTCTTTACATGTTTCACACAAGGGTGAAAGCGTAGATTTCATTGTCTTTCTTCACTAATTGCACTTAATTTTCTTCACAAATTGCACATGATTTTTTCACGGGAAAAATGTCAATTAAAACTTGAACTTTGCGTTTTGGGTGAAAAAAACACAACTCTGCTCTTGGTGAAAAAAAGACCAAACTTGCATTGACTTCACTATTAAATCCTAGACTCTTGTTGACTATGCCAATTTAACCCAAAGTTAATTTATTAAACGGAGCAGTTAGATGAGGTTAAGTTTCCGTTTATTCTCTCCATTAATTATCAAACTACATCGTAATATTTTAAAATTAAATCCCAAATAAAAAAAATCTAATCCCAATCTATTTTTAATTTTGTCTCTTTCCTTAATACATCTCTTCTTCTTCGATCTCTTCCGTTTCTCACTTCTTCTTTTGATTTCTTCTCAGCTCCTCTCGATTTCTTCGGTCTTCTCATTGTTCTGTCGATTACTCTTCTTAAGTGATGGGGGAGGAAACAGGAGCGTTCCAAACGAAAGAGGGTTGTGAATGTTGGTGAAGAGACTGGTCTAGGGTCGACTGGTCACCAGTCGACAAGTCCTGAGTTGGCTGCTCTTTGAATCTAGGCTCTGGGCTGTTGATAAATGGACATGATCATGTCCTTGCTTTTGCTAAGGGAAGAGAAGAACTCGTCTAAGCTTTGCTTCTCAAGCATAACTGTCGCAGCTTATACATAGGCTTTTCATATCAACTGAGAAAGAGACTCAAGAACTAGTTGAAGAAGCATATGATATTTCAAAAACAAAAATGAAAGAAATTTTTGGAAAGCATTGAATTTCTTGGGAAATCATTTTAGTAGTGCTCAGTAGCTTACAATCATCTCCCACCATCGAATTTAAAAACTGTTCAGCTTTCTCTCTATCCACAGCTTTTCCCCCGTTCTCACAAACATTTTTAGACTTTTATGTATTTCCTTCAATAACGTCTCTCCTCTCTTCCTCCAAGTCTTTTTTGTTCCCCTTCCTTGTTCAATCACTGGAGGGCACTGCGGACGTCCTCTTCTTCTTACTTGTCTGCTGGCTCTTGTGCTTCATTACTCGCACGAATGTAGATATGAAATCGAATCAACGCCCATTCACAAAATCAATTGACTTTTCGCGTTCTCTTTTACGATATGCAGTTAGAAAACTGAATCAATCAATCATAGAAATTTTAAGCTATAACACTACATAAAATCAGTTGAAGAAGCAGAGCGGATAATGGGTTCGATCAAAAACGATCAACGAGAGAGATGAAATTGGGATTAGGTTTTTTGATTTGGGATTTGGTTTTGATGATTAACGGAAATTTTACCTCATCTAACTGCTACGTTTAACAAATTAACTTTGGGTTTAAATTGGCATAGTCAACAAGAGTTTAGGATTTAATAGTGAAGTCAAAGAAAGTTTGGTATTTTTTTCACCAAGAGCAGAGTTGGTGCTTTTTTCACCCAAAACGCAAAGTTCAGGCTTTAATTGACATTTTTCCCTTTTTTCACTAATTTTCCCACCATTGATTGTTGTACACTTCTCCACCATCAGTTAAAGTAAGCTTCCCTCTAATTTATCTACTGTTGATTGTGTGTAATCTCCCTCTTTGTTTACATTATTCAATAATAATTGAATATTAACTTAAAATTTGTAAATCTCAAGTTCTTAATCGATATTAGTTGGATACAATTATTAGATTTGTATATAAATAACAAAAGTACAAGAAATTATCATGAAAACTATGAAAAAACACCATGGAGGCGGCATTAGGGTTAGCAGAGTTTTTGACTCTATGAAGAAGATGAGGGTAAAATTGTAATTTCACCAATCATTACGTCCATGTGGATATGTTCAGGCGGATATATGAAAGTACACATTAGATGGTCGTACACATGTTAGCTCATGCCAATGCTGCTATGTTTATTGGGTAGACATTAGTTGGTGGATGTTATAGTATTGTGGATGTCCACAGACATGGAGATATGTGAGCATACGAGCTCGTGGACAGACATGTTTTCATGGTGAACAATGTGGATGTACATACAAATGACTGTATGTATGTTCCCAAACATATAAGTGATACTGATATGGAAAATATTTTCATGCCTGTGTACGTTCAATCATCTGACCAATTTCTATTTCTCCCATTGTGCGACCACCATTTACTCATGTTAGTCCGATGATCAACTCACAGTCTGCGTATATCCACATATCAACTAGATTTTCTTGCCATTCACCGTCTCTTAAAATATTTCCATGTTCGTATACGTACAGTCACCTACCTTTATGTTGGGGTCAAAATCCCCTCCTCGGAGATTGATAGAACGAGAACTCAAGATCAAGAACAAACGGATCACATCCGAACATAAGGGCCAGCCGCCCATGCTCCATGCATGAGGCCAGCCGCCCTTATCTCCTTTCCAAGGGCCAGCCTCCAATCACTTAATCAAGAGAGCACGGCGTCTGGCTTTATCCAGAATAAGCCAGCCGCCCATCACATAATCAAGAGAGCATGGCGTCTGGCTATATCCCGAACAAGTCAGCCGCCCATCCTCTCATCATCAATACATGGCGTCTGGCTTTATCCGGAACAAGCCAGCCGTCCATCCTCTCATCATCAAGACATGGTGTCTGGCTTTATCCCGAACAAGCCAGCCACCCATCCTCTCAGCATCAGGACATGGCGTCTGGCTCAAGAAAGAAAGCTAGCCGCCCTCTTCTTTTGCATGATTCTAGGCTCGGATCAATCCAAGATCAAGCATCCGCACGTTCTGATCCCAGGCACCCATGAACTGAAGCCAGCCGCCCATGGTCAAAAGCCAGACGCCCTTGAGCAAGACCAGCTGCCCATGAGCAAGACGCCCATGCATCCAAGATAGAAACTAGGCGGCTGGCCATCACCGTGGAATGGGTGGCTGGAGATTTAAAGAAAAATGGGCGGCTCAGTTTCGAAAGTCGTAGAATGCTCGGAACACTATTCACGCCGGAAAACCGTAAAACACTGTTCACGAAACACTATTCATCCCGGGAAAAAGCTAACCGAAAAATTGATTTAAGCTTAATCGAGGTCCGGTTACTATTCACGGACCAGGATCAGACCATGTGACGGATTCGGGCCAGGAATCGGGCCCAAAAGACTAGGTCGGCGGCTGGAAGGAAGGAGCTTTGTCCCACATCGCCCAGAAAGAGTGTTAGCCTCTTAGGTCTCCTAGTATAAATATACATGCTTGTACTAGGTTAAGATCTTCCCAATTCGAGTATTAGAGGTTTAACATTATAAGACTTTTCAAGCTTTTGCTAATATTCTTGTACTCCGAAAATATTATCTAATAAAATCACCTTTTTACATTTTCGGTCTTTAAGTTCTTTTAAAACAGAATTTTCGAACCCCTATAAATTATAAGTTTTGACAGTGTGAGTTTCTGCTCTCACAGTTTGGTACCGTCTGTGGGGACGCGAAATATTCTTAACCCTAAGAACGAGAGGACACGAGAAGGAAGACCATGGCTAACGGAGGAAGAACCGACAACACCAACAATCAGCCGGCTGGAGGAAACGCCGCAGGAATAGTCGCTATCGTAGCAATCGGAATTGGAGCAACTGGAACCACCACCGCTGCACTAACCAGATTCGGGATGCCGACCGAAGACCCAGTCATAACGGAAGTGGCAAACACTACTGCCTCTAGCCTAACCCAGGATATCACGGTGATCACCGAGCTAAGGAACATGACAGCCGAACTCGCGGAGCAACAAGACAGGCAAGAAAGAGCAGCCGCCCAAGAGCTGGCACGTGGCCCCCGGACTTTCGGAGCAAGACGCCTCCAATTCACCCCGCGAGCAGATATCCCGGGTAGGCAGAATCCCAACGAGCAGACCCCTGTCGTGACAAGGAGGGAACCGTCGGTTCCACCTCCCCCGCCACGGAAGGATGCCACAAGACAGACGAGTGAGCAACCGACTTCCACGATGCTTAACGGCGAAAACGCATGAAACACTGCAAACGGGGGCGGCCAAGGAGAAAGCGAAACAGACGACGAAGTCGGGGAGCTAAACATGGACGAGGAAGAGCTCTGTTGGATCAAAGAGCAAGAGAGAGCGGAGCGAGTAACCCGAGTGAACTGGTCTGCAAGCCAGAAGAGTTAGATGGACGAGCCACGGCCCTGACTAGAGTTCACGGTGAACCAAATGAAAGAGGTCAGATCGCAAGTCCACAAGGCAACCAGCGCGGCTCCTAAGATCGACCGGGTTTTGGAGGAAACCCAAAAGATCCCTTTCATCTCAAAAATCATGGACGTTAGAGTCTCCGACCCAGGCAAAATCTGAATTCCTTTCTACGATGGGACAACGGACCCAAAGTCCCACATGACCGGGCTAGGTTCAAACCCGAAGAGAAAGATGCCGGATTCTGCCTTCTGTTCGTCGAACATCTGAAAGGGGCGGCCTTATCATGGTTCTCGTGGCTGGAGAGAGACTCGATCGACGGTTTCGACCAGCTATCGGTGGCTTTCTTGAAGCACTATTCTCTGTTCATAAGCCGTTCGACATCAGACGCAGACCTCTACTCGCTGTCACAATGACCAGAAGAAAGCCTCCGAGAATTCATCGAGAGAGTCAAAGTGATCGTGTCAAAGATCGACGGCCTGAGCGACAATGCCGCGATAAACGCCCTGAAGAAATCTCTATGGTACGCTTCCAGTTTCTGGAAGGAGATCACTGTGAACCCGCCAGTAACTATCCAAGACGCTCTACACCGCGCCTCAAACTTCGTGATTCACGAAGAAGACATGAAGGCCTTGGCCAAAACACATCAATCGACGAAGCCGGTCACCAAGAGCGCAATGCAGCCTTCAAACGTTCCCACTGAAAGGAAGAGCAGGTGAGGCGGTAGAGACGATGAACCCAACGCGGGCGGAGCACATAACTATCAAATAAGTGCGGAGAGATCATCCGACGGAAGCGACAAAGGATCGTGGAACACTTGGACCCGAATGGGTTATGACGAATACACCTAATGCACCTTCCACAGAGCAAAGGGCCACGTAACCAAACACTGCAGGATGATCAGGAGAAGGCTAGCGGAGAAATTACTAGCTGGAGAACTCGGAAATGGAATAACCCTGGAGAGCCTCGAAGCAGTCGAGGAAAACACCGAAGCCCCGGGCGGACGACCTGACCAGGAACGTCCCGAGAAACCCCTGAAGGAAACGCCTAAGCGAGGAAGAAGACCAAACAGAGATAATCCCGCCACGAACCGGAGAAGAATCCATATGATCATCGCAGGGTCTCAATACTGCCGGGACAATGTGGCTTCAATAAAAGCCTTCCTAAGAAAAGGGGACAAGGAGTCAAATCCGCAAGCCCCGATTGCCGAAAACAATGACCGGATCACCTTCAACGAGGAGGATGCACAAGGACTCGACCAACCCCACGATGATCCTTTGGTGGTGGAGCTGGATATCAATGATCACGACGTGTCCAGAGTGCTGATCGATTCCGGGAGTTCGGTGGATGTCATATTTCGGGAGACGCTCCGAAGGATGAACGTGGATCTGTCAAAAGTAAAGCCCAACCCCAAGTCGCTTACCGGATTCTCCGGCGAAGTCACGATGATGGACGGGACAATCCAACTCACGGTCCATGCCGGCGGAATCACGAAGGTTGTAAATTTCGTGGTGGCTAACCACCCCGCAATTTACAACGTCATCATAGGAACACCTTGGATCAATTCGATGCGGGCAATCCCATCGACGTATCACCTCTGCTTAAAGTTCCCGACCCCGAGTGGAATCAAGACTATCTGGGGAATCCAAAAGGAGGCCCGAATCTGTTTCCTGGCGGAACACAAGCTCCGGAATCCGACAGTCCGGCAGAGAGAAAAACCAAAATGAAAGAAGGAAGACGAAGTCGCCAAGTCAGGAAAGAAGGCGAGCAGAACCGACCAGTTTGAGAAAACGGAAATTCTGCCCGCAAAGGACAAAACCAACCAAGAAGAAACAGAAACTACCGAAGAAAAGACCTCAGAAACCGCTGAAGCCGTAACAGACGGTTTCGTGACAGAGACCTAGCCGTCTTTTAACCACCAAAAAAAAAAAAACATAACTATGGGTGACTTGATCCCTTCTCATGATGGGTACATGGGCAGCTCGCTTAAAAAACAAGTTCAGTTGCCCCCCTCCATAAAAAGGGGAGGAGTGGGTCCGTATATACATATACTCCCAAATTTTCGCGAAAAAATCGAGAGGATGAACATTGGGACTTAGCATCTCATAACACATCCAAAACTCGAAAAATTTCCCGAAAACGTCGATCCGGATAAACATCGGGACTTAGCATCTCACAACTCATCCAGGGCAACCCATCAACTGAGATACTAAAAATATCTCTCAAATACTCAAGTCTTCTCAAACAAACCCGTCTGTTGATGGCCACAACAAGACTCTCACTTTTCAACCATGGTTCTTTCAACATCCCGCAGCGGATAAGAGTAGCGCGCTATACAAATTTCTGGACTAACATCCGAAAGGCGTAACCTGATCAGAAATGCGGGAAGTTCTGTTTAGTTTATCTTCAGGAGCGCCTCACATAGGCAAATAGTGCGAAGTGTAAACCGCAAAGTAAACTCGCCAAACCCAGTAAAGCGCCGGACATGGAAAGCTGGCCTGAGACATTTCAAGAACGCGGTATCAAACCGGCTCTGATACGAGATTTTAAAATCGTTGCGTCCAAAGAGGGAGTCACGCGAACTCAGTGAAGGGAATGTCCTGAAATCAGACTTGTAGTTACTCTAGTAGAGTCGTGATGTCGAGATAAGACAATCATATGATATTGGACGGTTATAATGTTTTGCTAGAAGCCGCTTATAACTTATGAGTTATGAACTCATTACCATTATCATATGATCCTATAGGGTCACACACCTAAGCAAACTGGATAATATAAATTGCGTTTTGATCATTAGAGTAATGATCATGATCAACGTATATAAGATATACGTTGATATCGAATTTTTGTGAGGGTGTCGATCGACATTAATAGTGGTTGTCGATCGACACCACTCGGGATCGTCTTCTCGATCCATGACTTTCTGTGAGGGTGTCGACCGACACCAATTTGTGGGTGTCGATCGACACCACTCGGACCAGAAGATCGGATTTTGATTTAATTGAAATCAAACCGGTTTTGGTCCATTGGTCAACTAGGTCTTCTCCTCTCTCCTATATATAGGGTATGGAGCTCGACCTTAAGATAGATAGAAGCCTCTGGCTGCCACAGAAAATCCAGAAAAACGAAGAGAAAACTCAAACGCGAATCGTTCGCGAAGGCACTAGCATCCCGTCGTCCAGTTTGTGTGCGTGTGGACTTCTATAGAGGCGCAGCACTTGAGGCGCTTCCTGATCTCGATTACCTGATCTTCTTCCGCTGCAAATCACCAGGTATGTTCGAGATCTATCAAAGATTCAATTGAACACGATCCGTGGTTTAGGATGTTGTTAGGGCTGTTTTAATCGGATTAAAACCTGAACAAATCCCTTCAGTGGTATCAGAGCCTAGTGTTTCTATTGAATCTGTTGAATTTTGTTAGATCCACCTGTTCAAAAATCGTTTTTGACGAAGAACGCCGTTCTGGGTTCTTCGGTGTCGACCGACACTAATGTAGTGTCGATCGACACCAATCTGGTGGTGACGACCGACACTAATGTAGTGTCGATCGACACCAATCTGGTGGTGACGACCGACACTATTGTAGTATCGATCGACACCAATCTAGCGGTGACGACCGACACTAATGTAGTGTCGATCGACACCATTCGGTGACGACCGACACTAAGGTAGTGTCGATCGACACCAGTTCAGAACTTGCATTCCTAGCTTGTTTAACTTAAGAATTTTTACAAGTAAAGAACGAGTTAAAAATCTGGAATATATAAGTGATATAAACTAGATTGATGTTCCGTTCCTCAAACCTAATATTAAGCTTTTAATATCTTCCCAATCTTGTCAACTGTCAAGGCTCGTTTCATTGTGTGATGGGTCTGCCAAAGCAGGGTGTCCGCAATTACATGAGTGAGGCAGGTTGTAATCGTTACTACGGACTTAAAAGATTGGTTTGCTTAACTGGGCTATCAAAATAGTTTTGGGCTCAGAGATATAGGATCGGATTTGATATAAGATATTAATCCGAGACAAGAATTATATATGATATAATTAGCAAAGTGTTGCTTACCTAAATAGCTAAAGTTTGGGTGATGGGCCAAAGCTCACTCAAATTTTTTGTGAAATATGGATCTTGGATCATTATATTCAATTGAGGAAAATTGTTTTGAATATAATGTGAGTTTCTTAATTGTTAAGATTTCTCATTTCTTGAACATCGAAACTAAACTCTCATTTTGTGTTTTTCAGCTATGGCTAGCTCCCCTCACAGAAACACATTCTCGCTTCGATCCGTCCTTGAGAAGGACAAGCTTAATGGATCGAACTTCCTTGAATGGTATCGGAACTTGAGAATTGTTCTCAAGCAGGAGAAAAAGGAATATGTCCTTGAGAAGGTTCTCCCTGAGAAACCGAAATCCAATGCCGGACACGCTGAAAGGAATGCTTGGGAGAAGCATTCCAATGATGAGGTCGATGTGAGTTGTCTCATGGTGGCTACCATGAACTCGGACTTGCAGAAGCAATACGAGAACGTGGCGTCACCTGTTGAGATGATCACTAGCCTGAAAGGGATGTTTCAGGAGCAAGCACGAACTGAGAGATACCAGACGGTTAAGTCTCTCATTGAGTGCAAGCTACCAAAGGATGGTCCAGTTAGCCCATATGTCATTAAGATGATGGGTTATATTGATAACTTGGCAAAACTGGATTGTCCCCTTAGCCAAGAGTTGGCTACGGACATCATTCTGCAGTCGTTACCGTCAAGATTTGATCAGTTTATCATGAACTATAACATGAACAACATGACAAAGACTTTGACGGAACTGCATGGCATGCTCAAGACAGCTGAGCCAAACATCAAGAAGGGCACCCCTAATGTACTTATGGTGCAAGGGGGTAAAAAAGTTTAAGAAACATGCTAAGGGTAAAGGAAAAGCTAAGGCATTCCCGATTGAGAATCAGGATAAGCCTGAGACTTCTTCCAAACCCAAACGCGGCCCTACTGATGCTGATAAATGCCATTACTGCAATAAGTCTGGGCATTGGAAGAGAAATTGCAAAGAGTATCTGGGAGATCTAAAGAACTCGAAGAAGACGTATGAGACGACTTCTTCAGGTATCTATGTTATAGAAGTAAATGTTACTACTTCAGGTTCTAAGTCTTGGGTATTAGATACCGGCTGTGGCGCTCATATTTGTACAAATATGCAGGGTCTAAGCAACAGTAGAACGCTGGAGAAGGGACAAATGGACCTGCGCGTTGGGAATGGAGCAAGAGTTGCTGCATTGGCCGTAGGAACTTATCATTTGTCTTTGCCGTCAGGCTTGGTTTTAGAATTGAATAATTGCTACTATGTACCTGCTATAAGCAGAAACATCATTTCTATTTCTGTTTTGGATTTAGAAGATTTTCATTTTTCGATTAAAAACAAGTGTTGTTCTTTTAATCGTAATGAAATGTTTTATGGTAGCGCTCCATTAGAGAATGGACTTTATATTCTTAACCAATCTTTGCCTGTCTATAACATAAATACCAAACGGTTAAGAACCAATGACTCGAACCCTACGTTTCTCTGGCATTGTCGTTTGGGCCACATCAATGAGAAAAGGATTCAAAAGCTTCATAAAGATGGACTTTTGGACTCATTTGATTTTGAATCATTTGAGAAGTGTGAATCCTGCTTATTGGGCAAAATGACAAAGGCTCCTTTCAACAAGTTTAATGAAAGGGCCGGTGACCTATTGGGCCTAATACATACCGATGTATGTGGTCCAATGAGTGTTAGTGCTAGAGGAAACTTTCAGTACTTCATCACGTTTACTGATGACTTCAGTAGATTTGGTTATGTCTATTTAATGAGACATAAATCGGAATCCTTAGAAAAGTTTAAGGAATTCCAAAATGAAGTACAGAACCAACTTGGCAAAAGTATCAAAGCTCTTCGATCAGATCGTGGAGGTGAGTACTTGAGCCAAGAGTTCAGTGATCATCTGAGTAACTGTGGAATTGTTTCACAACTCACTCCTCCTGGAACACCTCAGTGGAACGGTGTGTCTGAGAGGAGGAATCGGACTTTATTAGATATGGTTCGATCGATGATGAGTCAAGTAGATCTTCCATTATCCTTTTGGGGATACACTCTAGAAACGTCTGCGTTTACGCTAAACAGAGTTCCATCAAAATCAGTCGAGAAGACGCCATATGAGATGTGGACTGGAAAAGTTCCAAGTTTGTCTTTTCTTAAAATTTGGGGTTGTGAAGCTTATGTCAAGCGGTTGATATCTGATAAGCTTGCACCCAAATCTGATAAGTGCTACTTCGTTGGTTATCCTAAGGAAACCAAGGCTTACTACTTTTACAACCGTTCTGAGAACAAAGTGTTTGTTGCTAAGAACTGTGTTTTTCTTGAGAGAGAATTTCTTTCCAAAAAGAACAGTGGGAGAAAAGTACAACTTGAAGAAGTTCGAGAATCACAGGAGCCTGCTCAACCTGTTGAGGAAGAGCAGCGGCTGGATCTACAAAGAGTTGTAGAGTCCGAACCTGTGATGCCAGAAGTTCACAGATCCGAAAGGATTCGTCACGAGCCCGAGAGATATGGATTTCTTGTGACTAATTGTCATGATCTCTTGATCATTGACAGTGACTAGCCTGCGACTTTCGAAGAAGCAATGATGGGCCCTGACTCCGAAAAGTGGTTTAAGGCCGCTGAATCCGAAATCGGTTCCATGTCACAAAACCAAGTATGGACTTTGGGTGATTTACCTGATGGTGTAAAAGCCATTGAGTGTAAATGGGTCTTCAAGAAGAAGATCGATGTGGATGGAAACGTTCTGATTTACAAAGCTAGGTTGGTGGCAAAAGGTTTCAAACAAGTTCAAGGTGTTGACTATGATGAAACTTATTCCCCAGTCGCTATGCTTAAATCTATTCGGATTCTCCTAGCAACAGCCGCTCATTATGATTATGAGATTTGGCAAATGGATGTGAAAACAGCTTTCCTTAATGGGATTCTGGAGGAGGATGTGTACATGACACAACCTTCGGGTTTCATTGATCCTGATGCTGCTGGGAAAGTATGCAAGCTTCATAAATCCATTTATGGATTGAAGCAAGCATCTCGGAGTTGGAACCTACGTTTTGATGAAGCAGTTAAAAAGTTTAACTTCATCAGAAACGAAGAGGAACCTTGCGTTTACAAGAAGACTAGTGGGAGCGCAGTTGCATTTCTCGTACTGTATGTAGATGACATACTTCTCATAGGAGATGATATTCCGTTACTTCAGTCAGTAAAGGACTGGCTCGAAAGGTGTTTCTCGATGAAAGACATGGGTGAAGCCGCCTATATTCTTGGAATAAGGATCTATAGAGATAGATCAAAGAGGCTGATTGGACTGTGCCAGGACACTTATATCGATAAGGTTCTACACAGGTTCAACATGCATGATTCCAAGAAGGGCTTGCTTCCGATGTCTCATGGCATTACTCTCAGCAAGAAGCAGTGCCCTTCGACACCTGCTGAGCGAGAGCGCATGAGTAGGATTCCTTTTACTTCTGCAGTAGGATCTATTATGTATGCCATGCTTTGTACTCGTCCAGATATTCCTTGTGCTTTAAGCATGACGAGTCTATACCAATCAGATCCCGGTGAGAGTCACTGGACTGCCGTCAAGACAATCCTGAAGTATTTGAGAAATACCAAGGATAAGTTCTTAGTGTACGGAGGAAGTGATGAGCTTATAGTGAGTGGTTATACGGACGCCAGTTTTCAGACAGATAGAGATGATTTCCGATCTCAGTCTGGTTACGTCTTCTGTCTGAATGGAGGTGCAGTTAGTTGGAAGAGTTCCAAGCAGAGCACCGTGGCGGACTCAACGACCGAAGCTGAATACATCGCTGCTTCTGAAGCGGCGAAAGAGGCTGTTTGGATTAGGAAGTTCATTACTGAGCTTGGTGTGATTCCTAGCATTTCTGAGCCTGTGGCATTGTTTTGTGACAACAATGGAGCCATAGCTCAGGCTAAGGAGCCCAGATCACACCGGAAATCCAAACACATTGAGAGGAGATATCATCTGATTCGTGATATCATTGAGAGAGGCGATGTCAAGATTGGCAGAGTTCCGACAGACGAGAACGTCGCTGACCCGTTGACTAAGCCACTCCCACGACCGAAGCATAAGAGTCATGCTGCTGCTATAGGCATTAGATTCCTTAAGCAGTAATCTTGTTTTAGTGGAAGTTATCATATTTATATTTTGATGTTCATGTAAACATACATTTGGTTATGTTTTATTTAATGAAATTGTTTCAGTATTATTTAATGGTGTTATTAAATAATTGTCCAAAAGTAATTTATGGCATTCTTATAGATCATCAAATACGTGATTTGATCATGAGACTCTGTAAGTGATAGATGACATAAATTATTTGTGTCCATAGTCGAGGTTATCAAAGTTGGACATTGATAACCGCGTGAGACTAGTATGTGAGGTGACTGATGACTAAGTTTCATGGAGTCATTAATAGGAGTATTAAAGTCAATCACATAGATATGTGTTAGAGAACACATGATCGGACATGACCCGCTAATGAGAACTCTACAAGATTGTTATATGAGTGTCATAAGAGTTTCTCATTACGACTATAGAGTATAGTCCTTTGACCTGAGTTCATCATGTTTTCTTACATATGAATTGGTATGCTTTGACTCTGTCAAACGTCAGCCATAACTGGTGGCTATAAAGGCATTGATTGGGCATATTATGAAGTATATAAGGATCAGGGATGGAACAAGATGGAATTTGTCCCTCCCATATAACGGGAGATAAATATCTCAGGGCCTATCGAAGATTTGATACTGAAAATGCGTGGCCGCACTCAAACGGATTGAATGTCAATCGTTTGTCTTTTATCAGTATAAATCGGAGTTCGATAAACATGGTTTGGTTGATTAAGGATGACACGAGTTCTTGCCTTATGCCAGATCGAGATATAGAGACAAAGAGATTATGGGAATATTTGATTCCAGTACAAGTGGGAGATTGAAGGGAATGTCCTGAAATCAGACTTGTAGTTACTCTAGTAGAGTCGTGATGTCGAGATAAGACAATCATATGATATTGGACGGTTATAATGTTTTGCTAGAAGCCGCTTATAACTTATGAGTTATGAACTCATTACCATTATCATATGATCCTATAGGGTCACACACCTAAGCAAACTGGATAATATAAATTGGGTTTTGATCATTAGAGTAATGATCATGATCAACGTATATAAGATATACGTTGATATCGAATTTTTGTGAGGGTGTCGATCGACATTAATAGTGGTTGTCGATCGACACCACTCGGGATCGTCTTCTCGATCCATGACTTTCTGTGAGGGTGTCGACCGACACCAATTTGTGGGTGTCGATCGACACCACTCGGACCAGAAGATCAGATTTTGATTTAATTGAAATCAAACCGGTTTTGGTCCATTGGTCAACTAGGTCTTCTCCTCTCTCCTATATATAGGGTATGGAGCTCGACCTTAAGATAGATAGAAGCCTCTGGCTGCCACAGAAAATCCAGAAAAACGAAGAGAAAACTCAAACGCGAATCGTTCGCGAAGGCACTAGCATCCCGTCGTCCAGTTTGTGTGCGTGTGGACTTCTATAGAGGCGCAGCACTTGAGGCGCTTCCTGATCTCGATTACCTGATCTTCTTCTGCTGCAAATCACCAGGTATGTTCGAGATCTATCAAAGATTCAATTGAACACGATCCGTGGTTTAGGATGTTTTTAGGGCTGTTTTAATCGGATTAAAACCTGAACAAATCCCTTCACTCAGTTCCCCGCGACACCAAAAACAAGCATCAAACCCAGGAGATATCTGCGATCTAAGAACCCTGGTCAGAAAGCTCGGAGTGCACGCGAAAGCATCTCTAACGCAGTATATGAAATACCAGTCCAAAGCAAAGTAAACAAGGGGTCCGAAAAACCCAGCGAAGTCGAGAGGGATCCGGTGATCCCATCAAAAACCAAAATCCAGATAGTATCTGAAGCGATACGCTGGTTTCTGAGTCAAGTCAACCAAAGCAATCAAAGCCAAAGTCAAAAATAACTGAAAGATTAAAATATATCCATAAAAGGAAAGTCAAATAATCGATTAAGTTCAACAAGTAAAACAGACAAACGCCTAATCATACTCGATGATGGGAGTGGTGCCGGCGGTGTCCATATACTAGGCATCTGCATCATCGCCCAAGGACTGGTATGGAGAAACGGGGGAGTAGGCCAAGAAACCATCAAACTCGGTAACAGCCAGATCAAAAGAGCCTACCCAACCTCCCTTTTTAAGCTCAGCCAACGAGCTCTCTAACTTGGCCTCCTCGTCCTCGACTTTGGTCTTCCCTGACTTGATGTCACGGACCATCGTCAGGTTCGAGCCAACCTCGGTCAGAGCAGTTTCAGTGAACCTGGCCTGTCGCAGTGGTCCAAGGGCAGCCTTCGCACTCTCAATGCGAAGACGATACCTCTCCACCGTCTCCCATCGGCAGCACTTCACTGCCTTGTCCATCTGCCGCTTAGCCTCCACGAGTTCGTCCTTAAGGGTCTGCACCTCCGCGGCAGTAGCGGACTCGAGCCTCTGGGCCTTCTTCTCCGCTCTCTTGAGCCTAACCTTTAGATTACTAATCTTTTTATCCTTCCTCAGGGACTCTTTCGCCGTGGCCTCGAGGGTGAGTCGGGTCACATGCGCCTGGGTGGCGACCAGAATCAAAACAATACAAATATTTGATAAGAAAAATCGAGAGAAAAGCAAATCCATATCGAAAACAACACAAAGAAACAAGGAGATACAGTCATGAGACCAGAAGACAAATCCCCATATGCCGACGAGGGATCAAATGGCCGCCAATATAGTCCACAAGCTTTGAGGACTCGACCGAGTCTCCCCCCGCTTCCTTGCGGGCGTCAAACAAAAGGCCGGGCTCAAAAGCTTTGGCTTTTCGAGAAGCCTTGGTCTTCTTCGGGCAAACCGAGCCGCTAGCAACTCCTTTGCCCTTGTCGGCGGCAGCTGCAAGATCAGATCCCAAAGTAGCAGCGGCTCAATCATTAGGAGCACTCCCATCTCAGGAATCGGTCCCTGATGCCACCAGAAAAAAAGGCCCAGCCGCCGGTTCAAAACCAGCCGCCGGCTCAGAGGGACCATCTTCGCCGTACTTTTGATTGCGGTACATCCAAACTCCGTCCATCCCGGGATAACTGGCCATTGGATCAACGACGTATGGACCTTTGATGGGATCACGTCCTTCGAGAATGTCTTTTGCTTCTTGAAAACGACCCCAAAACTCAGGACTCGCCCAATCAACCTTCTTCTTGTGAACTTCATTGAAGATAGTCTCAAGATCAGACACCCGAGGAGGAGGAGGCAGAGAGCCTGAAAGAAAATATATCAAGTTAAAGGTCCAACGAAATGGAAACATACAAACATTACATATGCATTTATACACCTTGTCTTTATATCCTCAACATGTAATGTATGTCAATTAACTATACAAGTAATGTACGTCTAACAAGAATACAAGCAACAGCTATGTTTGAATAAACCAGGTGTATGTACGGTAGAGGAGTCGTTAATTAGAAAAATGGATAGTTAGAAAAGATCGATTCCATACGAAGATATTCATATATTATGATATTACATTTGTACATCAGAGTGTGCGTACAAAAAGAGTAGGTTAAAGGTACAATGTAAAGGAAACATACAAACACTATATATAGTCGAATAAGAGGAATAATCGAAGAAAGGTTTAAGAAAAGACATTCTTAATGATGTCAAAAGTTGTTAACCGGATGCACTATTGACTTGTAGGATTAGCAGAATATGATTGATTTCCCACCAAACACCATCCACAGCTCGCGAGGTTTGGTGGTGATGCGTTGCCTGCAAGCATAAAACACACTCAGATACGATGACAATGTTATATGAGACAACGTCTACAGCTATATGTCTTATATAACCATGTTAACGTATTTATATGTCATGTCTTTATAACCTCAACAATTAATGTACGTCTATAACCTCAACAAGTAATGTACGTCTATCAGATCTACAAGTACTGTACGCCTAACATGCCTACAAGTAATATACGTGTAACAGGCTTACAAGTAATGTACGTGTAACAGAACTACAAGTAATGTACGTCTAGCAGGAGTCAGGAATACAGTATGTTATATCTTAATGGACGTTATGTCTAATTTATCATTAGGATGTTAAAGTATATTTACAAGTAGCTGTACACCTTATTTCCTCAAAAAGCAAGACAACCTAATTCGTACATTTGAAATCCGTTGGGGTAAAACAAAGTTTTTTTTTTTATGTATTATAAGTCGTACATCTAAAAGTTGTATGTTTAATATAACAATTAGTTATATGAAATGTTAATGGACACTGTAATATTTCTTTAGTGTTTCAAAATAAGTTTATATCTAACAACAGACTTTTCATATTATTCCATTTTATTACAGACTTTTTTAGAAAAGGAAAAAAACTCAACTACCCAGAAAATCTCTACAATATTATTTGAGAAGTCACTTTAGAAGAATGCATGAAAAAAATCTATTATTTACAAAACCTACAATTAGATTAAATGAATAGAATATATTTGACAACAGTTTAATAGAGTTAAAACTGACCATTGACCCGGACAAAAAGACGCGGACCCTTTATTTGACCCGAATATAACCCAGAAAATAAGATCCGTATATTCTATAAAATATCTAGGCAATCTATTGTTTCGAAATTTCTGGTGGAAGCGGACTGAAATATTTCTCTCCCAAAACCCTAAATCTGCTCTTTCCTTTCACTATATATAAGATCATAGTCATTTTCAATAATGGTTCATCTTTTTTTCTGGCATTCGTACATATGGTTTTAGTTTTCCTTTTGACGATGATTTTAATAAAATTTTTTGTCGATTTCATGCCATTAGATTGTCAGCTATATGGAAAAAACGAGATCTGTACAAGACCATTTAAAATTTTCCAGAGTTTCAAATCGGTAAAACGACATCCATTATCCAAAGATTGATATTTTTATTTAGTTTTAGAATTATATTTTAGAATTAATTGTTAAACTTCTTTTTGTTGGTTTTAAATCGAGTTCGCGTTATTTGTTAAAATTTAATTGAATTTGAGTTGAAGGCTTAAGCTTTTCCTTGAATAATGTTCTCACGATAAATTGTTAACAGATCTATTGGGTTTTCAGATTTTAGTGTTTTGGTTAGCATGAAGAAGATCTGGATATGAAGCTACAGTGATTCAAAAATGAGTTGAAGTTGGATAGAGATGAAGTTAAGGGACAGGAGAGGAAAAACACATCGGCGGTGATTGAGGTTTACTTGCACGAAGGCACCCATATATCATAGCAATCACAGTATGTTTATGCTTAAGGTAAATCTGTGGTTTCTAGGTAAATTTATTTTGGGAGAATTGGTTGAATATACACAATGTAAAAAATATTTGCGCAAACGGAGAGAGAAAGTTGGGAAACATAATCACTATGTGGGGCTAGTGATGCAAATTACACTTTTGTCCTCTTTGATAATTTTAGTACGAACGCCCATGTCATTATATAAACCATCATCTCTTCTTCTTATTCTTTCTAACTTGTTTTCATTTTTTTCTTTATAAAAGCATAAAAAATAATAGCAGTACCAAAACTCATGATTTGGATGATGTTGATTATGCCATTTGAGATTGAGACAGAATCATATCTACACATAAGGTAAGAATTCTATTTCTCAAATTTTGGTAGAGATCCACAATAATCCGGTGAAGAATCAAGGATGATCCAGTTTGTTGCAGGAGAATGAGAAGGAACCCAACTCCTACGAGCTCTCCACCGCCACCGGAACCCAATTCGGACGAGCTCCCGTTTTGGTATACATATATTTCTATGATTAGACGCTAACAAATATGTTATCCGTAGATTGGGTGGGGTTTGAATTTTTAAGCACGGGGCTTTGGGATTTATGTTATAGTTTAGTTTAACTTATTAATTATACTATTATACCTTGAAGTTAGTATGATACTTCAAGGTATAATAGTAACTTCAAGGTATACTATTATCATACTGACTTCAAGGTATAATAGTATAATTAATAAGTTAAACTAAACTATAACATAAATCCCAAAGCCCCGTGCTTAAAAATTCAAACCCCACCCAATCTACGGATAACATATTTGTTAGCGTCTAATCATAGAAATATATGTATACCAAAACGGGAGCTCGTCCGAATTGGGTTCCGGTGGCGGTGGAGAGCTCGTAGGAGTTGGGTTCCTTCTCATTCTCCTGCAACAAACTGGATCATCCTTGATTCTTCACCGGATTATTGTGGATCTCTACCAAAATTTGAGAAATAGAATTCTTACCTTATGTGTAGATATGATTCTGTCTCAATCTCAAATGGCATAATCAACATCATCCAAATCATGAGTTTTGGTACTGCTATTATTTTTTATGTTTTTATAAAGAAAAAAATGAAAACAAGTTAGAAAGAATAAGAAGAAGAGATGATGGTTTATATAATGACATGGGCGTTCGTACTAAAATTATCAAAGAGGGCGAAAGTGTAATTTGCATCACTAGCCCCACATAATGATTACGTTTCCCAACTTTCTCTCTCTGTTTGCGCAAATATTTTTTACATTGTGTATATTCAACCAATTCTCCCTATTTACAAAGGCTCAGTTTTATGTGTTTAATATCATCCTTCTTGGCAACGGAGTTTTGCTGCTTAAAAATATGTATTTTAAAAAATTCACCATAAGAAAACATGGATTATGAGTCACTCCATATAATGTGATCATGTATAAAATATCAAACTAGAGATGCGGAGAAGGATGATGTGTAGAGCCTGGAATTATTGGCTCAGTGATGTTTGACACATGTGCAGAGTTTGCCCATGGATTTTCAGGCCAGTTCATGCTTTTGGAACTCACAAGAAGAATCCCTACACCAGGACGTCCGATGGAGAGACATTTGGATTCGATCTAAATGATTTTGTAGGGCTATTAGCCTATTAGTGGAATGAGATCAGTGACGTTGACATTGACATGTGTAACGTTTTGAAGCTCAATCTCTATATATTGTTTGTTTTATTTGGTTATTAGATAAACTCTTTAGAATGTAGTTTCTCAAATTGGTATTCAAATTTTGTTTTGCAAAAAAAAGAGAAAAAAAGTATTCACGGATACTAATATTTCATGAAATTTTATCATTAAATTTTTTTAAAAAAATACAGTATCTCATTTTGCCAAATTGATAAGTGAGCTAAAGAAATCTTTCAAATGTTCACAGATTTTTAAAAATATGTTTAGAATTCTGTATACTAGAAAAGCTGCTAACCCCGCGCATGCGCGGGGTGATTTTCCGTTGTTTATATGTTTTTTCGTATTATAATTAGTTCCAATAAAATTTCGCAATCCAGAATATTTAAATTTTTATTTGTCAATTTATGGATATTCTATTCGCAATTCCACTACAAGAAAACGTTCAAATTCCGAGGGAAATTCCGAGGGAAAATGATTTCCTCGGAAATTTCCGACGAAAAACCGAGGAAACTCCGAGAAGAGAGTTTTCCTCGGAATTTCGTCGGAAATTTCCGAGGACATCACGTTTCCTCGGAAATTTCCGAGGAATTTCCGAGGAAACGCGGTCCGTGGGAAATTTCCGACGGATAATTGTAAGATACCGAGGAAAGTTTGGAGCCGTTAGAGACCCGTTTGGAGAGCCGTTGGGTGATTTCAAGAATTCCGAGGAAATACCGAGGATTCCTCGGTATTTCCTCAGAATTTCCTCAGTATGTCGGAGCCGTTAGAGACCCGTGGGGGGAGCCGTTGTGGGATTTCAATAATTCCGAGGAAATACCGAGGAACGGTGTGTTTTCCTCGGAATTTCCTTGGAATTTCGTCAGTATTGTCGGCTGGATTTCATCTACAAATACACCACCCCTCTTCCTCTTCATTCACTCCATTTCTTCTTATCTCCTCCCAATATCTTTACACACGATTTTCGTTTCACAAAAACATGTCTTCTTCAAATTATTATCGTTCTTGGATGGATCGACCTCATTTGGATCCGAACACGAAATTGCTTACGAAAGAATACGAACGAGGTCTAAAGGAATTCATGGGGTTAGTTAAACGACAACCGGAAGCCGAAACAGGTAAGTTAATATGTCCTTGCTCTAATTGTAAAAATAGAAAGGTTATTAAAGAGTTGGATGTTTGGACACATATTTTTTTAAATGGGTTTACACGAAGTTACAAAATTTGGTATCATCACGGGGAAACAGGATATGAACCTGGTAGTACTAGCGAACCTCGGCCGGCGGTTAGATTAGAAGAACCAATTAGAACGGATTTAGACTATGGTGTAGGTGTTGAGCAGATGGTAAATGATCATTTTAGAGGGGAAGATTTACCCAATGCAGAAGCTAGGAGATTTTATGATATGTTGGATGCTGGAAAGCAACCTTTGTATGAAGGTTGCAGAGATGGTCATTCAGCTTTATCATATGCTACAAGACTGATGTCCATTAAAACAGATTATAACTTGGCTGAAGACTGTGTGGATGCGATAGCTGAATTTGTAAAAGGTATTCTTCCTGAGGATAACGTAGCTCCTGGTTCATACTATGAGGTTCAGAAACTTGTATCTGGTGTTAGTTTACCGTATGAGGTAATAGATGTATGCAGCGATAACTGCATGATTTATTGGAGGGCGGATGACCAGCGGATTACATGCAAATTTTGTGGGAAGCCTCGTTACAAAGATACGAGTGGAAGAGTTAGAGTGCCATATAAAAGGATGTGGTATTTGCCTTTGAAGGAAAGGTTGCAGAGGTTGTATCTTCGGAACGGACAGCGCAACGAATGAGATGGCATGCGGAGCACTCAACAGATGGTGAGATTAGACATCCTTCAGATGCAAAAGCGTGGAAGCATTTCCAATCAAAGTATCCCGACTTTGCATATGAGAGAAGAAATGTCTACCTTGGATTATGTACCGATGGTTTCAGCCCGTATGGGAAGAGTGGAAGACAATATTCTCTATGGCCAGTCATTGTTACACCATATAACTTACCCCCAAACTTGTGCTTGCGACGAGAGTTTTTGTTTCTCTCCATTCTCGTTCCGGACCAGAGCATCCTAAGAGATCGCTTGATGTGTTCTTCAGCCACTAATATATGAGTTGCAACAGCTATGGGGTGAAGGTGCTGAAACATACGACATTTCGTAAAGAAAACTTTCAAATGCGGGCAGTACTAATGTGGACAATAAGTGATTTTCCAGCATATGGTATGTTATCTGGATGGACAACGCATGGGAGGCTATCATGTCCATATTGTCAAGATGACACAGATGCTTTCCAACTAAAGAACGGAAGAAAAACGTGTTGGTTTGACTGTCACAGACGATTCCTACCACATGATCATCCATACCGTCGGAGTAAGAATTTCTTTAGGAAGAACAAACAGGTGTTTGATGGTCCACCTGAGGAAGTTAGTGGGAAAGTTTTGAAGACACAACTAAGAGATTTTGGTGCTGAAAGGACGCCAGACGTCGGTGGACATGAGCAGTTTCCTGTAGATGCAGTTGGAGAACTACATAACTGGCACAAGAAAAGTATTTTCTTTGATTTGCCATACTGGGAGGATCATCTGCTAAGGCATAATTTAGATGTCATGCATATTGAGAAGAACTTTTTTGACAATCTCATGAACACGATCCTTAACGTTAAAGTAAAAAAAAAACAATTGAAGTCAAGACTGGATTTAGTCGATATATGTGCTCGTCCAGAACTTCAAGTTGATGAGAATGGTAGGGCTCCTTTTCCCATATACCGGCTTGATACAGAGGGGAAAAATGCGTTCTTTGATTGGATTTCAAACGATGTGGAGTTTCCAGATGGTTACGCATCTAATTTGCGAAACTGTATCGACAGAAAGGAAGGAAAGTTTATTGGCTTGAAAAGTCACGATTGCCATGTGATGATGCAGCGCCTCCTTCCGTTTGCCTTCAAGGAACTATTACCAAGAAAAGTTCATGAAGCTGTTGCAGGGATAAGTGCTTTTTTCCGCGATTTATGCAGCAGATCAGTGACTCTTGAAGGTATTACAAATTTGAAGACTAACATTGCCGTTATTCAGTGCAACCTTGAGAAGATATTTCCTCCCTCATTTTTTGATGTTATGGAGCATCTTCCTATTCACCTTGCAAGAGAATTGGAACTTGGTGGTCCTGTGCAGTATAGATGGATGTATCTGTATGAGCGGTATATGTTCCATTTGAAGAGAAGGTGAAAAATTTAAGTAGGGTGGAAGGTTCTATAGTCGCACAGATGATCAATGAAGAAATTTCAAACTTTGCGGAGCACTACTTTCCAGCAGAAGTTCAGACCAAAAACAGAAGATCTGCTCGGCATGATGATAGAGGTGAACGGGCAACATATCATGTTAAGGTTCCAGACATTTTCACAGATGTTGGACGACTTAGCGGAAAACCAAAGGACCGTCGACTTACTGAGCACGAGCGAAGTCATTTGCAGACATATTTGCTGACGAACTGCGAAGACGTTCTTCCATATGAGAGGTAAGTTTATTATCTTACAAAATTCTATTTTAACAAATTGACATTTTAATCTAATTAATTCATATGTACAGGATATTCATGGCAGCGAAGCGGTCCGAATATAGATACGCCACAGAGGCGGAACTAGAAGAAATGAAGCAGAGAGAATTTGCTGGATGGATGTTTACCTATGTGAGTGCCTTAAACAAATTAAGATTAAATTTACCATATATTTTTACTAATTCATATTATTGATATAACTTACATATGTGCTATTAATAGGTGTCTTCTGGTTTGGCCAGAGGTGTAAAATTTGACGATTGGATACGCGAGATGGTGGTTGGCCCAATCTGTGTTGTAAAGTCATATCCGAGATTTTGTACTCGAGGATATGCATTCGCAACTGAAAAGAGGAGACATTCGCGTACGACCTATGATGCTGGCGTTTGTTCTGCATCAGGAGATGATGTATACTACGGACACATACATGAGATTTTGGAAATCAAGTATTTGGGCTTGCTTGGATTGCGCTGTACTGTTTTCTACTGTGATTGGCACGACAACACTCCAGATCGAGGTGTGAGAACAGATGCATTTGTGTTACATCAGTACATTCGAGGCGAAAGCTACAATATTATGATCCTTTCATTCTTGCTTCTCAGGCCGATCAGGTAAGTTAATGTTTGTACGAATTCAGAATGATTGATCATAATTCATACTTTTACTAATATTTTTTTAAATGTTACAGGTTTCTTATATCAAGTACCCACGGGTAAGGAACAGAGATGATCCATGGGTTACGGTTACAAGAGTCAACCGAGAGGCCGAGTTCAGGGAACTTCAGAGCTGGAAGACCCACTGCAACCAATTACATCCGCCAACTTAAGTGCAGCAGAAGATGTAGCGGAAGGTGGCCTTGTAGTCGATTTGACTGACTTCGCAGAGGACGCCGTCGTTTACACAGAAGATGAACCCGTTATTGGAGAGTTTGACCAAGATCCAGATTCTGATTCATCTGGTGATGATGCTTCCGAGTCAGAGTAGAGTTTTTTTTTTTTTTTAAAAAAAACAAGAAATTCCGACGAATTTCGAGGGAATTTAGGGTTTCATCGGAATTCCGTCGAAAATCAAATTAACGAGTTATTAATTTTGATTAATAATGATTTTCCTCGGAATTTCCTCGGAAATTTCCGAGGAAATTCCGAGGAAAACTGTTAAAAACCCCATCTCCTCGGAATTCCGTCGGAAAATTCCGAGGAAATTCCGAGGCGAGCTTGGATTTTGGGAATTTCCTCGGAATGTCCTCGGAAATTTCCGACGGCATTCCGAGGAGATGGGGTTTTAAAACCGATATCGACGTTTTGCGGATCGAATAACACATATATAACCTTCATTGAGTTTCTTAACCACATTTTGAAGTCAAACGTCAGTGTTTTACACAATAACAAACACTTTTACGATTGGTCCGACAAAAATCACACATTATAAGATAAACACTTATACACTTTAACAAACGTTAAAGGACTTACTTACAATTATTTTTGAATTTTTGTTATTTCATGTTTTATGATCATCTACACAAAGTATCCTCAATGATATGAATTGCATTTGTATTAAAAATGAAATACCGAAAAAAAAATAGGAATTCGGAACCCTAAACCACGTTTCCTCGGAATTTCCTCGGAAATTTCCGAGGAATTTCCGAGGAAATACTGTTTCTCCTCGGAATTTCCTCGGAAATTTCCGAGGAAATACCGAGGAGAAGGTATCCGTCGGAAAATACTTACCGGGAAAACAAAAACATTGAATTATTTCGAGAACCGCGTGTTGGTATTATATTTAATAATTCCGACGGATTTCCGACGACAAGGATCCGTCGGAATTATAAATATAATACCTAACTTCCTTCTTCTTCTTCTCCACCGCTTCACCTCAAAAAATCGATCCTCTCTCTCTCCTCTCGATCCTCTCTCTCCTGTCGATCTCTCCTCCGGAAACTTCTCACGCCGCCGGTTCTCTCTCATCTTGCCGTCGGAATCTCTCCTGCACTTCAATAATCATGTAAGAATCAACCAAAACTTCATATTTCTCTTGGATTTTAGGTTGTTAGATGTATAGTTTCGGATTTTAGGTTGTTAGATGGATAGTTTAGGATTGAATTTCGGATTTTAGGTTCTTGTTTTATTTTTCTATGGAATTATTTGTAGTGTGAAAAACGTTTTTCGATTTTTTAAAACGTTTTTGATTTTTAAAAACTTTTTTGATTTTTAAAAACGTTTTTGATTTTTAAAAACGTTTTTGATTTTAAAAACGTTTCTTAAAATTTTTAAAAACGTTTTTAAATGATTTTTAAAAAGGTTTTACTATTATATAAATATTTTTTTTCTGATATAAAAACTAATTGTTTTTATATTAAAAATATTTTTATAAGTATAAAAACATTTTTTGATTTAAAAAAACATGTATATGATTTTTAAAAACGTTTTTTTATTTTTAAAAACGTTTTTAAATGATTTTTAAAAAGGTTTTACTATTTTATAATGGGTTTTTTTGATATAAAAACTATTTTTGTAATATTAAAACTATTTTTATAAGTATTAAAACATTTTTTCATTTTAAAAAACATGTATATGTTTTCTAAAAACGTTTTTTTATTTTTTAAATCGTTTTTCAATGATGTATACTAACTTTTTTTATTAAAACTAATCATGTATACTAACTTTTTTTTTTCAATTTTTATATATTTAAACTTCAGGTCTTACGATGATCAGACCCCCACTCCTGCTCGACAGCGTCGTGTTCGTCGCTCGAGAAGCCACGACTTTCAGGGTTCCCCATCGCCCCGCAGCTCCCACCAGACATCTCCCTCTCCATTTCCCGAAGCTCCTTCTGGCTCCGGTGATGCACCCACTATTCCTCCGAACTTTCAGGGTCCTCCGGAACTAATGAGGGTTGCGGAGTTTGTTCGACAGCCGGGTCGTCACCATCTTCCGTTTCTCACTCCGTATCCATCTGGACCGGGTCAAACATGGTTCGATCGATCCTCGAACGGGATCAGCGCATGGATCAACCGTATGATGTATCGTGTTTTGGACTACGGACATCCGACTTTCACCGACTTTCCAAGAGGCAAACAAGTTCTATGGTTTGAACAGTTTGCGGTAAAAATTCTTATTTTTTTTTAATTTATTTTTTAATATAAAAAAAAAATTTTATACTAATTGTGTTTTTTTTTTTTCAGCAAGAATTCAACTGGAATCCTGATTATACGGCGTTTGTCTATTACCACTTCGTGCACAAGTTATGACCAACTATGGGTATCAAATTTACGAGTGGAAGCAGAAGTGGCTAAAGAACAAGGTTTGTTTTTTTATTTTTAAAACAATTTTTAATTTTATTAAATTATTTTTTAATTCATCTAACAATTTTTTTTTAAAGATCCCAAAGTCGATGAACCTCGACGTCTGGCAGCAGTTGATTGTGCATTGGAGTAAGGAAGATACGAAATCGACTTCTACCACCAACTCCTCCAACCGCAAGAGCGAACGTAAAGGGAAGGGCGTCTACAAGCACAACTTGGGTGCTCAGTCCCAAGCCACTCTGAGGGATCGCATGGTAATTTCAGTCCCTTTTTATTCTATTTTAAATTTTTAAAAATTTTAAACTATCATTATTTCTTCTAACTACTAATTTTTATATTGATATAAAGGTGGAAGCAAATGATGGTGAGCCGGTTGATGATTTCAGCTTAATGAAGATGGCGTATACGAACAAGAAGACCGGCCAGATTGATGATGGTGTTGTGGCGGGTGTCGTCGACCTCATCCACAGTCAGGTGGAAGAAGCAGCGTCTCAGCTGCAAACCGAAGACGAAGATTCGACGGGTTCCCAATTGCCTCGGGAGCAGATCAACGAAATCGTTGCAAAGGTACGTTTTTTTTTAAAAAAATTTCATTTCATCTTAATTATTATTCACATATTCGTTTTTTTTTTCAGTCGGTTCCAAAGAAGAAGGGCCGAATGTTGGGTTTGGCTCGTCGGTCCCGGTCGGTTACGTCTTCTTCTGCAGCCCCTCCTTTTGTTGATCCGTCCGAACTTATGGGTCAGTTGCAGGACAAGGACCAACGCATATCTGCGTTGGAGACTCAGATGGCAAATCAACAGGCGAGCTTCGAGGCACAACAGGCGAGCTTCGAGGCACAGAGGAAGATGAACGAGCAGATGATGGAAATGATGAGGAGGTTGCACCCGAACGTCGATTTCCCGACCATGCAAGATCCCAACACACAAAACCCGTAGCTTTTTATTTTTGCTCAAAAACATTGAATGTTTTTTTTTTATTTGTACCACTTTCAATTTTAAATTTTTATTTTCGAAATTAAATTTCTAAATTTTAATTTTTAATTTTCGATTTTAATTTCATATTTTGATTTTAAATATCTAATTATTAATTTTTTTAAAAAATAATATTTTATATAATTCCGACGAAATCATCCCTCGGAAATTTCCGACGAACTCATCCCTCGGAAATTTCCGAGGAAACGATGCCTCGGAAATTTCCGAGGAAATCATCCCTCGGAAATTTCCGAGGAAATCATCCCTCGGAAATTTCCGAGGACATCATCCCTCGGAAATTTCCGAGGAAAACCATCCCTCGAAATTTCCGACTATTTGTCACCTCGGAATATTCCTCGGTTTATTCCGACGAATCTATCCGTCGGTTTTTTCCGACGACCTCTCCGACGACTGCTTGTCCTCGATATGTCCTCGGAATGTGTAATCCTCGGAATCCCGTCGGAAATTTCCGAGGAAATTCCGAGGAACTACAAAATTCCGAGGAAATTTTTCCGACGGAACGAATCATCGGTATTTCGTCGGAATAACGTTATTCCGACGGAAAACCGAGGAATTTGTCCCTCGGTATTCACTTGTTTTCTTGTAGTGTTCATTTATATGTCTTGGTGTTGGCAAGAGCTTGCAGGTGGTCAACATTACGAAGCAAAAAATTTCATTGGCTCAATATAGATTGAAGACTCAACGGGGCAATGCTGCTGTAGTCCATAAAGCGTATGACAAAAGGGCTCTCAATGATCTTTTACATTTTGGTGCAGATCTTGTCCGTATTATCAGCTGGTTTTTCCCGTAGCTCTTCTAGGAGAAATGTCCGCGCTACATGCGGGTTATGTTTTTAATTTTTCTTTTAATTATACTTTATTTTTCGTATATTATTTGAAAATAGAAAGCTCTATATAAAATTAAATGTAGAATATATACATATGAACCATAATTGCAAATTTAAAGATCTGTTATATTTTTTTTGTCATAAACATGTATTTGTGATAGATTTATTGTGTATAACCATATAATTTGATAGAAATTTTTCCAATTACATGTGTGCCCATAATGATATAAAATATAAAATAATCATTCATGTATATAAAAAACTTTAACTTCATACTTTATAAAAACCTTATTGAATATTTGAAATATGAAAGTTACTGTTCACCAAAAAGATAAATATAAATTTGAATTACTTTTATGTGTTTTTTGTTATAGTTATTTGCTATGTTTTTCTATAATATTTTTTTTCTTTTCTTAGTTTGTATTTCTTATTGCCTGAATTTGTTTTAGATATGATCAATTGTTCCCCTAACATTTGTGATATAGTTTTTATTGTTCCGAATATAGAATCGACCCTGTGTATAATTAATTTTTATTGTTGAAAATAATGGCTGTAAATTATTTTTAAAATGAAATATTTGACTACTTTTTAAAAATGAATACGTAGTTATATGAAGGTATGATTATGGTTTAATATAGTTTGGTTATATATGTATATTCTTTTTTCAAAAAAACAAAAGCCTTTTTTTCTCGAGGAACGCCTAGATACATGGCTTACATACCCCAACGTTCTTTTTTCGATTACGCTATGGTTATGGTAGAATTACCAAATGTAATAAAAGCAAGGAAAAAGTTTATCCTTCTGAAACATATAGGTAGTTAATACCGATCATATAGTTCCTTTGGGTAATTTCCTTTGTTGATTGCCATGACCAGATCGCTTGAGTCAGACTTGAAGATGACTCTCTTTACTCCTCTACTCGGTGTTTGTTCAATGGCTGCCAATAGAGCTATGTTTTCAGCGATTAGTGGAGATCCCACATCTATTCTTCTTTCGCCTCCCCTGAGTTGTTCTTTTGCTTCTCCATCATTCAAAATCCATCCTAATCAAGCTTCTCTTGTTTCCTCCCTCCATGCTGCATCTGAGTTGCAGGTGTATACATTCGCCTCTCTGATCCTCTGTTTTGGTATATGGCCTGTTCATTGCCCTGCTTCCAAGGGTGGTTGTGCCTGCGTCCATTCTCTCGCATTTCTCATTGTCGCCGTTCGGATCTGTGAAGCTGTCATTGTTCTGTTCTCAAAGGTCTCCTTTTTTCTCGCTACCCATATCTCCCAGTGAAACCAAATACAAAGGAGAAAGACACATACAAAACGAAAAAAACATAAGAGTGGCATGATACATGAACAGCATCCACGTCATCATACCTTAATGTATCTCATTTTCGTTGTGGTTTCTTTGGAATTATAATACAACAGAGCTCTCTCTCTCTCTGAGAGAAGTTTCTTCTTCACTTGTGCTACCGGAGGCGGTGAGCTCCTTGTGAGAGATCATCTCCACAACTTATCTCTCATGTCTTGGAAGATCCGCTCATGGTTAGATAGAGAAAATCCGATTTTGACTTTTTTTAGTGGTGGTTAAAAAACTCTTAAACATGAAATAATTCCATTTTCTGACATATCTTGTTCTAATGCTCCACCAAGGGATTCACAAATAAACATGAAATACATATCCCAACCTAACAGGAGATGATTTTAATTGACCGAGAACACTTCTTAGACTTATAACAATGAATGATTTTCTGAAAAGGGGTATAAAATGAAGCGAGTTTATACCTGTCCGTTTACTTCTAATAAAGCTTTCTCGGCTTCTTCTTTAGAAGAGAATGTGACATATTATCACATCCACTAAAGCAACCAAACGGTGAGGAAGAGTCAAAAAGAAATGTAAGTGTAGCTGTGTCACAAAATGTCGAACTAATATTGCTGTTGAGATTAAAAGAGTGACCTCCAAGAACTCGACCACATTGAGAAAAAGCTTGGATTAATGTTTCTTCTGTTTTTGAGAAAGATATCCCTGCAACAAACAAAGCCTTCAATTATAGTGATAGTAGCACAAGAAATCAATGAATATAACATAAGAAGAAGGTCATGATATCTGCCTTAGGAAAAAGACGACGCTTTTACATCTAAGTTTTGAAACTTTAAGATAGATAGGAAAATTTACACATACGGACACAACAAATAACAACAGCAGATCAAAACAGTGGTCATATCTTCTTCTCACCAAACGAAACTTTCGCTACATTGAAAATAAAGCCTTCAATTTCAGTAACAGTAAAACAAAATCACTTACAATCACGTAAAAAGAAACTCATGAGATGAGCTTTTACATTTAAAGTTTAAAACTTAAAGATCGGTATTAAAATGTTTGACAAATTTACACGTACAGACAAAGCAAATAACAATACCAAATCAAAACAGTGTTCATTGCCTATTCTTAACGGACACAACTTTTACTAAACTGAAAACAAACCCTTCAATTTAGCGACAGTATGACAGGAAATCATTGACACTCAAGATGAGAAGAAGCTCATGAGATCTGGACAAAGAAAAAAACAAAGGTTTTTTTACTATAAAACGAATACTTAACTCTGTTTTGCAAACGCAGAACTTGGGAGACATCTCCCTGTCCAACTCTTTTGATTTCGATGTAGACCGCGGGCTGCTCTACGTCAATTGGGAGGGTGTGAACTACTTTCTCTCCCAGCAACCTCGATTTGATAAGAAGAAACGGACTCTCCATAGGAATAGAATTTTGGTGAGTGAGGGTTGTGAGTTTTCTCTCATAATTTATAAGACATTTTCTGGGGTGGTGAAGGAAAGGCATCGGTTGGATAGTAAAGACAATTGAAGAGGGGAGAGGAGTTAATGGACTGGTAGAGGAATAGCCGAGGAGGTTTCGGCATTACAGGAAGGTGAAACAGTTCTCTCTACTCTACCGACTGTATCGAGGGTTTCCTCACGTCGAAGGAGAAGGAGATGATAGATTTTGGATATGGGCTTATTTGGAGCAGGCCGGAAAACAATAAAGAAGCCCAAAAAGAAATTGACAACCCAAGAAGAGGACGGAAGAAAGTGGACACGTGGCATCTGGAAGAGGCAGGAGAAGGAAAGTACCTCTCCAATTATATATAAAGATGGTACGATTCTGTTTTAGTTAGTGATCCAAAATTCCTAAATAAAACATGCAGATCTTGAACTCATCTAAATCAAAACGACCCAAATTAACAAAGGGTATAATTGGATAAGAAATGTGGATCTATACAACATTCCGATCTGATATACAACCATAACAAACAAAACAAATCTGATAGAAAATAGGCGAATTCAAACTTTAAAGATTACGATACAACCAATTCTGTTAAACTAGGAATCAATCAGATTTATAAATAATAAAATTTATATTTAAAAAAAGCTTAACTTATATACTTGAAAAAAACAAAATCTAAATATCAAATTATTTTTGGGAAAATGGCAAAAAAAGCCTGAACTCTTTGAAAATGGCCAAAAAATACCCAGACTCTATCGTGCGCCAAATAATACCCATACTTTATTTGACTTTTATCAAAACCCATCAACTTATCGTTGACCTGGCAAAAAAAAACGGTGAAGGTGTTAACTATGCTGTTAAGTGAGCTGTTTAATGAAACGACGTTGTTTAGACACTAATGTTAGTTTTAAAAAATTCAGTAAAAACTGTGTGAGCCGTGGCTCGAACTTGGGTTGACGAGAGCCAGTGATGGGTACACTGCATTGGGAGAGCGCGTATCAATTGTTAATTGTTACACCGTAATTATAGTTAACTAGGTTCACAAATCAGAAAACAAAACCCTAAACCTCTATCCTTCTTCTCTTCTTCTTTCGTCTAAATCGCAGGTACGTGCCTCTGCTGCTCTGCTAAATCGTCTAAATCGTAGACCAAGTTCGATTTGCAGATAGACTGGCAATTCAACCGATTTTTACCTGTTTCTTTCACCGATTCCTATTTGATTTCGTGAATTTGCGTTTCCAGTTTTCGTTTTTTGTGTGCCCCTTGTTGGAATTCCCTAATCGGCGTAACCCAAATCAAAGTAAAAATCGATCTGGGTTGTTTTCTGAAACTAGGTTATTTGAGAAGAATTGCAGAGCTTTGATATTTTTCAATGAAACGAGCTTTATTAGTTTTAAGTATAATTACGGTGTAACAATTGACAATTGATACGCGCTCTCTCAATGGCATTGTACCCATCACCATCTCTCTTGAACCTGAGTTCGAGCCATCGTTCATGCGGTTTTTACTGAATTTTTTAAAACTAACATTAGTGTCTAAACGACGTCGTTTCATTAAACAGCTCACTTAACGGCATAGTTAACACCTTCACTTAATTCTATTAATGTGTTTAGCAGAGTTTTTTTTTTTGCCAGGTCAATGATAAGTTAATGGGTTTTGATAAAAGTCAAATAAAGTATGGGTATTATTTGGCGCACGATAGAGACTGAGTATTTTTTGGCCATTTTCAAAGAGTTCAGACTTTTTTTGGCCATTTTCCGAATTATTTTTACAAAAGAAGTTACTCCGCACAAGCGCGGGTAAGCCCAAATAAAGTTATATATACCAAATGTTTGGTTATATATATCAAATCTTTTTTCTAATTTAGTTAGTTATATCAAATATTTTTTTTTGAAATGAAGAGGTATTAGATTAACTATCATTTGTAAAAATTATAAAAATCTTAGGACTTTAATGATTTTGAAATATTTTAATGAAAATAGTTTTTAAAAAATTAACGACACATTTGCATATATCCAAACTTTTTTTAACATATATTTTGGTGAAAATTAAACATATATCAATTTAATTATAAAATTTAAAATATATTTCTTATATTAATTATTGTTGAATAACTATAAATAATTTCATTGATTATATTTAAAAAATAATTTTAAAAATATAAACAGAAAAATATATAATCAACAAATATAAAACTATTATAACTTTTAAGCTATTAAACAAATACAAAATATAGTACACACATAAAACAATTATTCAAACACCAATCAACACAATATATAATCTTACATAATACAATTCTTCTTACATCAACAAAAAAAAATTTCATACAACAAACAGCTACACATAGTATATTGGCCAGAAACAAATCAATTATATACCGTATAATTGTTATAACAACTAATCAGTAAAAAAAGACTTTACCCCCCACATAGAGCGGGTAAAATCCTAGTTAGATGTTATTGCTAGAACCAAACATAACTTTTTTTATTACTGACATTTTTTAACTACCCAGCGTACCCTTTTTTACTTTGTAACAACAAACGTAATTCCAAGAATGTCAATGCCACCTAAGCAAAAAAACGGCGCCACGTAGAAAATCGCTGACGTGTATTAATGTACTCAGCCATAATGCACTACAGCTGAGTTATGCTTACGTTTGGGCTGAGTTATGGTTGCTTTATGGCTGAGTTTACAAACACAGCTGACTTGTGAGTGATCGGCAGACTTACGAACATAAACCAGCCATTAGTGACGGCTGACTTATGAGAGATAGGCTGACTTATGAGAGATGAGCTGACTTAAGAACATAAATCAGTCGTTAGTTACGGCTGATTTATAGAGAACAGCTGACTTACGAACATAAATCAGCCCTAACTTACGACTGATTTATACAACGGCGAGCTGTTTTGTGGAAACTTTGGCAGAATTGTAGATAAGAGACAACTGAGTTATGTTCTCCGGCTGGCTGACTTATGGGAAGTAGTTATGACAGTGTTACGTAAATCAGCCGTAATCAGGCTGAGTTTATGTTAACTCAGCCTGGTTACGGCTGACTTATTAGCGAAAGATTAATTACTAGAATACCACTCATTTGACGGCTGATTTATTTGACGATAGAGCTGACTTAATTTTTCCTAGCCTAATTACGGCTGACTTATTAGCGAAAGGTTAATAACTGAAATACTATTCTCATTGCGGCAGATTTACATTGTACTTGATGGCTGATTTAATAAGGTTGAGTTATGTGTTCGTTTGACGGCTGACTTATCGATATTCCATGTCATAAGCTCCGATTTTCCATGTCATTATTAATGTTACAACAATCAAATTAAGGTTCTTCATCTACGTCTTTCTTCTTATCCTTCTTCATCTACCTTTTTCATTATTTTCATTCATTAGAGATCTTATGGATCCGGTAATTACTGTTTCCAGTAATTAAGTTAAGCAAAAGAGATGTGTATTCAACGCCAACGGTAGAGGGTGTAGAGTTATGCATATAGATGAGAAAAAATACTAGACAAACTTGTGAAGATAGTACTCGATGATTACGGATTGAATGAGTCGAGCCATCAGATTCAGCTGAGCTATATGTTCTCGAAAAAAGCTTTGAACACAATGGCCTAATATAGAAACATGAAATGTTGCGAGATAAATTAATACAACTGAGTTATCTAAATGATACGACTGAATTATCTAAATGGTACAACTGAATTATTTATATACGATACGGCTGAGTTATGGATTTTATTTACAATATGGCTTTAGTTGTTACACATCTCGAGATTGTAAACATCTCGAGATTAGACATATTGACACGCCTAATATAGAAACACGAAACGTCACGAGATAAATTAATACGACTGAGTTATCTAAATGATAGGGCTAAGTTATCTAAATGACACGACTGAGTTATTTAATTACAATATGGCTGAGTTATGGATTTTGTAAATGTCTGGAGATTGTAAACGTCTCGAGATTAGACATATTCATAGGCCTAGTATCCAAACACGAAACGTCGCGAGGTAAATTAATACGGCTGAGTTCTCTAAATGATACGGCTGAGTTATCTAAATTATACGACTGAGTTATCTAAACGATAAAACTGAGTTATTTATTTGCGATATCGGCGAAGACGATTTCGACGAAGACGATTTTAGGGGAAGACGAGCGAAGATGATATCGGAGAATATACAGACTGCGAGGAAGACGATTTCGGGGAAGACTCTTGCAGAGAAGACGATTTCGAAACAATGTCGAAAGCAAATTTGTGGTTTCGAGAAAGACAGTTTATTTTAGAAAGTTTGTATTTTTCTTACTTTTTTCCTTAGTGACATAGGTTATATTTATTAGTGACATGGATTTGTTAATAATTTTAATCATTTTAATTAAAAATAATCTCTATTAAAAAAATTAATCAAGGGTGTTTATCGTAATTTACTATGGGTGTAAACAGATTTGAGTAATTTTTAAAGATATATTGTATTCTAGTAATATAACCTAAGTTCATGGTAGTTGAGTAATTCTTTCTTTTAGAAATAGGAAGAAGAACTTACCTGCATAATAGTGCGTAGACGAACTTCGCCGAAGATGAGGATTTGCTTGGGGTGGGGAATGCTAAGAATTTTTCCACACACCGTCTGGAGTAACCGGTCTGTCAGATTTGTACCTTTTAGATTTGTATCTTTTTGGGAGTCTGTCATCGTCTCTCACCGTGACTCGCCGTAGCTTGTCGGGTCTCACTGTGAGTCAGCGTGTCTCACCGTGAATTAGTCTAGCCGTCACTGAAAGTATCTCGCCATGTTTTGCCGCCTGAAGACGTGGGTCGTCAGGGTGAGAGCTTTAGTTGAGAAGAGATTGAGAGGTCGAGAGGAAATTTAAATTTTTAGGAGAAAATGAAAAGATATATAAAATAAAATATTTTATACGGGTAATCAATTTTAGATTTTTAATATTTATTCACATCCGCGTATCACGTGGGTCATAATCTAGTGAATATATATATTCTCTATATATTAAAACATGATATTTCCATTTTTCTTAAAAAGTTATTTTAGCAAAAAATAAATTATAAAATTAAACCTTTCCTTTTTTTAATCACGTTTCTAATATATAAAAAAAAATTATTTTATTGTAAAAAAAAATTAAGCTTTTATTTATTGCAAAAAATGAAATTTCAAAAACTTAAGAGTAAAAAATTGGATAATTAACAAAAATTAAATTGAAATAGTATTATCCTCTTTAAAGATTGGATAATTTTTAAAAAAGTAAAATCAAGTACCATTATCTTCTTCATAATAAAATCAAATTTTATTTAATCATGCCACTTGAATATATATCTTCCATCGAGTACGCTGAATTCGCTTGATAAATTGACAAGGGACTTTTTCTGGGGTAGCACAAATGAGAAACGGAAAATTCACTTGCTCTCCTGGGAGAGAGTTTGCAAACCAAAGAAAGATGGGAGGTTAGGGATACGAAAATAAAAAACAATGAATTTAGCACTGATTGCTGGCGAGTGCTGTGTGATGACACGAGCCTGTGGGTTCGCATTTTACGAAACAAATATCAAGTTCAAGGGATGCGTGAAACGAATTGGTTGATACCTAAGAGTCGATGGTCGAGTACGTGGCGCAGTATCTGTGTTGGTCTTAGGGATGTCGTTTTCCAAGGTCATCGTTGGGTTGTGGGTGATGGAAGTAATGTTAATTTTTGGAAAGACCGTTGGCTCCATGAAGAGCCTTTATCTGAAGCTACTCTCCTCCCACTGCCGGAGGGTTATGATAATATGACTGTTAGTGAGCTCTGGGTTGACGGTCTTGGTTGGGATCATACACGGCTTATGCCTCTTCTCCATGAAGACAGTAGAATGGAATTATCAGCTGTGGTGGTTGATCGAATATCAGGTATTGGCGATAGACTTGCTTGGGGGGGTACAGCAAACGGAAAGTTTACAGTTTCTTCCGCTTATGACTTACTCACACGCGATTATTCCCCTGGTCAGAATATGTCTCTGTTTTTTTCTCGTATCTACAGCTCAAGAGAGGGCAAAAAAACTTTCTTTGGCTTGTTGGAAACCAGGCGATATTATCGAATGAAGAGCGCCACATATGACATCTATCGGATACAGCAATTTTTTTCAGTGTGTAAGAGTGCCACTGAATCAATTCTTCATGTTCTTAGAGATTGTCCGGCAATGCGTGGTATTTGGATGAGACTAGTGGCAATCATTGACGGAGACACTTGTTGGTCGACTATGTTTGCGGTAGCAGTATGGTGGGCCTGGAAATTGCGTTGTGGGAATGTATTCGGGGAAACGAAATTGTGGAGGGATCGGGTTAGCTTTATTCGTGATAAAACTCGTGAAGTCGAGCTTGCACATACACGAATTGGTGGTCCACGGGATCAGGGTGCGAGAGTGGAGCGATTGATAAGCTGGGTTCCTCCTTTAATAGGGTGGATAAACCTCAGTACGGATGGTGCCTCTAGAGGAAATCCAGGGCTAGCTACTGCCGGGGGAGTCCTTAGAGATGGGGAAGGCTCGTGACGAGGTGGTTTTGCGCTCAACATTGGCCGCTGCACTGCGCCCTTAGCTGAACTTTGGGGTGTATACTACGGTCTTGTGGTGGCGTGGGAGAAGCGAGTCGAGAAACTGGAGATTGAACTTGATTCAGAGTTAGTGGTTGGTTTTTTGACGACAGGGATTTTTGCGACTCATCCATTGTCGTTCCTGGTGCATTTGTGCCATGACTTTCTTTCGAGGGACTGGACTGTCCGTATTAGTCACATGTATAGGGAAGCCAATTTTCTTGCGGACGGATTGGCGAACTATGCTTTTTCTTTGCCTTTAGACTTGCACTCTTTTGATTTCGTTCCAGATTTTGTTGTTTCCTTGTGGAAAAACGATTTAGAGGGTCTAGCAATTGCTAGACAAGTTCGTTTGTAATTCTTTTCTTTTTTGATTTAATAAAACTTCGGGGGCATTAATCCGGCCATTCACCAAAAATATATATTATTCAAATATGATATTTCCATTTTTATTAAAAAGTTATTTTAGCAAAAGAAAGTTAAAAAGAAAACTTGCCTTTATTTTTGTAATCACATTATTGATATATAAAAGACTTATATCTAAAAAGATATTTAAAAATAAATATTTTCTTTATTTTGTGATTATGGTTTTAATATATAAAAACGATATTAAAAATAATAATCATTTTTGAACAAAAAAATTATTTTCAAAATTAATTAAATATAATAATGTTATCTCATTAAGGTTACCTCAGTAATTGTATATATAAAATACTTATATTTTTAGAAAAAAATTTAAAAATAAACTTTCTTTTATTTTTAAAAAAATTAAAAACATATATTTTCTTTATTTTTGGTAATGATCTTTTTAATATATAAGGAGATATGTTAAATAATATTTTTTTTTAAAAAATAACTGAATATAATATTTTTTCTCATTAAGGGAACGCCTGTAATTGACCACGGTGAGAATCAACGTAAAACGTGACACGTATGCAAATGACTTCTCAAATAATATTATAGAGATGTTTGTGTACATGTATACGTATAATCTCAAAACTAGATTATAACCCGAGCCCGACTCGTGTATTATATATTCATAAATTAATTTTATAATTTATTTAAAATTGAATTATTTTTATTAAACTAATAGTTAATTTATGGTATAACATTTTAAATATATTCTATGCAAAATACACTGATTTATTAATATATTACATGTTGTTGTATAGTTGTAATTTTTTGTTCACTTTGAACGGTTAAAATTTGGAGAGAGGTGAGAAGATGTTTCAGAGATAAGCGAAAATCTTTTATTTGCAAAATGAGAAGTTGTCTTTGAACTTTTGGAAAGTTGTCAAAGCTTGTTCGAAAAGGATATCATTTTTCAAAAAGATCTTCAAATTATTTTTCCCTCCGTGCAGAATATCTTTTTTCGAAAAGATCTTCAATATATTTCGATCTGGGCGGGAAGAAAATTTGGAGACTAATCCCGATAGGCTGATTACTTTTTAGTGTTGGGATGAACTTTTTAGTGACATGTAAAAAAAATGATGCTGATTGATTGTTTTCCCTCAATTAAATTTACTTGAGACATGTGGCTGAAACGTCTTCTTAGTTAATATATAGAGGATAATTGGTCACAATTTTTTTTACTTAAATACAATTATTTTACAAAACAAATAAATAATTAATTTGTTTGTAAGTTGCTTCGTCAAATAATTATTATTTGATTTGGACAGTAATTGACGGGTTTGCCTATTTTATTTTTATAAATGTGAAATTATATTCTTCAAACTAAATAATTATTTTAGTTTAAATAAAATGGTATAATATATAATATTAAAACTATCAATATGAATATATATGTGTGTGTAAATCGATTATCATATTATATAATCATACTATAAAAGTACATGATTAATATAAACTATATAATATTATCATCTATTTTAAAATAAAATTATTAACATATCTCAAATTATGACTTTCTATATATTTTTTCATATAAAACTTTAAAAATAAAAATAAAAACCAACTAAAAATATTATTAATTCTCATAACATATTAAAATTATATATTACAATTATGCAAAAATACAAGTTTTAGCATATTTTAAACTTCTAATATTACAAATATATATTATTAAAAAAATTAAAATTAAAAAAACTTGTTTTTAGGACGGGCCCAAATCTAGTAAATACTTTAAATGGTAAACATAAACATCTAAGTGCCTTATTATGTTAACTTCTAAAAAAAAAAAAAAGCACGAGGAGAACGGGCCCAAATTAACAGGCCTTGCTACTCTTTGATTCAATTATGTAAGTATATGATATACTTAACCTCCTGTTTTTAACAAGTTTAATTTCCGATTTAATAGATTTACAGGATTTTACACCCTAACTTCAACCCTCTCGGTATATACCTCGTCGGTTTTATATAATTCCTTAGAAATTTCCTTGAAACCAAAAATCGAAGGCAGCAAACACTACCCCTCTCTCTCTTCTGGGGTTTTCTTCTTCTACTTTGTTCGTCGTCGTCTCTCCTCTCTCTTACCTACACATATACACAAAAGGTATATACATACTCTTTCAGATGCGTAGCCGTATCTCAGCTATTCGGTTCTATGTACCTATGTTTATCTCTGATCTGTGTTCCTTTCCGTCTCCGTTGCGATTCTGAGATTCCTTCTTTCTTGTTTCGTAAATTGATTGTTTGGTTCCTTTCTCTTTGGGGTTTTCTTGTAGCGTTTTGAAAATAGCGGACGCTGGAGCAGTTAGATGGCAGCAGGGAGATCAGCTAGTATGCCGTCACGACTGCGGCAGCTTCTTTCCGGCGAAGGGTCTATCGGGCCGTCTATTAGACTCGACGCTGAGCCTGTGAGTTTATTGGATTTTTGTTTTCTTTTCTTTAGGGCTTTTTATAAAATTATATATTGAGTGAAACTTAATTAGGTCTCGTTCTACGAGGGTTTTTTTTTTTAATGATAAGCCCTCTCCGAATTGGTCAGCTATATTTGTTAGATATTATGGATGATTGTTTAGGCTGTATACATAAAAAATGTTTAATATCCTGTCACAGGTTTTTGCCTTTACTGGAGTAAAATCTCCTATGCTTGCTTTAGTCTTTTTAAATTATTCAGTTGTAATGGGTAGATTCAGTTTTTAGTAGGATTGAAATATCCAATGTGGCTAGTTTGCTTTCAAATATTCCAGTACACTCCTTCACTGTTTTAATAGTGCGTTCTGGATTTTCCTAGTTTCATAAGCTTGTTCTGTAACATGGTCTAGTCTCTAGCCTCGTTTGCAAAATATTTCTTACAAGTTCTTACATCCGAGCCCTGACAAGTTTCACTCTACATTATCTCGTCTTACAGCCTCCTGATATCAAATCATTTATTGACAAAGTAATCCAGAGTCCACTCTCAGATATTGCAATACCTCTTTCCGGTTTTCAGTGGGAGTACAGTAAGGTAATAATTACTTAGACTGTCTCAAATTGTCCCTTATTTTTCCTTTGCGGGTTTCTCACAGGATTTTATTATTCCAGGGGAACTTTCATCACTGGAGACCACTGTTTCTCCATTTTGATAAGTATTTCAAGACATATATATCAAATAGGAATGACCTTCTCTTGTCCGACAAAATTTTAGAAGATGAGAATCCCTTTCCGAAGCACACAGTACTTCAAATACTTAGGGCAATGCAGATAATTCTGGAAAATTCTCCCAACAAAAGTTCATTTGATGGTTTAGAGGTATGCAGATTTGTTTTTGAGGCTTTGATGCATATCTGATATCTGTTTATGCTCATTAACGTAAATGCTATGTTTTTTCGGTAACTCTTCTGACATCGTTTACTTTGCAGCATTTTAAACTCCTACTTGCGTCCACGGATCCAGAGATTCTCGTTGCAGCTCTGGAAACTCTTTCAGCGCTTGTGAAAATTAGCCCATCTAAGCTCCACAGGAGCGGAAAGTTGATTGGATGTGGTTCAGTAAACAGCTTCCTGCTCTCTATTGCCCAAGGATGGGGTAGCAAGGAGGAGGGATTGGGTTTGTATTCTTGCGTGGTGGCTAACGAGAGAAACCAGGAAGAAGGTCTGAGCTTATTTCCTGCGGATTTGGAAAATAATCAGGGTGAAGCAGATTATCGGATTGGTTCTACTGTTTATTTTGAGTTGCGTGGACACAATGCCCAGAGAATAGATGATGGTAGGAGCGCTAGTTCTTGTTCAAGGATGATACAGATTCCTGATTTGCACTTGAGGAAAGAGGATGATCTAGTGTTAATGAAGCAGTGTATAGAGCTTTACAATGTTCCTCCGGAGCTCAGATTCTCTTTACTGACCCGAATTAGATATGCTCATGCTTTTCGTTCCTCCAGAATATGCCGGTTGTTTAGCAGGATCTGCTTACTTGCATTTATCGTTCTTGTTCAGTCGAGTGATGCTCAAGACGAACTTGCATCCTTCTTTGCAAATGAACCAGAGTATACAAATGAATTAATCAGAATAGTCAGATCTGAAGAACCGATCCCTGGAACCATTAGAACTCTGGCCATGCTTGCATTGGGAGCCCAATTAGCTGTATACTCGGCGTCTCATGATCGAGCCAGGATTCTAAGCGGATCTAGCATCAGTTTTGCTGTAGGCAACCGAATGATTCTGCTTAATGTACTTCAGAAAGCCGTGCTATCTTTGAAGATCTCAAGTGATCCATCATCTATTGCTTTTGTTGAGGCACTACTCCAGTTTTATTTGCTTCACATTGTTTCATCATCATCATCTGGAAGCACTATAAGGGGGTCAGGAATGGTTCCCACGTTTCTCCCTCTCTTGGAGTATACTGATCCGAGCCACATGCATCTTGTATATTTGGCTGTTAAAGCACTACAAAAGCTCATGGATTATAGTAGTTCAGCAGTACCTTTACTCAGGGATCTTGGGGGAGTAGAGCTTTTGTCGCAAAGATTAGAGGTAGAGGTTCATCACACTCTTGGGTTACATGGAGAGAACAACAGTGATATGGTAGTTGGTGATTCCTTAAAAATAAATGTTGATCAGTTGCTATCCCGAAAGAGACTCATCAAGGTTATTCTGAAGTCTCTTGGTTCTGCTACGTATACTCCTGGAAATGCGAACAGGTCTCAGAGTTCTCAGGAGAGTACTTTGCCTGCCACTTTGTCTTTAATATACAGGAATGCAGATAAGTTTGGTGGTGATATTTATTACTCAGCTGTCACTGTTATGAGCGATCTAATCCACAAAGACCCCACATCTCTTACTTCCCTGTTTGAAATGGGCCTCCCTGAAGCATTTCTCTCTTCAGTTGTATCAGGAATACTTCCTTCTTCAAAGGCTCTTGCATGCATTCCAAATGGCTTGGGTGCAATATGTCTCAACAGCAGAGGATTGGAGACGGTAAAGGAAACTTCAGCATTGCGCTTCCTTGTCGATGTATTTGCTAGCAAGAAGTATGTCCTAGCTATGAACGAGGCAATCGTTCCGTTTACTAATGCTGTGGAAGAGCTTTTGCGTCATGTTTCATCTCTAAGGGCTGTCGGTGTTGAAATAATCATTGAAATTGTGGATAAAATTGCATCCTTTGGAGAGAGTGGTTCTTCTACATCATCGGTAAATCTGACTGAAAGTACTGCAATGGAAATGGATTCAGATGTGAAGGAAACATCTGCTGTCAGTCATGAGCAGTTTATTCAACTCTGCATCTTTCATCTGATAATTCTGCTCCATAGAACAATGGAGAATGCTGAGACTTCTCGTCTCTTTGTGGAGAAGTCTGGCATTGAGGCTTTACTTAAGCTTCTTTTACGACCTAGCATTGCTCAATCCTCTGAAGGGATATCTATTGCCTTGCACAGCACCATTGTTTTTAAGGGTTTTACGCAACATCACTCCGCTTCTCTTGCTCGCGCCTTTTGCTCTTCTCTTCGTGATCAATTGAGGAAAGCTTTAGAAGGACTGCAAGATCTGTCAGGGACATTCTTACTGGATCGAAAACTTTCTTCAAGTTCTGGAATTTTTGCTTCTCTTTTCCTTGTGGAGTTTCTTCTGTTTCTAGCTGCATCAAAGGATAACCGTTGGGTGACTGCCTTGCTTTTGGAGTTTGCAAGTGGTAGCAAGGATGTTCTGGAGAATATAGGGAATTTGCACCGTGAAATTTTATGGCAAATAGCAGTTCACGAGGGTACGATGCTGGAAAGTCAAAATGAAATGACAGGTTCTTCTCCCGAGCCAGAGCAAACAGAGCCGGGTATACATGCGACGGAAGGACAGAGGTTCAATTCTTTTAGGCAGTTTCTTGATCCATTATTTCGGAGGAGGACGGCAGGATGGAGCGCAGAATCTCAGTTCTTTGATTTAATTAATCTGTATCGTGATCTTGGGCGTGCATCGACTGGTTTTCAACCACGGCCAATCACTGATGGTCCCTCTAGTTCATCAGACGTTTCTGGTAAAAGAGACCATGAAAAAGATGGATCCTATTACACATCTTGCTGTGACATGGTGATGTCATTGTCATTCCACATCACTTACATATTCCAAGAGTTAGGGAAGGCAATGCTGCTCCAATCTCGTAGGAGAGAAGATACGATCAACGTTTCTCCGTCATCTAAGTTAGTTGCCTCGAGTTTTGCTTCAATCTCCCTGGATCACTTAAATTTTGGAGGCCATGAGATTGCACCTGAGGCTTCAATGTCAACCAAGTGTCGCTACCTTGGCAAGGTTGTTGACTTCATCGATGCTATCCTTCTTGACAGGCCTGATTCGTGTAATCCTGTTCTGATAAATTGCTTTTACAGCCGTGGGGTGATTCAGACGGTTTTGACAACATTTGATGCTACTAGCCTGCTTTTATTTAAAATTAATAGGAACCACTCATCTCCAATGGAGACTGATGATGGTGAAGGAAAGCAAGATGAAAAGGAAGATGCAGATCATGCTTGGATATATGGTCCGCTGGCTAGCTACGGTAAGCTCATGGACCATTTGGTCACATCATCATTTATCTTGTCACCGTTTACAAAACACTTGCTCGTTCAACCAGTAGAGAGTGGTAGTATTCCATTGCCACAAGATGCTGAGACATTTGTGAAGATCCTGCAGTCTATTGTGTTGAAAGCCGTACTTCCTGTTTGGACTCATCCACAATTTACCGAATGTAGTTATGATTACGTTACTACACTCATTTCCATCATCAAGCATGTGTATTCTGGAGTTGAACTGAAAAACCTTGGTGGCAGTGGTAGCGCTCGTGTAACAGGTCCTCCGCCCAATGAAACAACCATTTCGACAATTGTGGAGATGGGTTTCTCCAGATCCAGAGCAGAAGAAGCCTTGAGACAGGTTGGATCTAACAGTGTTGAGTTAGCCATGGAATGGCTGTTTTCTCACCCAGAAGAAATCCAAGAGGATGATGAGCTTGCTCGTGCTCTTGCAATGTCCCTTGGAAATTCTGAATCAGATACAAAGCAGAATGTTGCAGATGAAACTACACAACAGATTGAAGCAGAAATAGTCTCACTGCCGCCAGTTGAGGAGCTTATAACAACATGTACGAAGCTTTTGCAGATGAAAGAACCCCTTGCTTTTCCCGTTAGAGACTTGCTTGTATTGATATGCTCAGAAAACAATGGGGAACACCGATCGGGTGTTATATCTTGCCTTCTTAGCCGGATTAAAGATTGCTGTCCTGTGTTGGATGACACAAAGAACAATCTACTCTCTGCTCTATTGCATGTTCTTGCTTTGATTCTACATGAAGATGCAGGTTCCCGTGAAGTCGCGCTGAAGGCTGGTATTGTAAGACTTGTATGCGATGTGCTTTCAAAGTGGGATTCTGGTAATATTGATAAGGAAAAGGTTAATGTTCCAAAGTGGGTGACGACAGGGTTTCTTGCCGTTGATAGGCTGCTACAAGTGGACCAGAAATTAAATACTGAGCTTATAGAGGAGTTGAAAACGGGTGAAACATCTCTCGCCATTGATGAGAGCAAGCAAGACAAGCTTCAAGCTGTCTTTGGCTCTTCACAGCTTGTTGATGTTGATGATCAAAAGAAATTGATTGAGATTGCTTGTACCTGTATCAGGAATCAGCTTCCTTCTGAAACCATGCATGCTGTTCTACAGCTCTGTTCTACTTTGACGAGGAAACATTCTGTTGCTGTCTGCTTTCTTGATTTTGGAGGTGTGCAAGCATTGCTTTCTCTGCCTAGTAATAGTCTCTTTCCAGGGTTTGACTCTGTTGCTGCTAGTATTATCCGTCACGTTTTGGAAGATCCCCAAACGCTTCAGCAAGCCATGGAATCTGAGATAAAGCATGCACTTGCAACACTTTCCAACAGACACTCAAATCCGAGAATCTCTCCACGCAATTTCTTATTGAATGTGAATTCTGTGATTGCTCGGGATCCTGTCACTTTTATCCAGGCAGCTCGTTCAATATGCCAAGTAGAGATGGTTGGTGAAAGACCTTACATCGTATTAGTGAAAGAAAAAGAGAAATCAAAAGACAAAGAGAAGGAGAAGGAGAAGGATAAGGATAAGGAGAAAGCTGAGAAAGAGAAATCTCAGACCTCTAATGAAGTTGCAACTACCACTCCCCCTGCGAGCACCAAGGCGCCTAAAGTTCACCGAAAACCTCCCCAGTCCTTCATTGGTGTTGTTGAGCTACTTCTGGATTCTATCTGTAACTTCATTCCCCCTCCCAAAGATGACATGGTTGAAGGTGATTCGACTTTAGCAGACATGGATATTGATCTTGCCTCTACAAAGGGGAAAGGCAAAGCTGTGGCCATTACGCCTGAAGAAAAGGAAGCTAATTCACAGGATATGTCAGCTTCATTGGCTAAGATTGTTTTCATTCTGAAGCTTTTGAGCGAGATGCTTTTAATGTATTCTTCGTCAATCCATATAATACTTCGAAGAGATGCTGAAATTAGCAGTCTCAGAGGTCCTCAACAGAAGAGTGGTCAAGTTGGTGGAATATTTCATCATATTCTTCACAAGTTTATTCCATACTCAAGGGTGAAGAAGGAAAAGAAATCTGAGAGTGATTGGCGGCAAAAGCTGGCAAGTAGGGCTAATCAGTTTTTAGTGGGCGCATCTGTTAGATCAGCCGAAGCAAGGAAGAGGATGTTTACTGACATCAGCAGTATCTTCAATGACTTCATAGATGCCTCCACTGGGTTTAGACCTCCAGTTAATGAAATACAAATTTTAATAGATCTTTTGAGTGATATGCTCTCAGCTCGGTCACCTACTGGATCACATATATCTTCGGAAGCTGCTGCTACTTTTGTTGATGTTGGATTGGTCAAGTCTCTTACTCGTACTCTAGAAGTGTTGGACTTGGACAATGTGGAATCTCCAAAAGCCGTAACAGGAATCGTAAAAGTCTTGGAGTTGGTGACTAAGGAGCACGTCCATTCTGCTGATTCGAACTCGAAAGATGAAAATGCGAACAATTCATCTGATCAAATTCAATCAGGAAGAGGAGATACCAATGTTGATGCTTCTGAGGCTGGGGAAATGATGCTTCGGTCCAATCATGATTCCATGACAGCTGATAATGTGGAAAATTTTGGTGGTTCCCACACTTATGTTGGTTCGGAGGCTGTGACAGATGACATGGACCATGATCAAGACTTAGATGGAGGTTTTGCCGCAGTTGAGGACGATTATATGCAAGAAGAAGCTGAAGATGCCAGGGGTCTGGAAAACGGTATTGGGTCGATGGGTATAGAATTTGAGATGCATACCCACGTGCAGGAAAATCTTGACGAAGAGGAAGACGAAGAGATGTCTGGTGATGAGGGTGACGAAATAGATGAAGATGAAAACGATAATGAAGAAGAAGACGATGAGGACAATGACTTGGAAGAAGATGATGTACATCACCTACCTCATCACGACACTGATCAAGATGATCATGAGCTTGATGATGATGAATTTGAAGAAGAAGTGCTGGTTGAAGAGGATGAAGAGGACGAAGATGATGAAGATCGGGTAATTCTTAGGTTTGAAGATGGAATCAATGGGCTAAACGTTCTTGATCACTTGGAGGTTCTTAGAGATCATAGATTTTCTGATGAAACACTTCATGTTATGCCTGTGGAAGTCTTTGGCTCTAGACGTCAAGGACGAACAACTTCTATTTACAGCCTTCTCGGCAGAACTGGTGATGGTGCTACTCCTTCACAGCATCCTCTTTTATCGGGATCTCCATCACTTCCAGCGACGCAAAGTCAAACAGGTTCTCTTACTTGTACTTCTGTTCATTTCCCTATCTGCTATGTTATCGTTCTAGTTTATCAATTAAATTCATCTCTTATAATAAATCTGGAACTCTTAATGAACATTTATTCGTGTACACTTTTGGCTTTGTAACCAGATTACAGTTTTTTAAGACTTGGCAAATTGGTGTATTCTATTCTAGTTACTCAATTTCAAATTAGATCCTCCTCAGCGTTTTGTTTTTATAGGAATGATTTGTTGATCAGCCTTTTTCTTATATTTGTAGAGAACATGCGTGATCTTACTGTTGGAGGTAGGGATTCCCATAGTAGTTCTTCGTCACGGCTGGACGCTATATTCCGATCTCTGAGGAACGGCCGGCAGGGGCATCGTTTGAATTTGTGGGCTGATGACAACCAGCAAATTGTTGGTTCTGGTGCTTCTACCGTTCCACAAGGTCTTGAAGATTTGCTGGTATCTCAGTTGAGACGACCCAGCTCTGATAAGCCGTCTGATCAGAATTCATCACTTTTGGAACCCCAATCACAGTCTGAGAATGGGCAGCCGCAGGAGGCAACAGTCAGACCTGAAATGCCAGCTGGAAACGCCACTGATAGTGAAGGTGCCAATGTGTCAGCCCCCTCTATCGTTTCAGTAGATGCATCTGCTCCGCCTGATACAAGAGCCACTGCTACTGATTCTGTCTCAAGCTCGCGGTCTCAGTCAGTGGAAATGCAATATGATCCAAATGATTCAACTGTTCGGGATGTTGAAGCTGTGAGCCAAGAAAGCGGTGGGAGTGGAGCGACCTTGGGGGAAAGCCTTAGGAGTTTAGATGTTGAAATCGGAAGTGCTGATGGACATGATGATGGTGCGGAAAGGCATGATGTACAGCCAGCTATGCGCTCAAGAAGAGCAAATTCGTCAGTTGTGCCATCGTCAGCTGGGCGAGAAGCTTCTCTTTACAGTGTAACTGAGGTTTCTGAGAATTCTGCGCAAGAGGCTGAGCAGGATAATCCTCCAGCGGAGCAACCAGCTAACAGGGATGTTGGTTCTAGTTCTATTGATCCTGCATTTTTAGATGCCCTACCTGAGGAACTGCGAGCTGAAGTCCTTTCAGCTCAGCAAGGACAAACGCCACAACCTTCGAGCAATGAACAGCAGAGTTCAGGAGATATTGATCCCGAGTTTCTTGCTGCCCTTCCTGCTGATATCCGAGCTGAAGTTCTGGCGCAGCAACAAGCACAAAGACTTCATCAGTCTCAGGAACTTGAAGGTCAGCCTGTTGAGATGGACACCGTCTCGATAATTGCAACGTTTCCTTCTGAGTTGCGAGAAGAGGTATGAGTTATTTGCCTTTTAACGCAGGGCCATTACTAGAATTGAAGTATATCCATCTTATATTATTTTTGTAATCAGGTGTTGCTGACGTCATCTGATGCTATTCTTGCAAATCTAACACCTGCGCTGGTTGCGGAAGCAAACATGTTGCGCGAAAGGTTTGCTCATCGATACCATAACCGTGCACTTTTCGGCATGCATCCAAGACTTCGTAGAGGGGAGCCATCCAGGCGAGGTGAAGGTGTATCGTCTGGAACTGAGAGAAATGAGGGCACTACTTCTCGTAGGTCTGCTGCAAAGGTTATAGAGGCCGATGGAGCTCCCCTAGTTAACACTGAGGCACTCCAAGCAATGATTCGAATTCTTCGCATAGTTCAGGTAGTACCTAATGCATCTTCACATAACTTAGAGATTTAAGTGCCATCATTTCGACAATTCATTTATATATCTCTGGTCTACAGCCTCTTTACAAGGGTCCTCTGCAGAGGCTATTCCTGAATTTATGTTCTCATGGCGAAACAAGGTTTTCCTTGGTTAATACATTCATGGATATGCTGATGCTTGATACAAGGAAGCCTGCTAACTACACGAGTGTTTCCGAACCACCTTATCGTCTTTATGCTTGTCAAAGCAATGTAACATATTCACGTCCTCAGCACTTTGATGGTATGCTTTTATAATAAACTGGATTCTGGCTGAGGATGTTCTTATAACAATCAATGTTTTTTCGGGGCTAGAAGTTTTCTAGATAATATTGGTAATTATATTTGCAGGGGTTCCTCCTCTAGTGTCTCGGCGTGTACTCGAGACATTGACATATTTGGCACGAAATCATATGTACGTAGCAAAGATTCTTCTTCAATCCAGGCTTTCACTGCCTTCGCTGCAAGGTTCCACAGCCTCAAACAAAGCACGTGGAAAAGCTGTTGTAGTAAGTGATGATTACATGGGCAGAACGCAGCAGGAACCCGAATCTATAGCCTTTGCGTTGCTTCTAAGCCTCCTGAACCAGCCCCTTTATTTGAGAAGTGTGGCTCATCTTGAACAGGTACTCCTTTTTATTTTTGATATGGTTTGGCGTTGTTTAGTTTTATGATTATTAACTCAGGCACGGGTGCATTTTCTCGTTATATTGCAGCTGCTAAACTTACTGGAGGTCATAATTGACAATGCTGAACGAAAGTCTGAGTCAGCTGACGAATCAGGTGGGTCTGCCAGCCAGCAACAAGCAACACCACAAGTTTTAGAAGTTGAAAACAATTCAGAAAACCATGATATGTTATCAACCTCTGCTGGTACACTGACCAAGCCAATAGACACATCTGCAAGTTCTTCCACCAGAGCAGAGAGTGAATGTGATGTTCAGAGCGTGTTGCTTAATCTTCCCCAGTCAGAGCTATGTCTGCTTTGTTCATTACTTGCACGTGAAGGGTATATCGAATGCTTATCTGCAAATACTTCTTACTTTCTGATCTTTCTTTCTTTCAGGTGTTGCTTAAATTTATAAGTTTATATATCTTGTCTTACTAAATATGTTGTTCACTCAGTTTGTCAGATAACGCATACACCCTTGTGGCGGAGGTGCTGAAGAAACTTGTGGCAATTGCTCCAAGCCATTGTCACTTGTTTATTACTGAGCTTGCAAATGCAATACAGAAACTGACAAGATCAGCAATGAGTGAACTTCACATGTTCAGTGAAGCTGTGAAAGCGCTTCTAAGTACCACTTCGTCCGATGGATCTGCAATTTTGAGGGTTCTGCAGGCATTAAGCTCCCTCTTTGGTTCCTTGATTACAAAAGTAAAAAACCAACCGCAAAATTCAGAAGAGAATGTTGCTGTACTTTCTCAACTATCAAACATCAATTCAGCTTTGGATCCTCTTTGGCTGGAGTTGAGCAATTGCATATGCAAAATAGAGGGGCATTCTGATTCTGCTTCTATTACTACGTCTCCATCTTCGAGCTCAGCAACAAGGGTAGCTGGAGTAAGCCAGTCACTTCCTGCTGGTGCCCAGAACATCTTGCCTTATATAGAGTCGTTTTTCGTTACCTGTGAGAAATTGCATCCATCACAGTCTGGTTCAGGTCATGATATCGGGGTTCCCATGGCTTCTGATGTTGAGGAACCGCCGAAGGGTCCAGGACCAAGCTCCAAGGTGGATGAGAAGTATGGTTCATTTATCAGGTTTTCTGAAAGGCACAGGAAACTTCTTAATGCTTTCATCCGACAAAATCCTGCTCTGCTTGAGAAGTCCTTTTCACTAATGCTGAAGGTTCCACGTTTTATTGAATTTGATAACAAACGTGCATACTTCAGATCAAAGATAAAGCACCAGCATGACCATCACCATAGCCCTTTGAGAATATCAGTGAGAAGAGCCTACATTCTTGAAGATTCATATAACCAATTGCGAATGAGGTCAACTCAAGAATTGAAAGGTAGATTGACTGTGCACTTCCAAGGAGAAGAAGGAATTGATGCGGGTGGGCTTACCAGGGAATGGTATCAGCTGTTGTCGAGGGTTATTTTCGACAAAGGGGCTCTCCTGTTCACAACCGTTGGCAATGACTCGACCTTCCAACCAAATCCAAACTCGGTTTACCAGACAGAACACCTCTCGTACTTCAAATTTGTTGGCCGCGTTGTAAGTTTTAGCTCCTTTAAGTAAGACTTTAGTGCTATGGTATGTGCGCTAATTCCTAATTTTGATATTTTACAGGTTGGAAAAGCTTTGTTTGATGGGCAACTACTTGACGTTCATTTCACTCGTTCTTTTTACAAGCATATCTTGGGAGTTAAGGTCACATACCATGATATTGAAGCCATTGATCCCGATTATTATAAAGCCCTGAAATGGATGCTGGAGGTATTTATACTGTTGAGGCATTTATTGGTGTTTGAATACTTTGTTTGGTCCATCCTAGTTTCTCATCTGTTCTTTTATATGCAGAATGATATTACCGATGTTCTAGATCTCACTTTTAGCATTGACGCTGATGAGGAAAAGCTGATACTGTATGAAAAAACGGAGGTAACTTGTTCAGGATTTTAACAGTAACTGTTGATAATTTTTATTCTGGATATGGTGGTAACTTGTTGATATAAAACGCAGGTTACCGACCATGAATTGATCCCTGGAGGTCGGAACATTAAAGTTACTGAGGAGAATAAGCATCAATATGTTGACCTAGTCGCTGAGCATCGATTAACCACAGCCATCCGTCCTCAAATAAATGCATTCCTGGAAGGATTTAGTGAACTTATCCTTAGAGATCTTATATCGATTTTCAACGACAAGGAACTGGAGTTATTAATAAGCGGTCTTCCTGATATTGACTGTAAGTTATCATTTTCGGAAAGAATTTTAAGACTGTCCAAGATACAAGAAGAGATTTTATTGACCTTTGTTTGGTTTATATGTATCAGTGGATGACCTGAGGGCGAATACCGAATATTCTGGGTACAGCCCTGGATCCCCTGTTATCCAGTGGTTCTGGGAGGTTGTTCAGGGATTGAGCAAAGAAGACAAAGCCCGCCTATTGCAGTTCGTGACTGGAACCTCTAAGGTAACAAACATATAACACTTGGGTCTTATACAGATTTCACAAGTTGGGAAATGAGTATTGAGAAAAGTAGATTGGTTTAATCTGCGTCCACTAATATCTGTAATCTCCAGGTTCCTCTGGAAGGATTTAGTGCCCTTCAAGGAATTTCAGGAGCACAGAAGTTTCAGATCCACAAGGCATATGGAAGCGCTAGTCACTTGCCGTCTGCTCATACCTGGTAAATCTTAATCCTTCCTCCTGTGCTGAATCCATTCAATGACACCAAAACATAGACTTCAATTACTCAAAAATGCTTTGGTCCATGTGCAGTTTCAATCAATTAGATCTGCCCGAGTACCCGTCTAAGGAACATCTGCAGGAGAGACTACTGCTTGCGATCCATGAAGCTAGTGAAGGATTTGGCTTTGGTTAAAAAAAAAAAAGAGCTTCCATAGAATTTTTCGACTGCTTTTTCTTTCTTTTTGCTATTTTATTCCGTACTCTTTGAGTAACGCACCTTGTGATTTGTGAATGAGTAGTATTGTTTCTACTTTCAGTCTTCTTTCTTATCTTATGGGCAAAAAGAATGATTATCCAACCCCGTCCGAAATTCTCTTGTAAAGGTTACTCAAACGCCGTCGTATCCTTTTAAAAGAGCATGCTTAATATAAATTTAATCCCTTAATTTGCAGACCCTCTGATATAAACCGTCTCTAATTTATACAATGTTTTCAAATTGTTTAAACATTTAGTCGGCGAGTAAATTGGGTTTGATCCGCTTAACCAGCTTTATTCAAATGGTTTGATGTTATCTCAAATTACTCCAGCTCATATTGTTTTTCCCCCTTTTTTTTTGTACCCAAAACACACTGTCTTCAAATCAATATTCGAGAACAAACATAGCGTCTCTCCCTTACAAATCACTGGTTATAACCAAAATGAAATGATACAATCTAACAAAGCATATCATATAGAGAATGAGAAGACTGTTTTTAAAATGAGATATGCGCTTAGGCTGGCTAATCTTCCATAAACATTTTTCATCCGGAGGTTCTAAAAATAAAAAGCTTGAAAATAAATCAAAACAAATAAAGATTGCTTAGACAGGTTCTAAAGCCAACATTTTATATTGGCTGAGAAAAAAAAACAGAATTTATAAATTAATTAAATAGTAATTCAGAACTTCTAATGGGGTTCTTCCAATAATCATACTCTTATTCGTTTAAGAAAAGGTTATTGGGAGTGAATTTCAATAGAGTTGAGAGGATTGAGAAGATTTTTTAAATTTACATATAATTTTGCTAGATTCATAGAGTTTTGGTAAATTAGTAGAAAATTTGTATTTAGAAGAATCATCAAAAGTTTATGTTATAACAATTTAAGAATCCAATCAATACAAATATTATTCTGAGAATTATTGTTTTTTTTTGTCATATGGAATTAATTGATTAAAAAGAGCAATAGTTTTAGCGACACAATCTGTTACAACAACAAACGAGAGGTCCACAACAATCTAAACCCAAAGCAACACCAAAAGATGATTACATAGAATGAAAAGAGAGACGTTCCCTGTGGAACAAAGCTTTTAGTCTTTGGGTCACTCAGAACAACAAAGGTGAGGTCCTTCTCCATGGAAGGAATGCTTTCTTTAATGTTGACATTGAAATAGAAGCACATCTAGAAGCGTGGAATTGAGCAATTGAAAGTATGGTATCTCTAGAGATTCATCGTGTTCTCTTTGCCGCTGAATCAGCTCGCTAGTTGGAGTAACATCAAGACTAAAAGGTTGGCTGTCGTACAGGTTTCAGTCATCACAAATGTTACGGGGTCTCAACATGGAGTGCCATCCCTGGCTGGAGAAAACTTCTGAATCTTTTCAGGTGCCAACGACATAGAAACACAAATGTGGGAGCCTGAGATAACAAAGCTAGACATGTTAAGGAGCTTGTGGCGTGATACGAGTGGGGTGATAGCTGGTAAGATGCACATTCAAGATTCTCATAAAAGCTTTGTTTACATACCAAAGGAAAATAAATGGGAAACAAACGAGATGCTGAATTCTATAAACTGGAGGAATGCGTGTGTCAGATGATATATTGTACAAGTGCGACTATAGTGAGAACAAGTTAAGATCATACGACTCAAAGCAGAAACATTGGGGAGTGTTAGTAAGCATGAGCTAAACGAAGAAGCCGAAGTCGTAACAAACATTTCTTATTAATTCTTCAAATGATTTACACAGCTCTTTATATAGTAGAGCCAATCAACCGGTTTAACACACGGTACAATAGAATTGTAAATCAAATGTAAACCGACTAAACCATATACTCCAATATTCCCCCTCAAGATGGCAAAGTTATAGATTTCAATGCCATCTTGCCCACAAGAGAGTAAAACTGAGTTGGAAACAATGGTTTAGGGAATATATCAGCTATCTGATCAGAGGAACGCACATGAAGTGTTTTGATGTAACCAACTTCAATCCTCTCACGGACCTGATGACAATCCAGTTCTATGTGTTTCGTTCTCTCATGAAACACTGGATTGTTTGCAATATGCATAGCAGCAATGGTCGCAATAGAAAGCAACTGGACCCGACTGTGGAGAGTGAAACTCAGCCAAGAGATTACGCAGCCAAACCACCTCACGAGAAGCAAATTCCATTGCTTTGTACTCATATTCTGCAGAGGAATGAGACATCGTTTGCTGTTTCTTGGACTTCCACGAGATCATTGCAGAGCCAAGAAACATACAATATCCGGAGGTTGAATGACGCGTATCCGGGCAAGACGCCCAATCAGCATCAGTAAACACCTTGAGTACTAAGTCTGATTCAGAGGAATAGAATAGACCAAGACCAAGCGTTCCTTTCAAATAGTGAAGAACCTTGTAAGCAGCCTGAAGATGAGAGTGTTTAGGAGCCGAGGCAAACTGACAAAACTTGTTGACAGCAAAAGTTATATCAGGCCTAGTGATGCTCAGATACATCAACCTGCCAACAAGACGACGATAGACAGCTCCATCTTCAAGAACTGGTTTTGCAGAATCCTGATTAGTTTGAGACTTGGATCCATTGGAATAGAAGCCGGCTTGCAGGCTAACAATCTGTATCATCCAACAAGTTCAAAGTGTATTTCCATTGATAGACAGAGATACCTTTTCTGGAGCGAGCAATTTCTAATCCAAGGAAATATTTCAAAGGCCCGAGATCACGAAGCTTGAATGCTAACTTCAGATCCTCCTTTAGTTTATCCACAGCCGCATCATCATTACTTGCAATGATGATATCATCGACGTATACAAAGACAGCAAGATAAATGTCATCACTGTTACGGATGAACAAGGTGTGATCAGTTCTGGATTTCTTAAAACCCAACGAACGTAAAGTGGCACTGAATTTCAAAAACCACTGCCTCGAAGCTTGTTTTAAGCCATATAAATACTTTTGAAGCTTACAAACGACATTAGGAGGCAGAATTTCCCCCTTTTTTGGTGTGTACCCTGGTGGCAATTTCATGTAGATTTCTTCCTCAAAATCTTCATTTAGAAATGCATTAGATACATCAAGCTGAGTGAGACTCCATTTCTTTGCAGCTGAGACAGCTAAAAGAGTTTTAACTGTTGTCATTTTCGCTACAGGGGAGAAGGTCTCAACAAAATCAACTCCTTGTTGGGTATAACCCTTTGCCACCAGCCGAGCGTTGTAACGCTCTAAGCTACCATCTGCATTCATTTTCACCTTAAAACCCCATTTGCAACTAATCGCATGCTTGTCAGGAGGAAGAGTACAAATAGACCAAGTATTGGTACTTTCAAGAGCTATCAGTTCCTCATTCATTGCAGCTAACCATTCATCGAATTTATTGGCTTGCGTAAACGATGTTGGTTCGGGATGAAGAGCAACAGAACATATGTAAGCCTTGTATTCCTCAGACAAGTTAGCATACGACATATAGCAGAAAGAGGGTAAGGTATTTCTGTTTCCATCTCACTGATGTTGCAGTAATAGTCCTGTAGATAATCTGGGATTTTCGATAAATGCTTATTTGTAGGAGCATCATCTGTAACATTCTGAGGGGAAGCAACGGATTCAGCGTCAGTCAATGCAGATTCAGTCGACTGAACAACCACTGTATCTGAATTCTCTGTGTTCAAGACAGACTATGAAGTGGATGGAGTATCCGAAGGCAGAGAGAAAGGGTCAGGGAATGGACTAGTTTGATTTTGAGCATATGGAAAATATCTTCATTAAATATGACATTCCGCGAGATGTGAACTGAGTTTGTCTCCATATCAAGAAGCTTATTATCTTTGTATCCGGCAGGGTAACCCAGAGAGATACATGGTTTGGAGCGAGGTTGAAACTTGTGTCTACCTTTTGATGAAGTAGAACAATATGCCAAGCATCCAAACACACGAAGCCCCTTATAATACACTATCTTGGAGGTAAGAACTTCGAATGGAGACCTATCTTTCAGAAATGGCGTGGGAAGCCGATTGATGATAAAGACAGCGGTCAGTACACAGTCTCCCAAAAACTTTAGTGGTATTTTTGACTGAAACATAAGAGAACGAGCAACATTTAGAATATGCTGATGTTTCCTTTCCTCTACAGAGTTTTGCTCTGGGGTTTCAGGGCAGGAGTGAAATGGTAAGATGCCTTTTTGCTTGAAGAGATTAACAAACTTCAATTCAGGGGCATTATCAGACCTTACAGCTTTAACCATTGCTTTATACTGAGTTTCCACCAGTTTAAGGAAGTCTGGGAAGACAGAAAGGACCTCATCTCTCGTTCGCAAGAGGTATAGCCAAGTCACTCTTGTGTGATCGTCCACAATTGTTAAAAAATAACGATAGCCCTCTGTGGTTGGAACAGAAAAGGGACCCCAGATGTCAATATGCAAAAGATCAAACGCATTATCACAAATGTTGTTAGGAGATGGGAATGGAAGACGCTTTTGTTTGGCAAGAGGAAAAATAGCACAATGAAAAGCATCTTTATTCCGTTGTAGTATCCCAAGTACATTGATAACTGATTCAGTTTTAGACATAGAGGGATGCCCTTATCTATTGTGCCATAGTTCTGAATCAACAACAACATTTGAACTGAAAGGAAACTGCTGCGAAAGAGAAGAACTGGATATATCTGCCGTGTCCAGAACATAGAGGTTTGATATCTGATCACCCTTCCCAATCATCAATCCCTTGGTTCAATCCTGAATCATACAAGAATTCGGATCAGAAACAATTCTGCATCCCAAATCTTTTGTCAACTAACTCACACTCATAAGGTTCAGTCTAAAATCTGGGATATAGAGCACATTATTCAGAACCAGACAATCATTCAAACGAATTCGGCCTATGCCCTCTATTCTGACACCAAATCCTGTAGGAAGAGTCACTGATGTATTTGCAGTATCAGAATGTTCCTCAAAAAGACATTTATCATGCACCACATGATGTGTAGCACCACTGTCTATAATCCATGACTCTTAATTCAAACTGTTTCCGCATAGCTCTCAACATACGAACAAAACATAAGGTGGATGAGGAGAAAGCCATACCAGGAAGAGCAGTGATGGTACCACCAGATGAGGATGCCATACAATTCACCTGAGCAGTAGGAGAAGTCAGTTGCGAGTTAAAGTATGCAATGACTCCTGCTATCTGATCTTTAGTGAGATTGTGAACAATCTCAGGTGTCAAAGTCGTTGAGACAGAGGAATCTGCAAGAGCAAGCTGAGCAACTACAGGCTTTGAGCTTTTGGTGTTGTTCGAATTGTGTTGCTTCTCAGTCTGTTTCGTCTTATGTTTAAAGCCATCCGGGTAACCATGTATCTTGTAGCAGGTATCCACTGTATGACCATTGTAACCACAATGAGAACAATTAGGTCTGTTAGTCTTTTGTTGGTAGGTAGACTGAGCTGCATTCACAAATACATGCGACGGAGTAAATCAAACAGAATTGGTTGAACACACAGTACAATGGAATTGGTTTAGTTGGTTTAAGACACGGTACAATAGAATTGTAAATCAAATGTAAACCAACTAAACCATACACTCCAATAAGGAGTGGTGAAAGATGTGGAAATATTCATACCTCATATCATATTTCCGTCACAGTCGCACACTGTGAATTACGGTTAAATACTGATTGTTTTCCTGGCATATACGCCAGAGATTTTGGTGTGCGGACATAGCACTAGAAAGACGCCAAGGAAAAGAGATTTGGGGTAAATGTGAAGTCGTGTTTAAAGGATATGTTAACCTTACAGATTGTATAACTGTTACGGTTTGATGTATAAGACTCTCAAACTTCATGTTTTTGTGCTTATTTCTTCTTTTCATTATGTCTTAAGTTTCGTTGATGCAACTTAAAATTATTCAAATTTGAGGTTCTTTTGTTAAAACCCATATATCCATAATAGAATAGCTTTCGTATTGATAGCCATAGGGTATGTTGACTTGTTTGTTACTCCAAAATTTGTGACGACTTACTTTATCATCAAGTATAAAGATTGGCTCTCTTTCTTGTTTTACAGATATGCTTTCATTGATTTCGAAGATGGCGAAGGCAATGAGAAGGCTTTGAAATTCAATGGCCTTTTCTTGGAAGGAAGGCAGCTTGAGGTGAAGTTGGCTATAGATACAGATGAATACTATGGCTATACAGAACACGTTGGGCGTCTTGTTTTTACGGCCCCCTCCGTCTCCGGCTTAGGGCCTATGATTGAATCTATGGTCTAAACAAGACGGACTGACAAAGTGTAAAAGATGCCCAAGGTGGAATTTTCTTTCCTCCTTTTTTTTTAAACCTATCTGTCGCAATTATTCTAGCACTAAGTGAGTGCCCGCACCCAGTGCGGGATTTAATTTTTAACGATTAAAATTATGAACACCCAGAAGAAAGAAACGTTTTCATTCATTTGTGATGTGCAGTGAACGAAATGCAACAACCATATGAGCCTTTCAAGAACAGGAAGATTCAAAAATATCGTTGAACACCTAAACATATGTAGCGTTTCAATCGTTTTGTTCCACTTCAATCATTCTAAACCTCATGATGCAAATAACAATACAATCATTAGGTTAGCAATTCAATTCTCGTAGAATTGATATGCCTTTTCTCCTGTTAAATGTCATTGCGAAAAACAAAAAAAACAGTTCATGCATTAAGAAAAGAGAAAAATTTAGATAGGTTTCCGTTCCTCATTATTCTTTACATAAACTTTTACGATGATCGGTAAGGAAAAATATCTGTCCAGTCAGTAAAACTTTTTTTAAATAAAATGGCAACATTTTAATGCACATCCGTTAAAAAAAACTTTATTTATATGTAGGCGTTCTGATGATTTAATCTAAAACCCTACCACTATCGAGTTAACCCAAGGGAAATCATAATGCACATGAGCTAAAAGTCTTCCTTATAAGCGCTATATAGTTTTTCTCCTTCCTACTCGGTTTTATGTTAACGCTTGCTCGATGTTACAATGAGAAACTTCAACTTAGTCGTAGGTTAGTCTATTGAGAAAATCTACATATCTTTTACAAAGAATTTAATCCGATCCGAAACAAACAACACATAGGTACTAAAACCAAACTAAACAGACAACAAACTGATTTCGATAATCATTATTTTTGTCCATATATAAAATATCGAATAAAATTTAATAAATGAATTAAACTTCAATCTTTGTGAACAATTCTCAGTTTAAAAGAAACACTTTCTTGAACCCCCAACAAACCAAAACGAAAAAAAAATTGCAAAAGAATAAACCAACACTCCCCGTTTTTGAAGCTCTTCCAAATCAAAGATACAATTTCTATAAACCAGAATGATAACTGGAACCAAAATTTATTGAACCAAACCATGTGATATTAGATTTCCAATCGAGTTATATATATTTAATCAACAAAGATTATACATATAAAGAGTCTGCCCATTGACACATATGTGGAACGTTGTTAGTTCCGTTAAAGTATCAAGCCCGAGCTGTTGCACATGGGCATCATGTCTCCGGCCCTGTTCGGGAATCAACCGCCGGCGGCAGCGGTGGGCTATAGAAAAAAGCTGCGGCAAGCTCATGCGATTGAAAAAAAGGCCTTTATCTCTCTCTTGTGTCTGCCGCTGCGTCTTGTTTTGGATAGAAAATCCGTATCGTCAGAGACGCTGAAAAAAATAGCGGCAGGTAGCGTGGTCATCATAGCCAATCCGAGGAAACGCTGCGTCTTGTTTTGGTTCACAAAACCTGTTGGATTACAGCTTTTTTCTATAGCCCACCGCTGTCGCTGGTGGTTGATTCCCGAACAGGGCCTCCTTAGTCTCCCGCCCATACCACTTCCAAAAGATCAGATTCTCTTTCTGCCTCCTACAAAATCATCACATAAAATACTCACTCTCCTGTACAAATTCGATGTAAAGTTATTTCAATTTAATATCCAAGCCACAATTACGACATTGAAAACTAAGCTAAGATATTTCGTACTGTTCATCTGCATCTATAACTATTCATCATTCTCAACAATTCATGTATAAATATTACAACTTTTCCTAACTCTTGAAAAATCCAACATAAAGACTAAGATACACTGATAAGGTCATCTAAAACTATTCATGCTTCTCAACAATTCATGTATAAAGATTAAAACTTTTCCAAATCTCTTGAAAAATCTAACATAAAGACTAAGAGACACTGATAAAATCCAAAATTGAGATCGTCTTTACTTCTCAAGCCACAAAAATAAAAATAGCTAAGTGTATCAAAAACATAGAGAGAATCAATACACTATAGTGTTTGTTTTAAAGGACCTAATCTCCACCAAAGCCACAAAACTTCCAACCAACCAAATGGTAAAAAAACGTTAACTTATTCTATTTGACACTCTCCCAAAAAGTTTAGTATATAAATTTTCTATTATCGCGATCAAAAAGATCCTACAATAATCTAAGCCAAAGGCGGGAGTCCTTCCTAAGGACGGATCAGATTCACCAGACACAAGAAACTTCGAAGGCCAAGAGTCCAATTCGTCAGCTGAAGAATCGAGCTTTTATTTTCATTCAATTCTTTCATTTTCATTCAAGTTAATCTTTATTCCAAAGAAACTCAAGCATCTTTTGCTATAATGTATTCCGAAAATAATTGGATCAAATAACAAGTTATTTCCTATTATCTTTTTGTTTACGGAAACTATTTTGAGAGAGATCCTCAACAGTTCTTCTTGAACAATCTTGTTGTTTGGTGAGTCATATCCGATCAACACCCTTCTTCTATTGTCTAGGTGCAATTCCTTGGGAAGATTGTTTCCGTATAACAATAATTTCTTATATAATATGTCACTTTAATTATAATATTAAAATCTTTTCCAAAAATAATATTTTATGTTCTCAATGCAGACATAGCTGCCAAAAACAATATTTTATGATCAACTTCCAGATCCCTTCACCTTCTCCGTTCTTCTTTCTTCCGTCGCCTTCCTCCACTTTCAGCTTGGCTTGGGTCGAGCCTTGCTCCGGCTTCGGCCGTGAGTCAAGTGCCGGCCAAACTAACCGCTCCTCCGTCGATCTCCGTTCGCTCTCCATGCTCTCAGTCAACTCTCATTCTCGTTTCGTCTCGACAACAAAATCTCTGACTCGCTGTGACAATCTCTCCGGTCCTTCCACTGCTCCGCCCCACTATCTTCTCCTACTCACCTTCATTCACCTCCGCCGTCCAGCTCCTATTCTCATCTCCCATCGTCACTGGAGCTTGACTGCTCTTTGGACGCCACGTTTTCTCCTCCCTCCTCCTCGATTCGACATTAGAGGATGGCGTCTGAATCTCGGATTTCGCTTGGGATCTCACTACGATCTTAAAAAGCTCTCTACTCTCCATCGATTCCTTTGTCTTCCGCCCTCCACTATTCACAGTCACCAGGCAGTGCTCACCGGTCCTCCCGGACCTTGTGAAGCCCTCCGCCGCTCCCACCGCAGCGTCACTAGAGGACGGTGTCTCTGCCTAGGGTTTGGTTGGTGCTTTTGGCACTGGAGATTCCGATATTGCTCCGCCGGTGGCTCCGCTCGACCACCGATATCTCATCCTCGCCACACCACCGCTTCCATGTTTCAAGCCATTCGGTTCAGCTATCGACATCAGCTGCATTTCTCGATCCATCAATTGGTATTTCAAGTTTCTTTCATCGTAGGAGTTTGGACAAAAGTGCAGCTGCTTTCAGTCACAGTTTTGACAAACCTTAGTGACAAATTTGGGTATTTAAGATCTGTATATTCTGATCTGGGAGTTAGAGGTAGTCTTCAAGGACAATAATCCTCCTCAGTTTTTGTCTTAGTTTGACTTTTTATGGGAATTAGAGGTAGCCAACACTGGCAACAATCCTCTTCCGACAATGCTTTATCTGATGTTTACACACCTGGGTATGTAAGAATCGCTTATTCTAGTTCGGGAGTTAGAGGTAGCCTCCAATGGACACAATCCTCCTCCATTCTAGTTCGACATCACCTAGGAGTTAGAGGTAGCCAACATTGGCAACAATCCTCCTCCGACAATCCAACTTTCTCTGGAATAGAGAATGTCTTCAAACGCTCAAGCCGGTTTGCATCACAAGCTATTAGTCTTGTCCGCTCGCATTTAATGGCAAAAGAACTCAAGGTCGTCTACACATCGATCTTCTTAGAAGCCTTTTTCAAGAAGCTTCCGGTCTTCATCTCCGATGCATACCGTCTAACATATCCACTTAATGCTTTGTTTCTCGTTTATGTTTCAAGTGTTTTGATTTCCTTGGCAAAGAACCCTCCACTTATAATCTCCATTTAAGTTTAATATAAGTAGCTTTTGTCCAAAAAAAAAAATTATTATATTAAAATATTACTTAAACTATTATATTAGTTATAGCATCTCATTTATTAGATTTTTTTTATTATAACATCGCATTTTATAAAATTTATATTTGGAATATTTTTCATGAAAATTATTTATAAATAATCAAATACTAATTTTGTATTTTAATAGATTGAAAAATAAATTAAACTTAAAGATACATAACAAATACTGAAATTAAAAATAAGCAACAATAGCAAATTTAACACAACAATTACTAGATGTTTAATAATGTGGTGAATCGCTTCCTGATCCACCAAGATAATCAAAATATTGTCTGAATGAAGTTGATGGAGGAGGAACTTGTTGTTGAGTTCGTTTTTCTAAAACAATTTTTTAAATAAAATTTCGTTTAGAGAAATAAAGATAAAGAAAAACATTTTTCTCTTCGAAATTCATTGGTTGATAATTTGTGAGAAAAATACACTAATGGTAGTTCTTAAATCAATTACTATATTTTAGTTTTTATTTTTATTAATGTAATATTTTTATTTAATAAATTTTTAATTTAAATTATTTCATAATTTATAAAAGTTTCTTAAAAATAGAAGTTCAATTAGATTGTATAAATAAAAAGTACTGATGGCAAAATAAAAATAGAATCCACATAGAATATTCCAGTTTTGGAGTAAAAAATGGAATAATGCATTGGAAAAAAACACAACTTTATTTTGGAGTTATTCTATTTTTGAGTGAAAAATGGAGTAAACCATTTGAGATGGTCTAAAATCCTTGCTTTATGAGCTTTAGCTCAGGGTCGGTTCCATATGTAATGCATAATTAAATATATAAATATATATTATAATATAGATATCATTTTTTGCATTTATTTATAATTTTTATTTATTTTTACAGATAAAATATTGTTTTATTTATTTTATTGTTGTACATATTTTGTGTTCGAAATTATAATTTCGAAATTATACAGACACTAATTCTATATTCCGTTGAAGAAATCGACTGTGATTATGTTTTAGTTGGAGCAAAAAAAACAGAAAAGCAAGTTGGTTGAGTCAAATTTACCATAGTCAATAATTTAAAATTATTTTGGCTTTTAATATATTTCACTACTACTAAATTAAAAAATTTAAACATTAATAATTTATAAGACTCCTGAATCTATACAGTTAAGTCTGGTTATTGGTTGGCTACACACTTCTTGGACCATGTTGCAATAAACCCTCCTCTAGGGTTAAGTGAATTTAAAGAGGCTATTTGGAAGCTACATACTGCACCAAAACTTCGATTCTCTTTATGGCGTCTTCTGTCAAATGCATTGCGTATAGGAGAGACGTTACGCTACCGGCATCACGAACAATTCCCAATGTAAGCGGTGCTGTATGTCTGAGGAAACAATGGATCATCTTTTCCTTCACTGTCCTTACCCCCAGGCGATATGGCGAGGCTCTCAGATATTTCAATCTTCACTTTGTCTGGTTTCTGGTGATTTCAACACGCTTTTTCGTGGTATCCTTGAATGTCACCATAATAAGAACCTTTTTTATTGAGGAAAGACATCTTCCAATCTGGATTCTCTGGCGCATATGGAAGAGTCGTAATCTATTGGTCTATCAACGACAATCAAATGAATGGCTCAATGATCTACAAAAGGCTATGGAAGACTCTCGCGAATGGACTACTTACGGTATCAACAGAGCCGGCCCTAGGGACAAGCTGATGAAGCTAGGGCTTGTGGCCGATAAATATATAAAAAAATTTCGGCCACATATTTCTAGAAGTAGTTTTAGTATAGTGGTTTAGGTTTGGCAAGTATGTGTGGTATGTGGAGAGTTCGACCCACATTAACACACTTTCAAGTTTTTTTTTTCTAATTAAACTAAAAAGAAAATTTTAATTAAACCTAAATTGATATCCTCCTTTTCTGCCACCTGTATGGCTGTATCTTCATCTTAATTGATCTAATTCTTCCTCTAATCCTCTGACGGTGGTTTTCTCCTTTTCTTCTAAAAGTGAATCAAATTCTCTTCTCATCTTCTTCTTAATCAAATCCTCTGACGGTGATTTACACTTCTAAATTTGTTCTATTACTTTTTAAATTGATCAGCTCTTTCAATTCATATTACTATAAATCGCCCAGCAAGCTCTTTCAAAGTTCTTCAAATACGAACAGGTACAGAACTTTTTGCAAATCAGATATATAGATTTAAATATACTAATAGGAAAACTGAAAGTGTTCTGTTTTACGGAGAGATTATCATGAAGCATTGAAGCTTGTCTCTTTCGTAGCTGTAGTGGAGAAGATTTGACTTTTATTAAAACCATAGATCTAATTATAGTTAGTTATATAATAATAATTCTTTTTGGTTTCATCCTTTTTCTACAGATCATGATTGTTTATGTTTGTTTATAGATCAGTGATGTATCTATTCTATTTAAATTATTTGCAGAAAGATGTCTTCGAAAAGAATTAGAAAAGAGATGGGAGGCGCAGAAAAATTAAGGAAAAAGAAACGAGAAGAAGCATTGACAAAATCTTTAGCTAATTCAATGTTAAGGTATGTGAAAAAATCTGAAACTCCTAAATTTGATGAGGTTTTAGAAGGGGAGAGTCATAAGATCATGGAAAACATGGATGAGGGTAATATAAATGTTTATGAGTATGAACATGAGCATGAGTATGAAGAGAATGGGAATGTGAATGAGAATAGAAATGAGAATGAGAGTGAAGATGGACACGGGAATGAGAGTGGTAGTGAGAAGGAAAAAGAGACGGAGAATAAGGATGAAGAGGACAAAACAGATGGTAGGGAATATGAATTTGGTGGAGATATTGATGATCCAGGGAATTGGAAAAAAGTTGATAACAAATTGAGAGATTTTCTTGTAGAGAAGGGTCCAACAACAAGGCTTCCGATTGATTATCATTTTCCAAGAGATTATATGGGTAGATGTTTTTCTCATTCATCTTATACAAGAGAAATAAGAAATGGAGAGAAGCAAGATAGGCAGTGGTTAGTTTACTCCAAAGTAAAAGATAAGATTTTTTGCTTTTGTTGTAAACTATTCACCCAAGATAGAAATGCTAATCAAGTTGCAACTAGTGGATACAATGATTGGAGAAATGTTTCAAGAATGCTAAAGGAGCATGAAAAAAGTCATAAGCATATAATATGCATGACCCAGTGGATAGAGTTAGAAGTGAGACTAAAGCAGAATCAGACTATTGACAAGCATATTCAAGAAGAGGTCAACAAAGAGAAACAATATTGGAGGGATGTGCTGTTGAGGATTATTGCATTGGTAAAAGGTCTAGCTAAACAGAATATGGCATTCCGTGGAAGGAGTGACAAGATTCGTGTGGATGGTAATGGAAATTTTTTGGGAATGATTGAAGTATTTGCAGATTTTGATCCAGTGATGAAGGAGCACATTAGGCGAATTGAGAAGCGTGAAACTCGATATCACTATATGAGTCACAAAATTCAGAATGAGTTGATAGAGATGCTTGGGAGGGAGATCAAAACAATGATCTTAAAGAAGATTCGATGTGCAAAGTATTATTCAGTTATTCTTGATTGTACTCCTGATATCAGTCATACGGAACAGATGTCCCTAGTTATTCGATGTGTGGATATTTCTGAGACCTCACCAAAGATTGAAGAATTTTTTTTGACATTCTTGGAAGTCAAAAACAAAACTGGTGAAGGTCTTTTTGACACCCTTCAAGATGTATTGTTTGATCTTGGGTTGAGTATTGATGACATTAGAGGGCAAGATTATGATAATGGATCAAATATGAAAGGTAAACATAAAGGAGTACAAAAAAGATTGCTGGAAATCAATCCAAGAGCCGTTTACACACCATGTGGTTGCCATAGTTTGAATCTTGCACTTTCAGATATTGCTTCCTCGTCAACAATAGCAGTATCATTTTTTGGTATTGTTCAACGTATCTATTGTTTGTTTTCCTCTTCGACAAACAACTGTGACGTTTTTAAAGAAATTGTGAATGGTATTACAGTTAAGCCATTATCACAAACTCGTTGGGAGAGTCGCATCAAAAGCGTTCAAGCAATACGATTTCAAGCTCCTAAGATACGAGATGCATTGTTTTACTTAGCAGAAAACAGTGATAATCCGAGAACAAAAAGCGAAGCTGAGTCTCTTGCCATTAGTGGAATCCATGGAATTGGGAGTTTTGAGTTTTTGTTTGGAATGGTTATTTGGTATGAGCTTTTGTTTGTTGTTAACAAAGTAAGCAAGATCATGCAATCGGAAGATATGGATATTGATATTGCTATTGCTGAATTGAAAGGACTTGTTTGTTTTTTCAAAAATTATAGAGAAACGGGCTTTCAGACAGCAAAATTAGAAGCTGAACGGATTGCTATTGAAATGGAAATTGATCCTGTATTCTCTGTGAAAGCAAAACGCCCCAGTAAAAGGAAACGGTTTCATGATGAAGACTCTGATAAAGTTGTGGAAGATGTGATATTAACAGCCGAAGAAGATTTCAGGGTCAACTACTTCATCAAAATTGTGGATCAAGGTCTGGTTTCTCTTGAGACAAGGTTTGATCAATTTCAAGGTTATGAGAAGACTTTTGGATTTTTATTCGACTTGAAAAAACTGAAGTTAGCAAATGATGACAAGTTGATGGCTTCTTGTGCTAACCTTGAAGTTTTTCTGAAGCATGGCAATTATTCTGATATTGATGGTAATGATTTATTTTTGGAGCTGAAGCTTTTGAGAGGGGGTTTACCTGAAGGTATCAAGAAGACTGTCGAGATATTAGATTTCTTGAAAAAGAGGGAAAGTTGTTTTCCAAACACATGGACAGCATACCGCATAATGATGACGATTCCAGTTTCAGTTGCTTCAGCAGAAAGAAGCTTTTCGAAATTGAAGCTTATAAAGTCTTATCTACGATCGAGTATGTCACAAGAGAGACTTAATGGATTGTCGATGTTGTCGATTGAAAGGGATATGGCTGAAAAGCTCGACTATACAAATTTGATGAATGATTTTGCAGGAAAAAATGCAAGGAGAATCATTTTTCAACAATAATGTAATAGCCTTTCATTTTTTGACATATTTATAGCTTTTATTTCATTTTTTTTTTCTTAAGATAAAAAACAGTTAGTAAAAAAATTTATAAACCAGCCTTATTTTTTCTTTCGCTTGTAGCCTCGAAAAAGTCAGGACCGGCTCTGGGTATCAAGTCTACTCAACCTACCAATAACTCGCATATCACTCCTATAAGTTCTCGTTGGCAGCATCCAGAAATAAACTTTGTCAAATGCAACTATGACTGCAAGTATTCACCATCACCAAACTCAAGTCTGGGAGCTTGGATCATTCGTTCTGATCGTGGTACTTTTGTAGAAGCTAACCAGAGCAGGGGGAGAAGTTGTCAATCACCGCTGGAGGCAGAATTACAATGTGTACTACAGGCCATGCAACACTTATGGAGCAGAGCTTACCGACACGTTATATTTGAAGGTGATAATCGTCAAGTGTTAAATCTCCTTAAGGGTACTGCAATAAACTTTACTCTTCACAATTGGGTCCGAGACATCCTCTACTGGAAAGAGAAGTTTCAGAACATCAGATTCGTATGGACTTCACGTGACAACGGCAGACAGACTAGCAAAAAATCCATGGCCAATAGATTATCTATTCCAATCTTACTTTTTTCGTTCCAAATTGTATTACATCAGACTTACATGATGACTTTGTATCTTCAGGACAAGTCTAATAATATAATTCCTTTGATTAAAAAAAACATTAATAATTTATATTATTTAGAATAACTAATCGAATAACATAATTCGTTAGTCGATTGATTCGTATCTAATGTAACTCCAAACATTATATATTATTAATAATTTTGAATAGAACTGAAAAAAATATCAAATAGAGATAAATATCCTAATAAAGACGATGACCATTAAAATCAGAAAACTGTATCCTTAAACTATCAAAGGTGCATCACAAACCGTACACCACACATGATATATCATATGTTTCTCGTGGGAAAGAATTCAGATTTACTAGCACTATAAATAAATTGGACAAACAATTTTCAAATACATTATTTAGTTTAATGAAACGAACAGCGTCAGTCTACGAAAGTTGGTAGATGAACTCAAGAGTTTTATTTATATTCTCTCTTGACGGCAATGCTAAAGTTTTTTTGAAATATAGTAACATATATCTAAATTTAATCATTGAGAAGAAGAACATAAAAAGGGTTATTAAGGGTAAAAATGAGGCGACCATGAGATATATGAGAGAGACAGTTGGTTCTCAGCATGCTCCGAATTTGGGATATGGGGGATGTCCCTCTCTCTCTCATCCCCACTTGTCTCCCATCTTTTTCTACCAGCATTTGAATCAAATTTCAAATCAATTTACTAATCGTTGACAAAAAAAAAAAAATCAATTTCCTTATCTTACTTTATCCATGACTCAGACCCAAAAATAAAATAAAAAAATACGTAGTAAATATATAAGCTGATTACATAATATTTCTTTCTACTTATAAATAATTGTTTATTTCCTAAGAATTTTTTGTAGTTGTTAAAAAACAAGTAGTTTTTTTTGTGGGAAAACAAGTAGTTGTTTAGTTACTGTGTTTTTATTTATTTGTATTATTTTTGAAAGTTTCACAATTATTGTTATAGGTGTTATGAAAGTCCACAAAGGAAGGTGTTAAAATCAATTGTGTGGAGCCCACTATCACTATTTATGCATAGTAATTCATTTTTTATTTTCTATATAAACGAACGTTTCGTTCGTTCATAATCACAATCTTCACAACAAAACTTTAATACAAGTTTACTCTCTCTCTTCTACTTTTATTCTCGGTGTTCCAAAATTCTACGGGTATAAAATTTTTTCTTTTTATTTATTATTATAACACGTTCTCAGCACGATCACTCTATGATACGGCTATATTATAATGGTTGGGATACCCGCCTATATAATAATTTATTATTATTGTAATGGTTGTTTAACGCACTATTATTTACTTAATATTAATATGGGAACGGTTTTGTCGCCTCGTTATAAAGGATGGCTGAGCCACCTGTATAATTTTATTGTTAACGTTATAATGGATTGTTGAGCCACCTGTATAATTTTATTGTTAATGTTATAATAGATGGGTGAGCCACCTGTATAATTTTATTGTTAATGTTATAATGGATGGCTGAGCCACCTGTATAATTTTATTGTTAATGTCATAATGGATGGCTAAGCCACCGCATATTTATTTATTGTTTCAATGTGGATGATTAAATCACCATAATATTCTGATTATATATCTGTTTATATTATAATCGTTATAAATTAAATATGCATATTTTTGTGTTCAAAATAAGATTGCGGTCTCATTTATTCCTCAGGAGAATAAATCTAGACTCATATCAACGTACATCTCCAGGAACCCATGTTTCGTTTAAAGAGCACATTCTTGTCCAACTGGGAAGAAGTAATACAGATTTAATCAAACATTCAATTCTTTCGGTAGCCTTTTTCATAACGGTCACAAATAATTTTTCACAAAATTTTTACTCTCCAACAGCTACATCTAACGGCTAATGAACAGTATTTCGATCTATAAATACACTCATCCCTCACTCATTTCATTTCACTCATCGATTTCATATCTTCTTTCTTCTTCTCTCAAATATTTCACAAATATTTTTCATTTAATTTTTGGAAGAAAAATGATTCGCATAATGTTGTTTTTCTGTGCAATTATAATTTTTGCTTGTATTTTCTGTCTCTTCGTTGGAGATTTTACTCCTGAAGATTTTGTCTTAACTGTTTACTTAATCTTCTATGCATTGTTTTTCCTTACAATTGTTTGTATTATTAATGTAAATGATTCATTCTAAATCATCAATATTAATAATATTTTATGTTTCTGTTTTAGAAAATCAAATGGCAAATATTGAGAAACTCCAGTTTCCAACTCTCAAAGTCACTGGTTCAAACTACATTGCATGGACAACCGATATCGAGCTCCACCTGCAGTGCGAGAAAATCTCCGACACCATAACGGAGAAAAATATATCGCCTCCACACGAAAAAGCTAAGGCGATAATTTTTCTAAGGAGATACCTCGATGAAAATCTAACGCATGACTATGCGAATGTAAAAGAGCCCAATGAACTCTGGAAAGCTCATAAAGAAAGGTTCGACAACCAAAGGAAGATAACTCTTCCCCACGCACTTGATGAGTGGACGAACCTGAGGTTCCAAGATTTTGAAAAAGTTGAGACATATAATTCCGCTATGTTGAGAATAGCGGCGCAATTAGAATATTGCGGAAAACCGGTCACAGAAGCAGAAATGCTTAATAAGACCTATCTCACTTTTCATAAAAATCATTATGTGTTGCAAGAGCAATACAGGAACCGGGGATACAAAAGATTCTCAGAGTTGATTGTGGCACTAATGATAGCAGAGAAGAATAATGAAGTTCTCATCAAAAACCATAACTCTCGACCCACAAGAACCAAAGCATTCCCTGAAGTGAATGCAACAACAACTGTGGAAATATCCGAAGGGAATTACCAAACAACCGGGGTTATGGTCGTGGTCGCGGTCGTGGTCATGGTCGTCTATCTAATCGCGGACGGGAATCCTTACAACTTAAGGGGGAGAGGATCTAATAAATGGATCCGATCTGATCAAGTTTCTAAAGAGAAAGGAACACAAAACGACTCCACCCAGAAGAGTGAGACAGTCTGTTACAGATGCGGTTCTAAAGGACATTGGTCCTGTGTGTGTCGTACTCCTCCACACCTTTGCAAGTTATACAAAGAATCCTTAAAAGGAAAAGGAAAGGAAGTAAACCTCACCGAACACTTTGAGGGAACAACGTACCTAGACTCTTCAGACTTTATGAATGAGCTCGACTGAGACCACTCCTGAAGAGAAATAATAAAATGCTTGTAGTAAGACTACTGAATAGTCTCCAATAATGTCATGTATAATTATTACGTTTTTTTTTCAGTTTTTAAACAAATAATGTTGTTTTCTTATAATTACTAATGTATAATTATCATGTGTGTTTCTATGAATAAATTTCACTTTCTCTTTATTGATCTTTGTCTTAATTACAGAAATGGATCAAAATGCGGATGGAACAAAATCCAAGAAAAAGATCCAAGAAATTTGCATAATAGATAGCGGAACAACGCACACTATTCTAAGAGAAAATAAATATTTCTCTGATATAAAACCGAGAAGGATAATTGTCAATACAATCTCATGTCCTGCAGACGTGATTGAAGGAATTGGCAAAGCCAACTTTATGTTGCCTAATGGAACAAAAATTTCCATAAACAATGTCTTGTATTCTCCGAATTGCAAAAGAAATTTGTTGAGTTTTAATGACATATACTTTCACGGATATGATACTCAGTCTGCAACTGAGAATGGAAAGAAGTATTTCTATATAACTTCTGATATATCTGGCAAAAGGCATATTTTGGAGAAGTTCCTAAAACTCTCTTCTGGTTTGCATCATACTTATATAGATGCAATAGAATCAAATCTCACGGTTAAAAGAAATCCAGAAGATTTCACACTGTGGCATGATCGCCTTGGACACCCAGGCACCACAATGATGCGGAAAATCATTGAGAGCTCACATGGTCATTCACTGAAAATCCAGGAGATATATCAGGGAATAAAATAACATGTGCAGCATGCTCCCTTGGAAAGTTGATCATAAGGCCATCGCCAAGTAAAATTGATAAAGAATCACCAAAATTCCTTGAACGAATTCAAGGGGATATTTGTGGACCAATACATCCACCTTGTGGACCATTCCACTATTTTATGGTATTAATTGACGCATCCAGTAGATGGTCACACGTTTGTCTATTATCATCTTGCAATATGGCATTTGCGAGATTTCTAACTCAGATAATCAAACTGCGAATTCAGTTTTCTGATTATCCCATTAAAAGAGTTAGATTAGACAACGCTGGTGAATTCACATCCCAAGCATTCAATGATTATTGTATGGTGACGGGAATTGAAGTTGAACATTCCGTTGCTCATGTCCATACACAAAATGGATTGGCTGAATCATTAATTAAACGTCTGCAATTGATTGCAAGACTGTTGATCATGAGAACTAAACTCCCAACATCAGTATGGGGACATGCTATTTTGCATGCAAAAGCACCCATTCGGATAATACCAAGTGCATACCATAAGTATTCCCCATTACAATTAGCATTTGGTCGAGAACCAAATATTTCCCATCTCAGAATCTTTGGTTGTGCAGTGTATGTGTCTGTAGCACCACCATAACGCACAAAAAATGGGACCACAAAGAAGGTTAGTGATATATCATGGTTTTTAGTGTTTTTAGCCATGATATAAGTCTTATTTATAAAGTCTTTTTAGTGTTTTTGGAGTCTTTTAGAGTCTTTTACAGATTTTGGTACGTTTGGAGCTTATTTGGAGATTATGGATCATTCTGGAGTTAAGTAGGAAGCTGCGCTGAAGAATCCAAATCGGAGGCGAATTTTAGAGATGGTGTCGATCGACACCACCCCTGGTGTCAGTCGACACCAATTCCTGACAGCAATTTCAATACGAGTTTTCCAAGCTTTACAAAGTTGCAAACAGATCCCTGAAGCTCCTAATATTTACAATTAAGTGCCAAACATGTTTTCCATATTTTTAGATTATTTTTATGGGTTTTTAATGTCATTGTTTAGACCAATCTATTATTCTAAGCTAGAGCATTGGAGAGAAGAATTCAGACTCCTTCAGAGAAGATTCAGAACTCTTTTAATCTCTATTCTTATTTCTTTTATGCAATCTTATTCAAACATGTTTATTGTTTCAATCTCCATGTCTGAGTAGTTTGCTAGTTAGGTTTAGGGTTTTTCATTAGGGATATCATGGATTGTTAAGTTGATTGGTTAGTTAAGGATTCTGGAATACTAGTTCTTCATCTAGGTTATGATTAATGCTTGATCTGAACTGATGAGTTAGATTATTGATCATAGGTTGATTCTCGCAACGAAAGTTGGTTAATTAGCTAGAAAGAACCTTAGATGAGCAAAATAACTATTCGCAAAGAGATTTGGTTTAGGTATTTTGTGAACATATCGAACTTGAATTTAATGCATGTCTGAGCCTTTGAATTTGCAAAGATATTTGGAATTCTGGGATCTAGACATAGAAATCTCTGCAACGAGAGTTGATTAATTTGAATATTGTGTTTCGAGTTCTAGAACATAGCAGAATCCTGATTTACTGATTAGCTTGCATTCCTGATTTCCTGAGAATACCCTGAGCCTGGCGTTTCTCCCATCTGATCTTAAAACCGATTTTAGTTGCTTTTCTGTATTTTAATTACATTCATTCTCGTTTAGCTTAATTCGAAAACCGACAATCTATTGTGCGAATCTTGAGTCTCTGTGGAAATCGATCCCTAAGTACTACAGTCGATCTCTTAATTTGAGAGAGTAGTTCAAAGGGTAAATTTGAGCATATCAGTTAGGAATATATGTTGGTTGTGATTCTCCATCAATCATACGATACCTAGAACCACAGACTGGTGATATCTTTACGGCACGTTTCGCCGATTGTCATTTTGATGAAAAAGTATTCCCGGTTCTAGGGGAGAAAATAAACAAGTAGTCAAGGAAATCAAGTGGAGTGTACCATCCTTGTTACACCTTGATCCTCCTACTAAAGAGTCAGAACTAGAAGTTCGACGAATTGTGCATTTGCAAAGTATAGCAAATCAGCTACGAAATGCATTTACGGATACCAAAACCGTAACAAAATCTCATATACCAGCTGCAAATGCTCCTGCTCGTGTTGAAATACCACAAGAACATGGAAAAGCAGACAATACATGTTAGTCTAGAACACGCCTGAAGCGTGGCAGACCTGTGGGTTCTAAGAATAAGAATCCTAAGAAACAAAAGGAAGCTGAAATGCATGAAAACCCCAAAGTAGCAGAAAGTACTTTGGAGGAAGTAAATCACGAGACTCAAAATGATGTAGAACATCAAGAGCGAGAAGAAAATCATGAGATTTCTATCAATTACATCCATAACAGAAAAATATGGAAAAGAAAAGAAATAGAAGATCTCGATGATGTTTTCTCATACCTCGTATCAAAAGAAATAAATGAAGAAAACGAGGATCCAGAGCTAAAATCTGTGTATGAATGTCAAAAGAGACATGACTGGAAAAAATGGAAAGATGCAATACAAGCTGAATTGGATTCACTTAATAAACGAGAAGTATTTGGATCTATTATGCTCACACCTGCAGATGTGAGACCAGTTGGATACAATGGGTTTTCGTTCAAAAAAGAAATGAGAAAAATGAGATTATGAGATATAAAGCTCGTCTTGTGGCTCAAGGGTTTTCACAAAGACCTGGAAAAGATTATGAGGAAACATATTCTCCCATTATGGATGCAATAACGTTTAGATTTCTGATGAATCTAGCGGCTGATGAAAATATAGAGATGCGACTTATGGATGTCGTTACGGCAATTTATATGGGTCATTGGATACTGATATCTACATGAGAGTTCCCGATAGATTTAAGATGCCAGAAGCATTAAAATCTAAACCAAAAGAGTTATGTGCAATCAAATTGCAAAGATTATTATATGGGTTAAAACAATCTGGACGTATGTGGTATAATCATCTCAGTGAGCATTTAACAAAAGAAGGATATGTAAATGATCCTATATGCCCATGTGATTTTATCAAGAAAACAACATCTGGATTTGTGATAATCGCAGTATATGTTGATGATCTAAACATTATTGGAACTCATGAAGAAATCCAAAAAGCATCAAATTATTTGAAAGGAGAATTTGAGATGAAAGATCTCGGGCAGACAAAGTATTGTCTTGGTCTTCAGATTGAGCATTCTGAAAAGGGTATATTTGTGCACCAATCCACCTATACCAAAAGAGTGTTAATAAGATTTAACATGGACAAGGCAACTCCACTCAGTACTCCCATGGTCGTGAGGTCACTTAATATTGAAAATGGTCCATTCCGACCACATGAGGAAAACGAAGAGATACTTGGTCTTGAAGTACCATATCTAAGTGCAATCGGAGCTTTGATGTACCTTGCAAATTGCACACGGTCTGATATATCATTTGCTGTCAATCTTTTGGCAAGATTCAGTTCGTCTCCTACGCGAAGACATTGGAATGGAATTAGGCATGTTTTCCGTTACCTTCAAGGGACTACTGACTTAGGACTATTTTATCCTAAAAATTCAAAAGGTAAAATGGTCGGTTTTGCAGATGCAAGATATCTATCGGATCCACACAAAGTCTGATCACAAACGGGATACGTTTTCACAACCGGAGGCACTGCTATATCTTGGCGTTCTCAGAAGCAGACACTGGTGGCTACTTCCTTGAATCATGCCAAACTTATTGCACTCCATGAAGCAAGTAGAGAATGTGTCTCACTGAGATCAATAAGCCGACATCCGGTCACGCAGTGGGATTCTCGGAGATACGGAGCCAACAATCTTGTATGAAGATAATGCTGCATGTGTTGCTCAAACGAAGGAAGGATATATCAAAAGTGATAGAACGAAACATACCTCCGAAGTTGTTATTGTACATCCAAGAACTCGAAAAGAATAAAGAGATTGAAGTAAGATATGTCCGATCATGCGACAACGCAGCTGATCTTTTCACAAAATCATTACCCACCACTATGTTCAGGAAGCATGTACATAGTATTGGAATGCGTCATCAACAAAATCTCTGAGACAACCTTAATCAAGGGGGAGCTTGCACAGTTGTACTCTTTTTATCTTGCTATGGTTTTTCCCATTGGGTTTTTCCTAGAAAGGTTTTTAACGAGGCAACAATAGCGTTTAGCAGAATATGAATATGACATTGGTCTCCAAGGGGGAGAGTGTTATGAAAGTCCACAAAGGAAGGAAGAAAAAAACGATCGACGGTGTTAAAATCAATTGTGTGGAGCCCACTATCACTATTCATGCATAGTAATTTACCTTTTATTTTCTATATAAACGAACGTTTCGTTCATAATCACAATATTCACAACAAAACTTCAATACAAGTTTACTCTCTCTCTCTCTTCTACTTTTATTCTCGGTGTTCCAAAATTCTGCGTGTATAAAAATTTTTTCTTTTATTATTATTATAACAATAGGTATTTTTAATGAAAGTTGAATGAAGAAAAACACTATTTAAAGAGTTGAATTAGAAAAAGAAAATAAATGTGAACCCACACACATACACAGAATCAGACATATATGTATCTTCGCTTGCAATTCCCAACTAGCGGCGCCGCTCTCTTTTCTTGCTTTCAAAGCTCATCTTCCTTCAACCCTATCCTCTTATTTTCCTTTACTGTTCCCCTCCTTTTAGTATATTTGATTTTTATTTCTATATACCGAAAACACAATACTTTTCCATTATTATAATTGCTCACACACCACACTTCCCAAAGGATTACGAAAAGTCCCTTCCACCTCCATCTCTTTCCATTTTATACAACAACCAACGTCTTCATCTGCTTCTTCTTCCTCTTTTTTTTTTTCTTTTTTATTATTTACACAAAAATCCAAACCCAAATCTGTAATAAACAAATCCGAAAAAAGAAAAGAGAAAAAAAAAATGAAAGGTGAATACGGAGAGCAGAAAGGAAACGAAATGTTCTCCAAGCTTCCACACTCCTCTCACTTCAACCTCCCAACACCGAACACTGTCGATGACTCCTCCATCGAAGTCGTCCGTCGTCCACGTGGCAGACCACCAGGTTCCAAGAACAAACCAAAACCACCGGTCTTCGTCACACGTGACACCGAGCCTCCCATGAGTCCTTACATACTCGAAGTACCTTCGGGAAACGATGTCGTCGAAGCCATCAACCGCTTCTGCCGCAGAAAATCCATCGGCGTTTGCGTTCTCAGTGGCTCTGGCTCCGTCGCTAACGTCACCTTACGTCAGCCTTCACCGGCAGCTCCTGGCTCAACCATAACTTTCCACGGAAAGTTCGATCTCCTCTCTGTCTCCGCCACCTTCCTCCCTCCTCCTCCTCGCACCTCCTTGTCTCCTCCCGTTTCAAATTTCTTCACCGTCTCTCTCGCCGGACCTCAAGGACAGATAATTGGTGGATTCGTCGCCGGTCCACTGATTTCCGCCGGAACAGTCTACGTTATCGCCGCTAGCTTCAACAACCCGTCGTTTCATCGGTTACCGGCGGAGGAAGAGCAGAGACGCTCGGTTTCGGCGGGGACAGGGGAAGGGGACAACCAGTCGACGCCGGTGTCTGGAGGCGGTGGAGAGTCAGGACACGTGGCGGGAAGTGGAGGAGAGTCGTGTGGGGTATCAATGTACAGTTGCCACATGGGTGGCTCTGATGTTATTTGGGCCCCAACCGCCAGGGCTCCACCGCCTTACTGACCAATCCATCTCAAAAGTTTTTTTTTTTTTTTTGTGTGTGGCTAAATTAGTATGTCTCCAGAAATTAGGATTTTTGTTTTTGATAATGAAGAATCCTCGCCTTTTGCTTTGTATCTTCTTTAGATTTTATTTTAATATCAGAATTGACTGTACTCAGTGGTGATTGTGGTTTCTTTCTTAAGCTCAGCTTTGAATGGAATGATGGAAAAAGTATAAGCAGTTTATCTGCCTTTACAATGTTATTCACCATTTATTTCTTAAAAAAACAGGAGAACTATAAGCAATTTTCCATATATTTGAGCCTGTCCACCATTTTTTACTGTTCACGTTTTTTAAAAAAAGAAATAAAAGATATTTTTTTATAAATTATTATACTCTTTATGTTGTATGTATCACTTTATAAACACAATCACAAATATTTTTTTCTTGTCCAAGTCTTTTTCATTCTTGTCAATTTTCTTCTTTAAAAAAAAAATAATTTGCTTTTACATTTATTTACACATATATATATATATAATATGTTAGTAGTTATAAAATATGATATATTTATTTAAACTGTTCGAAACATTTAAATTATTTAAATAGCATATTTATCAATATATATAAAAATATTATTTTCAAGATTATTTTTATAAATTGATATAATTTTGTATTATAAATATGAACATTCAATTAAATATCCAAACCCATTCCAAACCTAACCCGAACTCGGATTCATAAAATATCTGAATGGATCCGAAATTTATATACCTGAAAACCCAAAACAGAACCTGATCCGAACCGAAAGCTGAACGGGTACCGAAATAAACGAAATACAATATACTAAAATGTTAATTATCTTTAGACTTGATATAACTTATTTATCCTAATTCTTAATTATAAATTCAAATATATGATTTACTTTTAGAGCAAAATAACTAAAATATATGAAACTTTTAGTTATATATGTCAAATTTAATTGAATCAAATTTAAATTTAATCAAATTTTATTTTATTTTTATAAATTTTCGAGTAATCAAACCAAATTCGAATGGAACCGAAATCGAACCAAACCAAAATTCTAAAATACCTGAATGGATCCTATATATCTAAATCCGAAAACTAGAAAAAATCAAAACCGAACCCGAACGAGTATCCAAAAAACCCGAAAAATCGGATTTTGAACTGTTTAATCAACTTGATCTACTCTTGTCTTATCTGATCTGCATGATCTGCACTTATCCCATTTGATCCGCATGATCTGCACAGCTTGGACTGCTTTCGCCATTCGAAGCCTTAGGCTCAGAAGTCGGAAGAATAGTAACTGCATTTTTCATATATATAATTGGAGAAAAATGAACTGAAATTGTGGTACGCTTGAACTGCTGTTCATGCCTAATTGTAATACGAAACAAATGCCATATTTATAAAGCAAGCAGTATATAATATTGTTTGATTGATTACAATACAGAATAAATTTCGAAAAAAATAGTACGGATTTGAGATTAGAATTAATTTTATAATTTAATAATATTAATATGTTTATAAACTTTTGTAAATTAAAATAATTTAATTAATATAATAATATAATAGAAACAATTGTTTATAAAACTTCAGTATCTAAATTAATATAAATTAAATATATATATATATATTAGAAATAAAATATTAAATAACAGACAAAAAATACAATAAAAAAATTATTAGATATATCATATATGACTTGTCTTTCCCATAAATATATATCAACAATATATTTACAATAGGGGATTTGGCAAAATATATAAAAAAATAGAACATTTGTCTATATACACATTTTTTGATTTTTATTAAAACTTGATTACATCACCTTTTAAATAAATTTAATAAATTCAAAATAAATACTTTTAAAATCCAGAAAATATAATAAAAATCAATACATTAGAAAATACATTTATGAGACTACATTAGCATTTTTTTTGAAATTTTCTTTTTTAAATAGAAGATAAATTTCTATTACCAACAGTATAATTAATATTCTACCTTCTACGGACAGGTAAAATATGTTCTCTACTACTTACTCTATCTTCTACTGGTCGTAGAACATACTTTCTATTGTTTTCTCTATATTACTCTACGTTCTACGATTCAATCAGATTTGGTAGAATACGTCTTCTACCGTTTCTTCTGTATTCTACAGAGTGTAGAATATATGTTCTATTGTTACCACTTTGTTCTATTATCCGTAAAATATGACTTCCACCATTTTTATGTATTATACCGCTGGTAGAATACATATTCTGCGAAAATCTGAGAAAACTAGGAAATATGGTAACAAAATATTCACTGTATCTTTTTAAATCTTTCTAATTAATTGTTTTTCCATCTTCAAAATTTAAAATTATAACAAAAATAAATGATTTTGATTTTAGTTCTTATCTATTTCATAATTATTGTTCTTAAGTAAAATATCATAAAATTTAAATACTATACCTTGTTTTTATTTTACTAATCAATGAAGATTCTCTCAATTTTTTTAACAAGAGGGTTTTATTAGGAAAATATTATTATTTTTATTTAAACTATTAATTTCTTCATTCATTTTTTAGTTTATATAAAGAGGTATATAATGGGATTTTGAAAAGTTAAAAATGTAGTATAAAATATAAATAATATTTTTTATTTAATAATGAAGACAAAGATAATTGATTTTTTAATTGATAAATAAAAGAGAGAGAAATAAAAAAAGAGAATTAACTTTTATATATTATGTAACATCCCGATTTCTGGTAAATATGGAAACATATGTGGGAGAGGTTAAAAAGAATTATTTTGGCTACATATGTCACCAAAGTGCATTTATCTTTTCGGTTAACTATCCAGAAACAACTTCAGAGTTAAGCGTGCTTGAGCTGGAGTAGTGGAAGGATGGGTGACCTACCCGAAAGTGATTCGCGGTATCGTGTGAGTTAGGAAAAAACACGGGGAACGATCATGTGGTGATTGCAGGGACAGTATATCATGACTTTCTAGTCTTCCAAAAAATAACGCACCGGCCGTCAGACAGCGATGGAGCCCACAAGCCCGATAGAGGGATGAGTGACTCATCGGTAGGGGCGGTTGAGGCGTTATATATTAATTCTATTTTTAATTCAATTCTCATTCTCTTTTTTGTTTATAAAGAGGGATATAATAGGATTTTGAAATATGAAAGGTGTAGAGGGAGAAAAAAAGGTTCAACAAAGTTTAGGGGGACAAATGTTTCATTTTTTTAACCTATTTTAACAAATTTCTCTTTATAATATTGGTTTCTTATTTGTGCTATATTTTCTTCATCTTTTACACATTTATTACATCTTTTTTTTTAGCAAAATCTGTTCACTTCGTAACTCAAAATTTGATTGTTTCTAAATTTTAGAATAGATTTTGGTTTTTGTTTTTTCAAAAATCATTTTTTAGCTAATTATGATTTTGAAAATAACGATTTCCTAAGTTTTAAGAAATTTACTATTTCTTACATATAAACTAGAATCTCTATTTTTTTGGTTTTTATTTCTATTTATTTTATTGTTAGTCATGACTGCACTGTTTTTCACACACATATATATTTTTTTGAATTAATTGGTATTTTACATATCTATTTTCCTATCTAACACATAAGCTTATAAATCTCCAGTTCCCATTATCTACTATTAGATGATACCCCGCGCTATGCGCAGAAAGTGATTATGAGATTTCTGCTTTGTATAGGGGAATTCTTTGGTTGATTAGTTACGTTGGATGTAGGTTATTTTTAATAATAATACGAATATTGATATACGGTTCGATGGTAGGCCTGATTGTTAGTTGTCCAATAAATGTGTGTTTATATCTGTGAAATATAACTATTTGTTGGATTTCATTGGCCTTATACTGGGTAATTGTCCTTAATTTTTTCTCCTCCTCTCTAGAACAGATCTAAGCTTTGGTTTCTCAGATCGGCTCCGGTGGTTCTCATAGCATCGGAGCCGAGTCTTGCTTGTAATTTGTCTTCCTTTTGCTTCTTAGTTTGTTTGGATGGTGGTGTTTCTCCAGGTTTGAGTCGAGTTTCCGTTTGAAGCAAGTGGGAACGCGTGAAGATTGAGGTTTTGGGAGATCTATGGATTCCTAATCTCTGGATCTGTTCGTCGGCTTCTCTCGGGTTTCTCTCCTCTCTCCTCTATTAACTGCCTTTTCTTTGGTTCTATGGTTGCTTTTTAGGCTTTGCTTCCGGTGGTCATTGAGTAGATTCAGTTTTTAGGACTAGATAAGTTCCTGAGTTTTTCGTTGGAGGCAGCGTTCTTTTGGGAAATTAGTGCTGTGTGTTTGTTAAAGCGACGGTTTTGTAGTGCGGGTGATCCTGTGTGCACTGGATTTAATTTCACTATGCTTCTTTGCCTCTTTTGGGTGTGGCCTTTGTTCTGCTGGCGCTTCGAAGCTGTCTCGCCTATCTGTTTGGTCTTTGTTCTTGTGTTGACCTTGGTTTCGTTTCTTTGGAGCTCGTCTTTCGGATGGTATCTTGTTATGATGGCATCTACTTTTGTTCTCTGCGGCTTATCGTTGGTTGGTGGCGGGTTCAAGTCATCATAGTGGGTTCGGTCTGCAGTTCTTCTCTTGCGTGTCGGTGGCTAACCTATTGTCTGTAGATGCTTTTAGCTAGTTTTGCAAGTGTCAGCGTGTAAGAAGTGCAGGTCCTCTTTGGCGTGTCTCTGTTTCGAAGGTCTATGTTTGCTTTCTTCCTTGTGCCTAGGTCTGCTCATTTGCTTCGGCTCCATGGAGTGCTCGTGGTGGTTTTGTCTCTATTTGCTGCTCATCTTTGTTTCTGCTTGCCTTTCGGACCGTTATGCTCTCGGTTGGGCATGGGTTGGTTGCCTTCGCTTTTCCAGTTTTTGGAGGCTGGTTGCGTTTTGGTCCTTCCCTTTGCCTTTGTCTCTCGTTGCAGTCTCGGCACCTTCAGGTTCTATGGGTTTGGCTGTGGGAGCTGGTTGGTTCAGCTTGTTAGATTTAGCGCCTTGGTTTCAATTGCCGTTCTTCTCTCGTTGCTCAGGTTTTGCTTAGCTTGGTCTTTTTAGAGTGTTCCTTCTCAAGCCTCTCTTGTTTGTTTCACCTGTATTTGTGTTTTTGTATTTCCTTTTGGTTTCCCTTCTTTGGGCTCTGCTTCTGGAGGACTTGGTCCTGTCACCTTTGGGTACCAAAACCGTATTCCATCCTTGTATTTCAAAAACGTATTCCACCCCGGTTTTAATAAAAAGTTAAGGGTTAAAAATTACTGGGTAATTGGTTTTTTTTTTAGAAATATAGCTCAATGGAGATAAAGTGTTGTTCGTTTTCTATTGTAAGGGCTAGTTAGAAATTTAGTATGATGGTTTATAAAATTAGTGTTTTATGATTTAGTCATTAATGTAGCAGTGTTAATATCATTGTATAGGTGGCCGTATGGTTTGGAACAATTTCTAATGTTCATCGAGTAATTGTTTTTATTATAATAAATGACTAAGACTTAGATTATTTCAAAGGATATTTAGAAAACAAATATGGAAGAAAAAGCAGGAGAGAAAGATCAATCTCGGTGTCTCTGCCGAGCATTACCTATAAGGCGTTCATTCAGTTTTCATGGCCTCTGAAAATAGGATTTCAGGTGTTGATTTTTTTATTCCAAGTGAAAGTTGTGGGGATTTTTTTATGGGAAAAGTTTCTGGTTTGTAGAGAGCTGAGAAGATTTAAATGTAACCGAGTTAGAATCGGTGTTCGCGTGGTGGAGAATGTGTGTGTTTTATATCTTACTGTGATGTGTACACTACGACTGAAGGGCTAATATATATATACCTAATAGCTTTTTAATATTTTTTTAAAAGTATCCATGTGACATGAAATATTGAAGATTAATATACAATCTAATTTTTGATGACATATAATTTAAGTTGCCCTTTAATTAATATATTACCGGTTGTTTTATAGTAATTTGAATTAAGTTTAAGTTATATTTTTATGTTTAAACAATTTTCTTTTCTTTAATTTTCTTTTGGTTCATAGAGCTTTTAGGTCAAATTGAGCTAAAGATTATGTGTAATATATATAAATAGTAGCAGATATATGTTCCATGATAGAACTATAAATTACAATATTTGGAATGAGATCACATCGATTATATTATTAGGAATAAGATCACGTAAATAAATCAATTTCTTTGGTCCAAATAGAACGTTACCTGAAAAAATCTCTTTTGTTTATGGTTTTTTTCCTTCAGTTGTTTTATATTTTTATCATGCAGCAGGTTATACAGTTAGAGTCTACTTTTACTAATCATATCATTATTTGAGAAGCGTTTTTGGCATCTGAAGTTGAATTTGAAATTACCTTTGTACCATTAACGAGTTACAAAAGAATTGAGACGATAGAGTCTTTTCGCAATTAATTAGAACGACTAATTTTTTGGTTTTTCGAAATAAATACCCTTCCATTAATTCATTCGGAACAAAAGACTTTGTTTAATTAAATCAGAGCAATTTAATAAAATTAGATCGGAGCAAAAGATTTTATTTAATTAAATCGAAATTAAAAAGAATATTCGGTATTTTCAATCGAAATTGGGGTGATGAGTGTTTTAGTTTCTTCTTTACTTCTACGTTTTGGCTAAATTTTGTTTCTTCTTTAAAATCAAAAGATTTTATTTAACGCTCTTGAAGTTTTTTTAAGAGTTTCAAGAAGTTTTCAATATGTTTATCTCTGTTCATACAATCATACTAATGTTACTACGTGTTCTTTTACATGTGTTTTCTAATACAGCGAAAATTACGAACGCTTCATATTCATCAACATGTAAGTTTTTCATAGTCGGTGGCTATTTTTTTTACTCAGACGTTCATTGTTATATAATCTTAAATTTATAATTGAACGTTTTGGTTTCTTTGTTGCTATCGTGTTTGTGTTCTTTGATTTGGTATGAGACTAATTTTCTGGTTTTGTATTTTTTTTATGGATACATGGAAAGATGATCAGAGAAAAAGTTTTTCGTGGATAACCGAAACAAGTAATTCGTGTACACTTTGGTCTCTTCTACTATATTAAAGGAGGAGTCATTTAGGAAAAAAATCTTTTGTGATGTGTTATATTACAATTTGTGCCACTGAATATTAATGGTTTTCTTATAATTCATTAAAGGTAATTATGAAAAATAATATTTTCTCTACTAAACATGTTTCCAAACAATACAACTATTAAACATGTATCCAAACCACTTAAAAATAATGGAACCCACATTTCTAATTAATTAAAAACGAAAATAAAAGTAAAATCATATATTTAAGTTATTAAATCAAATGATAAATATAAGTAAATAATATATGGCATCAACTTAATTTAATGTATATATGTCATTAACATATCTAAAATATTTTAATAACTAGAAGATGAATTAAGATAATCAATTAACATGTCTTGATTATAACAATATTTAAAATACTAATAAATTGATGGATTAGCATATTTTTTAATAAATATAAAATTACTTTTAAATATACAAATGGGTCTATAAACTTTTTCAAATTATGATATTAATATATTAACATAATAGAAACTGTACATATGAAAAATATATATATACATATATAAATCAATAAATATATTATATAATCATACTATAAATATAGATTTAAATTAGACGTATATATGATGACCAAAAAATCGGATTTGATATCAGAGAATTTCCATAAGAGAACACTTCAAAATATCTGGTTAAAATTTATTTAATATCAGAGATTCTGTCATTAAATCCAATATATTGATTACATATCAATAAGAAAATAATTTCAGCAACAAGTATTTTTGCATATCTTTCATTTTCTAAGAAACTAAAAATTCACTATTAATTGTGAAAATACTAAAATAAATTATTAAATTAAATTTAAAAGTCTAAAACGAAAAATAAAAATCCTATAATATATATTCCGTAAGTATAGTTAAATTATTAAATCACGTGGTAAATATAAATAAAATAACTTAGTACAAAATTTATTTTAAACTAGGAATTAAATAGAAATACTTTTAGTTTAATAAATTTTAAATATTATAAATTACTCAATATTTATGTTATTTGATAATATGATGGACGGGTTGGGATTAATATTTTTTACAAAATGATGTTTATTACATGGTTAATTATCAAACATGCAAAGTATTTAGACCAGTGCATAATGAGTTAAAAAAAGGGAAACAAACTAAATATTTTTTTCGCTAACGGGTTAAAACATAATAAACTATATGATACATCTATATTAAAAAAAAGAAGAATACCCTCAAATAGCACATTTACATGTTTTTGTCGCAAAAATAGCACACTATGGTGAAAATATCAATAATAACACACTTTAATCATTTTTAAATGTATTACAATAATGCATTTGGATTACAAGATGGAGAAAAAACAAATGAGAATTAATGGTATAATAGTCTTTTTTTCTTTAATTAATGTTATTTTTGTGACAAAAACATGAAAGTGTGCCATTTTTTAGAATTGCCCTAAAAACAACTGTTAACACATCTAAAAATTTTAAGCATATAGATATATTATTTAAAATAAATAAATATCAGATTTTTTTTAAAAAAAATTTAGAAAATTAAAAAAATAAAATATATAAATTCTTTCAATTAAATTAAATTTTTATCACAAATATATCTCTACGTTTTTGAAAGGCGGGTCAAAATCTTGAGGAAATTTTAAATAAGATTTAGGGGAAAATATTTGGACTTATTTTTTTAAAAAGGTTTAGATGCCTATTACTTTTGTATTAATGGCTACATTTTAAAAAATGTACAAAAACATTATGATTAGTATATTCCATAAAATATGAAGTTATTATTTGAATAATTTTTTTTAAGTCCAATATCTTAAAATTATTATCTAAATATTACTTTCACTTATCTAAATATTAGTATCTAAATTTTAAATTATCAAATTTTAAATTTAATTTCACTTTATTTTAATTACATTGATGTAATTTTTAATTTTTGCTGTTTCTTTACTTTTTTTTTTAAAAAACTACTTTATTTCTCTCAATTTCTTATCATGCCATCAAAAAATACTAATATCAATGTAAAATGTAAAATATCAATGTAAGATACTTATAATTCCCACAACAACTTTAAAATATAGTGTTAATATTTATTTTCAATTTTATTGTTTTTTTCTCATACTTTTATAAATGATATTTATATTCTAGCAATTGTAAATTTATAAACTTATATATTTAAATATAAAATTATATATAATCCCGCGCTCACACACGGGTCCGGTTCTAGTTATGGTTTATTTGTTTTGGTGTATTTCTCACTCGGGTCCAATATATGGATTTTCAGTGTTCTTATGATTCATTCCAATCACTTTTTTTTTAATATAGCCATGAGTAGCCACCGTAGAGATGGTGTCGACTTTTGATTCAAAAAATTTTGATGATGTATATTGACTTTTTTGTGTTATGTAAATCAGAAGTAACTCTTTGTTTTTGGTCGGCGAGTAACTCTTTGTTATGTTTCTTTTTCCAGTTCTGATGTTGAATGTTTCTCAGAGTCCAGACCTTTTATATATTCGCTTTTGTGGTTCATCCTTTTGTTATTTTTTTGGAGTTACATTGACCGAATATTGTCAAACTGAATTATCTGATGAGCTTCTTCATTCAACGATGGGTTCCTTAAATACAAGCTTAGAGATAGATACGAGATCCTAAATATTAGGCTATTAGGACTCTTATCTAAACAATTGTGTCCTTATCATATAACTTGATAAACTCATCGCTAATATAGGACTTATCTAAACAATTGTGTTCTTAGCATATAACTTGATAAACTTATCGCTAATACTCCCCTCAAGATGGAGGGTAAAGATCTTCGAACGCCCATCTTGCCAAGTAAGTAAGAGAACTGCTGACACCCGAGAGGTTTGGTAAGAATGTCAGCTAGTTGCTCAGTCGTTTTCACATATCTAGTAACAATGGTTCCATCTTGAACAGCATCCCAAATGAAATGACAGTCTGCTTCAATATGCTTAGTGCGCTCGTGGAAAACAGGATTGTGAGCGATGTGAAGAGCTGCTTGATTGTCGCAATAAAGTGTAGTTGGAGATGTCTGTGGGAAATCGAGACTGCGCAAGAGCTCAATGATCCATTTAAGTTCGCATAGTGTAAGGGCCATTGAACGATATTCGGCTTCGGCAGAAGACCGAGAGACCACGTGTTGCTTCTTTGTTTTCCAAGACACCATGGAACCGCCGAGGAGGATAACGTATCCAGTGAATGACCGGCGAGTGAGAGGGCATGCAGCCCAATCGGAGTCGCAATAAGCAGCAAGTGAGAGATCATTCTTTGCACTGAGGAAAATGCCCTGTCCCGGAGCTTTCTTCAAGTAACGAACAACACGAATTGCTGCATTCCAATGCTTGAGTCGTGGAGCTTGTAAGAACTGCGCGAGTGTGTGAACAGCATAGCTAAGGTCTGGTTTAGTGACCGTTAAGTAAACCAATCTGCCAAATAATCGTCTATACTTTGCAGGATCGGAGAAGAAAGCGCCTTTGTCACGAGCGAGAGCATGATTCTGCTCCATAGGTGTGTCGATGGGTCGAGAGGCGAGTAAACCACATTCAGCCAAGATATCCAGAGCATATTTCTGTTGAGAGAGATAAATGCCTTCATCATTCCGAGAGATAAGTCTTGAAGTTGGAGATGAGGGTCGAGTCATTGATATGTTGGGATTTTTACCCTTACTAACCCTTTTATCTAATTGTTTTCTTGAGTTTTTGAGTATGTATTAGGAGATTTTAGGTAGCTTTAGAGCTGTTATTGGAATTTGGAGCATTTGGAACCTTTGAAACAGAAAAGAATCAGAATTGAAGAAAAGAAGGAAAATCCTGCAAAGTATCACCAACTCCAATCGGCGAGCACATGCTCCCGAATTTCGCCCACCAAACGAGCACCTGCTCGCCGCGGAAAAATAAAAGGAAGGAGAATTTAACCTAATCAAGTCGTCGACTTTGGAGGGACCAGCCGCCTACCTCTTCTAATATAAATACTCCTCTTAGTCTTGGGTTTTAGAATCTTTAATCTTTGTTTTTTTTAGCTTTTAGTTTTTCAATACCTAGGAATTCTTTTGTAAGGAAGAAGATCTCAAGCTACAATTTGGAGCAGATTTCTGAACCCTAGTACTTCTATTTTTAATATCGATTATGCATTCTTTTAATTCTTCTGTTATGTTTCTTTCTTCCTTGATTATGTCTGAGTAGATCTATTAGTTAGGTTAAGGTATTCAAGGAAATTCATGAGCTAAGGTTAGACACAAATAGGATATCAATTTGTTCTTATTGCTTGAATCGACTTGGCCAATCTATTCCTGAATTTAGGTTTATCTAGACAGCGAGAGTTTCTAGGTTGCTAGAAGAAACCTAGATGAGCGATTTATCCATTACCTGCGAAAGTAGATGTATTGGAGAATTGTGAATAAATCAAACCTAATCAATAAGGCTTATCTGCGATTCTAATACCAACAAGAGTTAGGATTTTTAGGTTGCTAGATAAAGGTATTAGTACCACGAGAGTGGATTAATATTATCTTCGTGTTTGAGTTCTGGACTTGTTCTTATTAATTGCCTGAATAGTTGTTTGACCTTTGCTCTGAATCTCCTACGAATTGCCTTGACCTAACGCTTGCTTTATTATTGTTAAAACCGATTTGCTTTTATAACTTGCTAGTCACGAATTCAAACCTATCAATATTGAATCTCTTAGCTCTTAATTTAGCTTATTTATCAAAGTGTGAACTTGGTCTTCGTGGAATCGACCCCTAAGTACTGCTACGAATTTCTGTGCACTTGCAGTAGGAAATAGGGCTTAAAACTCGTCTATCAAGTTTTTGGCGCCGTTGTCGGGGATCGAACCCGGGTCACCCGCGTGACAGGCGCGAATACTTACCATTTATTTCTGTTGAGAGAGATAAATGCCTTCATCATTCCGAGAGATAAGTCTTGAAGTTGGAGATGAGGGTCGAGTCATTCCCGCCAATGATGAGATCATCGACATACACCAAAATGTAAATGATTGAGGATCCACACTTAAGAGTAAATAATGAGTAATCCGAGTAATTTTGTTTGAAACCAAACTTTTTGAGAGCTGTAGACAGTTTTGCGAACCAGCATCTCGGTGCTTGCCTGAGGCCATAGAGGGATTTGCGTAACTTGCAAACCTTGTTTGGAGAAGAAGCTTTGAACCCCGATGGAAGCTTCATGTAGACCTCGTCGTCTAAGTCTCCATGGAAGAAGGTGTTGTGGACGTCCATTTGGTATAATTCCCAGTTTTTGGCGATAGAGATTTCAAGAAGTATCCGTACCATTGTCATTTTGACGATCGGAGCAAATGTCTCTTTATAGTCCACACCTTCTTGTTGGCGATTACCGAGAATAACCAACCGAGCTTTATAACGTTCAATTGTTTTGTCAGACTTGTACTTCGTGCGGAAGACCCACTTACATCCAATGGCCACTTTGCCTGTAGGCAAGTCTGTAATGTCCCATGTCCGAAGTTTATCAAGTGCATCGGCTTCAACAGCAACGACATTATTCCAATTAGGATCCCGGATGGCGTCGTTATAATGAATAGGATCGGTGTTATCCGCCACTGTTGCCAAGAAAGCCTGATGAATCAGAGATAAACAGTGCATAGAAACAAAGTTAGTTATGGGATAAGAAACCTTACTTGAAGACGTTTGAGAAGTTTGGGGCAGAGCGTGAGGGGGTTTTTCAATTCGAGAAGTGTAGGTGACGTAAGGTTTGAGAAGAACAGACTGTTGTTTGGCGCGTTTTCCGCGACCCAGTTCTTCCGCAGCTGGAGTTGGTTCCGATTGTTCAGTAATGTCCGGAGGAGGTGCCGAGGCTGTCGGTATCACAGGAGCTCCCCCTGTCGAAGAGGATGGGATAGCTGCATTATCATCATCAAATAAAGCCGGATGTAGAGCTGGTGTATGAGTTTCTGGTTATGTAGGAACTTCTGTTGCAGAAGATAGAGGGAACAGATCCTCGTGAAAGATAATATCACGAGAAACAAATGTTTTCTCTGTATCGAGGTCAAACACCAGCCACCCTTTCTGTCCCATGGGGTAGCCAAGAAACAAACATCGGATACTTCTGTCTTGAAATTTGTCTCGGTTTTGGGAAATACGCCGGGCAAAACAGAGGGTTCCAAAGATGCGAAGGTTTGCATAAGAAGGAGTCGTACCATAAAGGAGCTCGTATGGTGTCTTAAACTCCAAGAGTTTATTAGGAGTTCGGTTGATTAGGTAAGTTGCAGCGAGAACGCTTTCGCCCCAAAAACGGATTGGAAGGTTCGCCTGAAAGATCAGAGCTCGAGCCATGTTGAGGATGTGCCTGTGCTTGCGTTCCACTCGGTCTTTCTGTTGAGGTGTCTCAACACATGAGGTCGAAGACAAGTGAATTCAGTTCCATTATCACATTGTATTGTCTTTATACGTTTGTTGAATTGTCGTTCGACAAATGCAAAGAATGTTCGGATAGCTGTTGGAGCTTCTTTCTTTTCCAACAAAAGTATGGTCCAAACTGCTCTGGAATAGTCGTCTACAATTGTTAAGAAATAACAGGCACCGCACAGAGATGGAGTCTTGTAAGCCCCCAAAGATCACAGTGTATAAGAGAGAAACTGTCATCCGCTTTATTAAAACTTTGAGAAAAAACACCACGGGTTTGTTTAGCCCGAACACAAATGTAACATGATTTTTCTAAAACCCCTACTTTATGAGAAAACCACCAATGTCTGATAAATGAGAAAGAACTGCAGAAGACGGATGACCCAAAAGACGATGCCAGAGTTTTCGAGTTTGGAGTTGTCCCGCGTTACCAGCTTCAACGACGCCAGTGTAGTGGTAAACCCCATCACACTCTTCATCCGCACCAATCAAAGTCCTCGTAGCTAGGTCCTGTATCACACAAAAACCTTTGGTAAAAAGCACATATCCAGCAATATCACGTAATAATTGAGCAACGTATATAAGGGTTAAAATTAAATTTGGTGCGTAGAACACATTGCTGAGTGAGAGACGCCGTCCCAACTTTGAGGTGCCGTGTTTAGTTGCCCAAGTTAGGTTACCATTTGGTAACTTTATGGGACAAGCTGGAATTGCGGAGACGTTATCAAGGAAATCGATGTCCCTGGTCATGTGGTGTGATGCTCCGGAGTTAACGAGTATATCATATTTGCTATCACGACCATGAAGAGTAAGTGTGGCGCGCTTACCCGTGAGTACTTTGTTGTTGAGTGTTCAAGAAGTTGGCGAGAGAGTTCCACTGATCAGGTGTAAAATTCGGGATACCTGAAGCTTGAGAATCACGATTGGCAGTATTTTCTTGGACCGCCGTGTTGTTAGCTCAAAAACCGGAACCTCGCCCACCGCAACCACGTCCGTTGTCTGAACCGCGACCGCGAGATGATCTGTCTGAACCTCTGCCTCCACCAGTTTTTTTTTTGTCAGTCCACCAATCTGGAAACAAATGACTTGAAAACAACTGGATGATTCATGACCCGTTTTACCGCAATGGGTGCACGTCGTAGTTGGTCGAGCAAATCATGAGGCTGTGGCTGTTGCTGTCTGTTCTGAAGCAGAGCGAGAAACAGAGTTTTGTTGTGTGGCAGAGAAACCGACCACAGGAGTGTGTTCGTCGTTGCCGCGCATAGAGTTTAAGTGCCGTTCTTCTTGTATGATTTGACAGTAGACTGAATCTAGATTCAGCCCAGTTTGTCTGCTCAAGAGGTTAGAGCGAACCGTTCCAAAATGAGAATTATCAATTCCCATGAGGAATTGATGAACTCTGATTTTCTCTTCACTCTTTTCATAAGTCACCATTGATTCGCACGATGCATTCCCACAACAGCAGGAAAAATTCTTTTCAAGATCGGCTAAGTCGTCCCACATGAATTTGATTCGTCCGAAGAAGATCTCAACCGTATCACCATCTTTTTTGCAGTTTGTGATATCTGAAAGTAGCTGATGAATCCGCATGTCGTCATTGATAGAGAAACGCCGTTGGAGAGTTGACCACATAGCTTTTGCGCTATCAACGAGAGAGATGGATGGTCGCAGCTTTGGCTCCACGATGCTGTAAATCCACCCAATCACCATTGCATTAACCATGTCCCACTTCTCAGCATCAGGAGAGTCGTTGGATGGTCGGGATAGAGTTCCATCAATGAACCCTTGTTTTCGTTTGGTGCGAAGCGAGTTGGTCATAAGCTTCGACCATCGTTCATAGTTTGCTCCATTGAGCAAGATTGGTGTTAAAACCTGCCCAGTATTTTCGGAAGGATGCACGTAATAAGGAGTTATGATGTTGGCTGATGTTGCCGTAGTGGTTATTTGAGAGTTGTCACCCATGATTTCCGATTTAGATCAGAGGGAAAATTGAGATCGAACAAAGGAAAAAAAAATAGAATCGATGGAAAAATATCAAGAGTCAAGAGGTGGCTCTGATACCATGTCGAACTGAATTCTCTGATGATCTTATTCATTCAACGATGGGTTCCTTAAATACAATCTTAGAGATAGATACGAGATCCTAAATATTAGGCTATTAGGACTTATCTAAACAATTGTGTCCTTATCATTCAACTTGATAAACTCATCGCTAATATAGGACTTATCTAAACAATTGTGTTCTTAGTATATAACTTGATAAACTTATCGCTAATAAATATGCACAGTATTTCATCTTATAAACACGAGAAGAAAATATTAAAGGCAAACGAAAGATTCAGGAATATCGGGAGAGAAACTCAAGTGATTGAAAGAGATAGAAGCTGAATTGGGTGGCTAAGTAAAGTACACGGTACCGAAGTGTTGGAATATCATAATCAAATCTCGTATAAGATATCTCATAAGATCTCGTATAAGTTATTTTAAATAAGTTAGTTATAAAATCAAGGGTTACGATCTATTTTTTAGTTGTGTCTGTTGCAACTAAGAGTCACGTTCCCACAATTACAATGGTTCAGTTCTGTATAAATAGATCGAGTCTTGTCTCTGTAAAACCATGAGAGTGTAATACAATTAAGTCAATAAAGTTGATTACATTCATACTCTGTTTTTCTTATTCTATAATCGTAAACACATTCAAAACATCAATATGGTATCAGAGCTTTACGATTGAGAGGACAAGAGAGAGAAAGCACAAGTTTTAGAAAAACAAAAGCAAAAGGAAGACGCATACGTTGATCGCAAGTTAAAACGAGACTATGCAAAACTCTTCACATCATTCACATCATCCACATCAAGTCATCCCTATATTTGATGGGGAGAAGTATGACTTCTGGAGCATCAAGATGACAACTATTCTTAAGACCAGGAAATTATGGTCCGTGGTTGAAGAAGGTGTGCCGGCTGAACCGGTGCAAGCACAAGAGACCCCGGAAACTGCCAGGGAAAAATCGCTCAGAGAAGAAGCAATGACAAACGATATATCGGCACTGCAAATTCTGCAAACTGCAGTGACAGATCAAATATTCTCACGAATTGCAGCAGCAACAACATCTAAAGAGGCATGGGATTTACTGAAGGCTGAGTACGAAGGTTCTCCTCAAGTTCGTTTGATTAAACTTCAAGCGTTACGTAAGGAGTACGAAAATTTGAAGATGTATGAGCAGGAAGACATAAAGACCTTTACTGATAAGTTAATCGATTTGGAAAATAAGTTAACTTATCATGGTGAGAAGAAGACCAACACTCAACTCATACAAAAGATACTCATCTCTCTCCCAGCCAAGTTCGATAGCATCGTTAGCGTGTTGGTGCAAACTCGCGACTTGACTACAACAACGATGACAGAGCTAATCGGTATTCTGAAGGCTCATGAAGCAAGACTATCTGCAAGAGATGAAAGCACAAATGAAGGAGCATTCAATGCTCACACAAAAGCAAGAGAAACCGTTTCTAAACAAGACAACACTAGAAGCCGTGAAAATCAAGGCAAGAAGTGGTGTGGTTTTTGCAAGAGAAGCAATCACACAAACGAAGAGTGTTGGACGAAACCGAAGGAGAATGATCAAGGCAAGAATAAGAAGAGTAACATTAAGTGTTACAATTGTGGTAGGATCGGCCACTACTCAAACAAGTGTCACTCAAAGAAGAAAGAGAGGGCACATGTGAGTCTCGAAGAGGAAGACTCAAGTGATGAAGATCACATGTTGTTTAGCGCCAGTGAGGCTGAAGGAGAAACAACAAAAGAAGATGTTTGGTTAGTAGACAGCGGATGCACTAACCATATGACTAAGGAGGAGGGATACTTCTCTAGAATTGACAAGAGTGTCAGGGTTCCGATCAAAGTCGGTAATGGAGAGATAGTCATGACAGCTGGTAAGGGAGATATTACCATCATGACAAACAATGGCAAGAAGGTCATTCAAAACGTGTTTTTGGTACCTGGCTTGGAGAAAAATCTTTTGAGTGTTCCTCAAATTATTTCAAGCGGTTATCGAGTGGTTTTTGAAGACAAGAGATGCATCATACTTGATGCAAAAGGCAAGAAGATAATGGAGATTCCGATGAGTCGCAAAAGTTTCAGAATCAAGTTGAAAACAGTGCAAGAAGAAGCTATGAATGCAAGTGACGAGCAAGAGAAGATGGAGACATGGCACAAAAGGCTTGGTCATATAAGCAAGAAGCGATTGCAACAAATGCAAGACAAGGATTTGGTAAAAGGATTACCAAAGTTTAAAATCCAAAAAGAAGCGTGTGGTGCGTGTAATCTTGGGAAGCAAACACGAAAAGCATTCCCAAAGGAGTCTCAAACAAAAACAGAAGAGAAGCTTGAGATTGTTCACACTGACATTTGCGGACCAATGCAAACTGTCTCACTTGATGGAAGCAAATATTTTTTGCTGTTCATTGATGATTATACTCGCATGTGCTGGGTATATTTTCTGAAGTACAAGTCTGAAGCCTTCTCAATGTTTAAGAAGTTCAAAGCCTTGGTAGAAACTCAATCGGAATGTTGGATAAAAACATTACGTTCTGACGGGGGTGGAGAATTTGTTTCAAACGAATTCACACAATTCTGTCAAGAATGTGGGATCAAGAGGCAAGTGACGATGCCATATTCGCCTCAACAAAATGGCGTTGCGGAACGTAAGAATCGGTCACTCGTGGAGATGGCACGAACCATGATTACAGATCAAGGACTCCCATATAAATTATGGGCAGAAGCGGTGTATACTTCGGTTTACTTGCAAAACCGGTTACCTACAAAAGCTATTGAAGATGACATCACTCCAATTGAAAAGTGGAGTGGGAATAAACCGACAGTTGGGCATCTGAAGATATTTGGAAGTTTATGCTATGTACACGTACCTGATGAGAAAAGAAGAAAATTAGAAGACAAAGCAAGGCGTGGTATTTTCATTGGTTATAGTAGCCAATCAAAAGGTTACAGAGTTCTCATTTTAAATAATGAGAAAGTGGAGATATCTAGAGACGTGGCATTTGAAGAAGGAAGCAAGTTGGATTGGGAAAGACAAATAGAAGTCAAAAAGCAATTTGTCCTACCTATTGATAATCAAGTGCGAGAAACAGAGGAAAATCAAACATTTTCTAGTCCAATTCTCTCTCGGATTGGTGACGGTGACAAAAATGAAGTAGAGGAAGGAGAAACTTCACAAACACCAAAAAAGTACAAGTCTATGCGTGAAATTATGCAAGTAGCACCAAGAGTGGAGACTGATGAAGCGGCACAAGTAATAGAAGCTTGTCTCTCTGCACATGAAGAACCACAAACGTACGATGAAGCGTGTAGCAGTAAAGAATGGAGAAAAGCCATGAGTGAAGAATTGGAAATGATTGAGAAGAACAAGACATGGAAATTAGTGGACAAGCCGGAGAAGAAAAACGTGATCACCGTAAAGTAGATCTATAAGATCAAAACAGATGGAAACGGAAATCTGATCAAACACAAGGCAAGACTAGTTGCACGTGGTTTTTCTCAGGAATATGGAGTTGACTATCTCGAGACATTTGCTCCTGTCTCAAGACACGATACAATACGAGCCATACTTGCATATGCGGCTCAAATGGAGTGGAAATTGTATCAGATGGACGTAAAGTCTGCGTTTCTAAATGGAGAACTAAAGGAAGAAGTCTATATCACACAACCACCTGGGTTTGTGATCGAAGGAAAGGAAGATAAGGTGTTAAGGTTATACAAAGCCTTATACGGATTAAAACAAGCCCCCCGGCATGGTATGGAAGAATTGATTCATACTTCATTCAATACGGTTTTGAGAGGAGCATGAATGATGCAGCCTTATACATTATGAAGAAAGGAGGAGATGTGTTGATCGTAAGTCTATACGTTGACGACATCATCATCACGGGGAACAACATCCGTCTCATAAATACATTCAAGACCAACATGAAGAAGGAGTTTGAGATGACAGATCTTGGGTTGCTAAGTTACTTTCTTGGCTTGGAAATAATCCAAGATGATCACGGCATATTCTTTTCACAAGAAAAATATGCAAACAAGCTTATCTCTAAGTTTGGAATGGGAGGAAGTAAAAGCGTAAGTACACCACTTACACCACAAGGAAAAAGAAAAGAAGATGACAAGGAATATGGGGATCCAACCAAGTATAGAAGCATTGTGGGAGGCCTTTTGTACTTGTGTGCATCAAGACCTGACGTTATGTATGCAAGTTCATACCTCTCAAGATATATGTCATCTCCACTTGAGAAGCACTATCAAGAAGCAAAAAGGGTGTTAAGGTACGTGAAAGGAACATCAAATTATGGAGTATTATTCACAAGGGTCGAGACACCAAGATTGATAGGTTACTCGGATAGCGATTGGGAGGTTCTACTGAAGACAAGAAAAGCACATCAGGTTATGTGTTTACCCTTGGATCAGCTATGTTCTGTTGGCAATCAAGCAAACAACAAACAGTGGCCCAATCAACAGCAGAGGCTGAGTACGTCGCTGTATGTGCAGCAGCAAACCAAGCCGTATGGTTACAAAGACTCTTGGAAGATTTCGGACAAAGGTTTGAAGAAGGCATTCCTATCTTATGCGACAACAAGTCTGCTATAGCAATTGGAAAGAACCCGGTGCAACATAAAAGAACAAAACACATAGAGATCAAATATCACTTTGTGCGTGAAGTCGAGGAGAAAGGAATCATCAAGTTAGAGTATTGTAAAGGAGAAGATCAACTTGCGGACATACTCACAAAGGGATTGAGTGTATCAAGGTTTGAAGATCTAAGAGGAAAGCTTGGAGTAAAGGCGAGATATGATTAAGGGGGAGTGTTGGAATATCATAATCAAATCTCGTATAAGATATCTCATAAGATCTCGTATAAGTTATTTTAAATAAGTTAGTTATAAAATCAAGGGTTACGATCTATTTTTTAGTTGTGTCTGTTGCAACTAAGAGTCACGTTCCCACAATTACAATGGTTCAGTTCTGTATAAATAGATCGAGTCTTGTCTCTGTAAAACCATGAGAGTGTAATACAATTAAGTCAATAAAGTTGATTACATTCATACTCTGTTTTTCTTATTCTATAATCGTAAACACATTCAAAACATCAATACGAAGAACAGGAGTTGCATCAACTGAATGTGCAGTGTTATGCCATAAGGCCAAAATACATGGGACAGAGGTACCAAGTGGTCAAGAGAACTAGGATGAGGAGATAAAAAAATGTAGATTCTATGACAATAATAGAGAACGAAAACTCCACAAACAATGTAGATATCGAATTTGTATGTCTCAAATGAAAGCTTGGTTCCTATTGAATCTGTTCTTATTGCTCTAAATTGTTCTCCTTGAGTAAAAAACTCTTTTTCTAAGATACCAAGGTATTATTTATCTAGATTGTAAAAGTCACGTTTCTGAGATCTATATCTATGTGCGATAACATAATCTATATGTGATCTATATATAAAATAATATTCTGTTGATTTTTTATACAACCACATGTTGTCGAATCTACGTGCGATTTATATCAAAGGAACTTAGGAGCCATAGTCTTGCCGTCCATGCCATTGGATGTTTGGCAAGGAGTTTTACGATCAGGTCAAGAGCATCGAAAATGAATCCATATTGTGTGCTCTGAGGTTTTAGAAAATTGCTGATGGCAAAGGTATTTCGTTTCGTATGTGCTTTCGGATTTTTGTAGTTTTTTTTATTAGGGTCTTGGTTTACCCATGCATGTTTGTTTTCTCGATAGGTGTGGACAAGGACTCTGTTGTGCTCTTTTCTTCGACTTTATCGGATTTCATTCTCAATCTAGTCGATGAAGATGTTCACGAGTTTCTCCACAGGTGATTCGTTTCCATGATTACGTGTGTTGCTTATCATCTATTTGCAAACACCTGATCCTAATATATATGCGCTCTTGCTTTTCAGGTACTTGGGAAAGTGAAGTTATGCCTGGTAGTGCATGATGTGGCCATGAATTGAGTTGTATTGTTCACCTATATCATCTATTTGCTATTGTGCTTTTTGGTTGTATTTTGTGTGATTCATGTGAAATTATGTTCTCCTCCTCTGTCTCTTCTTTCTGATAACTTATTTTGTTAAATGTTGGAACCGAGATTCGTGTTTTGTTATGTGTTTATTTATAAGTTTATTACGTGCCAACATGATATAGTTTTTGTTTTAGAACGTAAATTTGTTTCGTGTTTATGCCCTTTATTTTAACTCAAGACCCAATCATGATTGTATAAAAAATAAAAACATAGAGTAGTTTTCTGCTTTTCAATTGATTTAGTTTTTTGTCTGAATTTATTCGTTGAAATGTTTATACGAGGATTTCCAAATATATAATTTTCTCTTGGTATAATTTTTTCTGTCTTATAATATTATGATTTGGTTTATATAGCTTCATTTCGACGCATATATGAGAATTATGTTTTAGAGTAATCATGTATTAGATTCGTTACTCGGGATTGACATATGAGTGTGAGAGTCGAAACTAACACAATCAAAACTTAAATGGGGGTTCGAAAATCCTATCTTATAAGAACTTGAGGACCGAAACTGTAAAAAGATGATTTTATTAAGTGGTTTTTGCCAAAGTACAAGAAAACTCGCAAATGCTTAGCGTCTTATATTGCGAAAGCCCTTATACTCGGATTCTGAATGAATCTCAACCTAGTACATGCATATCTATATATACTAGGCGACCTAAGGCGTTAAATACGCTTATGGGCGATGTGGGACTCTGCTCCTTTCTCCATTAGCCGACCTTAGTTGGTTTTGGGCCCGATCCACGGCCCAAGTCCTTAGCAGCCCGCCTCTTTTTCCAGCCTCTGTCCAATTTGCCTCCGGTTCACCTAGTCTCGGCCTTTTACTGAGATAGGATCCCTTCTTTGGTTTTATTGGTACGTGAATAGTATTTCGAGCTAAGCGGTTTCGGGTCGGATCTTCGGATAAAAATTCAGTCCGCCCAATTCTTGTCTGATCTAAGCCCGCCAGTTTCTTTTTTCGAAAACTCAGCCCGCCATTTTCTCAATCCGCCCGTTTCTTTCTTCAAAACTCAGCCTGCCACTTTCTTATCTAAACTCAGCCCGCTTATTTCTCGTATAACTCAGTCAGCCCGTTTTCTCGTATAACTCAGTCCGCCCGTTTCTCGTTGGAGTCCAGCCCGCCGGTTTCTTTCACTAGCTCAGCCCGCCCGTTTCTTTGGGAAGTCCAGACCACCTATTTCTTATGAGGACAAACTGGCGGTCTGGCCATTCCTGAGAGAGAATCGGGCGGCCTGGCCGTGCTCGTAGAGAAACGGGCTGGCTGGATTGTGAATGGAGAGAAAAGGGCTGGCTGGATTGTGCATGGGGAGAAACGGGCTGGCTGGATTGTGCATGGAGAGAATCTGGCTGGCTGGCCGTGCTCGTAGAGAAACGGGCTGGCTGGATTGTGCATGGGGAGAAACGGGCTGGCTGGATTGTGCATGGAGAGAAACTGGCTGGCTGGATTTTGCATGGAGAGAAACTGGCTGGCTTGATTGTGCATGGAGAGAAACTGGCTGGCTGGATTTTGCATGGAGAGAAACTGGCGGCTTGATTGTGCATGGAGAGAAACTGGCGGCTTGACCTTGATTGGAGGAGAATCGGGCGGCCTCACTTGTCCTTGAGGAGAAAGTGGCGGCCTGACTTGTCCTAGAGGAGTGAATGTGGCGGCTTGGCCTTGCTTGGAGGAGAATCGGGCGACCTAACTTGATGTTCGGGTAAGTCTTTTGTAGTAATGTTATGTTCTCTTGTCCGTCAATCTCCGAGGAGTGGGTTTTTACCCCAATAGTTAGCCCCCCAGCTCGTTGCTTCCGCTTGCTGAAGTTAGGAGCTTTACGTAAAGCATTTATCGGGATTGATGGACAGAGGGCTTGGATAGTATGCCTTGAGGCGAGTCGGCTGTGCGAAGAAGAAACCGGCGCCTTGGGCAATAGGACGATGTAATAGAAGATGCAGACTTCGGGCATTCAAATGAAGGCGGTTTGGTTTTTCTTTTCTTTTTCTTCTTTTTTTTTTCTGGCTGAGCCAAAGTCGGCTGCCTGAATTGCGTCGAGAAAGGATTTCCTTTTCGTGTCCGAGATCCCTGGAGGGTTTGGCTCAGGAATTGGAAATTCTTACTTCTTTTCGGGTTAGGATAATGGAAAATCCTGTTCCTTGTCGAGTTGGGATTTAGGGTTGCCCTAATGTATATATACTCACCCCTTTTCCTCCTTCTGTCCTCAAAGAAATTTTTCGAGCGTGTGCTTTTTCCCAAGCTCTCCAAAAGACCCATATCCTGTTCTGAGTTTTCCGACCATGGCCGGGTTAACGCGTGAGAGGAAAGAGAAAGAAAAGTGTGAGAGGGAAGCGAGAGACAAAGGCGGGCTGACAGAGTCGAGTTCGCTTGGGAAATCGGCTACTTGTCCTTCCGAAACGAAATTATCCAAGGGCGGATCGGCCATTCGGCCTTTGGAGTGGCCTGTTAACAAACTGTCTTTCTTCTTGTTACTCCTTTGAAGAAAGAGATGATCATGGAGTCGAGGGGTAAAGCGACCCGTCCTTCCGAGGGTCGGTCGACGGCTCGGAGGGTTGTATATGGTTTGACTAAAGAGAATCCCACGCTGCATAGGAAAAATGCGGACTGATCTGCTGATGACGGCGCACAGGCGGTCAGAAGTTCTTCCCTCGAGGTGAAGCCTCCCGAGAATATGTCCACAAATCCTTCTCAGGGACTTGACTTCCCTGAAGCGGTGTGCGGTAATCGCCGACAATCCGCGAGGAGTTTCTCCACGATCGCGGATGCGGGTTTTAGACTTCCGTCTTGGGACATTTTGGAAGAGTCTGAGAGATATGCGGACATGGCCCACTTCGGGATGAAGGTCTGACTTTGTTCCTTGAAAAAACTTGGCGGTTTGCTTTCTTTCTGTTTACTGATACTGTTTGTTTTTCTTTTTTGCAGTTCATCTCTTCCGTCAACAAGTGTGTCAGCTCGTACGATGCTGCTATCCGTGAGGTCCGCAAGCGTGCCGAAGATGATGCTAGGTCAGTCCGAAGAAAGCTTAACGACCTAGAAGCGTCAAGTTCTGGACAAGTCAAGTCGCTTGAGAAACAACTCTCCCAACAACGAGCGGAAAAGGATAATGCGGTTCATGCGTCAGTTCGCCTAGAGGCCACCGTCAAGCGTCAGTCCGACGACCTTGCGGCTATGAAAAATCATCTGAAGAGCCTCAAAGCCTCGCATGAAGCAAAGATTCAGCGCGCATATGCAGACGGTCAGAAAGCCTCTGTTGGTAAGCATCATGCCCTTTTGGGCGAACTGAAGGAGTTGTTTGGATCTTTGTTCAATGCGAGGACCCAAGAGGGCGATCTTGCTCAGGTGCAGGGTAATCTCGAACTCATTGCTTTACTTCAGGGCAGCGATCCTCCGAATTTGGATGAGGAGAAGAAGGCTTCGTCTGGGTATCAAATTGATTTGGATGGAGCAGATGGTCAGTTCGACAAGGTAGCTGCTCGGATTCGAGAGAAGATTGATTCTGAGTTGATTCCACCTTCCGAGAGCAAGCCTGTTCCGAGGTCGGAGATCGAGCCATTGGAAGCGGCGGCTGCTGCGATCGGAGTGGTTGACCCGTGATACAAACCTAGCCAGGAATGGGCTTCCAGCACGGATCGGGATAGGACTCAACCCGGATAGCTACTAGCTTCCTTCCGGACGAGTTGATGGATCGTAGGGTCGCACTAAGGATGCGGAAGGCCTTAGATGTTCCCACTCTTGAGTGTATCTAGATATGACGCACTAGAACTACACCGAAGAGGATTTGTTACTGAAGTAAAACCCTTCAAGCAACAGAAATAAGTTCAGACTGAACTCAAGAAAACTTCACAAAAGGAAGATCAAAGAAAAATCGATTATCTCAAATGTTGGAATGGGTTTACATTATAAAGAAAAGATTTGCGGAAAACTAGAATGATTGTGGGAAAAGCAAGATATGGGAAATGTCAAAACAATAAATGAGTCAAAGTGACTCCTTGGATCACGCAATGGTCAAGAATGACCATTCGCCTACTCGGACTGGTCCATGGGGCGTACGCGGGTCACGTTCACGAACGGGAGATGGCCCGCGGGCTGGTCGTTCGGGATGCGGGTGCGGAAGTCACGTTCGATCAGCTCGATAAGTCCCCATGTGCGGTCGGAGAAGTCCTGGTCAATGGAAAAATCCATCAAGTCGTCATACGGACGTGCATGGTCAGTCGGGGAGATGGTACCGTCGTGCTCCGGGTCGTGCTCCTGATCGGCTCCAAGTTCAGAACGTCCTAAGGCAATTCTGGTTCGTTCGTTCGGTTCCTCTCCATAATCAGGTCGGGGAATGTCGCGTCTGGGTCGAGTGTTTCGGACGTCAGGTCGTGGAGTTAGGCGTAGCTGGTCATCCGGACGTGTCGGGTCAAATCGGTACACGGCCGAACGATCGGACGTACCGGACGGTCGTCCGTGGGTAACCTCCACTCCGGGTTGGCGAGTCCTCGATCCAAGCTCTGGTTCGAGCTGCTCCTCGTCTCCACTGTCCTCTGGATCACTTGAGCCCCATGCGCCATCCATGATCCTATCATTCCCCCTTTGTTGAAAAGGATTCGTCCACGAATCGGATACATCTGCCACATAACGACTCAAATCAGAAACATTAAAACTGGAAGAGATATCATACTTACCTTTCAGATCAAGTTTGTAGGCATTGTCGTTGATTCGCTGAACAACTTCAAAAGGACCATCAATCCGGGGCATGAGCTTAGACTTTCTTTCCTCGGGGAATCTCTCCTTTCGCAAATGGATCCAAACCAAGTCTCCCGGGTTAAAGATCACTTGGCGCCTTTTCCTGTTTGCGGTCCTCTCGTACTGCTTAGTCTTAGCCTCGATGTTGGCTTTGACTTTCTCATGAATCTGCTTGACCATCTCCGCCTTTTTCTTTCCATCTACATGAACCTTATCACTCATGGGCAAAGGCAAAAGATCAAGTGGAGATAGGGGATTAAATCCGTAAACAACTTCAAATGGAGAATGCTTAGTCGCAGAGTGCATAGCATGGTTGTAAGCAAATTCCACATGAGCTAAGCTTTCCTCCCAAGTCCTAAGATTCTTTTTCACGAGAGTCCTAAGCAAGGATGACAAAGTCCTATTAACAACCTCGGTTTGCCCATCAGTCTGTGGGTGGCAAGTTGTAGAGAACAACAGCTTAGTTCCTAATTTCGACCAAAGGGTTTTCCAAAAGAAGCTAAGGAACTTAGTATCCCTATCTGACACAATCGTCCTAGGCATGCCATGCATCCTAACGATTTCTTAAAGAATAGATCAGCAACATGCACGGCATCATCAGATTTTTGGCAAGGGATAAAATGTGCCATCTTTGAAACCCTATCGACCACAACAAAAATCGAATCCTTCCCGGACCTAGACCTAGGCAGTCCTAAAACAAAATCCATCGAAATGTCGGTCCAAGGATGAGAAGGTACGGGCAAAGGAGTGTACAAACCTTGGGGCTGGGCTTTAGACTTAGCCTGTTTGCAAGTAGCACAGCGAGTGCAGATCCTCTCAACGTCCTTAAGCATGCCCGGCCAAAAGAAGTGGTCCTGCAACGTCTTGAGAGTCTTCCGGACTGCAAAGTGTCCCATGAGCCCACCTCCATGCGCCTCCCTAACGAACATCTCTCTGAGGGAGCAATGAGGAACACACAAACGGTTATCGTGAAACAAAAATCCGTTGACCCTATAGTACTTACCGAATGCGGCTCTAGCGCACTGAGAGAATGGCTCCTTGAAATCGGAATCATTAGCATACAGCTCTTTCATAAACTCAAACCCGAGTAACTTGGTTTCAAGGGTCGACAAAAGAACATACCTTCGGGACAAAGCATCGGCCACAACATTGTCCTTACCTTGCTTGTATTTGATGACATACAGAAATGTCTCAATGAACTCTACCCAACGAGCATGTCTTTTGTTGAGCTTCTGCTGGCCCATAAGATGCTTAAGGACTCATGGTCGGTGTGAATAACAAACTCCTTGGGCCAAAGATAGTGTTGCCACGTTTGGAGTGCACGGACCAAAGCGTACAGTTCTTTGTCGTAAGTGGGGTAATTCAAAGTGGCTCCTCCAAGCTTCTCGCTAAAGAAGCGATGGGCTTCTTCTCCTGTATCAGAACAGCTCCAATCCCTACACCAGAAGCATCACACTCGATTTCAAAAGTCTTAAGAAAATCAGGCAAAACTAAAAGAGGGGCGTTGGTGAGCTTCTCCTTTAAGGTCTGAAAAGCGGTTTCTTGAGCTTCTTCCCACTTGAATCCCACGTCCTTTTTGATCACCTCGGTCAAGGGAGCAGCAATGGTGCTGAAGTCCCTCACAAATCTCCTATAGAATCCGGCAAGCCCATGGAAGCTCCGGACCTCGCCAACAGTTTTGGGTCTTGGCAATTCGCGGATGGCTCTCACCTTTTCCTCGTCCACTTTGATGCCATCTGCACTAACAACAAAACCTAAAAAGACAAGGTTATCCGTTCCAAAGGTGCATTTCTTTAGATTGGCATAAAGCTTTTCTTTTCTAAGGACGCCTAAGACCAAACGCAAGTGATGAGCATGTTCAACCAAACTCTTGCTATAGATCAGGATATCATCGAAGTAAAGTACAACGAAGACTCCTATGAAGCACCTAAGCACATGGTTCATAAGACGCATAAAGGTGCTAGGGGCGTTGGTTAATCCGAAAGGCATGACAAGCCATTCGTACAAACCATGCTTGGTCTTAAAGGCGGTTTTCCACTCGTCGCCTTCCTTCATCCTAATCTGATGATAACCGCTCTTAAGGTCTATCTTAGAAAAGAAACAAGACCCATATATCCCATCAAGCATGTCGTCAAGCCTAGGAATCGGATGGCGATACTTTACCGTGATGTTGTTGATGGCTCGGCAGTCCACACACATTCTCCAGCTGCCATCCTTCTTGGGTACCAACAGGACAGGCACGGCACAAGGGCTCATGCTCTCGCGGATGTAGCCTTTCTCCATGAGCTCCTCTACCTATCGCTGTAGCTCCTTTGTTTCCACGGGATTGGTTCGGTAAGCCGGACGGTTCGGTAAAGATGCTCCGGGAACGAAGTCGATTTGGTGTTCTATCCCGCGGATGGGTGGAAGTCCCGATGGGTTCTCTTCAGGGAATACATCCTCAAATTCCTGCAAAAGGTGCTTAAGATCACTCGGAACATCCGGTGCAATGTCAGAAGACAACATTAGTGTTTCCTTGAAAATGAGCAAAATCGGAGATTGATTAGAAAACAAGGACTTGCGAACCTGACCTGTACTGAGGTAGAAGTTCTTCCCCGGCTTTGTCTCCTCTTTGGCTCGGTCCTTCTCGCGGTTCTTCTTCAGCTGGACCTGGTCTTGATGAACTTCCTTAGGCGACAAAGGGGCGAGTGTAATCTTTTTCCCCTTATGCTCAAAAGAGTGCCTATTTGTGAAGCCATCATGCACGACTCTCTTGTCAAACTGCCAAGGTCGTCCTAGCAGAACATGACTCGCGTCCATAGGCAGTATGTCGCACAAGACCTCATCCTCATATCGTCCAATAGAAAGTGGAACCACGACTTGTTCGCTAACATGTTGTTCCCCGGACTCATTAAGCCACTCAAGTTTGAATGGGCGCGGATGGGGCTTGACTTCTAGTCCCAGCTTCCGAACAAGTTCCTCACTGGCCACGTTCGTACAGCTTCCTCCGTCGATGATAAGGCTGCAAACTTTGTCCTTGATAAGACATTGAGAATGGAACAGGTTTTCCCGTTGCTCCTTTTCCTCAGGCTTTGTTGCACACTCAGAGAACGTCTAGTGACCAAAAGGTGGCCTTGGGCTGCGTATTCAATGTCCTCCTCTTCCTCAGGTGCCTCATCGAAAATTGGCCCCGTGTCCTCAACTTCATCCTCATACTCAATCTCCCCATTCTCGCGGATGACCATGACGCGTTGGTTCAGACATTTGTTGGCAAAGTGCCCCATTTCGTGACACTTAAAACACCTGATATCCCTGGTTCTGCTCGTGGTGTCCACGGCTTTGGGTTTGTCAAAATGAGAAGAAGATGTGTTAGTTTTCAAATCAGAAGAAGGTTGGACTGGAGACTTACCTTTGTCTAGAAGAGACGGTTTGGTCGGTGGCGTGAATGAGGGCTTGGAGTACCCTTTTCTCTTGGACTGCTGCTCAATCAAAATGGCCTTGTGAAGCATCTCTTCAATGCTGTCGTATTCCTGAAGTTCCATACGATCTTGAATGTCTCGGTTCAATCCGCCAATGAACCTTGCCATGGTGGCTTCCAAGGTCTCGTCTAGGTCAACTTTGATCATCAAGATTTCCATCTCCTGGAAGTAGTCCTCAACTGACTGAGTGCCTTGGTTCAGACGCCTGAGATTTTGGTGTAGATCACGGCTGTAGTGAGTTGGAACAAATCGCTTCCTCATCAAAGAAGTGAGTTCGTCCCATGTTGCGATTGGTTGTCCACCTGTTTTCCTCCTGAGGGTCATCACTTGATCATACCAGTTAATAGCATAACCAGAGAATTCAGCTGCGGCTAACCTAACCTTCTTAGACTCAGAGAAATTTTGACAATCGAAAATCAACTCAACTTTTCTTTCCCATTCCAAGTATGCATCAGGATCGTTCTTACCATGGAATGTTGGAATTTTGAGTTTCAGATTACCTAGACCACCACCCTCGGTACAAACTTGTCTGGTTGCAAATGGGTTGTCCGCTCCTGTATCTCGGTTCCGGTTACCTCGTCGGTTCCTAGGAGGTGATCGGTTTTCCTCAAAGTGATCGTCTTCATACTCCTCCTCGGATCTAATTGGCCTTCTTGGCGGGTTTCTCCTTGGTCCATGGTTGGATTGGTGAGATTGTTCTCCTTGCAAGGTATCCAGTCGCGTGTGTATCTGTTCGAGACCTGCAGTCATCATACGAGACATATGTTCCGTTAGTGCCCTCATTTGAAAGTTGGACAGTCCAGCGTACGAGTTTTCAGCTCGTTCTTCATCTTCAAACTCCATTGTTCCTGAAAACACTTAGCAAACGAGATCAGATTAAAACAACTCTCACTCTCGTGGTGTTTAGTTCCTCACCCACTCAACTCTCAGATTTTATGGTGATCTCTCAAGTTTTCTGCAAAGTTCAGAAGGAACTAAATCCGTCAAACCCAAAAGATACCCCAATAACAAATCCGAAAGAATAGAGAAGAGAGAAAGAGATTGGCACGCCGCTTTAACTACTCAGAACTGGATTTCTCCTCAGTTCAGTTCCTTGAGTTCAACTAGTTGCCCTCAAGAAAGGATTTCTCTTCTTTCTTTGCTCTTGATGTTTTCTCTTTTTTTTTTATTTTTTTTTAACTCTTTTTTTTTTAAATATAAACGAGGACAACTAGGACCTGGAACACACTAGAGTAGCCCGGAAACCAATTGACAAAAGAAATCTAGAGAAGAAGAAGAAGATGATGAGATGAGAAGATGAACAGTTGTAAGATAGATGATACCGGCTGAAAGTGGCTCTGATACCACGTGATACAAACCTAGCCAGGAATGGGCTTCCAGCACGGATCGGGATAGGACTCAACCCTGATAGCTACTAGCTTCCTTCCGGACGAGTTGATGGATCGTAGGGTCGCACTAAGGATGCGGAAGGCCTTAGATGTTCCCACTCTTGAGTGTATCTAGATATGACGCACTAGAACTACACCGAAGAGGATTTGTTACTGAAGTAAAACCCTTCAAGCAACAGAAATAAGTTCAGACTGAACTCAAGAAAACTTCACAAAAGGAAGATCAAAGAAAAATTGATTATCTCAAATGTTGGAATGGGTTTACATTATAAAGAAAAGATTTGCGGAAAACTAGAATGATTGTGGGAAAAACAAGATATGGGAAATGTCAAAACAATAAATGAGTCAAAGTGACTCCTTGGATCACGCAATGGTCAAGAATGACTCGGACTGGTCCATGGGGCGTACGCGGGTCACGTTCACGAACGGGAGATGGCCCGCGGGCTGGTCGTTCGGGATGCGGGTGCGGAAGTCACGTTCGATCAGCTCGATAAGTCCCCATGTGCGGTCGGAGAAGTCCTGGTCAATGGAAAAATCCATCAAGTCATCATACGAACGTGCATGGTCAGTCGGGGCGATGGTACGGTCGTGCTCCGGGTCGTGCTCCTGATCGGCTCCAAGTTAAGAACGTCCTAAGGCAATTCTGGTTCGTTCGTTCGGTTCCTCTCCATAATCAGGTCGGGGAATGTCGTGTCTGGGTCGAGTGTTTTGGACGTCAGGTCGTGGAGTTAGGCGTAGCTGGTCATCCGGACGTGTCGGGTCGAATCGGTACACGGCCGAACGATCGGACGTACCGGACGGTCGTCCGCGGGTAACCTCCACTCCGGGTTGGTGAGTCCTCGATCCAAGCTCTGGTTCGAGCTGCTCCTCGTCTCCACTGTCCTCCGGATCACTTGAGCCCCATGCGCCATCCATGATCCTATCATTCCCCCTTTGTTGAAAAGGATTCGTCCACGAATCGGATACATCTGCCACATAACGACTCAAATCAGAAACATTAAAACTGGAAGAGATATCATACTTACCTTTCAGATCAAGTTTGTAGGCATTGTCGTTGATTCGCTGAACAACTTCAGAAGGACCATCAATCCGGGGCATGAGCTTAGACTTTCTTTCCTCGGGGAATCTCTCCTTTCGCAAATGGATCCAAACCAAGTCTCCCGGGTTAAAGATCACTTGGCGCCTTTTCCTGTTTGCGGTCCTCTCGTACTGCTTAGTCTTAGCCTCGATGTTGGCTTTGACTTTCTCATGAATCTGCTTGACCATCTCCGCCTTTTTCTTTCCATCTACATGAACCTTATCACTCATGGGCAAAGGCAAAAGATCAAGTGGAGATAGGGGATTAAATCCGTAAACAACTTCAAATGGAGAATGCTTAGTCGCAGAGTGCATAGCATGATTGTAAGCAAATTCCACATGCGCTAAGCTTTCCTCCCAAGTCCTAAGATTCTTTTTCACGAGAGTCCTAAGCAAGGATGACAAAGTCCTATTAACAACCTCGGTTTGCCCATCAGTCTGTGGGTGGCAAGTTGTAGAGAACAACAGCTTAGTTCCTAATTTCGACCAAAGGGTTTTCCAAAAGAAGCTAAGGAACTTAGTATCCCTATCTGACACAATCGTCCTAGGCATGCCATGCATCCTAACGATTTCTTTAAAGAATAGATCAGCAACATGCACGGCATCATCAGATTTTTGGCAGGGATAAAATGTTCCATCTTTGAAAACCTATCGACCACAACAAAAATCGAATCCTTCCCGGACCTAGACCTAGGCAGTCCTAAAAGAAAATCCATCGAAATGTCGGTCCAAGGATGAGAAGGTACGGGCAAAGGAGTGTACAAACCTTGGGGCTGGGCTTTAGACTTAGCCTGTTTGCAAGTAGCACAGCGAGTGCAGATCCTCTCAACGTCCTTAAGCATGCCCGGCCAAAAGAAGTGGTCCTGCAACGTCTTGAGAGTCTTCCGGACTGCAAAGTGTCCCATGAGCCCACCTCCATGCGCCTCCCTAACGAACATCTCTCTGAGGGAGCAATGAGGAACACACAAACGGTTATCGTGAAACAAAAATCCGTTGACCCTATAGTACTTACCGAATGCGGCTCTAGCGCACTGAGAGAATGGCTCCTTGAAATCGGAATCATTAGCATACAGCTCTTTCATAAAATCAAACCCGAGTAACTTGGTTTCAAGGGTCGACAAAAGAACATACCTTCGGGACAAAGCATCGGCCACAACATTGTCCTTACCTTGCTTGCATTTGATGACATACAGAAATGTCTCAATGAACTCTACCCAACGAGCATGTCTTTTGTTGAGCTTCTGCTGGCCCTTAAGATGCTTAAGCGACTCATGGTCGGTGTGAATAACAAACTCCTTGGGCCAAAGATAGTGTTGCCACGTTTGGAGTGCACGGACCAAAGCGTACAGCTCTTTGTCGTAAGTGGGGTAATTCAAAGTGGCTCCTCCAAGCTTCTCGCTAAAGGAAGCGATGGGCTTCTTCTCCTGTATCAGAACAGCTCCAATCCCTACACCAGAAGCATCACACTCGATTTCAAAAGTCTTAAGAAAATCAGGCAAAACTAAAAGAGGGGCGTTGGTGAGCTTCTCCTTTAAGGTCTGAAAAGCAGTTTCTTGAGCTTCTTCCCACTTGAATCCCACGTCCTTTTTGATCACCTCGGTCAAGGGAGCAGCAATGGTGCTGAAGTCCCTCACAAATCTCCTATAGAATCCGGCAAGCCCATGGAAGCTCCGGACCTCGCCAACAGTTTTGGGTCTTGGCAATTCGCGGATGGCTCTCACCTTTTCCTCGTCCACTTTGATGCCATCTGCACTAACAACAAAACCTAAAAAGACAAGGTTATCCGTTCCAAAGGTGCATTTCTTTAGATTGGCGTAAAGCTTTTCTTTTCTAAGGACGCCTAAGACCAAACGCAAGTGATGAGCATGTTCAACCAAACTCTTGCTATAGATCAGGATATCATCGAAGTAAAGTACAACGAAGACTCCTATGAAGCACCTAAGCACATGGTTCATAAGACGCATAAAGGTGCTAGGGGCGTTGGTTAATCCGAAAGGCATGACAAGCCATTCGTACAAACCATGCTTGGTCTTAAAGGCGGTTTTCCACTCGTCGCCTTCCTTCATCCTAATCTGATGATAACCGCTCTTAAGGTCTATCTTAGAAAAGAAACAAGACCCATATATCCCATCAAGCATGTCGTCAAGCCTAGGAATCGGATGGCGATACTTTACCGTGATGTTGTTGATGGCTCGGCAGTCCACACACATTCTCCAGCTGCCATCCTTCTTGGGTACCAACAGGACAGGCACGGCACAAGGGCTCATGCTCTCGCGGATGTAGCCTTTCTCCATGAGCTCCTCTACCTGTCGCTGTAGCTCCTTTGTTTCCACAGAATTGGTTCGGTAAGCCGGACGGTTCGGTAAAGATGCTCTGGGAACGAAGTCGATTTGGTGTTCTATCCCGCGGATGGGTGGAAGTCCCGATGGGTTCTCTTCAGGGAATACATCCTCAAATTCCTGCAAAAGGTGCTTAAGATCACTCGGAACATCCGGTGCAATGTCAGAAGACAGCATTAGTGTTTCCTTGAAAATGAGCAAAATCGGAGATTGATTAGAAAACAAGGACTTCCGAACCTGACCTGTACTGAGGTAGAAGTTCTTCCCCGGTTTCGTCTCCTCTTTGGCTTGGTCCTTCTCGCGGTTCTTCTTCAGCTGGACCTGGTCTTGATGAACTTCCTTAGGCGACAAAGGGGCGAGTGTAATCTTTTTCCCCTTATGCTCAAAAGAGTGCCTATTTGTGAAGCCATCATGCACGGCTCTCTTGTCAAACTGCCAAGGTCGTCCTAGCAGAACATGACTCGCGTCCATAGGCAGTATGTCGCACAAGACCTCATCCTCATATCGTCCAATAGAAAGTGGAACCACGACTTGTTCGCTAACATGTTGTTCCCCGGACTCATTAAGCCACTCAAGTTTGAATGGGCGCGGATGGGGCTTGACTTCTAGTCCCAGCTTCCGAACAAGTTCCTCACTGGCCACGTTCGTACAGCTTCCTCCGTCGATGATAAGGCTGCAAACTTTGTCCTTGATAAGACATTGAGAATGGAACAGGTTTTCCCGTTGCTCCTTTTCCTCAGGCTTTGGTTGCACACTCAGAGAACGTCTAGTGACCAAAAGGTGGCCTTGGGCTGCGTATTCAATGTCCTCCTCTTCCTCAGGTGCCTCATCGAAAATTGGCCCCGTGTCCTCAACTTCATCCTCATACTCAATCTCCCCATTCTCGCGGATGACCATGACGCGTTGGTTCAGACATTTGTTGGCAAAGTGCCCCATTTCGTGACACTTAAAACACCTGATATCCCTGGTTCTGCTCGTGGTGTCCACGGCTTTGGGTTTGTCAAAATGAGAAGAAGATGTGTTAGTTTTCAAATCAGAAGAAGGTTGGACTGGAGACTTACCTTTGTCTAGAAGAGACGGTTTGGTCGGTGGCGTGAATGAGGGCTTGGAGTACCCTTTTCTCTTGGACTGCTGCTCAATCAAAATGGCCTTGTGAAGCATCTCTTCAATGCTGTCGTATTCCTGAAGTTCCATACGATCTTGAATGTCTCGGTTCAATCCGCCAATGAACCTTGCCATGGTGGCTTCCAAGGTCTCGTCTAGGTCAACTTTGATCATCAAGATTTCCATCTCCTGGAAGTAGTCCTCAACTGACTGAGTGCCTTGGTTCAGACGCCTGAGATTTTGGTGTAGATCACGGCTGTAGTGAGTTGGAACAAATCGCTTCCTCATCAAAGAAGTGAGTTCGTCCCATGTTGCGATTGGTTGTCCACATGTTCTCCTCCTGAGGGTCATCACTTGATCATACCAGTTAATAGCATAACCAGAGAATTCAGCTGCGGCTAACCTAACCTTCTTAGACTCAGAGAATTTTTGACAATCGAAAATCAACTCAACTTTTCTTTCCCATTCCAAGTATGCATCAGGATCGTTCTTACCATGGAATGTTGGAATTTTGAGTTTCAGATTACCTAGACCACCACCCTCGGTACGGCCTTGTCTGGTTGCAAATGGGTTGTCCGCTCCTGTATCTCGGTTCTGGTTACCTCGTCGGTTCCTAGGAGGTGATCGGTTTTCCTCAAAGTGATCGTCTTCATACTCCTCCTCGGATCTAATTGGCCTTCTTGGCGGGTTTCTCCTTGGTCCACGGTTGGATTGGTGAGATTGTTCTCCTTGCAAGGTATCCAGTCGCGTGTGTATCTGTTCGAGACCTGCAGTCATCATACGAGACATATGTTCCGTTAGTGCCCTCATTTGAAAGTTGGACAGTCCAGCGTACTAGTTTTCAGCTCGTTCTTCATCTTCAAACTCCATTGTTCCTGAAAACACTTAGCAAACGAGATCAGATTAAAACAACTCTCACTCTCGTGGTGTTTAGTTCCTCACCCACTCAACTCTCAGATTTTATGGTGATCTCTCAAGTTTTCTGCAAAGTTCAGAAGGAACTAAATCCGTCAAACCCAAAAGATACCCCAATAACAAATCCGAAAGAATAGAGAAGAGAGAAAGAGATTGGCACGCCGCTTTAACTACTCAGAACTGGATTTCTCCTCAGTTCAGTTCCTTGAGTTCAACTAGTTGCCCTCAAGAAAGGATTTCTCTTCTTTCTTTGCTCTTGATGTTTTCTCTTTTTTTTTTTATTTTTTTTTAACTCTTTTTTTTTTAAATATAAACGAGGACAACTAGGACCTGGAACACACTAGAGTAGCCCGGAAACCAATTGACAAAAGAAATCTAGAGAAGAAGAAGAAGATGATGAGATGAGAAGATGAACAGTTGTAAGATAGATGATACCGGCTGAAAGTGGCTCTGATACCACGTGATACAAACCTAGCCAGGAATGGGCTTCCAGCACGGATCGGGATAGGACTCAACCCTGATAGCTACTAGCTTCGTTCCGGACGAGTTGATGGATCGTAGGGTCGCACTAAGGATGCGGAAGGCCTTAGATGTTCCCACTCTTGAGTGTATCTAGATATGACGCACTAGAACTACACCGAAGAGGATTTGTTACTGAAGTAAAACCCTTCAAGCAACAGAAATAAGTTCAGACTGAACTCAAGAAAACTTCACAAAAGGAAGATCAAAGAAAAATTGATTATCTCAAATGTTGGAATGGGTTTACATTATAAAGAAAAGATTTGCGGAAAACTAGAATGATTGTGGGAAAAACAAGATATGGGAAATGTCAAAACAATAAATGAGTCAAAGTGACTCCTTGGATCACGCAATGGTCAAGAATGACTCGGACTGGTCCATGGGGCGTACGCGGGTCACGTTCACGAACGGGAGATGGCCCGCGGGCTGGTCGTTCGGGATGCGGGTGCGGAAGTCACGTTCGATCAGCTCGATAAGTCCCCATGTGCGGTCGGAGAAGTCCTGGTCAATGGAAAAATCCATCAAGTCATCATACGAACGTGCATGGTCAGTCGGGGCGATGGTACGGTCGTGCTCGGGTCGTGCTCCTGATCGGCTCCAAGTTAAGAACGTCCTAAGGCAATTCTGGTTCGTTCGTTCGGTTCCTCTCCATAATCAGGTCGGGGAATGTCGTGTCTGGGTCGAGTGTTTTGGACGTCAGGTCGTGGAGTTAGGCGTAGCTGGTCATCCGGACGTGTCGGGTCGAATCGGTACACGGCCGAACGATCGGACGTACCGGACGGTCGTCCGCGGGTAACCTCCACTCCGGGTTGGTGAGTCCTCGATCCAAGCTCTGGTTCGAGCTGCTCCTCGTCTCCACTGTCCTCCGGATCACTTGAGCCCCATGCGCCATCCATGATCCTATCAACCCGGCTGGAACCAATGATGGATTTCCTGGAATCTCTGACCTTGCCGTTGTTAAGGCGTTTGGTCAAGATTCTTAGTTTTGTTGCTTTCGTTTTGTTCAGGTTTTCGGTTTTTGTCTTTGTTTGGCTTTTGCCTTGTTTTTCTCACGATGTTCTGAACTGTCTTTGGTCCAGACTGGTTTTGTTTAAATTTTTGAATAAAAACGCTTCGATTATTTTGTTTGCCGTTTTATGGCTTGCTTTGATAAGGGTTGCTGTGCCGGGCACTCTAATCAGCGTATACTAAGGAAAATTCTGTATTTCGTATTGTTTGACCAGCATAAAGTCGAATGCTGGGTTTAGAGTTCGGTTGCTAGTTTAGCGAACGAGTTTATGATCTCATACCAGGGCCGGTTTGGTATTTCGTTACGAGATGTGTTATGACCAGTGTTCGTGCATGGTGTTTACTGGGTTTAGCGAGCTTATTTCGTGGTTGACGCCTCGTAATATTCCCAATTTACAAGACGCTCCTGAAGATAAGCTTAACAGAATATCGTCCTGACGCTTCCCGCATTCCCGATCAGGTTACGCCTCTCAGATATTATCCAGAAATTTATATAGCGCACTACTTTTATCCACTCTGGGATGTTCAAAAGAACCATGGTTGATAAATCATCTTGTTGTGATCAGCAACAGACGGTGATAAGTATGCCAAGAGGTAAGAGTTTGTGTATGCCAAGGGGCGAAATTTTTGTGGCAGTATGTGTATACGGATCCAGCGAAATTTTCGTGGGAGTATATGTGTATACGGATCCACTCCCCCCATAAAAAGTTAAAACTTGCCGAAAGACAAGCTGCCTACTGTTGGGGTCGAAATCCCCTCCTCGAAGATTGACGGAACGAAAAGACAAGGACAAGACCAAATGAAACCTATCCCGAACATGGAACGGACGAGCTAAGGCAAACTGCCCACGATCCGTCCAGGAAGCCAACCGGCGGATGGGACATGGCCAGCCGCCGGGTCCTCTTTCACCAACGGCCGGCGGCTGGGACAAGTGCCAGCCGCCGGATCTCCCTTCGTCCGTGGCCGGCGGCTGGGATGAGGCCAGCCGCCGGATCTCCCTTCGTCCGTGGCCGGCGGCTGGGATGAGGCCAGCCGCCGGATCTCCCTTCGTCCGTGGCCGGCGGCTGGGATGAAGCCAGCCGCCGGATCTCCCCTCGTCCGTGGCCGGCGGCTGGGATGAGGCCAGCCGCCGGATCTCCCCTCGTCCGTGGCCGGCGGCTGGCACTTGTCCCAGCCGCCGGGTCTTCATCACATGTCCACGATCATTTCTCAAGTCGAGACTCCTCAACCGAACATCGTCCAGTCGACCGACCGTCAAACGTAACTCAATGCCCGGACCGACCCGGAGATCATCCGTTTGCATGTTCTGACTCCAAAGACGTCCATAAACGTTCCCCGAAAGACCGTGACGAACGTCCAGCCAGCCGTGGACCAGTCGCCGAGCATACAAGCCAAAGGAACCGGCGGCTGGCCATCAATACTGAAACCGGCGGCTGGAAGTTCAAATAAAAAACGGGCGGTTCAAATCTCGGAAGTCATAAAACGCTCGGAACACTATCCACGCGGGAAAAACCGTTAAAAAACACTATTCATCCCGAGACAAGGTTAACCGAAAGATCGAATTGAGCTTAAACCGAGATTCGGATTACTATTCATCGGATTACTATTCATCGGATCATTAAGTCGGCGGCTGGGAGCGAAGGACAAGGTCCCACATCGGAAATCTGAAGTCTTAGCCTCCTAGGATTGCCAGTATATATATGTACGCTCATGTAAAGGTTAAATCCATCCCAGATCCGAGTATTAGGAGTTTTAGCAATTTAAGACTATTCAGCTTTTGCTAATTTCCCTTGTACTTTCGGAAAATATCAATAAAATCTCCCTTTTCATCTTTTTGCATTTTCGGTCCTTTAGTTTTTTATAAATAGAATTTTCGAGCCCCCATTAAATATAAGTTTTGACAGTGTGAGTTTCTGCTCTCACAGTTTGGCGCCGTCTGTGGGGACGAGAAATATTCTTAACCCTAAGAACGAAAAGGATACCGAACGAAGACAATGACCAGAAGAACTGACGACATCACCAACCAACCGACCGGAGCAGCAGCCGGAATGGGACTTCCCGCCATTAGCACATCGGCGGCCGGAACTGGAACAACTGCCGCCGGGACATCCACCGACGGAGCAGTCGGAAATCCCGGGACTTCCCCCAGGGCCCTCGCCAGATACGGAATGCCACTCCAAGATCCGATCATCACGGAAACAGCCAACACCGCCCCGGAGAATGCAGCGATCACCGAACTGCGAAACATGGTAGCTGAAATCGCGGAGCGGCAAAACAGGCAGGGGAGAGCGGCCGCACGAGAAAGAGCGGCTTCCCAGGAACCAGCGCACGCCCCCCGAACCATAGGAGTGAGACGCCTCGTCTTCACCCCACGAGCTGATCCCTCGGGCCGTGATTATCCAGACAAACAAACCCCCGTCGGAACAAGGAAAGAGCTATCAGCACCACCCCCGCTGTACCGGAAGAGCACCACTGGGCGAACAGCCGAACGGCCAACTTCCACGGTGACCAACGGCGAGAACTCGAGAGACGTCACGAACAGAGCCGAAAACGAAACTGACGACGAGGCTGGAGATCTGAACGCGGACGAAGAAGAGCTCCGCTGGATCGAAGAGAAGGAGAAGGAGGAACGAGAGGCCAGAGCTAATCAATCCGCTAGCCGAAGGGACGAGCTGGATGAGCTTCGTGCCCGCCTAGAACTCACGATAAGTCAGATGAAGGAGGTAAGGTCGCAAGTCCATAAAGCGACAAGTGCGGCCCCGGAGATTGACCGCGTCCTAGAGGAAACGCAGAAGATCCCGTTCACTTCGAGGATCACCAGCGTCAGACTCTCTGACCCGGGCAAAATCCGAATTCCCTTCTACGACGGGACAACTGATCCGAAGGCCCACATGACAGCTTTCCGCATCGCTATGGGACGTGCTAGGTTCAAACCCGAAGAGAGGGACGCGGGATTCTGCCTCCTCTTCGTGGAGCATCTGAAAGGATCAGCCCTATCGTGGTTCTCGAGGCTAGAGAGAGATTCAATTGACGGTTTCGAGCAGTTGTCAACAGCCTTCTTGAAACACTACTCGCTGTTCATAAGACAGTCAACATCCGACGCGGATCTTTACTCGCTGTCACAGGAACCTGAAGAAAGCCTCCGAGATTTCATCGAAAGGTTTAAGGTAATAGTCTCGAAAATTGACGGACTAAGCAACAGTGCCGCGATTACCGTGAACCCACCAGTCACCATTCAAGATGCTCTCCACCGCGCTTCCAACTTCGTCATCTACGAGGAAGACATGAGGGTCCCAGCCGGAAAGCACCAATCCTCAAAATTGGTCGCCAAAGGCACGGTGCAACCTTCTAGTTTTCCAAACGAGAGAAGAAGTAGGCGAACCAGCCGAGATGAAGAACCCAACCCGGGCGGAGCGCATAACTACCAGATAAACACGGAGAGACCGCATAATGAGCGCAACAAGGGACCGTGGAATACATGGACTCGACCAGGATTCGATGAAAACGCCTTCTGTACCTTCCACAAGATAAAAGGCCACTCAACCGAAAACTGCAGGACCGTCGGAAGGAGGCTCGCGGCAAAGCTGTTAGCCGGGGAGCTCGGAAACGGAGTGACCCTCGAGAGTCTCGGAGCTATCGAAGAAGATGCTGGCGCCCCGGACGGACGACCTAACCAGGAACGTCCCGAAAGGCCCGACGAGGACACACCCAAACGAGGAAGGAGACCAAATGGAGACGACTCCGTTGCCAACCGCAGGAGAATCCACATGATCATCGGAGGATCGCAATACTGCCGAGACACAGTGGCCTCCATAAAAGCGTTTCTGAGAAGAGGAGACAAGGAGTCAAAACCACGGGAACCGATCACTGAAAACGACGATCGGATCGCTTTTCACGAAAAAGACGCTGAAGGCCTTGACCAACCTCACGATGATCCATTGGTGGTAGAGTTGGATATCAACGACCATGACGTCTCACGAGTCTTGATCGACACCGGAAGTTCGGTGGACGTCATTTTTCGAGAGACACTTCAAAGAATGAAAGTGGATCCGTCAAAGATAACGCCCAGTCCGAGATCGCTGACCGGATTCTCTGGCGAAGTCACAATGACGGATGGAACAATCCAGCTCCCGGTTCGTGCCGGTGGAATCACGAAAATCGTTAACTTCGCGGTGGCAAACCACCCCGCAATTTATAACGTGATAATGGGGACTCCCTGGATCAATTCAATGCGAGCTATCCCATCGACTTACCATCTTTGCCTGAAGTTCCCGACACCAAACGGAATCAAGACCATTTGGGGAAATCAGAAGGAGGCTCGGATCTGTTTTCTGGCAGAGCACAAGCTCCGGAATCCGACTATCCCGCAGAGAGGGAACCCGAAGAGGAAGAATGAAGACAAAGTCCCCGAATTGGGAAAGAAAGTAAGCAGGACCGAACAGTTCGAGAAAACGGAGGTTCCGCCCACCGAAACAAACGAAGAAGAGACGAAAACTGCCTCAGAAACCGTCGAAGCTACAAATAACGGTTCCACGGCCGAGACCTAACCATCTTCCTACCAAAAAAAAAAAAAAAAAGAACGGAACTACGGGTGACTTGATCCCTTTTCACGAAGGGTACGTAGGCAGCTCGCTTAAAAAACGAGTTCAGTTGCCCGTCTCTTTAAAAAAGGGGGGGAGTGGGTCCGTATATACATACTCCCAAATTTTCGCAAAAATTTCAAGGAGATGGACATTGGGACTTAGCATCTCATAACACATCCAAAGCTTGAAAAAGTTTCCCGAAAACACCATTCTGACAAACATCGAGACTTAGCATCTCGAAACTTGATCCAGAAACCAAATGGATCCAGAAAAACCCGAGGAAAATGAACATTGAGACTCAGTATCTCATAAAACATCTTCAACTTACAAATCAGATGAACATCGAGGCTTAGCATCTCGTAACTCATCCAAGACCACCAATCAAGATACTTCTCCCGAATATTAAGTCATCACCAACAAATCCGTCTGTTGCTGGCCACAACAAGACTATCTTTTTAAAACCATGGTTCTTTCAACATCCCGCAGAGGATAAAACTAGCGCGCTATACAAATTTCCGGATTAAGATCCGAAGGGCGTAACCTGTATCCCGCGATCCTGCAGGAAGCGCTCGAGACGATGTTCTGATTAGTTTACTTTCACCAACACTTTGCATAGTACAGGACACAAAGTAAACTCTTTAAACCCAGTAAAGCGCCTGACACGGGAACACTGGTCAAAGACATCTCGAGAACGCAGTATCAAACCGGCTCTGATGCGAGATCTTAAAAGCGTTCAGTCGAAAGAGGGATTCGAACAAGCTCGGTCCCCTACGACAACAAAAGACTGCATTAAACCCAGGAACATTTGCAAAATACAAACTAGTCTAAAAGTTCGAGTGTCCGGAACAACACTCCAACGCAATATCAAAACGGGCCAGCCACCCGTCCTCCGTAGAGAGACGGGCCAGCCACCCTTTACTCCACAAAATGGGCCAGCCGCCCGTCCTCCGTAGAGAGACGGGCCAGCCGCCCTTTACTCCACAAAACGGGCCAGCCGCCTGTCCTCCGTAGAGAGACGGGCCAGCCGCCCTTTAATCTACAAAACGGGCCAGCCGCCCTTCAATCTACAAAACGGGCCAGCCGCCCTTCAATCTACAAAACGGGCCGGCCGCCCTTCGTTCCGCAAAGCTACAAATCAACTCCGAAACGGGCCAGCTGCCCGAGCAACGGGCCAGCCGCCCCTTACTCCGCAAAACGGGCCAGCCGCCCGTCCTCCGTAGAGAGACAGGCCAGCCGCCCATCATTCTACAACATGGGCCAGTCGCCCTCTAGGAAGAGAGACATACCGGCCGCCCATCTTCTCCTTTATCAAGGCTATAAAAGCAAAGCAAGCAAGCAAAGAAGTCCATAACATCTAAGGCAAAAGCTGATAGATAAAAATCTCCATGAAAGGAGATAAGAGTTCGGTTAACAAAGCAAATACAATAAAAAGGGTCAAAAGACCCGAATACAACTAAGGCAGAAAAAGAAAACACAAGGCCAAAGCCTAGTCATATTCGACGAGAGGGGTAGGAGCTCCATAGTCCAAAGCCTCGGCGTCCGGAGACTGGTACGGAGAAACGGGAGAGTATACCAAGTGGCTCTCGAGAACGGCAGCAGCCCGATCATAGGAACCGTCCAACCTCCTCCTTTGAGCCGCTCCAATTCCGCCTCCAGCTCTCCCTCTTCCCCCTCAACCTTCGACTTCCGGACTTAATGTCCCGGACTAGGTCGAGGTTAGAGCTGACCTCAGACAAGGCAGTCTCGCCATATTTCGCCTGACGCATTGGCACGAGAGCAGCCTTTGCTCCCTCGATGCGAAGACGGTACTTCTCCACCAGGTCCCAGCGACATTTCTTAAGAGCCAGCTCCAATTTCCGCTCAGCTTCCGCGAGCACTTTCTTAATCTCCTTCTGAGATCGCCTCTCCACGTTCCGAAGCTTCACTTCCAAGGCCTTGATCTTCTTGTCCTTCTTCCGGGACTCTCTCTCCGAAGCTTCCAAGGCAACCGGGGTTGCATGAGCTCGGGTGGCGATCTGAATCAAAGAAAAGCAAATATCAGCAAAGACCAAACTGCGTCCAAACGAATCTAAAGGAAAAAAAGAATTACCGTCATAAGACTGGAGGACAGATCTCCGTAAGCCGCTGACGATCGAACGGCGCAGCTGGGGCCGGAGCCAGCACTCCAAAGTAGTCCACAACCTTAACGGACTCAGCTGGATCGCCTCCCGCCGCCTTGCGGGCATCGAAGAGAAGACCATGATCGGACGCCTCGGCCGTCCGAGCCACTTTCCCCTTCCTCAGACGGCCAGGGCTGTTGGAAGCTCCCTTCCCCTTATCCACGGCGACGGCACAAGCTGAACTCTGAGGAGCAGCAATCTGTTCCTCGGGCGCGCCATGGAAATCAGGTCCGGGCGGAAGAACAAAGCCGGACGCCGGGTCAAACTCGACTGCCTCTCCGGACGGTCCAGCCTCGCCGTACTTCTGCTTGCGATAGTTCCAAACACCCTCCATCCCGGGGTACGTCGCCAGCGGGTCGATGAAGTCGGGACCTTTGAGAGGGGCACGTCCTTCTAAAATATATCTTGCGTCAAGAAAGCGGCGCCAAAGGTCAGGACACTCCCAATCGATTTTCTTCTTATCAACTTCTGTAACGATATCCTCAAACCCGGAAATCCTGGGAACAAAGGGATCACGACCTAGAGAGAAAAAAGAAGAAAAGCTGTGAGAAATGAAGTTATGAAGAATGAAACAATGAGCAAGGACTACTTATAGAAAAATTCACAAAAAGACGAAACACTTACGTGGCAAACTCCACTCGGTCCTAACCGAGCCGCCGAAGTCGGAACCGACCGTGAGCGTGCTGCGCTTCACGTAGAAAAACTCGAGCCGCGAAGCATTGCAATGCTGTCGAAGCCCGGAGTAGAAACGCTTCACGTTCCTCCGAACGTTGATTGAGCAGAAGAAATCCGAATTGGAAACCTTCCTCATCGAAAAGAAATTCCGAATCAGATCACCCTCCAACTTGATCCCACATTCGGCGCAACGGACCACAAGTCCCATCAAAATCCTCGTAGCGCCAGGGGTAAGTTGGGAGATCGCAACCCCATATAGATCGAGAAAATCAAAAATGGCTCCCGGGATCGGGAACCAGACGAAGGCCTCGTAGAACATCGACTCGTACATGGCAAAATAGCCATCTGGCGCCTTGTTCATCCTATCCCCATCTTTCGGGAGACGGAACTTAATCTTGTCCGGAATCCGAAAATCGTATCTAAGCTCGGCTAGCGAATCCCGATCGCTCAAAGTAGGACCGTGCTTGAATGTCTCGGCTATCGATCTATAACTCGTAGACGGTCCAGGCTTCTTAAACCGCCAAGCGAAAATGTCTTCACCCCAATAGGCTTTAGCCTCTCCGGGAGAACGACACTCGGACTTCACGTCCGGATGCACGAAGATAGGCACCTCCCGGTGATCCGATCTAACTTCTTCCCGGGATGTGGCCGAGTCGTCACCGCTCTCTGGCCAAACACGACGACGTTCGGAAGGGACCAAGGATCGGGATGGCCATGCACGCCACCCGCCGTTGTCCTCAACCTGTTGGGGGGGAGTCCAGACGCCACGTGCTATGCTCGTCCTCGGCGAGACGCCGTCAGCTTCAACTCGAGAAGAGCCGGACGCCCTCTCTAAGACACCTCCGGAGCTGAGCGCCCATCTTGAAACGGCTACTACGCCAGCCGCCCTCTTGGGAGCATTCTTAGAGCCAAACGCCCTCTCCGAACCAGACGCCCTACTCGTCGACCTCCCGGCCGCCGGCTCGGGTCTGGTCTCATTCCCAGCCGCCATCTCGGGAATGCCTTCATTCCCAGCCGCCGTCTCGGGTAGACCATCATTCCCAGCCGCCGTTCCGGACTCCCATTGAGGAGCATTAGCAAAACCAAGCGTTCCTTGAGCATTGCTAGGACCGGCCTCCCACTGCGGGACACCTTCGGGACCGTACGCTGCTTGCGGAATGGCATCTTCTCCAGCCGCCAGCAGATCTTCTACAAGTACTGCATCATCCTCCGCGGACATAAAATCGAAGTCAAACTGATTATTCATTATGGCATCAAGGTTAAGTTCGAAAGAAGAACCTCCTTCACCAGCCATTGCTAAAGAAAAAAAAAATTATCGAAGGAGAGACTTAGAAAATTTTTGAGAAGAGAAGAGAAGTGTGAAAAAATGAAATGAAGCCACTCCTTTGATATAGCAAGCATGGCACGAAATCCCATGGAGAACTATACTCTGACAAGACACTAAAGCGAAGCGGACGAAACGGATGAACGGAAAAACTCATAGCCTTCCCGTTTCAGTCAATCCCGATAAAACTCTCAACTCTGAGCTCCTTGCTCCAAACCACGGAAGCAAAGAGCTGGGGGGCTAACTGTTGGGGTCGAAATCCCCTCCTCGAAGATTGACGGAACGAAAAGACAAGGACAAGACCAAATGAAACCTATCCCGAACATGGAACGGACGAGCTAAGGCAAACTGCCCACGATCCGTCCAGGAAGCCAACCAGCGGCTGGGACATGGCCAGCCGCCGAGTCCTCTTTCACCAACGGCCGGCGGCTGGGACAAGTGCCAGCCGCCGGATCTCCCTTCGTCCGTGGCCGGCGGCTGGGATGAGGCCAGCCGCCGGATCTCCCTTCGTCCGTGGCCGGCGGCTGGGATGAAGCCAGCCGCCGGATCTCCCTTCGTCCGTGGCCGGCGGCTGGGATGAGGCCAGCCGCCGGATCTCCCTTCGTCCGTGGCCGGCGGCTGGGATGAGGCCAGCCGCCGGATCTCCCCTCGTCCGTGGCCGGCGGCTGGGATGAGGCCAGCCGCCGGATCTCCCCTCGTCGGTGGCCGGCGGCTGGCACTTGTCCCAGCCGCCGGGTCTTCATCACATGTCCACGATCATTTCTCAAGTCGAGACTCCTCAACCGAACATCGTCCAGTCGACCGACCGTCAAACGTAACTCAATGCCCGGACCGACCCGGAGATCATCCGTTTGCATGTTCTGACTCCAAAGACGTCCATAAACGTTCCCCGAAAGACCGTGACGAACGTCCAGCCAGCCGTGGACCAGTCGCCGAGCATACAAGCCAAAGGAACCGGCGGCTGGCCATCAATACTGAAACCGGCGGCTGGAAGTTCAAATAAAAAACGGGCGGTTCAAATCTCGGAAGTCATAAAACGCTCGGAACACTATCCACGCGGGAAAAACCGTTAAAAACACTATTCATCCCGAGACAAGGTTAACCGAAAGATCGAATTGAGCTTAAACCGAGATTCGGATTACTATTCATCGGATCACTATTCATCGGCGGGCCGGATTTGGGTCAGAACGCGCGGACGGATCACGGAAGACTCTCGGGCCGGAAATCGGGCCCAAAAAGCTTAAGTCGGCGGCTGGGAGCGAAGGACAAGGTCCCACATCGGAAATCTGAAGTCTTAGCCTCCTAGGATTGCCAGTATATATATGTACGCTCATGTAAATGTTAAATCCATCCCAGATCCGAGTATTAGGAGTTTTAGCAATTTAAGACTATTCAGCTTTTGCTAATTTCCCTTGTACTTTCGGAAAATATCAATAAAATCTCCCTTTTCATCTTTTTGCATTTTCGGTCCTTTAGTTCTTTATAAATAGAATTTTCGAGCCCCCATTAAATATAAGTTTTGACAGTGTGAGTTTCGGCTCTCACACCTACGTACCCCAAAATTAGGGATCAAGCCAATTCGTAGTTCGTTTTTACAGTGATTTAGTTTATCTAGTGATAATATTTCTTCAGGTGCATTGCGTTCCAAGTCCTTGGTATGGGATTTCCTTCTTTGTTTTCTAGCTCGTGTGCCCCCGGGCGGACCACCTTCGTCACTCTGTACGATCCTTCCCACTTAGCGCCTAGTTTCCCTGCGTTCGGCTCCGCAGTGTTCTGGAAAACTTTGCGGAGGACTAGGTCTCCTTCTTTAAACTTGCGGCTTCGTACGTTGGAGTTATAATACTTTGCGGCCGCTTGCTGGTAGTTTTGGATTCGAACAAGGGCTTGGTCTCGCCTTTCGTTGATGAGGTCTAGCTCGTCGAGCATCATTAGATGGTTCAGGCCTTTTTTCAGGAAAGGAGTCTTCGTCTGACTCTAGGAAAATCGAATTCGGATGGGATGACGCATTTGGTGCCGTAGACTAGTGCAAACGGTGGGACCATAGGACTCCTTCGAGCTCATCCGCCCACCGTCCTTTCTTCTCTCCAAGGCGTTTCTTCAGTCCATCGGCGATGGTCTTATTTGCAGCTTTGGCTTGTCCGTTGCCTTGTGGGTAGCGTGGTGTCGACTTGCTTAGCCTAATTTTCCACTTTTTGCAGAATCCCTTAAACCGAGCGGAGATTAATTGGGAGCCGTTGTCGGTGACGATTTCGTACGGAACTCCATGCCTGCATATAATGTTTTTCCATACGAAGTGTTCCACTTGAGCGTCCTTGATGCTGGCGTATGAGTCTGCTTCGACCCACTTTGAGAATAATCTGTCAAGACGAGTAGGAACCTCTTCTGCTTCGAGTTGTGCATTGGTCCCACGATGTCCACTGACCACCTCATGAATGGGTACGGTGCTAAGATGGACGAGAGTATTTCTGCGGGTTGGTGTATTATTGGTGCATGCCGCTGACACTTCTCTCACTTAAGGGAAAATCTTTCACAATCTTTTATCATGGTCGGCCAATAGTGTATGTGTCTCTTGATTTTGATCACGAGAGCTCTTCCCCCAGAATGGTTTCCGCAGGATCCACTGTGGACTTCTTCCATGATTATTCTTGCTTCTTCACCTTCTACGCATGTCATCAACGGTCCGGATAGCCTCCATTTGAATACGTTTCCGTCGAGCATGATGAAGCGGGCGGCCTGAGCTCTCAGCTTGCGTGCCACCCATTTTTCCTTCGGGACTTCTCCATCTAGGATGTAGGCTCGTATTGGGGCCATCCATTTGCGGTCGCAGCCATACTCTTCTTGTGGTTCTGTTGCTAGTTCCTCATCCGGAGGTTCTTCCTGTTCTTCGCCTTCCAGTTGTTGTATCAGGTTCTCCGGATGCCATCCCGAATCTGCATTTCACCGGATTCAGCTTCATGTTGTGCCGGTTTAGTTGCTCGAAACATTCCCGCAAGTGCTTCACATGGTCTTTCTCTTATAGGGACTTCACCAGCATATCGTCAATGTACACCTTCATCGTTCTTCCAAGCTGTTAGGCGAACATCTTGTTGACGAGTCTCTGATATGTTGTGCCAGCGTTCTTGAGTCCGAACGGCATCACTTTGTAGCAGTATATCCTATGATCTGTGATAAATGCGGTCTTGTCACTGTCGTCTGGGCTCATCGTGATTTTATTATATCCCGAGAATGCGTCCATGAAAGATAGCAATTTGTTCTCGGTCGTTGCTTCAACCAGTCGATCAATGTGCGGGAGCGGGAAACTATCTTTCGGGCATGCCTTATTTAGATCTGTGAAGTCGACGCAGACTCGCCATCCCTTTTTGGCAAGCCAATCGGAATACTTCACTTCCATGATGGATCCAACTTTGAGAAATCTCTCTACTTCGTCATTCACCGCTTGGGCGCGCTCTGGGCCGAGTTTTCGCCTTTTCTGCTTCACCGGTTTGAACGTTGGGTCAACGTTGAGTTCGTGGCTTGTGATTCCAATATCGATTCTGGGTATGTCTTCCGCCGCCCATGCGAATGGGCCGGCATTTTCCTTCAGGAGATTTATCAACTCTGATTTGGTCGGCTCTTCCAGGTTTGCCCCGATCTCTGTACATCTCTCCGGGTTTGCTTCGTCTATGTTTACTGAAATCACCGGCTCGCACGGGGGATCCTTATCTGTCTTCGTGGCTTCATCCATTCGTAGCTTGTGCTCGAGCTTTGCGAGTTGTCGTTCCTCTTTTGGTTTACTTGATTTCGCCTGGGCATCGGATTCAGTCACCGGTTTCCTTAATTTGTGCTCCAATAGAAGACAAACTCGTGAATCCCTTTGATGTCCCCTTATTGTTTCAACTCCATTCGGGGTCGAAAATTTCAGGCAGAGGTGAGAGGTTGACGGGATAGCTTTCATTGCGTATAGCCACGGTGTCCCCACAATTGCGTCGCAAATCCGCTGGCTGTCTACCACCGAGAACTTCGTGTCTTTCTCCACTCCTTTCGCTTTGACGGGGAGTTGAACCGTACCTATCGTCATTGTCGTCTTTTCGGAGAAACCAGTCAACGGTTTTGGATGGGTTGTGAGATGCCAGGTCTCAGTGTTCATCCCCCGAAGGGTTTCAAGGAATATGACGTTCACCGTGCCTCCCGTGTGAACCAGAACTCTCGGTATGTCATGGCCTCCAATCAAAAGACTGATGATGAGTAGCTCGTTGTGAGGATGGTCTATTTCGGCGGCTTCACCCTCTAGGAAAGTCATTGTTTGGCCGTGGTTGCCACCCGTTAAACTCCAGTCCATTGCTTCTTCGCCCATCGTCTTCTTGCTCGTATCCTCTTGTTCTTAGGGTTTAGAATATTTCTCGTCCCCACAGACGGCGCCAAACTGTGAGAGTTGAAACTAACACAATCAAAACTTATATAAATGGGGGTCCGAAAATCCTATCTTATAAGAACTTGAGGACCGAAATTGTAAAAAGATGATTATATTAAGTGATTTTTGCCAAAGTACAAGAAAACTCGCAAATGCTTAGCATCTTATATTGCGAAAGCCCTTATACTCGGATTCTGAATGAATCTCAACCTAGTACATGCATATCTTTATATACTAGGCGACCTAAGGCGTTAAAAACGCTTATTGGCGATGTGGGACTCTGCTCCTTTCTCCATCCGCCGACCTTAGTTGGTTTTGGGCCGGATCCACGGCCCAAGTCCTTAGCAGCCCGCCTCTTTGTCCAGCCTCGGTCCAATTTGCCTCCGGTTCACCTAGTCTCGGCCTTTTACTGAGATCGGATCCCTCCTTTGGTTTTATTGGTACGTGAATAGTATTTTGAGCTAAGCGGTTTCGGGTCGGATCTTCAGATAAAAATTCAGTCCCCCCATTTCTTGTGTGATCTCAGCCCGCCAGTTTCTTTTTTCGAAAACTCAGCCCGCCATTTTCTCAGTCCGCCCGTTTCTTTCTTCAAAACTCAGCCCACCACTTTCTTATCTAAACTCAGCCCGCCTATTTCTCGTATAAACTCAGTCAGCTCGTTTTCTCGTATAACTCAGTCCGCCCGTTTCTCGTTGGAGTCCAGCCCGCCGGTTTCTTTCACTAGCTCAGCCTGCCCGTTTCTTTGGGAAGTCCAGACCGCCCATTTCTTATGAGGAGAAACTGGCGGTCTGGCCATTCCTGAGAGAGAATCGGGTGGCCTGGCCGTGCTCGTAGAGAAACGGGCTGGCTGGATTGTGTATGGAGAGAAACGGGCTGGCTGGATTGTGCATGGGGAGAAACGGGCTGGCTGGATTGTGCATGGAGAGAAACTGGCTGGATTGTGCATGGGGAGAAATGGGCTGGCTGGATTGTGCATGGAGAGAAGCTGGCGGCTGGATTGTGCATGGAGAGAAACTGGCGGCTTGACCTTGCTTGGAGGAGAATCGGGCGGCCTCACTTGTCCTTGAGGAGAAAGTGGCGGCCTGACTTGTCCTAGAGGAGAGAATGTGGCGGCTTGGCCTTGCTTGGAGGAGAATCGGGCGGCTTGGCCTTGCTTGGAGGAGAATCGGGCGGCCTAACTTGATGTTCGGATAAATCTTTTGTAGTAATGTTATGTTCTCTAGTCCGTCAATCTCCGAGGAGTGGGTTTTGACCCCAACAATGGGGAAATCAGAGTTTTTATAACAAGATTATACATGAATATGTACATGTTATATTTTATTGGTATTATCCAAAACTAGATGGGCTAGTTACGGTAAAACCGATTTTTTCTTTTTGGTCGCTAATTTCTTTCTCCTATAGTTTAGTAATTAGAAATTAGTTTTACTAAACAATATACCTAAATAATCTTTTGGTATTTGTTATGATTTTATATAAATAATTGATCTGTAATTTTCTAAGCTTTGGTTGCAGTATATTAAAAAAAAAATATGCGTATTTTTGTCCAGATTAAATCGTAGGTTTATTTTTGACCACTCGCTACTTATATATTTTGTCTATTTAACGTGTCAGGACACATTGGTTAAACAAAGCAGTGATTTCGATGTTGTGACTCTGAAAAATAATGTGTTTGTTGTGATGTTATAAGTCCAAAAGACAAACAAAAAATAACAAAAAAAATCGGCAGTTGCTGGCAGTCTCTAGTACAGAGAAATTTGTAAAACCTCCATAAGCATACAATTTATATAGAAAAATTGAGCATTTTCAAAAAGGGATAGCATAACAGAAATAACGACTAAAATAAAGTAGTTTAGACTTGGTTGATGGGAAAACGACCTATTTCCCCCTCAGAACTATCATAGAGTAACAGATCCACCCAAAGTTCCAGCCTCGTCCCACGTCCCCATAGTTTCATAGTTCGAAACATATATCCCTACCGTTTCATAGTTCGAAACATATTACCACACAATACTAAAATCGAAACTAACCTCTATACAAACCGTAATCAATTGCGGTTTACTGTTTACCAGAACTAATGCTAACCAACGAAACAAAAATTAGACCGAATTAAGATTCGATTAGGATCCGAATAAATAGGTAAACCGAAATTAAAAAAAAAAAACATTTTCTATTAAAAGAGCTTTGTCGTCTTCTTTGACAAAATCCTTCGCAATTTCCACCAAGTTTACGTCAGAGTGCCTACTAACAAACAAACAAAGAAAAAAAGGTGAAAAATCAATACGAAATTAAAGCTGCATCATCACTAGGATTTGTATCAACTTACGCTTTGGCGGAGACAGAATGTTTTGCGTAGTGCAGATACTCGGAATAAAGCCAAGCGACGATCACCGGCACAATCCCGAGCACCACCGACATCTGCAATTTCCAGGGGAAAAAACAAACAAATCACTCTCCTAGTCGTAACACCTTACCAAACCAACAACGACTCAGTGTATAAGCCCTCAGTTGTCAAACGAATTAGAAATGCTAAATCAAGCAAAGATCTCAGCATAGTGGCGGAGAGTGGATCGGAGCTCAAGATCTGAAGTTCGTGGAAGGAAGCAACAGAGCGGTTTGTTTGTGGATTCGAGCTCGAGGTATGAGGTTGTGGCGGCGGAGTATCTTGGAGGAGCGGTGGTGGAGCCGCCGTGGCTGGGTTATATGAGAGAGTGGGGACCGAAGATTGTTTATGGATCGAGAACGGAGATTGAGAGGTTGAATGAGAGATTGCCGTGGATGTTGAGGTGTTGGGTTGATGCAGTGTTGAGGTACAACAAGAAGCCGACTATTACGTCCCGGGAAATCCAGACGGCGGTTAGGATTTCTTTTTTTTTTTTAATTTCTGGTTTGAATGTTTAGGTTTAATGGATTTTCTACCTAGATCATTGGTGTCTCGTTCTGGGATAAATCGATTTGTTTGGAACTGTCTTCGATTAGTGGAGATCTTTGAATGAACAGGTTTTCGTGTTAATGAATATCAATTTTCTCTGTTTATCGTTCTGCATTTCTCTGTTGTTGGGAATTTTAACTTGAGAGGACTTGCAAAGATCATGTGAATCAGATCGTTTTAATTAATTTGGAGCATTTTACTGTGAAAAAATCTGTCTATATTGGCTTTGGTTCCTCGTGCATCAAACGGATTGTTCAACAGTCTTTCTTTTAATTGCAAGGTCTCTAGCAAAAATTGTTGAAAATCTCGTGTTTTTGGATCAAAAGTGTAATCTTTCTGGGAAAATAATACAGGGGTTCAATGTTTTTTTTTTGGAGTCAAATACACAGGTTCATGGATGATCCGATTGGGGCGGGCTTTTAATTTGGTTTGGTATTAATTTGGTTTATGTGTTTTGTTGTTCGGTTTATGTCGTAAACCATTAAAATCAGTAATTGTGTGGTAATATATTTCGGACTATGAAACGGTGGAGATATATGTTTCGAACTATGAAACTATGGGGACGTGAGACGAGGCTGGAACTTTGTGTGGATCTGTTACTATATGATAGTTCCGAGGGAGAAATAGGTCGTTTTCCCTTGGTTGATTGGTGATACTTTAGTAGGTTTTGATTAACTGGATCTAATACACGTAGATACTCCCCGAGATTGAGATGCCAAATCAAATACGCTAATATTTAGATCCTCCGTGTCGATAATCTAAAACAAGGTTAACTTATGTTTGTATTGTTTAACGATATTAAGATGAGATATGTGCATCGTGGTTTGAATTACAGGATATTGATACTTATATTCAGTCACAGAATCATCGATTACCATGTTTTAGTAGCTAAATATTTCATGGTCATAATCTATTTAATTGGTTTGTAACTGTTGGCAAATTAATTTGAAAATTTTAGATTTAAAATCTTCTATTTTACCACATTTCCAATACTCCAATACAATCAACTTTTTCAAAATACTCAAAAATTTGTTTTCATAGACTTCTTTCTCTCAGAACTCTACATAATGTCACAAGCATTAATGATTTTATATGTTTTTCAGAATATTTATAGGTATGTATTTTTGCTTTATAGAGGAACATTGGTCTCTACTCTACCCCAAGACTCAAGCCACCATCTTCATCATTTCAAGCTAGCTACAAGGTAAGTAGGTAAGTGTTTGAATTCTCATATCCATGTGTTGTTTCTTTTGCAGGTTAAGACATTAGTCTTTTTTCGTTTAATTCTTTCTTTTAAGCTTTGAACTCAAGTTTTTTTTTTTTTGGATCAAAGGCGCAATGGTTAGACGCCTCGTCGTTTATTTATTCTCCATTCGAAATCCTGTTGTTTTTTGAGTCTAGTCGTAGTTTTTCTTTTGTTTGAGTCGAACCCTAGTTGGTTCTAGCCGATGGACTATTAATAAAGTCCCCCTGCGGCCGTGTATCACTCACCTTTTTGTCTAATCAATAAAACAGAACTTTCTTCAAGAAAACCCTAAGCTAAGCGCCGCTTGCTTTCTCTCTAGCCTAGTCGGAGACCAGAGCCTCCTAGTCCAAAGAAGCCGGGTTGTATCAAGGGCCTGTCACGGCCTTTGTGGTGCACTTCAATTGATACAATTTTCCCAAGGAATTTCACCTGAAGGATTGTTATGGTTGGATATAGACTGAGAACGTTACCAACACTTTGTGAGAGCTGAAACTCACACTGTCAAAACTTATAATATATGAGGGCTCGAAAATTCTATTTTAAAAGAACTCAAGGACCGAAAATGCAAAAAAGATGATTTTATTAGATAATTTTTCGGAAGTACAAGAATAGTTAGCAAAATCTGAATGGTCTTATATTGCTAAAACTCTTAATACTCGGATTTGGGATGATCTGAACCTAGTACAAGCATCTATATTTATACTAAGAGACTTAGGAGCCTAAAACTCCTGCTGGGCGATGTGGGACTTTATTCCTTCCTTCCAGCCGCCGACTTAGTCTTTTGGGCCCGATTCCCGGTCTGAAATCTTCAGCAGCCCGTCACGTAGTCTGATCCTGGTCCGGCCCGATTTTGGTGAACAGTGCCCGATGAGCAGGAAACCGTGAATAATAACCAGATGAATAGTAATTAGGGTCTCGATTAAGCGTAAATTGATTTTACGGTTAACTTTTTCTCGGGATGAATAGTGTTTTGTGAACAATACTTTAACGGCTTTTCCCGCGTGAATAGTGTTCCGAACATTTCTACGATTTCCGAGATCGAAACGCCCATTTTTTCTTTGAACCTTCAGCCGCCCGCTTCGTGCGTGATGTTCAACCGCCCGCTCTTTGCCTGATGTGCTTGGGCGGCTGACTAAGCTCCAGGGGCGGCTGGCCAAAGCTCGTGGGCTGCCGGACAATGATCGTGGGCTGCTGCCAAAACTCGGGATCCGAACGTGCAAACGTCTTGCCTTGGATCGATTCCGAGCCCAGGATTATGCTCGAAGGAAGGGTGATTGGCGGCTGGCCATGCTCGGGATAAGTCCAGCCGCCATGTCTTGATTGGAGCGTGATGGGCGGCTGAAGCTTGTTCGGGATGAGTTCAGCCGCCATGCACTGCTTGACGGGATGCTGGGCGGCTGAAGCGGGATGCTCGAGGTAACTTCAGCCGCCATGCCTTTCTTGGAGCATGATGGGCGGCTGAAGCATGCTCGGGATGAGTTCAGCCGCCATGCACTGCTTGACGAGATGCTGGGCGGCTGAAGCATTGCTCGGGATGAGTTCAGCCGCCATGCACTGCTTGACGGGATGCTGGGCGGCTGAATAATTGCTCGGGATAAGTTCAGCCGCCATGCATTGCTTGACGGGATGCTGGGTGGCTGAAGAATTGCTCGGGATAAGTTCAGCCGCCATGCACTGATTGAAGCATGGTGATGGGCGGCTGAAACAATCCTCGGGATGAGTTCAGCCGCCATGCACTGCTTGACGAGATGCTGGGCGGCTGAAGCATTGCTCGGGATGAGTTCAACCGCCATGCACTGCTTGACGTGATGCTGGACGGCTGAAGAATTGCTCGGGATAAGTTCACCCTCCAGGCACTGATTGAAGCATGGTGATGGGCGGCTGAAACAATGCTCGGGATGAGTTCAGCCGCCGTGTCTTAATGCAAAGATGCTGGGCGACTGGAGCTTGCTTCGGGACAAGTCCAGCCGCCAAGGTTTGGTGAAGAGGTGTGGGTGGCTGGAACTTGGTTCGGGACAAGTCCAGACGTTCGTTCTTGATCTTGAGTTCTCGTTCTATCAATCTCTGAGCAGGGGATTTTGACCCCAACAGTTAGCCCCCCAGCTCTTTGCTTTCGTAGTCCGAGGCAATGAGTTTCTAGCCGAGATTTATCGGGATTGATGGAACTGGAAGGAAACTAGTTTTTCCATTCACCCGTTCATCCATTCTGTGATGTCCCATTGTGGGAATTCGTGTTGTTTTTGCTATATCATGGGATGGTTTCTCCTTCATTTTTCACAACTTCACTTCTCTCTTCAAGTTTTCTTTTGAAAAAATTTCTAAGTATTGTTTTCCTTTGTTTGATATGGCTGGGCGATCATGAACTCCTCTTGAGTTTGACTTAGACGCGATGTTGGCCTGTCCTATCGAATTCGATGACTGTCCGGAACAAGACGCGGGACTTGTGGGCGATCTAGTTTGCGGCTGGTGAGAACGCCATCCCACAAGCAGCGTCTGGCCCGAAGGCGTGCCGCAATGGGTGCCTTGTCTCGATATCGTTCAACAAACGGCGTCTGGCTTTGCTGGTTCCCCTCAAGTTAGTGTTAATGGTGTTCGCAGTGTCTGGACTCCTCCGCGGTGCGAAGAAGAGACTGGCGGCTGGCGTCCATGGGCGTCTAGGGCTCAGGTACCCTTCGGATATCGTAATGCTTTGCTCGATGTTATTCAGCCGGAAGAGGCGGAAGTAAAGCTCGAGTACAACTCCGCGGCAGCATGTGTTGGGGTCAAAACCCACTCCTCGGAGATTGACGGACTAAAGAACATAACGTTACTACAAAAGACAAGCCAGGCCGCCGGATTCTCTCCTTGAACATCCCAGGCCACCACATTCTTCTCTAGGACAAGCCAGGCCGCCGAATTCTCTCCTTGAACATCCCAGGCTGCCACATTCTCCACTAGGACAAGCCAGGCCGCCGGATTCTCTCCTTGAACATCCCAGGCCGCCACATTCTCTCCATGAAAAATCCAGCCAGCCAGTTTCTTTCCATGCACAATCCAGCCAGCCTGTTTCTTTCTTCATGCACAATCCAGCCCGCCCGTTTCTCTCCGTGCACAATCCAGCCAGCCTGTTTCTCTTCATGCACAATCCAGCCAGCCCGTTTCTCTCCATGCACAATCCATCCAGCCCGTTTCTCTACATGCACGGCCAGGCCGCCCAATTCTCTCTCTGGAATGGCCAGACCGCCAGTTTCTCCTCATGAGAAACAGGCGAGCTGGACTTCCCAAATAAACGGGCGAGCTGGGCTAGCGAAAGAAACCGGCGGGCTATACTCCAACGAGAAACAGGCGGACTGAGTTATACGAGAAAACGGGCTGACTGAGTTTATACGAGAAATAGGTGTACTAAGTTTGGATAAGAAAGTGGCGGGCTGAGTTTTGAAGAAAGAAACGGGCGCACTGAGAAACTGGTGGGCTGAGATCAGATGAGAAACGGGCGGACTGAGATCAGATGAGAAACGGGCGGACTGAATTTTTATCCGAAGATCCGACCCGAAACCGCTTTGCTCAAAATACTATTCACATACCAATCAAACCAAAGAAGGGATTCGATCTCAGTAAAAGGCCGAGACTAGGTGAACCGGAGGCAAATTGGACCGAGGCTGGACAAAGAGGCGGGCTGCTAAGGACTTGGGCCGTGGATTGGGCCCAAGCAAACTAAGGTCGGCGGATGGAGAAAGGTGCAGAGTCCCACATCGCCCAGAAGTGCTTTTAACGCCTTAAGTCGCCTAGTATATATAGATATGCATGTACTAGGTTGAAATTCATTCAGAATCTGAGTATAAGGGCTTTCGCAATATAAGACGCTAAGCATTTGCGAGTTTTCTTGTACTTTGGCAAAAACCACTTAATAAAATCATCTTTTTACAGTTTCGGTCCTCAAGTTCTTATAAGATAGGATTTTCGAACCCCTATTTATATAAGTTTTCGATTGTGTTAGTTTCGACTCTCACAGTTTGGCACCGTCTATGGGGACGCAAAATATTCTAAACCCTAAGAACAAGAGGATACGAGAAAGAAGATGATGGCCGAAGAAGCAATGGACTGGAGTTTAATGGGTGGCAACCGCGGCCAAGCAATGCTTTCCGAGAGGGTGAAGCCGCCGAAATAGACCATCCTCACAACGATCTACTCATCATCAGTCTTTCGATTGGAGGGCATGACATACCGAGAGTTCTGGTTGACACGGGAGGCACGGTGAACGTCATGTTCCTTGAAACCTTCGGGGGATGAACACTGGGACCTGGCATCTCACAGCCCATCCAAAACCGTTGACTGGTTTCTCCGGAAAGACGACAATGACAAGAGGTACGGTCCAACTCCCCGTCAAAGCAAAATGAGTGGAGAAAGACACGATGTTCACGGTGGTAGACAGCCAGCGGATTTGCGACGCAATTATGGGGACACCGTGGCTAAACGTGATGAAAGCTATCCCGTCAACTTATCACCTCTGCCTGAAGTTTCCGACCCTGAATGGAGTTGAAACAATATGGGGACATCAAAGGGATTCACAAGCTTACCTTCTAGTGGAGCACAAATTAAGGAAACCGGTGACTGAATCCGATGCCCAGACGAAATCAAGTAAAACAAAGGAGGAACGACAACTCGCGAAGCTCGAGCACAAGCTACAAATGGAGGAAGCCAGGAAGACGGATAAGGATCCCCTGCGCGAGCCGGTGATTTCAGTAAACATAGACGAAGCAAACCCGAAACGGTGTACGGAGATCGAAGCAAACCTGGAAGAACCAATAAAATCGGAGTTGATCACTCTCCTAAAGGAAAACGCCAGCGCATTCGCATGGGCAGCGGAGGACATGCCCGAGATTGACATCGGAATAACAAGCCACAAACTCAACGTAGACCCGACATTCAAGCCGGTGAAGCAGAAGAGACGAACACTCAGCCTGGAGCGCGCCCAAGCGGTGAACGATGAAGTGGAGAGATTGCTCAAAGTCGGATCCATCATGGAGGTGAAGTACCCCGATTGGCTTGCCAACCCGGTGGTAATGAAGAAAAAGAACGGGAAGTGGCGTGTCTGCGTCGACTTCAGAGATCTAAATAAGGCATGCCCGAAAGATAGTTTCTCGCTCCCGCACATTGATCGACTGGTTGAAGCAACGACCGGGAACAAATTGCTATCTTTCATGGACGCATTCTCAGGATATAATCAAATCATGATGAGCCCAGAAGACCTAGACAAGACCGTGTTTGTCACGGATTGCGGGATATACTGCTACAAAGTGAAGCCGTTCGGACTCAAGAACGCTGGCGCAACATATCAGAGACTCGTCAACAAGATGTTCGCCGAGCAGCTTGGAAGAACGATGGAGGTTTACATTGACGATATGCTGGTGAAGTCCCTAGAACAGAAAGACCATGTGAAGCACTTGCGGGAATGTTTCGAGCAACTAAACCGGCACAACATGAAGCAAAATCCGGCGAAATGCAGATTCGGGGTGGCGTCCGGAGAATTCCTCGGCTACCTTGTGACGCATCGCGGGATATAGGCAAACCCAAAGCAAATCAACGCCTTGATAGAGATGGCCTCACCAAGAACAAAAAGGGAGATCCAAAGATTGACAAGACGAGTCGCGACACTAAACAGATTTATCTCAAGATCAACGGACAAATGCTTGCCTTTCTACGACACCCTCAGGGGAAACAAGAAGTTTGAATGGACGGAGAAGTGCGAGAAAGCTTTCCAAGAATTGAAGAAGTACCTGGCGAATCCACCCATCCTGTAAAAACCAATCGAAGGGGAACCCTTGTTTTCGTACACAGCGGTTTCGTCAACAGCAGTAAGCGGAGTACTTATAAGAGAGGACCGCGGCGAGCAAAAACCAATCTTCTACCTGAGTCAGACCTTGATGGATGCAGAGACTCGATATCCGTTGACGGAGAAAGCGGCCTTGGTGGTGGTGATGTCAGCTCGGAAGTTGCGGCCATACTTCCAGTCACACACAATCGTCATACTTACAACTTTCCCCCTCAGAACGATCCTGCACAGCACGAGCCAGTCAGGACGGTTAGCAAAATTGGCGGTTGAGCTAAGCGAGTACGATATCAATTACCGGAGTAGAACGTGAGCCAAATCTCAAGTTCTAGCAGACTTCTTGATCGAATTACCAACCGTTGGTATTGAGGAGCCAACTCCAAACTCAGTTTGGACACTTCATGCAGACGGGTCATCATCCAAACAAGGTTCGGGAGTTGGGGTGCGGTTAACATCGCCCACCGGAGAAATCTTGGAGCAGTCATTCCGATTACTCTTCAACGCCTCCAACAACGAAGCAGAATACGAAGCCCTGATCGCAGGACTGAGACTGGCACTTGGCCTCAAGATCCAAAACCTCCGAGCTTACTGTGACTCCCAGCTTGTAGCGAACCAATTCAATGGAGAATATGAAGTGAGGGATGACCGGATGGAATCGTATCTGAAAATTGTCCAAGACTTGGCGAAACAATTCGAGAAGTTCGAACTCACGAGTATCCCACGAGGAGAGAACGCTCCAGCCGATGCACTAGCCGCCCTGGCATCGACATCAACCCTGGGAGAAAGACGAGTCATCCCGGTCGAGTTCATCGAACAACCAAGCATCGATCCACCTCAAGTCGCGAACCTGATACAACAGCCGGAAGGCGAAGAAGAGGAAGAACCTCCCGAAGAAGAACTAGCAACAGAAAAGAAGAGTGTGGCTGCGACCGCAAATGGATGGCCCCAATACGAGCCCACATCCTAGATGGAGAATTCCCGAAGGAAAAATGGGCGGCACGCAAGCTGAGAGCTCAGGCCGCCCGCTTCATCATGCTCTACGGAAAAGTATTCAAGTGGAGGCCCGTATCTTCTTCGGCCGTTCCGAGACTTTCTAACGTTATCCTGTTTCCGAGTTCTCCGGCAAAAATTTTTTCCGCGAGCCTTCTCCCGATTGTCCTACAGTTTTCGGTCGAGTGGCCTTTGGCTTTATGAAAAGTTTAGAAGGCGTTTTTGTCATATCCCAAACGGGTCCGCGAATTCCACAATCCTCTGCTGCGTCCGTCAAATGGTCTCTCGGGGTTTATCTGATAATTGTGCGCTCCAACCACGTTGGGTTGCTCAGCTCTTCCGTTTCGTCTACTCCTCCTCTCGTTCGGAATATTAGAATGTTGCGCCGAACCTTCGGCGACCAACTTTGATGATTGGTGCTTTCCGGCCGGGGCCCTCATGTCTTCCTCGTAGATTACGAAGTTAGAAGCTAGAAGACTTTAGTAAGGATTTCTTCAAGGCGTTTATCGCGGCACCATCGCTTAGTCCGTCGATCCTGGACACAATCACCTTGAACCTTTCGATAAAACCTCGAAGGCTCTCTTCCGGTCCTTGTGACAGCGAGTAGAGATCCGCATCAGATGTTGACTGGCTGATGAACAGCGAGTAGTGCTTCAAGAAAGCTGACGATAACTGCTCGAAGTCATTGACCGAGTCCCTCTCCAGCCGCGAGAACCATGACAGGGCCGCCCCCTTTAGTGTTCTACGAACAGGAGGCAGAATCCAGCGTCCTTTTCGTCGGGTTTGAACTTGGTCCGGTTCATCGCTATATGGAAGGCCGTCATGTGGGCCTTCGGATTCGTTGTCTCGTCGTAAAAAGGGATTCGAACCTTGCCTGGATCCGGGACTCTGACGTTGGTGATATTCGAGGTGAACGGCATCCTTTGGGTCTCCTCCAAAACAATGCTGGGGATGAGTTCAGCTGCCGTGTCTTGATGCAAAGATGCTGGGCGACTAGAGCTTTTTTCGGGACAAGTCCAGCCGCCAAGGTTTGGTGAAGAGGTGTGGGCGGCTGGAACTTGGTTCGGGACAAGTCGAGCCTTTCGTTCTTGATCTTGAGTTCTCGTTCTATCAATCTCCGAGGAGGGGATTTTGACCCCAACACACTTCACAGAACTAGATGAATCGATAGGTCTCACAACGGTTGCGGATTTTCCCTTGATATTCCAACTCCAACTATCCTAGGATATGACTCACCTAGACAATAGAAGAAGGGTGTTGATCGGATATGACACACCAAACAACAGGATTGTTCAAGAAGAACAGTTGAGAATCTCCCTCAAAGGAGTTTTCGTAAACGAAAAGATAAAAGGGAATAACTTGTGTTTGATCAAATGAGTTTCAAAATACATATAGAGAATGATGTTTGAGTTTCTTGGAATAAAGATTAAACTTAAATGAAAATGATAGCTTGACTCTTCGGTTGAAGAAAAGGAGTCTTGGCCTTTGAAAAGTCTGGTGTTTGTGAAATTGATCCGTCCTTAGGAAGAGCTTCCTTAATCCTTGTTCTGACTTCCTATAAAGTCGATTTGGGAAGGCCTTCCTGAGTTCGAACATTCTCCTCCTAAATCCCGCAATTGTGAAGGGCTTCCTGAATATTCTTTGAATCTTACTAAAGTCACGAGTTGCACTTCTTCCTTCACATGGTTGGATTGGTCCTTGGTTGATCTGAGCAACTGGTTCAGTTCTTGAGCGAGTTGTCTGGTCTGGGCCTGGGTCATAGCTCCAGCTGGTACATGCAATGCATCCACTACTATAATCTCTTTCTCTTCCATTTCCTGTTCTAGCCCTTCCTCAGCTACAAGCTTAGCTACTTGTTCCTTTCTTGGTTGGTTCAATTCTGTCATGCTTTCCATGATTGTATCATCCCCTCCCTCTTGAAAGGGATTTGCCCTCAAATCCAATTCATCTGCAAGAAAAGGGATTAAATCAGCTATGTTAAAACTTGAACTCACATTGTACTTACCTTTGAGATCCACTTGGTAAGCATTGTCATTGATCTTTCCCACGATTGTGAATGGTCCATCCACTCTTGGCATTAGTTTGGACTTCCTCTCATTAGGGAACAGGTCTTTCCTCAAATAAATCGAAACCATATCTCCCACCTCAAAGACAGCCTTGCGCTGGTTCTTGTTGGCATTCTTAGCATAGTGCTTAGTCCTCTCCTCAATGTTCTGTCTAGCCTTCTCATGAGTCTGCTTAACAAGTTTATCTTTCTTTTCCTCATCCAATCTTGTCCTTTCACTCAAAGGTAAAGAGATTAAAACCATAGGAGATAAGGGATTAAAGCCATATACGATTTGAAATGGGGAGTACTTAGTAGCTGAATGAAGCAAATGGTTATAAGCAAACTCAACATGTGGTAAACTCTCCTCCCAAGTCCTAAGATTCTTTTTAGCAATGGCCCTCAACATAGCAGACAAGGTTCTTTTCACGATTTCAGATTGACCATCACTTTGAGGGTGACAAGTAGTTGAAAACAACAGCTTTGTTCCTAGCTTCGCCCATAAGGTTTTCCAAAAGTGACTCAAGAACTTGGTATCCCTATCTGAAACAATAGTCTTAGGCATGTCATGCAATCAGATTATATCCCTAAAGAACAAATCAGCCATGTGAACAGCATCATCCGTTTTGTGGCAAGGAACAAAGTTTGCCATCTTAGAGAACCTATGTACAATTACAAGTATTAAATCCTTTCCTGTTCTAGTCCTAGGCAATCCAAGCACAAAATCCATATAGATATCGGTCCAAGGGTGAGTAAGAATAGGCAAAGGAGTGTACATACCTGTAGATTGTGCTTTGGCTTTAGATCGCTGGCATGTCTTACATCGAGCACACACCTTCTCGACATCCTTCTTTAGGTTCGGATTCCTGCATGATCTTAAGTGTCTTGTCTACTCCAAAATGCCCCATAAGGCCACCTCCATGAGCTTCCATAACAAGCAAACTTCTCAAATAACAATTAGGAACACACATGCGGTTTGCATAGAATAAAAATCCTTTATGCCTAAAGTATTTGCCAAATGCAAACTTAGAACTAGCTAGGTACGGTTCTTTGAAATCTGGGTCAGTTTCATACAACTCTTTGATTTGTTCAAAACCAAGTACTTTAGCATTTAAAGTCGTGATCAATGCACACCTTCTAGATAAGGCATCAGCAACAATGTTTTCCTTGCCTTTCTTGTACTTAATGACATAAGGAAACGTTTTATGGAATTCTACCCATCTGGTGTCTCTTGTTGAGCTTTTTCTGTCCCTTCAAGTGCTTGAGAGTCTCATGATCAGTGTGAACCACGAATTCCTTTGGCCATAAGTAGTGTTGCCATGTTTGCAAAGCATTCACCAAGGCATACAGCTCCTTGTCATAGGTTGGATAGTTTAATGTGGCTCCACCAAGCTTTGCACTGAAGTAGGCAATAGGCTTTCCATCCTGCATCAACACAGCACCAATTCCCACGCATGAGGCATCACATTCAATCTCAAATTTCTTAAGGAAATCAGGTAAAATAAGCAAATGTGCATTAGTGAACTTCCCTTTCAGCGTTTGGAATGAGTCTTCTTGAGCTTGTTCCCACTTGAATCCTACAGTTTTCTTGATAACTTCAGCGAGGGGAGCAGCTATAGTACTGAAGTCTTTCACATATCTTCTATAAAATCCAGCAAGTCCATGGAAACTTCTGACTTCACTCACGGTTGTGTGGCTGGGCTAATCTCTGATTGCTTTTACCTTCTCTTCATCAACTCTGATGCCTTCTGCTCCTACAACAAAACCCAAAAACACGAGCTTATTTGTCCCAAAAGCGCATTTCTTAAAGTTTGCATACAACTATTCCTTTCTAAGCACATCTAGAACCGATCTCAGGTGGTGTACATGTTCATTAAGACTCTGCTATATATCAGAATATCATCAAAGTACAAAAACACAAATTCGCCTATGAAAGCTCTCAAAACATGGTTCATTAACCTCATGAAAGTACTAGGTGTATTTGTTAGCCCAAATGGAAAAACTAACCACTCATACAATCCTAGCTTAGTTTTGAAAGAAGTTTTTCATTCATCCTCTTCCTTCATTCATCCCCTTCCTTCATTCTAATATGATGATATCCATTTTTTAAATCAATCTTAGAGATGATAACCAATCCATGTAACTCATCTAGCATATCATCAAGTCTAGGAATAGGATGTTTGTACTTAATTGTTATTTTGTTGATGGCTCTGCAGTCAACACACATCCTCCAACTTCCATCCTTCTTAGGCACCAAAAGAACAGGAACCGCACATGGGCTTAGACTTTCTCGGATGAATCTTTTCTTCATGAGCCCATTGATCTGCTTTTGAAGCTCCTTAGTCTCCACGGGGTTTCTCCTATAGGCTGGCCTGTTTGGTAAAGACGATCCTGGAAAAACGTCAATCTGATGTTCTATACCTCGAAGAGGACGCAAACCAACCGGGTTTTCTTCAGGGAAAACGTCACTAAATCCTGCAAAAGTTGGTTCAAATCACTTGGAGTCTCCAGTGCAATGCCAGAAGAGGTTAGTAAGTTTCTGTTGTAGATAAGCAACATCATATATTGTTTAGAAAACAAAGGTTTCTTATCTCCACCAGGTTTAATGAAAAAGTTAGGACGAATTATCTGAGATTTAAGAAGGGTTTCCTTAATGTCGTGATATAGACGTCTTAACTGAGTCTTAGGAAAGGCTTCCTTACTGTTGCTTTCTTTAGCCGGTTTGATCTCTTCTTTCCCCCTAGCTTTATCTCGGCTCTGTTTCAGCTGAACTTGGTCTTCTTGCACTTCACGTGGTGACAAAGGAACCAGGGTGATCTTCTTACCTAAAGGAGTACCGGTTTAGGATGCCATCATGCATCACTTTGTTGTCAAATTGCCAAGGCCTACCTAGCAAGATGTGTCCGGCTTCCATAGGCAAAATATCACACAATCTCACTTTCATACCGCTCAATAGTCAGAGCAAGCTTGACCTGTTGATTCACTTGCATCTCGCCTTCTTCACTAAGCCATTCAAGCTTGTATGGTTTCGGATGGGGACAGGCTTTGAGTCCAAGCTTCTTGACATATGTTTCACTAGCCACATTTGTACAGCTCTCACCATCTATGATCAGTATGCAGACCTTGCTTGGATGATACATCTAGTATGAAAGAGATTTTTATTTGAGCTTTCTCATCCAACTTGGTCTGAACACTTAGAGATCGCCTGGTCACTAAAAACTTTCCTTGTGCTGGATAGTCCACTGACTCTTCATCCTCTGCTTCATCATAGATCGGTTTTGTCTCTTCTTTATATTCGATCTCTCCACTTTCCCTTAGGATCATAACTCGGTTGTTTGGACATTTGTTGGCATAATGACCCATTCCTTGGCATTTGAAACAAGATCTTCATCGGTATCAGCTTTGAGCATGAGATTCTCCATCTCTTGGTAGTACTCTTCAACACTCTTGCTACCTTGTGTCAAACGCCTTAGTTTTTGATGTAGATCCCTAAGGTAACGACTAGGCACAAATCGCTTCCTCATCAATGTTGCCATCTCTTCCCACGAACTGATATGATCTTCTCCAGCTCTTCTCCTGTTAGTCACAAGTTGATCTCATCAATCAATAGCATAGCCATTGAATTGAGTTGCAGCCAAACTTACCTTCTTTAATTCTGAATAGTTGTGGCAATAAAAAATGAGGTCAACCTTTCTTTCCCATTCGAGGAAAGCATCTGGGTCGTTCTTCCTAAAGAACTGATGAGGGATTTTTAATTTCAAACTTCTCAGATTGTCATCATTTCGTCTAGCCTCATCAGCAAAAGGATTATCGGATCTCCTTCCAAGGATTGGTTGCCTTTTGGTTGGCCTCCTTACGCTGCTACGTCCAGAAGAAGAGTCTCCTTCATCCTCATGAATCGTTTGGGAGTTGGTTCTGGTTCTCCTTTTAGGCATGGATGCTTACCCAGATTGTAGATCCACTTGAATTCGATCATGCCTATCATGTATGTCCTCCATTCCTGCAGTTAATAAACGTTTAAGATCACCAGTTAGTGCTCTCATTTGGATATTGGACAAGTCATTTGTGAGAGCCGAAACTCACACTGTCAAAACTTATATTTTATGGGGGCTCGAAAATTATATTTTAAAGAACCAAAGGACCGAAAATGTAAAAAGAGAGATTTTATTGATGATTTCCGAAAGTACAAGAATAAATAGCAAAAGCTGAAAAGTATTATATTGCTAAAACTCCTAATACTCGGATTTGGGATGGATTTAACCCTTACATGAGCATACATATATATACTGACAATCCTATGGTGCTAAGACTTCAGATTTTCGATGTGAGACTTTGTCCTTTCTTCCCAGCAGCCGACCTAACCTTTTGGGCCCGATATCCGGCCTGAGAATATTCCATGATCCGTCTGCGCGCTCTGATCCAAATCTGGCCCGCCGATGAATAGTATTCCGAACGTTTTACGACTCTTGAGATTTGAGCCGACCCTGAATGGAGTTGAAACAATATGGGGACATCAAAGGGATTCACGAGCTTACCTTCTAGTGGAGCACAAATTAAGGAAACCGGTGACTGAATCCGATGCCCAGACGAAATCAAGTAAAACAAAGGAGGAACGACAACTCGCGAAGCTCGAGCACAAGCTACAAATGGAGGAAGCCAGGAAGACGGATAAGGATCCCCCGCGCGAGCTGGTGATTTCGGTAAACATAGACGCAGCAAACCCGAAACGGTGTACGGAGATCGAAGCAAACCTGGAAGAACCAATAAAATCGGAGTTGATCACTCTCCTAAAGGAAAACGCCAGCGCATTCGAATGGGCAGCGGAGGACATGCCCGAGATTGACATAGGAATAACAAGCCACAAACTCAACGTAGACCCGACATTCAAGCCGGTGAAGCAGAAGAGACGAACACTCAGCCTGGAGCACGCCCAAGCAGTGAACGATGAAGTGGAGAGATTGCTCAAAGTCGGATCCATCATGGAGGTGAAGTACCCCGATTGGCTTGCCAACCCGGTGGTAGTGAAGAAAAAGAACGGAAAGTGGCGTGTCTGCGTTGACTTCAGAGATCTAAATAAGGCATGCCCGAAAGATAGTTTCTCGCTCCCGCACATTGATCGACTGGTTGAAGCAACGACCGGGAACAAATTGCTATCTTTCAAGGACACATTCTCAGGATATAATCAAATCATGATGAGCCCAGAAGACCTAGACAATACCGCGTTTATCATGGATCGCGGGATATACTGCTACAAAGTGAAGCCGTTCGGACTCAAGAACGCTGGCGCAACATATCAGAGACTCGTCAACAAGATGTTCGCCGAGCAGCTTGGAAGAACGATGGAGGTTTACATTGACGATATTCTGGTGAAGTTCCTAGAATAGAAAGACCATGTGAAGCACTTGCGGGAATGTTTCGAGCAACTAAACCGGCACAACATGAAGCAAAATCCGGCGAAATGCAGATTCGGGGTGGCGTCCGGAGAATTCCTCGGCTACCTTGTGACGCATCGCGGGATATAGGCAAACCCAAAGCAAATCAACGCCTTGATAGAGATGGCCTCACCAAGAACAAAAAGGGAGATCCAAAGATTGACAAGACGAGTCGCGACACTAAACAGATTTATCTCAAGATCAACGGACAAATGCTTGCCTTTCTACGATACCCTCAGGGGAAACAAGAAGTTTGAATGGACGGAGAAGTGCAGAGAAAGCTTTCCAAGAATTGAAGAAGTACCTGGCGAATCCACCCATCCTGTAAAAACCAATCGAAGGAGAACCCTTGTTTTCGTACACAGCGGTTTCGTCAACAGCAGTAAGCGGAGTACTTATAAGAGAGAACCGCGGCGAGCAAAAACCAATCTTCTACGTGAGTCAGACCTTGATGGATGCAGAGACTCGATACCCGTTGACGGAGAAAGCGGCCTTGGTGGTGGTGATGTCAGCTCGGAAGTAGCGGCCATACTTCCAGTCACACACAATCATCATACTTACAACTTTCCCCCTCAGAACGATCCTACACAGCACGAGCCAGTCAGGACGGTTAGCAAAATTGGCGGTTGAGCTAAGCGAGTACGATATCAATTACCGGAGTAGAACGTGAGCCAAATCTCAAGTTCTAGCAGACTTCTTGATCGAATTACCAACCGTAGGTATTGAGGAGCCAACTCCAAACTCAGTTTGGACACTTCATGCAGACGGGTCATCATCCAAACAAGGTTCGGGAGTTGGGGTGCGGTTAACATCGCCCACCGGAGAAATCTTGGAGCAGTCATTCCGATTACTCTTCAACGCCTCCAAAACGAAGCAGAATACGAAGCCCTGAGTCGCAGGACTGAGACTGGCACTTGGCCTCAAGATCCAAAACCTCCGAGCTTACTGTGACTCCCAGCTTGTAGCGAACCAATTCAATGGAGAATATGAAGTGAGGGATGACCGGATGGAATCGTATCTGAAAATTGTCCAAGACTTGGCGAAACAATTCGAGAATTTCGAACTCACGAGTATCCCACGAGGAGAGAACGCTCCAGCCGATGCACTAGCCGCCCTGGCATCGACATCAACCCTGGGAGAAAGACGAGTCATCCCCGTCGAGTTCATCGAACAACCAAGCATCGATCCACCTCAAGTCGCGAACCTGATACAACAGCCGGAAGGCGAAGAAGAGGAAGAACCTCCCGAAGAAGAACTAGCAACAGAACCACAAGAAGAGTGTGGCTGCGACCGCAAATGGATGGCCCGAATACGAGCCTACATCCTAGATGGAGAAGTCCCTAAGAAAAAATGGGCGGCACGCAAACTGAGAGCTCAGGCCGCCCGCTTCATCATGCTCTACGGAAAAGTATTCAAGTGGAGGCCCGTATCTTCTTCGGCCGTTCCGAGACTTTCTAACGTTATCCTGTTTCCGAGTTCTCCGGCAAAAAAATTTTCCGCGAGCCTTCTCCCGATTGTCCTACAGTTTTCGGTCGAGTGGCCTTTGGCTTTATGAAAAGTGCAGAAGGCGTTTTTGTCATATCCCAAACGGGTCCGCGAATTCCACGATCCTCTGCTGCGTCCGTCAAATGGTCTCTCGGGGTTTATCTGATAATTGTGCGCTCCAACCACGTTGGGTTGCTCAGCTCTTCCGTTTCGTCTACTCCTCCTCTCGTTCGGAATATTAGAATGTTACGCCGAACCTTTGGCGACCAACTTTGATGATTGGTGCTTTCCGGCCGGGCCCTCATGTCTTCCTCGTAGATTATGAAGTTAGAAGATAGAAGACTTTAGTAAGGATTTCTGCAAGGCGTTTATCGCGGCACCATCGCTTAGTCCGTCGATCCTGGACACAATCACCTTGAACCTTTCGATAAAACCTCGAAGGCTCTCTTCCGGTCCTTGTGACAGCGAGTAGAGATCCGCATCGGATGTTGACTGGCTGATGAACAGCGAGTAGTGCTTCAAGAAAGCTAACGATAACTGCTCGAAGTCATTGACCGAGTCCCTCTCCAGCCGCGAGAACCATGACAGGGCCGCCCCCTTTAGTGTTCTACGAACAGGAGGCAGAATCCAGCGTCCTTTTCGTCGGGTTTGAACTTGGTCCGGTTCATCGCTATATGGAAGGCTGTCATGTGGGCCTTCGGATTCGTTGTCCCGTCATAAAAAGGGATTCGAATCTTGCCAGGATCCGAGACTCTGACGTTGGTGATCTTCGAGGTGAACGGGATCCTTTGGGTCTCCTCCAAAACTCGGTCAATTTCGGGAACTGAGCTGGTCGCTTTATGGACCTGCGATCATACTTCCTTCATTTGACTCGCCGTGAATTCCAGTCGGGCACGGAGTTCGTCCATCTCGCTTCTTCGGATAGCGGATCGGTTCCCTCGGTTCGCCCGCTCCACTATCTCTTGCTCCCTTATCCAGCGAAGCTCTTCTTCGTCCGCCGTCAGGTCTCCATCTTCGTCGTCGGTCTCGCTTTCTTCTTGACCGGCTATGTTTCCAGCGTCCTCTCCGTCTGCGCCGTTAGTCACCGTCGAAGCTGGCTGTTCGGCGGTCCGCCTAGTCGCACTTTTTCGGTGCAAAGGAGGCGGTGCCGACAGTTCTCTCCTCGTTCCGATGGGAGTCTGCTCGTTGGGGTTCTGCCTCCCCGATGTATCAGCTCGCGGGGTGAAATTGAGGCGTCTTGCTCCGAAAGTCCGGGGGCCACACACCAGCTCTTGGGAAGCCGCTCTCTCCTGTGCAGCCGCTCTTTCTTGTCTGTTTTGTCGCTCTGCGAGTTTGGCTATCATGTTTCTTAACTCACCGATGGCCGAGATATCCTGGGCTAGCCCGGAGGGATCGGCACCGGTTGCTTCCATTATGACAGGGTCTCCGGTTGGCATTCCGAATCTGGTAGCACGTTAGCGGGGATCCCGGCCGTCCCGGTTCCGACTGCTCTAGCTGCGGATGTTCCGGGGGCATTCGTTCCGGTTCCGGCCGCGGATGTACCGATGGCGGGAGCTCCTGTTCCGGCTGCTCCCGTGGTGGCTGGTCCGACCGGTTGGTTGATGATATCGTCGGTTCTTCTGGTCATCGTCTTCTTTCCGTATCCTCTCGTTCTAAGAGTTAAGAACATTTCTCGTCCCCACAGACGGCGAAAAACTGTGAGAGTCGAAACTCACACTGTCAAAACTTATAATTTATGGGGGCTCGAAAATTTTATTTTAAAAGAACTCAAGAACCGAAAATGCAAAAAGATGATTTATTAGATAATATTTCGGAAGTACAAGAATAATTATCAAAAGCTGAAAAGTCTTATATTGCTAAAACTCTTAATACTCGGATTTGGGATGATCTGCACCTAGTACAAGCATCTATATTTATACTAAGAGACCTAGGAGGGTAAAACACCTTCTGGGTGATGTGGGACTTTATTCCTTCCTTCCAGCCGCCGACTTAGTCTTTTGGGCCCGATTCCCAGCCCGAAATCTTCAGCAGTCTGTCACGTAGTCTGATCCTGGTCCGGCCCGATTTTGGTGAACAGTGTCCGATGAACAGTAATTCGGGTCTCCATTAAGCGTAAATTGATTTTTCGGTTAACTTTTCCTCGGGATGAATAGTGTTTTGTGAACAATGTTTTACCGGTTTTTCCCGTGTGAATAGTGTTCCGAAAATTTCTACGATTTCCGAGATCGAAACGCCCATTTTTTCTTTGAACCTTCAGCCGCTCGCTTCGTGCGTGATGTTCAGCCGCTCGCTCTTTGCCTGATGTGCTTGGGCGGCTGATTAAGGTCCACGGGCGGCTGGCCAAAGCTCGTGGGCTGCTGGCTAAAACTAGGGATCAGAACATGCAAACGTCTTGCCTTGGATCGATTCCAAGCTCGGGATTATGCTCGAAGGAAGGGTCATGGGTGGCTGGCCATGCTCGGAATAAGTCCAGCCGCCATGTCTTGATTGGAGCGTGATGGGCGGCTGAAGCATGCTCAGGGTGAATTCAGCCGCCATGCACTGCTTGACGGGATGCTGGGCGGCTGAAGCGGGACGTTCGACATAAGTTCAGCCGCCATGCCTTGCTTGGAGCGTGATGGGCAGATGAAGCATGCTTGGGATGAGTTCAGCCACCATGCACTGCTTGACGAGATGCTGGGCAGCTGAAGCATTGCTCGGGATGAGTTCAGCCGCCATGCACTGCTTGACGGGATGCTGGGCGGCTGAAGAATTGCTCGGGATAAGTTCAGCCGCCATGCATTGCTTGACGGGATGATGGGCGGCTGAAGAATTGCTCGAGATAAGTTCAGCCGCCAATGCAATGATTGAAGCATGGTGATGGGCGGCTGAAACAATGCTTGGGATGAGTTCAGCCGCCATGCACAGCTTGACGAGATGCTGGGCGGCTGAAGCATTGCTCGGGATGAGTTCAGCCGCCATGCACTGCTTGGCGGGATGCTGGGCGGCTGAAGAATTGCTCGGGATAAGTTCAGCCGCCATGCACTGACTGAAGCATGGTGATGGGCGGCTGAAACAATGCTCGGGATGAGTTCAGCCGCCATGCACTGCTTGACGAGATGCTGGGCGGCTGAAGCATTGCTCGGGATGAGTTCAGCCGCCATGCACAGCTTGACGGGATGCTGGGCAGCTGAAGAATTGCTCGGGATAAGTTCAGCCATCATGCACTGATTGAAGCATGGTGATGGGCGGCTGAAACAATGCTGGGGATGAGTTCAGCTGCCGTGTCTTGATGCAAAGATGCTGGGCGACTGGAGCTTTTTTCGGGACAAGTCCAGCCGCCAAGGTCTGGTGAAGAGGTGTGGGCGGCTGGAACTTGGTTCGGGACAAGTCGAGCCTTTCGTTCTTGATCTTGAGTTCTCGTTCTATCAATCTCCGAGGAGTGGATTTTGACCCCAACACACTTCACAGAACTAGATGAATCGATAGGTCTCACAACGGTTGCGGATTTTCCCTTGATATTCCAACTCCAACTATCCTAGGATATGACTCACCTAGACAATAGAAGAAGGGTGTTGATCGGATATGACACACCAAACAACAGGATTGTTCAAGAAGAACAGTTGAGAATCTCCCTCAAAGGAGTTTTCGTAAACGAAAAGATAAAAGGAAATAACTTGTGTTTGATCAAATGAGTTTTCAAAATACATATAGAGAATGATGTTTGAGTTTCTTGGAATAAAGATTAAACTTAAATGAAAATGATAGCTTGACTCTTCGGTTGAAGAAAAGGAGTCTTGGCCTTCGAAAAGTCTGGTGTTTGTGAAATTTATCCGTCCTTAGGAAGAGCTTCCTTAATCCTTGTTCTGACTTCCTATAAAGTCGATTTGGGAAGGCCTTCCTGAGTTCGAACATTCTCCTCCTAAATCCCGCAATTGTGGAAGGTTTCCTGAATATTCTTTGAATCTTACTAAAGTCACGAGTTGCACTTCTTCCTTCACATGGTTGGATTGGTCCTTGGTTGATCTGAGCAACTGGTTCAGTTCTTGAGCGAGTTGTCTGGTCTGGGCCTGGGTCATAGCTCCAGCTGGTACATGCAATGCATCCACTACTATAATCTCTTTCTCTTCCATTTCCTGTTCTAGCCCTTCCTCAGCTACAAGCTTAGCTACTTGTTCCTTTCTTGGTTGGTTCAATTCTGTCATGCTTTCCATGATTGTATCATCCCCTCCCTCTTGAAAGGGATTTGCCCTCAAATCCAATTCATCTGCAAGAAAAGGGATTAAATCAGCTATGTCAAAACTTGAACTCACATTGTACTTACCTTGGAGATCCACTTGGTAAGCATTGTCATTGATCTTTCCCACGATTGTGAATGGTCTATCCACTCTTGGCATTAGTTTGGACTTCCTCTCATTAGGGAACAGGTCTTTCCTCAAATAAATCGAAACCATATCTCCCACCTGAAAGACAGCCTTGCACTGGTTCTTGGTGGCATTCTTAGCATAGTGCTTAGTCCTCTCATCAATGTTCTGTCTAGCCTTCTCATGAGTCTGCTTAACAAGTTTATCTTTCTTTTCCTCATCCAATCTTGTCCTTTCACTCAAAGGTAAAGAGATTAAAACCATAGGAGATAAGGGATTAAAGCCATATACGATTTGAAATGGGGAGTACTTAGTTGCTGAATGAAGCGAATGGTTATAAGCAAACTCAACATGTGGTAAACTCTCCTCCCAAGTCCTAAGATTCTTTTTAGCAATGGCCCTCAACATAGCAGACAAGGTTCTTTTCACGATTTCAGATTGACCATCACTTTGAGGGTGACAAGTAGTTGAAAACAACAGCTTTGTTCCTAGCTTCGCCCATAAGGTTTTCCAAAAGTGACTCAAGAACTTGGTATCCCTATCTGAAACAATAGTCTTAGGCATGTCATGCAATCAGATTATATCCCTAAAGAACAAATCAGCCATGTGAACAGCATCATCCATTTTGTGGCAAGGAACAAAGTTTGCCATCTTAGAGAACCTATGTACAATTACAAGTATTAAATCATTTCCTGTTCTAGTCCTAGGCAATCCAAGCACAAAATCCATATAGATATCGGTCCAAGGGTGAGTAAGAATAGGCAAAGGAGTGTACATACCTGTAGATTGTGCTTTGGCTTTGGATCGCTGGCATGTCTTACATCGAGCACACACCTTCTCGACATCCTTCTTTAGGTTCGGATTCCTGCATGATCTTAAGTGTCTTGTCTACTCCAAAATGCCCCATAAGGCCACCTCCATGAGCTTCCATAACAAGCAAACTTCTCAAATAACAATTAGGAACACACATGCGGTTTGCATAGAATAAAAATCCTTTATGCCTAAAGTATTTGCCAAATGCAAACTTAGAACTAGCTAGGTACGGTTCTTTGAAATCTGGGTCAGTTTCATAAAACTCTTTGATTTGTTCAAAACCAAGTACTTTAGCATCTAAAGTCGTGATCAATGCACACCTTCTAGATAAGGCATCAGCAACATGTTTTCCTGCCTTTCTTGTACTTAATGACATAAGGAAACGTTTTATGGAATTCTACCATCTGGGTCTCTTGTTGAGCTTTTTCTGTCCCTTCAAGTGCTTGAGAGTCTCATGATCAGGTGAACCACGAATTCCTTTGGCCATAAGTAGTGTTGCCATGTTTGCAAAGCATTCACCAAGGCATACAGCTCCTTGTCATAGGTTGGATAGTTTAATGTGGCTCCACCAAGCTTTTCACTGAAGTAGGCAATAGGCTTTCCATCCTGCATCAACACAGCACCAATTCCCACGCATGAGGCATCACATTCAATCTCAAATTTCTTAAGGAAATCAGGTAAAATAAGCAAATGTGCATTAGTGAACTTCCCTTTCAGCGTTTGGAATGAGTCTTCTTGAGCTTGTTCCCACTTGAATCCTACAGTTTTCTTGATAACTTCAGCGAGGGGAGCAGCTATAGTACTGAAGTCTTTCACATATCTTCTATAAAATCCAGCAAGTCCATGGAAACTTCTGACTTCACTCACGGTTGTGTGGCTGGGCTAATCTCTGATTGCTTTTACCTTCTCTTCATCAACTCTGATGCCTTCTGCTCCTACAACAAAACCCAAAAACACGAGCTTATTTGTCCCAAAAGCGCATTTCTTAAAGTTTGCATACAACTGTTCCTTTCTAAGCACATCTATAACCGATCTCAGGTGGTGTACATGTTCATTAAGACTCTGCTATATATCAGAATATCATCAAAGTACACAAACACAAATTCGCCTATGAAAGCTCTCAAAACATGGTTCATTAACCTCATGAAAGTACTAGGTGTATTTGTTAGCCCAAATGGAAAAACTAACCACTCATACAATCCTAGCTTAGTTTTGAAAGCAGTTTTTCATTCATCCTCTTCCTTCATTCATCCCCTTCCTTCATTCTAATCTGATGATATCCATTTTTTAAATCAATCTTAGAGAAGATAACCAATCCATGTAACTCATCTAGCATATCATCAAGTCTAGGAATAGGATGTCTGTACTTAATTGTTATTTTGTTGATGGCTCTGCAGTCAACACACATCCTCTAACTTCCATCCTTCTTAGGCACCAAAAGAACAGGAACCGCACATGGGCTTAGACTTTCTCGGATGAATCTTTTCTTCATGAGCCCATTGATCTGCTTTTGAAGCTCCTTAGTCTCTACGGGGTTTCTCCTATAGGCTGGCCTGTTTGGTAAAGACGATCCTGGAAAAACGTCAATCTGATGTTCTATACCTCGAAGAGGACGCAAACCAACCAGGTTTTCTTCAGGGAAAACGTCACTAAATCCTGCAAAAGTTGGTTCAAATCACTTGGAGTCTCCAGTGCAATGCCAGAAGAGGTTAGTAAGTTTCTGTTGTAGATAAGCAACATCATATATTGTTTAGAAAACAAAGGTTTCTTATCTCCACCAGGTTTAATGAAAAAGTTAGGACGAATTACCTGAGATTTAAGAAGGGTTTCCTTAATGTCGTGATCTAGACGTCTTAACTGAGTCTTAGGAAAGGCTTCCTTACTGTTGCTTTCTTTAGCCGGTTTGATCTCTTCTTTCCCCCTAGCTTATCTCGGCTCTGTTTCAGCTGAACTTGGTTTCTTGCACTTCACGTGGTGACAAAGGAACCAGGGTGATCTTCTTACCTAAAGGAGTACCGGTTTAGGATGCCATCATGCATCACTTTGTTGTCAAATTGCCAAGGCCTACCTAGCAAGATGTGTCCGGCTTCCATGGGCAAAATATCACACAATCTCACTTTCATACCGCTCAATAGTCAGAGCAAGCTTGACCTGTTGATTCACTTGCATCTCGCCTTCTTCACTAAGCCATTCAAGCTTGTATGGTTTCGGATGGGGACAGGCTTTGAGTCCAAGCTTCTTGACATATGTTTCACTAGCCACATTTGTACAGCTCTCACCATCTATGATCAGTATGCAGACCTTGCTTGGATGATACATCTAGTATGAAAGAGATTTTTATTTGAGCTTTCTCATCCAACTTGGTCTGAACACTTAGAGATCGCCTGGTCACTAAAAACTTTCCTTGTGCTAGATAGTCCACTGACTCTTCATCCTCTGCTTCATCATAGATCGGTTTTGTCTCTTCTCTATATTCGATCTCTCCACTTTCCCTTAGGATCATAACTCGGTTGTTTGGACATTTGTTGGCATAATGACCCATTCCTTGGCATTTAAAACAAGATCTTCATTGGTATCAGCTTTGAGCATGAGATTCTCCATCTCTTGGTAGTAGTCTTCAACACTCTTGCTACCTTGTGTCAAACGCCTTAGTTTTTGATGTAGATCCCTAAGGTAACGACTAGGCACAAATCGCTTCCTCATCAATGTTGCCATCTCTTCCCACGAACTGATAGGATCTTCTCCAGCTCTTCTCCTGTTAGTCACATGTTGATCTCATCAATCAATAGCATAGCCATTGAATTGAGTTGCAGCCAAACTTACCTTCTTTAATTCTGAATAGTTGTGGCAATAAAAAATGAGGTCAACCTTTCTTTCCCATTCAAGGAAAGCATCTGGGTCGTTCTTCCTAAAGAACTGAGGGATTTTTAATTTCAAACTTCCCAGATTGTCATCATTTCGTCTAGCCTCATCAGCAAAAGGATTATCGGATCTCCTTCCAAGGATTGGTTGCCTTTTGGTTGGCATCCTTACGCTGCTACGTCCAGAAGAAGAGTCTCCTTCATCCTCATGAATCGTTTGGGAGTTGGTTCTGGTTCTCCTTTTAGGCATGGATGCTTACCCAGATTGTAGATCCACTTGAATTCGATCATGCCTGTCATGTATGTCCTCCATTCCTGCAGTTAATAAACATTTAAGATCACCAGTTAGTGCTCTCATTTGGATATTGGACAAGTCATCTGTGAGAGCCGAAACTCACAGTGTCAAAACTTATATTTTATGGGGGCTCGAAAATTATATTTTAAAGGACCGAAAATGTAAAAAGAGAGATTTTATTGATGATTTCCGAAAGTACAAGAATAAATAGCAAAAGCTGAAAAGTCTTATATTGCTAAAACTCCTAATACTCGGATTTGGGATGGATTTAACCCTTACATGAGCGTACATATATATACTGACAATCCTATGGTGCTAATACTTCAGATTTTCGATGTGGGACTTTGTCCTTTCTTCCCAGCCGCCGACCTAACCTTTTGGGCCCGATATCCGGCCTGAGAATCTTCCATGATCCGTCTGCGCGCTCTGATCCAAATCTGGCCCGCCGATGAATAGTAATCTGAATCTCGGTTTAGACTTAATTCGATTTTTCGGTTAACTTTTTCTCCAGATAAATAATGTTTTTAGCGGTTTTTCCCGCGTGAACAGTATTCCGAACGTTTTACGACTCTTGAGATTTGAGCCGCCCGTTCTTTATTCGAACTTCCAGCCGCCGGTTTCGGTATTGATGGCCAGCCGCCAGTTCCTTTTTCTCGCATGCTTGGCGACTGGTCCACGGACTGCTGAACGTTAGTCACGGTCTTTCGGGGAATGTTTATGGACGTTTTCGAGTCGGAACATGCAAATGCTTAGTCTTTGGGTCAGTCCGGGCTTAGAGTTATGTTTAATGGTCGGTCGACTGGACAATGTTCGGATAACGAGTCTTGACTAAGAAATGATCGTGGGCGGCTGGCCTTATCCCAGCCGCCGGTTCAGGTTCGAAGGAGATCCGGCGACTTGGTTTATCTCAGGCGCCGGTTTATGCTCAAAGGAGATCCGGCGGCTAGCCTTATCCCAGCCGCCGGTCGTTGCTAGAAGGAGATCTGGCGGCTGGCCTTATCCCAACCGCCGGTCGTTGCTTGAAGGAGATCCGACGGCTGGCCTTATCCCAGCCGCCGGTCGTTGCTCGAAGGAGATCTGGCGGCATAGCCTTATCCCAGCCGCCGGTCGTTGCTCCAAGGAGATCCGGCGGCTGGCCTTATCCCAGCCGCCGGTCTTTGCTCGAAGGAGATCCGGCGGCTGGCCTTATCCCAGCCGTCGGTCATTGTCCGAAGGAGATCCGGCGGCTGGCCTTATCCCAGCCGCCAGTCGTTGCTAGAAGGAGATCTGGCGGCTGGCCTTATCCCAGCCGCTGGTCGTTGCTTGAAGGAGATCCGGCGGCTGGCCTTATCCCAACCGTCGGTTGTTGCCCGAAGAAGATCCGGCGGCTGGCCTTATCCCAGCCGCCGGTCGTTGCTCCAAGGAGATCTAGCGGCTGGCCTTATCCCAGCCGCCGGTCTTTGCTCGAAGGATATCCAGCGGCTGGCTTTATCCCAGCCGTCGGTCATTGTCCGAAGGAGATCCGGCGGCTGGCCTTATCCCAGCCGCCGATCGGTGCTCGAAGGAGATCCGGCGGCTGGCCTTATCCCAGCCGTCGGTTTTGCTCGAAGGAGATCCAGCGGCTGGCCTTATCCCAGCCGCCGGTCGTTATCCGAAGGAGATCCGGGGGCTGGCCTTATCCCGGCCGCCGGTCGTTTCTCGAAGGAGATCCGGCGGCTGGCCTTATCCCAGCCGCCGGTCGGTGCTCGAAGGAGATCCGGCGGCTGGCCTTATCCCAGCCGCTGGGTCATGTCTCGGACAGGTCGTGGGCAGTTGGCCGGGTCATGCTGGATTGATCTCGGGCGGCTGGTTATGTCCCGGCCGCCGGGTCATGATGGATTGATCTCGGGCGGCTCGTCATGTCCCAGCCGCCGGGTCTTGCTGGATTGATCCTGGGTGGCTCGTCATGTCCCAGCTGCCGGGTCATGATGGATTGATCTCGGGCGGCTGGTAATGTCCAGCCGCCGGGTCATGTTTTTCGAAGCGGGAGGCTGGCCATATGGGCGATTAGCCCTTTTGTCTAGTGATATTGGGCGGCTGGCCTGTTTCTTTAAAGAGGCCAAGCAGTCCATATATCTAAAGAGATCAGGCGGCCCATTTATCTGAAGAAATTGGGCAGCCCATTTATCTGAAGAGATCAGGCGGCCCATTTATCTGACTGGATTGGGCGGCTGAACTTCTTCATATTGATTCGGTTTTGTTTGCTTAGTTCAGTCGGGTTAATCGGGGCGCTGTTACGGGCGCTCAGATCTGAGTTTCGGGAAGAGTTCCTCTTGTGTTATTCGACCAGCGGATTTAGCCGCTGGGTTTGGAGTTTTGCTAGTTTTCGGACGAGTTTATGATCTCGTACCAGGGCCGGTTTGGTTTGGGATGTAGAAAGAACCATGGTTAAAAGAATCGTCCCGTTGTGATCAGCAACAGACAGTGGCATGCTTGCCAAAAGGCGGGTTTTTATGTACGCCAAGGGGTGATTTTTGAAGTGATGGCATTTGTTGTGGATTAATGATGGACGATATTGTCTGAGTTGGAGATGCGTTATGACATGTCAATTCTCAATGTTCATTCTCTCGTGTTTTTCTGAGCCCATTCGCTTTCCAGATCAGGTTTCGGGATGCTAAGTCCCGATGTTTGTCGGAATGGTATTCTCTGGAAACGTTTCAAGCTATGGATGTGTTATGAGATGCTAAGTCCCAATGTCCATCCTCTTGATTTGCTTCCAAAAATTTGGGAGTATGTATATACGGACCCACTCCCCCCTTAAAAATTATAAAATACAAATAGCTGAACTCGTCGGAAGGCGAGCTGCCTACGTACCCTGAATGTAGGGATCAAGCCGGTTCGTAGTTCTATTTTACAACGTCTAGTGGTAATACTTCTTTAGGTGCATCGCGTTCCATGTCCTCGGAACTGGCTTTCCTTCTTTGTTTTCCAGCTCGTATGCTCCTGGGCGGACCACCTTTGCTACTTTGTACGGTCCTTCCCATTTCGCGCCTAGCTTCCCTGCATTCGGCTTCATGGCGGAGGACGAGGTCTCCTTCCTTAAATTTGCGGCTTCGCACATTTGAGTTGTAGTACTTGGCCGCTGCTTGTTGATAGTTTTGAATGCGGATGAGCGCTTGATCCCGTCTTTCGTTTATCAGGTCCAGTTAGTCTAAGATCATCAGATGGTTAAGGCCTTCCTGTCCAGGCAAGAGTCTTCGTCTGACGCCGGGGAAGTCTACTTCTGACGGTATAACGCATTTGGCACCGTAGACCAGCGCGAATGGCATTTCTCCGGTCGCGCGTCTTGGAGTTATCCGGTGGGACCAGAGTACTCCTTCGAGTTCGTCTGCCCATCGTCCTTTCTTCTCGTCGAGACGCTTTTTGAGTCCGTCAACAATAGTCTTGTTGTCTGCTTCGGCCTGGCCATTACCCTGTGGATAACGCGGCGTTGACTTGCTCAGGCGTATTTTTTACTTTTCGCAGAATCCTTCGAAGCTGGCGGAAATGAATTGAGAACCATTGTTGGTGATGATCTCGTAAGGGACTCTGTGCCGGAATATGATGTTTTTCCAGACGAATGCTCCACTTGAGCGTCCTTGATACTGGCGTAAGAGTCTGCTTCGACCCACTTTGAGAAGTAGTCTGTTAGGACAAGTAGGAACCTTTTCTGCTTTGAGTTATGCATTGGCCCCACAATGTCCATTGACCGCCTCATGAATGGGTACGGTGCGGAGATTGACGAGAGCAGTTCTGTTGGCTGATAGATCACTGGTGCATGCCTCTGGCATTTCTCGCACTTGAGGGAGAACTTTTCGCAATCTTTTATCATGGTTGGCCAATAGTGTCCATGCCGCTTGATTTTGATTGCGATTGCTCTCCCTCCGGAGTGATTTCTGCACGATCCGCTATGGACTTCCTCCATAATTCGTCTTGCCTCTTCTTTTTCCACGCAGACCATTAACGGTCCGGAGATCCTCCATTTGTAGATGTTGCCGTTGAGGAGGGCGAAGCGGGCCGCTTAAGCCTTTAGCTTTGGTGCAGCCCACTTGTCTGCTGGGACTTCCCCGTCCGCGATGTATGTTCGTATCGGGGCCATCCATCCATGATCGCAGCCATACTCTTCCGTTGGACCAGTTGCTAACTCTGCTTCCGGGAGTTCTTCCTCATCTTCGCCTTCCGGCAGTTGTATTAGATTCGCGACTTGAGGTGGATCGATGCTTGGTTGCTCTATGAATTCGACGGGAATGATTCGCCTTTCTCCCAGGGCTGACGTCGATGCCAGGGCCGCCAATGCATCGGCCGGGGCGTTTTCTCCCCGTGGGATTCTCGTGAATTCGAAATTTTTGAATCGCTTTGCAAGCTCCCGGAAGATTTTGAGGTATGCTTGCATCCGATCGTCCTTTGCTTCATAGTCCCCGCTGAACTGGTTCGCCACCAGTTGGGAATCGCAAAATGCTTGTAGATTCTGGATTTTGGGCCGAGGGCGAGGCTTAGTCCAGCGATCAATGCTTCGTACTCCGCTTCGTTGTTGGAAGCGTTGAAGAGTAACCTGAACGATTGTTCTAGGATTTCTCCAGTTTGTGACGTTAACCGAACTCCGACTCCTGAACCTTGCTTTGATGAAGACCCGTCTGCGTGAAGAACCCACGCCGAATCTGATGTTGGTTCACTAACGCCTGCGGTTGGGAGTTTGATCAAGAAATCCGCAAGGACTTGCGATTTCGCGCATGTTCTGCTTCGGTACTTGACCTCATACTCGCTTATTTCCACCACCCATTTTGCCAGATGTCTCGATTGACTGGGACTGTGCAGGATCGTTCTGAGCTGAAAAACCGTGAGTAAAATGATCGTGTGCGATTGGAAATAAGGCCACAATTTCCGAGCGCACATCACCACTGCCAAGGCTGCCTTCTCCATTAGCGGGTATCGAGTTTCCGCGTCCGCCAAGGTCTGACTCACATAAAATACCGGTTTTGCTCGTTGCGATCTTCTCTGATCAGCACCCCGCTTACCGCCGTCGATGACACCTCTATATACAGAAAAAGGGGCTCTCCTTCGACTGGCTTTGAAAGTACAGGCGGGCTTGCTAGGTATTTCTTTAGTTCTTGGAACGCATGTTCACAATTCTCTGTCCACTCAAACTTTTTGTTTCCCCTGAGTGTGTCGTAGAAGGGCAAACATTTGTCAGTCGACCTCGAGATGAACCAATTTAGCGCCGCGACCCGTCCGGTTAATCTTTGGATTTCTCTCTTGGTTTTTGGTGAGGCCATCTCTATCAGGGCATTAATTTGCTTTGGGTTTGCTTCTATCCCTCGATGAGTTACCAGATACCCGAGGAATTCACCGGATGCTACTCTGAATCCGCACTTCGCCGGGTTTAACTCCATGTTGTGCCGGTTGAGTTGTTCAAAGCATTCCTGCAAGTGTTTTACCTGGTCTTTCTCCTCCAATGACTTGACCAGCATATTGTTGATGTAGACTTCCATTGTTCTTCCGAGTTGTTCGGCGAACATTTTGTTGACAAGTATTTGGTATGTCGCGCCGGCATTCTTTAACCCGAATGGCATCACATTATAGCAGTATGTTCCGCGATCCGTGATGAATGCAGTCTTGTCTCGATAGTCGGGGTTCATCATGATTTGGTTGTATCCGGAGAAAGCGTCCATGAACGATAGCAGCTTGTTCCCTGCCGTTGCTTCGACTAATCGATCGATGTGCAGAAGCGGGAAGCTGTCTTTCGGGCCCGCTTTATTCAGATCCGTGAAGTCGAGGCAAACTCGCCATTTTCTCTTCTTCTTCACTACCACCGGATTCGCTAGCCAGTCGGGATATTTCACTTCCATGATTGATCCGACATTGAGCAATCTCTCTACTTCATCGTTCACTGCCTGGGCGCGCTCTGGTCCGAGCTTTCGTCTTTTCTGCTTCACCGGTTTGAACATCGGGTCCACGTTGAGTTCATGGCTTGTGATGCCGATGTCGATCCCGGGCATATCTTCTGCTGCCCATGGGAATGACCCGGCGTTCTCCTTTAACAAGGTGATTAACTCCGTCTTGATCGACACCTCCAAATTCGCCCCGATCTCTGTACATCGCTCTGGATTCGTTTCGTCTATGTTGACCGAAATCACTGGCTCACACGGGCGATCCTTCTCCGTCTCCCGGGATCCTTCAATTTGTAACTTTTGTTCGAGTTTCGCAAGCTGCCGCTCTTCCTTTCCCTTTTCGGACTTTTTCTGGTGGTGGGAATCTGTTATCGGCTTTCTCAACCGGTGTTCCGTTAGAAAACAAGCTCGAGAATCTTTCTGTCGTCCCCAGATCGTTTCCACTCCGATTGGAGTCGGGAATTTCAGGCACAGGTGGTAAGTTGACGGGATGGTCTTCATTGAGTTCAACCATGGTGTTCCCGAGATTGCGTCGCAGATTCGCGGGCAATTGATCACCGAGAAATTCGTGTCTTTTTCTACTCCTTTTGCTTTCACGGGGAGTTGGATCGTCCCTATTGTCATTCTCATCTTTCCGGAGAAACCAGTCAACGGTTTTGGATGGGTTATAAGATGCTGGGTCTCAATGTTCATCCTCCGAAGGGTTTCAAGGAATATGACGTTAACCGTTCCTCCTATGTCGACTAAGACTCTTGGTATCTCGTACCCTCCAATTGAAAGATTGATCACGAGAAGATTGTTGTACGGAAGGCTTATTTCGGCGGCTTCTCCTTCTCGGAAAGTCATCGTCCGGCCATGGCTACCATCCACGGAACTCCAATCCATTGCTTCTCCGGTCATCGTCTTCCTTCCGTATCCTCTCGTTCTAAGAGTTAAGAATATTTTTCTCCCCACAGACGGCGCCAAACTGTGAGAGCCGAAACTCACACTGTGAAAACTTATATTTTTGGGGGCTCGAAAGTTCTATTTTAAAGAACTAAAGGACCGAAAATGTAAAAAGAGAGATTTTATTGATGATTTCCGAAAGTACAAGAATAAATAGCAAAAGCTGAAAAGTCTTATATTGATAAAACTCCTAATACACGGATTTGGGATGGATCTAACCCTTACATGAGCGTACATATATACTGACAACCCTAGGGTGCTAAGACTTCAGATTTTCGATGTGGGACTTTATCCTTTCTTCCCAGCCGCCGACCTAACCTTTTGGGCCCAATATCCGGCCCGAGAATCTTCCATGATCCGTCTGCGCGCTCTGATCCAAATCTGGCCCGCCGATGAATAGTAATCCGAATCTCGGTTTAGATTTAATTCGATTTTTCGGTTAACTTTGTCTCCAGATGAATAGTGTTTTAACGGTTTTTCCCGCGTGAACAGTATTCCGAACGTTTTACGACTCTTGAGATTTGTGCGGCCCGTTCTTTATTCGAACTTCCAACCGCCGGTTTCGGTATTGATGGCCAGCCGCCAGTTCCTTTGGCTCGCGTGCTTGGTGACTGGTCCACGGACGGCTGAACGTTAGTCACGGTCTTTCGGGGAATGTTTATGGATGTTTTGGAGTCAGAACATGCAAATGCTTTGTCTTCGGGTCGGTCCGGGCTTAGAGTTATGTTTGATGGTCAGTCGACTGGACAATGTTTGGATAACGAGTCTTGACTAAGAAATGATCGTGGGCGGCTGGCCTTATCCCAGCCGCCGGTCCTGGTTCGAAGGAGATCCGGCGGCTGGCCTTATCTCAGCCGCCGGTCCATGCTCAAAGGAGATCCAGCGGCTGGCCTTATCCCAGCCGCCGGTCGTTGCTCGAAGGAGATCCGGCGGCTGGCCTTATCCCAGCCGCCGGTCGTTGCTCGAAGGAGATCCGGCGGCTGGCCTTATCCCAGCCGCCGGTCGTTGCTCGAAGGAGATCCGGCGGCTGGCCTTATCCAAGCCGCCGGTCGTTGCTCGAAGGAGATCCGGTGGCTGGCCTTATCCCAGCCGCCGGTCGTTGCTCGAAGGAGATCCGGCGGCTGACCTTATCCCAGCCGCCGGTCGTTGTCCGAAGGAGATCTGGCGGCTGGCCTTATCCCGGCCGCCGGTAGTTGCTCGAAGGAGATCCGGTGGCTGGCCTTATCCCGGCCATCAGGTCATGTCTCGGACAGGTCGTGGGCAGTTGGCCTTAGCTTGTCCAGTCCATGCCCGGGACAAATTCCATTTGGTCTTGATCTTGGCTTCTTGTTTCGTCAATCTTCGAGGAGGGGATTTTGACCCCAACTTCGTCTCCTTCTCTGTACTTGTTGTTCCTCGCTTTGGCTCATCTTTAACCTGAAATTCACTTAACAAACCGATTAAAGGAAAATAGAACTCTCTTACACACAATCGGTGTCTCTCTTTGTGTTTATTTCACTCAATGATCTCTGATCTCTCAGCGGTTCTAAATCAACAAATCCCGATCAAATCCAGAAGATCAATCAGATCAACAACAGATTAGAAAAATAATGATATGCAGATTACAAGATTTTGGGGATAGGCTAGCGGATTAACCTAGTTCTGGCCCGATTTCTCCTAGACCACTACTTGAACTCGATTTCTCCTACGTCCAAGATTGAATCCGATTTCTCCTAGATCCAATAACCCTTTTCTGTTTTTGTGTTTCTTTTTTTTTTTAAAAAAACATATGAACTGGCTCAGCTATCAAAGATAGAAAGCTAAGAAATCGATTAGAAGAGGAAAAGAATTTTAGTGGAAGATGAGAAGGATAGAGTTAGAAACGATACCAAACCTTCAAGTGTGCTTTGATACCACTTGATACAATTGTCTCAATGAATTGCACCTGAAGGATGGCTATGGTTGGATATGGACTGAGAAGGTCACTAACACTTCACAGAACTAGATGGATCGATAGGTCTCACAAAGGTTGCGGATTTGCCCTTGATATTCCAACTCCAAATATCCTAGGATATGACTCACCTAGACAGTAGAAGAAGGGTGTTGATCAGATATGACATACTAAAGAATAGGATTGTTCAAGAAGAACAGTTGAAAATCTCTCTCAATGGAGTTTTCGTAAAACAAAAGATAAAAGGAAATAACTTATGTTCGATCAAATGAGTTTCGAAATACATATAGAGAATGATGTTTGAGTTGCTTGGAATAAATATTAAACCTAAATGAAAATGATAGCTTGACTGTTCGGTTGAAGAAAAGGACTCTTGGCCTTCAAAAAGTTTGGTGTTTGTGAAATTGATCCGTCCTTAGGAAGGGTTTCCTTAATTCTTGTTCGGTTTAAGAAGGCCTTCCTGATTTCGAACATTTTCCTTCTAAATCTGGCATTTGTGAAGGGCTTCCTGAATCTTCTTGAAACCTTACTAAATTCACGAGTTGCACTTCTTCCTTTACATGGTTGCATTGGTCCTTGGTTGATCTGAGCAACTGGTTCAGTGCTTGAGCGAGTTGTCTGGTCCGGGCCCGGGTCATAGCTCCAGCTGGTAAATGCAATGCATCCACTGCTACAAGCTCTTTCTCTTCCATTTCCGGTTCTAGCCCTTCCTCAGCTACAAGCTCAGCTACTTGTTCCTTTCTTAGTTGGTCCAGTTCAGTCATGCTTTCTATGATTGTATCATCAATCCACCCTCGTTCCATCGTTCCACCATACCGGATCCGTTTGAAGAGTTGCTCATCAATCGGCCCGACCCTTGTTGCGTGGTCTTCAAGATTGATTATGGAGCCTTACAAACCTGTGGTAGCCGGTGCTTGTATCACTTTTGTGTCGTTTTTTGTATTTTGTTCATTGTTTCCTTATATGCCAGCTTCGATATCGAGTATTTCATTTAGTTTTCTTCTCCTACATCATCTCCCTACTTTAAAAAAACTCCCTTGCACCTATAAGTCTTCTTCCTTCTATGGCTGGCTATGATTTTATCTCGAGCTTGCATTCAGACAGAACAGATTGGATTATAGGAGTGAGAGTCCAAAAAAATGGCTTGAAAAGGGTACTGGAACACAACGCGGTTCGTTGGAGTTTTTGCTTATGGATGAAGAGGTCTGTTTTGTCAATTTATTTTTACGGAGTCGATATTCCATTTTGTATGCGGTTTTATTTTTAGACGAATTTTTTGATATTTTCAGGGTGAATATATTCAAGCATATGTCTACCATCGCCAATAGATCAGATTCTGTGATAGAACGATCCACAAAGGCCAGTGGAAGAGCATAAGCAATTTCATGTTTTTTTATGATAGCAGAGAAGAACCAAACCCAACAAATGGTTATGCTATCAAAATATGCGAAAACACCGATATTTTAGACATTCCTCCAATAGAAACCAATAAAGAAATTGGCTTCGAACCGATTGAACAGATTTTTGGAGAAGAACTGGAGTTTGATTTTCCAACAAGTTAAGTTTTTTTTATATATATGTTTAATACTTACTCTAAAATTTTGAGCTCTCATGCATTAGCAACTGGCGAATGTGAAACAGTATTTGGTTTTTCAGACACATTGGGTTTTATGATGGCTATGGAATATTTGAAAACGGTAGATGATGAAAGAGAGAGACCAAGGAAGAAGACAACCAACTTGAATTTCACGTTAAAGGATGACAAGTAATTAGTTCCTCTGTAATGATCTTACTCTATCCAGATAAGATTAGTGTTACAATTAGTTATGTCTTCGAATCTTGGACAATGTTTAATAGGGGGTTGCTGTTAAGATGTTCGGCGTTAGGAAAATTAGCGGTGGATATCAATGACAAGATTTGTAATGTTCCAGATATGGTCGTGTTATGTTCTTTAACACACTGGTCCGTTAAAATTGATAATGGTTAGTTTTAAAACAATTCATAAAACCTTATACAATGTCACTAGATATTTTTTACGATTTCTGTTGTATGAATTTGTTCATTAGGTGATAGATATCTCAAAAGCAGAGGCGGCATTTCAAGATTAGATGTGCATACTGATTTTCCAAAGGCGGTTGCATTTGCCAAGAGGTAACAATTATATTGTTGAAATTGTATTAAATAATGCGCATATATGTATAGTTGTTTACTTTTAAACTTTGGTTCTTAGGTTTTGGGTCAATCATAAACCGCGATTTGTTGTTCTTGATGATGGATCAAGCACATCGTAATAGACGGCCATGGAGTGGAGGAGTTTCGAAGCAGGTAAAATCTTCTGAATATTATCTATTATTTGATATTGAGTTGGTATATAGTAGTGAAAGTCTTACCCTTATTTATAGGTTTCGGGTGGACTGAAGTAATCAAGTGTCTCGAACGTCTATCTCTCTATCTTCTCTCCTTTTTTATTTGTTTTCGAGACTCATATTCTTTATTTCGTGTTTATTTTAATTTAGAACTTATGTTTGTTTAAATTTTTTTAAGAACTTGTGTTTGTTTAGATGTCAAGAAACTTAACTGCAGTTTAGACCCGTTTAAGTTGAGATATATATGTTTGCTATATTCGGATACTTACGAATTATTTGTTGGTTTCAGGATTGTGTATATATGTTTAGTAATTAGGTGGTGTAGAACTTGATCTTCTGTATACGCCTAAAAACATAGAGCAGTTGAGAAAAGGGAACACAGAGGTCTTTCGTTTGCATGTGTGTGAAACTTATCACTCGCTGGGTATGGGTTCTAATATGATTTCCCTGTTTTTGGGCTCATGCCCGTTCTTCCCCATGTTAATCTCGGCTTGGATTTGTAGTTTGGCACATTGTATATCACATGTTTACATTGTAAAAGTGGATTGTTTTGTGAGTTAGGCATACTTTAGATTTGGATGGACATTGGCATTGTTAGTTTCTTTACAAAACGGTTTAAATTTTGAAGAGTATGTTGTTTATACAAGCACAACAAAAAAAAAATTAAAAAATTAGGGAACGTTTGTTGTTAGTCGTTTAGTGGATCATGTTTTACTGTAGCTATAACATATGACTTATTTCACAAGCCCACTACCGACATTGGATTTGGGTCCGTAGAAATGTATAGTAGCAGTTTGTATTTATCTGTTTGAAGGTTTAACATTTTTACGATTTTCATTCTTTGGAATTTTGTACTTTTTATTGTATATCTCCTTTATATAAAAGGGATTGATTCCAAGCTTTCTTAAGGTGTCCACGTCACCTGAAATGCCACATAATAGTTAGTAAGAAATGTGATTGGTTAGAAATTCTGCTTTGTAATTGGCTAAAAATGCATTCATTCTCATTTCCTTTGTTTTGCCGAAAAAAGGACATAGAAAGGAATGGGCCCAACTGCAACTTCATTCTCTTTAGAAGAGAACAAATCGTTCGGGCCTGTTAGCACATAAAATCTTTCCCTCTGACCTAAATCAGCCCAAAACTAACGCCGGCTCAGCTTTCTTCTCCGACCAACTTTCGTCTTCGGGAATCTATTCCTCATATTTGCCTCCTGGACTCCCACTCCTGAATCTCGCCTCATGCGTTACGTCTTTTGCACTTTCCCTCTCAAAGCAAAACTGTAGCCCTCCCATTCACATCCGTTGCCACCATAATTGTTTTACGCAAACGTTTATGTTTCAGTTCTCCACTCTCAATCCATATAAACTATGGCTGCCATCAAACTTCCATCACCGTCATCTCACTTCGAAAACCCAAAACAATGGCTAAGAAGAATTCCAAAAAATGCGGCTACGTCGGAGCCATCACAGGTTCACATTCCGTTGGTCTCAGTGAAGAAACACTTCAGTTCTGTTTGGTCCATTTCTGGGAGGCCCGAAACTCTTAATCGACTCGAACTTCTTCTCATAGATGAAAAGGCGTTCATTCTATCCTTCTCCGAAATTCGCTTTCTTGAATTGTATGTGAAAGTTTTAATATCGTCACTTTAGTTCCTCTGTATATCATCTCTCACCAAGCTATATCTTTGTGATAAACTTAAATGATTTAGTACAAACCTGCAAATCATGTTGTAACATCCCCCACCTTGTCTCCACCCCCAACCACCCCACTCCCCATCCAACCATTTAATCAATGGTTTCCACCACCCTTCCTTTCAATTCCACCGTGAGAGAGAGAGAGGAGAGAGAGAGAGAAGAGAGAGAGAGAGAGAGAGAAAGAGAGAGAGCTTGAGAAAAGAAGAAGAAGAAGAAAAAGAAGAAAAGGAGGAAGATGAAGAAGAAGATGAAGAAGAAACACTTGTTGCTCCGTCCTCCACCGTCATCCACAACTCAGGTACCGGAAAAACCGTTTTCCGATCAGTTTTCTTATTGGCCGGATCTTTAACCGCCATAACTTTATAACCGTTTCGAATCTCGTAAATCTGAGGCCACCACCGGATTCAGCTCGACGAGACGAGTCCGTAGACACCAAGATCGTGTCGAACCGCCGCCGCCGCCCGCCCGCAATCGCCGTTGGAAGCTTCGTGCGTACTGTTCACGCGCCGCCGCCCGCCGCCGCCGCCGTCGCCGGTCGCCGGAAACCACCGTGACTCGCCGCCGCCGGTCCGCCGGAAACCGCCGCGCCTCGCCGTCGCCGGTCGCCGGAGACTCGCCGGCGATCTGCCACCGGTTTGAGTCCGGTTTGGCTTAACCGGCCGGTTCGAATTCGGTTTGGTACGGTTCGATCGGTTTAATTCAATTCGATTTCGGTTTGGTTCAATTTTGGTTTAAATCAATTGGGTCCGTTTAGTCTGGTTCGATCCGGTTAAATCCGGTTTAGTCGCGGTTTGATTTTGACCTGGTTAGACCGTTGACTTTGACCGGGTTGACCGTTGACCGTTGACTTTCTGACCGTTGACCGTTGACTTTGACCGGTTTGACCCGTTAACCATTTTTCGCCGTTCAAAAGCCGTTCTCACTCGAAATTTCGTCCTGATTTCAGATTCAGCGTCCGTTTAAGCATCTGGAGTGCAGAGGAAGCAGATATACTCCATTTTTGCTAAGGTGAGGGCTTTCCGCAGAATATCGTATTTTTCATCAAAAAGCGCCGTAGATAGGATTAGTACTAATGTGTTCCGTTTCTATGCTAGAGTCTTTTTAGGATTGTTTGTAAATCGGACTTAGGAATATAGATGATTCAACCTACTGTTTGTGCATTAAACTGTTAATTGATTCTTTTAAACTTGCTAGAACTAGGTTAGTCGACTATGTGAGTCGTTAGGGATTGCGGGGGTACAGAGTCGTGATTTCTGTACTTGCGTCGCGTGTTGTTTGAGGCGGGGTACGGCAGTTTAGTCGATCGGCTGTCGGTACCCCAGGCAGGTCGATAAATCGTCTGAGGGCGGTGGGTTGGGCACTATCCCATAAGACTGGCCACGAGCTCTGGCCGTAGGACCCCGTTGATTGTTCTTTGGGTACTTTAGGTACCGTGATTGTGCATGTTTAGTATTTTTCCTATGTATGGCGTGCTATGGTCAGATTTACCTTTTCTGTGATTAGCACCCCATACCTCACTGAGTGACTCCCCTGTTACTCACCCCTCCTTTTCCCTTTACAGTTTTTCAGGTGAGACGGACAAGTATTTTACGCTTTGACGATACGGTGCTTCTTTGGGATTTTTACGTTTTCTCCGTATTTTATCATGTACATATAGCATTGAGGTAGTTGGGATATGAGACACTGTAGAGTGGGGTATTTGACGTATGTGACGTGGTTAGTGGCACGCCGTTCTCGAGTGTCGAGGGGACGGGTGTTACATTTTGGTATCAGAGCCTAGGTTAGGTCATCTCGGTTCTGACCCGAGAGACGGGTAGTAGGAAGCATGATTGCATATTCGGTTTTAAACGGTTTAAAAAAAAAAAAAAAAAAAAAAAAAAAAAAAATCCCGGGTATTTAAAAAAAAAAAAAAAAAAAAAAACAAAGGAGCACCCATTCTGTCAAGTATTAATCTATTCTAAGTTTGTCTCAATTCAGCCTCAGTTTAAACAGGTTTTCAGATGTCATCAAGGAAGGTCATTGTTTCGCGTCGGATTGGCAGCTCGTTGTTCAACAGGTTCAACCGAAGAGACCAGTATTCAGCAGATTAATCAGGATCTCAACAGTCAGAGCGCTCAAGTGACAGTTAGATTGTTCGCCACTTCACCCTGCAAGCAGAATAAGCATCCGCCACCGTTCCACCGTCACCACCATATGCACCATCGTTAAGGCTCAAGGAGCAGAGCCGACCTTTAGTAATTCAAAAATGTGGATGGAGCTTCAGAGGTACCACGAGAGGTTCTCACAGCAACATGCTCCTTCAGTTGTTGATCTTCCGCCGCCCACCCCGCCACCGCCAATATCTGGCAGAGACAGAGAGGGACCCACATATTGTAAGCTAATGTGAAAGATGTGGGACATGGGTTTGGGTCAGTTGGAAGGACAATGGATACCGCCACCGCAGACAGTTGAAGGAAGGAGTTGGACCGTAACTTGGAGCATAAGAAGTGTACAACAGAGTCCAGTAGGATTTGACTACTCAATTTCTAAGGGATGATGCCTTTATCATGTTAAAGGGAGTTGTTCAGAGTAGTCGCAGCTGTTATAAGTTAACCTACAATCTCTCTAGAGGGAGTTCGACAGACGTTCTTTCATCGTGAAGACAGGCACATGAATACCAATGCTTTTAAGCACCTTTCTCAAGGCGTTAGGAATATCAAGGAGTACGAGTAAGTGTTTTGTCGCCGTTGAAGATTTCTGGGAGTTTTCATAGCCAATAAGGATTTATTCAGGAGGTTTTTGAATGGTAACAAGTGGATATTTGTAAGCGTGATGTCGTACGAGTTTACACCAATCCAATCAATTGGTTGAGAAGACTTTTCGTTCATGAGGTAAAGATAGAGGAGAAGCAATATTTCTTCAAGGTGGCTCAGTCAAGCTTGATAAGTCTTATTCAGGATATAGCAATGTGTCGAAGCTGTCAGGATCTCCACCGTGTTGTTTTCGTCGTCACCATGACCATGTTGGGAGAGCGTGTTCAGTGTTTTCGTGCAGATGGTTGGATTATGTCATAAGTTACTACCAGTCTATGTTAGTAGATGCTTCGTTTGTCAGTTATATTGCAGCACCAGCAGTTAGACCGAGTTGTTCAGTTGTGGTTAGCATGATCTCATTTTCAGGGATTGTTCGCAGGGAGTTTAGGGTTGTTTCTGCCACCACCCAAGCGCCAAGCTATTGTCGCGAGTATTGTTATTGGGGACCACGAGATAGTTGAGACTGTTCTTTAGAGATTGTGGATTTGAGATTGTGGATTTGAGTTTGTGGTTCGTGTATGTCGTTTATGTGGAAACCATCGATTTAGTACTTGTGTTGGTCGATTGTCGCTTGGGGTGGGCACTTTATACCCTATTGGATATTGGAGCTACTTATAGTTTGTATGTCGGGCCTAGTCGAGTATTGGTCATCCAGTGTGTTCGAACCGAAGAGTGGACAGAGTTAGGCAGCCGATTTAAACAGAGAGTTTGAAGCATTCATCGAGTTGTATCGTTGTACTCAGGAAGTTGATCTTATCAGAGACTTAGCAGTGATGGAGCTAAACCACAATGAGTGACTTTAAGGATGGGTCGGTTACCATGGCATTGAGTATAGTTTGGGAACGAGAGTGCATATCCCAGGACCGAAAGGGTTATCATTTCTCAGGATATTCAAAACAACATGAGAAGTCCTCGTTAAATTTGTGTTGCATTCAGGAAGATCGTTATAAGGTCAGCGCCGTTTTCACCAACAGTCGCAAAGTAAAAAGAATCTACAATTAGCCAACCAGTGGCGGTTCCAGGGAGTCAAGAAACAAAAGTTTAGGATAAGTGACTCGATGGTAAGAGTCTGTTGAGGGAAGACGAAATTCAGGACGAATTATGTGAGACAAGGACACAGGTGACAAAGGAGATTCTCCAGCAGGCGCATCATTCTCAGTTTTCCACTCATCGAGGAAATAATAAGATGTATCGGGATCTTAAGCGATATTATCACTAGACAGGCGTGAAGAAGGATGTGGCTACCTTTGTGTCGTGTTGATAGTTTTGCCAGTTGGTTAAGGCAGAGCATCAGGTACCGAGTGGATTACTACAGAGACTTCCACTACCTGAGTGGAAATGGAACATGGTGATATGGACTTCATCACCGGATTACCGAAGACAATTGGCGGGAAGAATGTTATCTGAGTTATTGTTGATCGACTCACCAAGTCAGCTCATTTCTTAGCGATTAAGAAAACAGACGGAGCAGAGCAGCTAGCGCAGAAATTCATTGCTAAGATTGTGAGATCGCATGGGATACCAGTTAGTATAGTATCGGATCGTGACCTGAAATTCACATAGACGTTTTGGCAAGCCTTTGAGAAGGCATTGGGGACTAAGGTCCATATGAGTACGACTATCATCCGCAAACAGATGGTCAGTCTGAGAGGAATATTCAGACAGTCGAGGATATGCTCAGGGCTATTGTTTTGGATTGGGAAGGGAGCTGGGTTAAGTACCTATCGTTGGCCGAGTTCGCGTACAACAACAGTTTTCATTCGAGAATTGAGATGGCACCGGATTGGCTCCTTATTGTAGACCGTGCCATACCCCACCTTGTTGGACAGAGGTGGGAGAGCACCGAGGTATAACACCAGCATTGGTTCATGAGACAGTTGAGTAAGTGGAAATGCTCAAGAGACGGCTTAAAGAAGCTCATGATTACCAAAAGAGTTATGCAGATAAGCTTCAGAGAGATCTAGAGTTTGAGGAGGGCGACCTGGTATAACTTAAGATGCGAACATTTCAGGGAGGTTCTGATATCCGGAAGCTGAAGAAGCTTAAACCAAGATATATGGATTTGTATCCTATCATTGAGCGGATTGGGGCAGTAACATACCGCTTAACGCCATCAGCAGAGTTGGTTGGATTTCACGATGTGTTTCATGTGTCAGTTCTGAGGAAAGTCGTTCAGGAGCCAGAGTTCATTCTACAGCAGCAACCTAGTGACATCAGGAGAGATTTGACTGCAGTCAGCCAGCCAGTGTCAGTCCTAGAGCGCCAAGATAGAGTTATTCAGGGGGAAGTGCTACCGATGGTCAGAGTTATTTGGGAGACAGACGGTATTCAGGAGGAGACTTGGGAGTTAGAGTCTCAGATGAGATCCGAATATCCAGACCAATTTGAGAATGGCGAGCAGTTGACTCAGGACTAGAATTCGGGGACGAATTCCTCGTTAGTAGGGGAGAATTGTAACATCCCCCACCTTGTCTCCACCCCCAACCACCCCACTCCCCATCCAACCATTTAATCAATGGTTTCCACCACCCTTCCTTTCAATTCCACCGTGAGAGAGAGAGAGAGGAGAGAGAGAGAGAGAGAGAGAGAGAGAGAGAGAGAGAAAGAGAGAGAGCTTGAGAAGAAGAAGAAGAAGAAGAAAAAGAAGAAGAAGAGGAAGATGAAGAAGAAGATGAAGAAGAAACACTTGTTGCTCCGTCCTCCACCGTCATCCGCAACTCAGGTACGGAAAAACCGTTTTCCGATCAGTTTTCTTATTGCCAGATCTTTAACCGCCATAACTTTCTAACCGTTTCGAATCTCGTAAATCTGAGGCCACCACCGGATTCAGCTCGACGAGACGAGTCCGTAGACACCAAGATCGTGTCGAACCGCCGCCGGACGCGCCCGCAATCGCCGTTGGAAGCTTCGTGCGTACTGTTCACGCGCGCCGCCGCCCGCCGCCGCCCGCCGTCGCCGGTCGCCGGAAACCACCGGTGACTCGCCGCCGCCAGTCGCCGGAAACCGCCGCGCCTCGCCGTCGCCGGTCGCCGGAGACTCGCCGGCGATCTGCCGCCGGTTTGAGTCCGGTTTGGCTTAACCGGCCGGTTCGAATTCGGTTTGGTACGGTTCGATCGGTTTAATTCAATTCGATTTCGGTTTGGTTCAATTTCTGGTTTAAATCAATTGGGTCCGGTTTAGTCTGGTTTGATCCGGTTAAATCCGGTTTAGTCGCGGTTTGATTTTGACCTGGTTAGACCGTTGACTTTGACCGGGTTGACCGTTGACTTTCTGACCGTTGACCGTTGACTTTGACCGGTTTGATCCGTTAACCATTTTTCGCCGTTCGAAAGCCGTTCTCACTCGAAATTTCGTCCTGATTTCAGATTCAGCGTCCGTTTAAGCATCTGGAGTGCAGAGGAAGCAGATATACTCCATTTTTGCTAAGGTGAGGGCTTTCCGCAGAATATCGTATTTTTCATCAAAAAGCGCCGTAGATAGGATTAGTACTAAATGTGTTCCGTTTCTATGCTAGAGTCTTTTTAGGATTGTTTGTAAATCGGACTTAGGAATAATAGATGATTCAACCTACTGTTTGTGCATTAAACTGTTAATTGATTCTTTTAAACTTGCTAAACTGGTTAGTACTAAGTGACTGTAGTCGTTAGGGATTGCGGGGGTACAGAGTCGTGATTTCTGTACTTGCGTCGCGTGTTGTTTGAGGCGGGGTACGGCAGTTTAGTCGATCGGCTGTCGGTACCCCAGGCAGGTCGATAAATCGTCTGAGGGCGGTGGGTTGGGCACTATCCCATAAGACTGGCCACGAGCTCTGGCCGTAGGACCCCGTTGATTGTTCTTTGGGTACTTTAGGTACCGTGATTGTGCATGTTTAGTATTTTTCCTATGTATGGCGTGCTATGGTCAGATTTACCTTTTCTGTGATTAGCACCCCATACCTCACTGAGTGACTCCCCTGTTACTCACCCCTCCTTTTCCCTTTACAGTTTTTCAGGTGAGACGGACAAGTATTTTACGCTTTGACGATACGGTGCTTCTTTGGGATTTTTACGTTTTCTCCGTATTTTATCATGTACATATAGCATTGAGGTAGTTGGGATATGAGACACTGTAGAGTGGGGTATTTGACGTATGTGACGTGGTTAGTGGCACGCCGTTCTCGAGTGTCGAGGGGACGGGTGTTACACATGTATGGTGCACGATCAGAGTAGCTGCAATGGTTTGTAGCTGAAGTTAACAAGAGTCATTCGCTCTTTTGCATTTACATAAAGGAGATTGTTGAGAACTGAAAGTCTGATTGGGATGCTATTTCTTATCATTTCTATATACATGTGTGTGTTTGCATACAGGCACTTCCAAATCCACTTCTATGGTCTGGCAAACGTGGATCGAGAACCATCTACTCAACCAATTCCAAGACTTGAGTTTGAGTTTGAAAGAAGGAAGATAATGAAAGAAGACGTAGAGGGAATTTATCTATAGAGAGGTACACTAATCACTTACTACTATTTTTGCTTTCTCTGGATTGGCCATGCTCTGAACCATGGAAAACGTATACTTGTTTCGCACATTTACTCATCGTTTAATTGTAGTTCTTGCAAAACTTGAATGTGAAACATTCCAGATATTAGAGTATCATCCTCAGATGCTGCAAGAGTATCTTCGAGGTGGAGAACAGACCAGCTTCATGTACCCTAGGTATATTACAACAGTTACAATCTGTATTGAAATTTTTGTACGATTATTGGAAGTAAGATAAAGATTTTGGTGAAATGAAATGCAGTGGTGTTGATCGGTTTAAGAGACAATTTTCACATCTTGAGGAACATATCGGTAAGGGTGAGAGAAGCGCTCCTCTTCAACAACAACATGCTTCCTTGCCTAGGTACACAATTTCTTTTGTTGGTTTGTTTGTAAAATTGATTCGTAAGTTGTTAGCTTCCCCCGATGCTTATAAAATTTGCATTGTCACGTCCGTCGTGTTGTGTTTCAGAGAGAGATTCCCTGCTCCTAGGGAAGATTAAAAAATTAAATCAGGAAAAAATAAAATAAAAACCCAACATGAACCCACTATAAAGGAAACGGAAAAACATCCCTCCCAACAGAAAAATTTGTTAATCCACCCAATTAATAAAAGAAGAACCACCGCCGGAATTCTTTTAAAAAAACAAACTACAATATTAAAAAAAAAAATTGGGGTTTCGATTTCTTAAACAAAAAATTGCTACTAGATTACATCCACTTTTACTTTGCCGCTCAATCTCTTCTTCTTTTTTTCCAAACCCGTTCAATATCTCTTTTAAATAATATTACCTACTAGAAAACAATCCAAAACAACTAGATAAACTCTAAAAACAACGCTTACCCAAAAATGCAGGAAGGGAGAAGCAAAAACAAAGAAGAAACACATGAATTGCAGGAACTTACGTTGGACCATTCCAAATTGATAATTCTACTGCATATTAATCGATTGTGGGAGATATAAAATCACACTAAACAATAACAACACTTGGGAATAGTGATACTATTTTCAGACATAAAGGTAAACACACCATCTATTAAAATTAAATTTAGCATACTTTTAAAATTCATTATTTAAAATTATTTAACAGGACATTATGATAGAAATGAAAATCCAAAGCTCTTATGACGAACACCATAAAAAAATATTACAAGAAAGACGGATCTATGGAATCTTGCTTTTTATTGTGCAACCAAACAACGGCAAATACAAGCTGACACCCCATCAATAAAAAAGGAGAATAAATATTTAAATATAACCCGCGTGTAGCGTGGAAAAACCCCAAGTAATTAACATACAATTTAAGATGATTATTCAAAGTTTGTAAGATTTTTCCTAAACAATCAAGAAAACTATTTAAAAACTAACATATCTAGATATCAAAATGCTTATACAAATTTTAGTAAGATATTCCTAAAAGTTAAGCATGTCTTTATCAATATTTAAAAATCTTCTTAAAAGAATAAAAAACTTTTAAAATTTTCATGAAAGTCTTCCTAACTAGTAATTAACATGCAATTTAGGATGATTTTCCTAAGTTTATATGAATCTTTCGCAAATATTCAAGAAAGCTTCATAAATTTCAAAACTAACATTTCTAGATATCTAAAAAATACTCTTACAAATTTTAGTAAGATATTCCTAAAAGTTTATAATATCTTTCTCAATCTTTAAAAATGTCTTTTTAAAACAATAAAAAAACTTTATAAAATTTCAGGAAAGCCTTCATAAATGTTTAGAAAAGTTTCCTAAATTTGTTTTTGATCAATTAGGTAATTAACATATAATTTAGGATGGTATTTCTAAATTTGTATGAATATTTCCTAAAAATTCAAGAAAACTTCATAAACTAAAATTTCTAGATATCTAAAAATACTCATACAAATTTTAATAATATCTTCCTAAAAAAATTAATGTATTTATCAATCTCTAAGAATGTTTTTTTAAAACAGTAAAAAACTTTTTTAAAATTTCAGGAAAGACTTCGTAAATATTTAGAAAAGCCTCATAAATTTTTTTTTGTATAAATGAATAAAAGTTCATATTTAAATTTAGTAAAGTCTTCCTAAAAGTTGTTAAAGACTTGCTAAGTTTGTTTTTGATCAACTAGAAATTTAGGATAGTTTTCCTAAATTTCTAAAAATCTTTTCTAAAAAATTAAGTAAACTTCATAAACTCTAAAACTTATATTTCTAGATATCAAAAAAATACTCATACAAAATTTAGTGAGATCTTCCTAAAACTTTAGAATGTCTTTCTTAATATTTAAGAATGTCTTTTTAAACAATAGAAAATGTAACAAAATAGAAAATGTAAGAATATATAAAGATGTAGATAATCCTAATTCCTTTTCTGTGTGTGACTATCCTTTTATAAAATTTCAATTATAAGCAATTATACCCAATAGGTTTTTTGTGTTACATCACAACACGATTTGTTGCCGAAAATAATCTTGCCCCAATGGAAGAATCGAGGCTTCTTTCTTTGTCGGTTGAGTTACAAGTGGATATTATTAAATGGGTTTGCACTAATTCCATCGATGATTTTCTCAATCTGAAGATAACGTGCAAGGCGCTGAAGTAGGTTTGTGAGTTTTCTAGTGTTTATGCATCTGTTGATCTGTTCAATTTTACGTGTAATGGATGCATTCGAGGTGCACTGTTTATGGGAGGTGTTACGAAAGCGAAAATCTTTGTGTGGTTGTTGGGGTCGAAATCCCCTCCTCAAAGATTGACGGAACGAGAAGTCAAGGTCGAGATCGAATGGAACTTATCCCGAACATGGGCTGGACTAGCTAAGGCCAACAGCCCACGGACGATTCGAGGAATGACCCGACGGCTGGGACAAGGCCAGCCGCCCACAGTCGGTCCAAGGAGCAACCCGGTGGCTGGGATAAGGCCAGCCGCCGGTCTCCCTCACGCATTGACCGGCGGCTGGGATGAGGCCAGCCGCCGGACTCCCTCACGCACGGACCGGCGGCTGGGATAAGGCCAGCCGCCGGATCTCCCTCACGCATGGACCGGCGGCTGGGATGAGGCCAGCCGCCGGACTCCCTCACGCACGGACCGGCGGCTGGGATAAGGCCAGCCGCCGGATCTCCCTCACGCATGGACCGGCGGCTGGGATGAGGCCAGCCGTCGGATCTCCCCCACGCACGGACCGGCGGCTGGGATAAGGCCAGCCGCCGGATCTCCCTCACGCACGGACCGGCGGCTGGGGTAAGGCCAGCCGCCGGATCTCCCTCACGCATGGACCGGCGGTTAGGATAAGGCCAGTAGTCGGATCTCCCTCACCCACGGACCGGCGGCTGGGATAAGGCCAGACACCCACGATCATTTCTTAGTTAAGACTCGAACATTGTCCAGTCGACCGACCATCAAACATAACTCTAAGCCCGGACCGACCCGAAGACTAGGCACTTGCATGTTCCGACTCCAAAACGTCCATAAACATTCCCCGAAAGACCGTGACTGACATTCAGCTGTCCGTGGACCAGTCGCCAACCAGACAAGCCAAAGGAACTGGCGGCTGGCCATCAATACCAAAACCAGCGGCTGGAATTTCGAATAAAGAACGGGCGGCTCAGACCCCAAGAGTCGTAAAACGTTCCGAATACTGTTCACGGTGGAAAAACCGTTAAAAACACTATTCATCTTGAGAAAAAGTTAACCGAAAAATCGAATTAAGTCTAAACCGAAATTCGGATTACTATTCACCGGTTTACTATTCATCGGTGGGCCATATTTGGATCAGAGCGCGCAGACGGATCATGGAAGACTCTCGGGCCGGATATCGGGCCCAAAAGGTTAGGTCGGCGGCTGGGAAGGAAGGACAAAGTCCCACATCGAAAATCTGAAGTCTTAACACCCTAGGATTATCAGTATATATATGTACGCTCATGTAAGGGTTAATCCCATCCCAAATCCAAGTATTAGGAGTTTTAGCAATATAAGACTTTTCATCTTTTGCTAATTTCCCTTGTACTTTCGGAAAATATCAATAAAATATTCTTTTTACATTTTCGGTCCTTTAGTTCTTTATAAATAGAATTTTCGAGCCCCCATAAAATATAAGTTTTGACAGTGTGAGTTTCGGTTCTCACAGTTTGGCGCCGTCTGTGGGGACGAGAAATATTCTTAACCCTAAGAACGGAAAGGATACGGAGCGAAGACAATGACCAGAAGAACCAACGATATCACCAACCAACCGGCGGAGCAGCCGCCACAGGAACGGCAGGAACAGGAATTCCCGTCATCAGTACATCGGCGGACGGGATCAGAGCAACTGCCACAGGGACATCCGCCGACGGAGCGATCAGGATAACCGGGACCTCCGCCAGTGCGCTCACCAGATTCGGAATGCCGATCGAAGACCCGCTCATCACGGAAACGACCAACGCCGCCCCAAAGATCGCGGCGATCACCGAGCTGAGGAACATGGTAGCTGAAATCGCAGAGCGGCAAAACAGGTAAGGGAGTACAGCCGCGCAGGAGAGAGCGGCTTCCCAGGAACTAACACGTGGCCCCCGGACTTTCGAAACAAGACGACTTATTTTCACCCCACGAGCGGATCCCCCGGGCCGTCAGAATCCCGATGAGCAGACCCCAGTCGGAACAAGGAGAGAACCATCAGCACCACCTCCGCTGCACCGGGAAAGCGCCACTAGACGATCAGCTGAACGGCCGACATCCACGGTGACCAACGGCGAAAACCCGAGAGACACCGCACAAGGAGCCGACTGAGAGGAAAGCGAAACCGACGACGAAGCTGGAGATCTAAACGTGGACGAGGAAGAACTCCGCTGGATCGAAGAGCAGGAAAAGGCGGAACGAGAGACACGAGCTAATCTATCCGCTAGCCGAAGGGACGAGTTGGACGAGCACCGTGCCCGCCTGGAACTCACCACGAGTCAGATGAAGGAGGTAAGGTCGCAAGTCCATAAAGTGACAAGTGTGGCCCCGGAATTGACCGCGTCCTAGAGGAAACGCAAAAGATCCCGTTCACTTCAAGGATCATAAGCGTTAGACTTTCTGACCCGGGAAAAATCCGAATCCCCTTTTATGACGGGACGACCAATCCGAAGGCCCACATGACAGCCTTACACATCGCCATGGGACGAGCCAGATTCAAACCCGAAGAGAGAGACGCCGGATTCTGCCTCCTCTTCGTGGAACATCTGAAAGGATCAGCCCTGTCGTGGTTCTCGAGGCTAGAAAGAGACTCGATCGACGGTTTCGACCGATTGTCGGTAGCCTTTCTGAAGCATTACTCACTGTTCATAAGACAGTCAACGTCCTACGCAGACCTCTACTCACTGTCGCAGGGGCCCGAAGAAAGCCTTCGAGATTTCACCGAAAGATTTAAGATGATTGTCTCGAAGATTGACGACCTAAGAACAGTGCAACAATCAATGCCCTGAAGAAGTCCTTGCTGAAGACCTCGAGCTTCCGTAAGGAAATTACCGTGAATCCGCCGGTAACCATTCAAGATGCTCTCCACTGTGCTTCCAACTTCGTTATCTACGAGGAAGAAATGAGGGTCCAGGCCGGAAAGCACCAATCCTCGAAATTGGTCGCCAAAGGCATGGTGCAACCTTCTAACGTTCCAAACGAGAGAAGAGGCGAATCGGCCGAGACGAAGAACCCAACCCGGGCGGAGCGCATAACTTCCAAATAAACACGGAGAGACCATCTGATGGTCGCAACAGGGGGCCGTGGAATACGTGGACTCGATCAGGATTCGACGAGAACGCCTTCTGTACCTTCCACAAGACAAAAGGCCACTCAACCGAAAACTGCAGTACTGTAGGAAGAAGGCTCACGGCAAAAATATTAGCCGGGGAACTCGGGAACGGAGTAACCCTCGAGAGTCTCGGAGCTATCGAAGAAGACGTTGGCGCCCCGGACGGACAACCTAACCAGGAACGTCCCGAAAGGCCCAACGAGGATACCCCCCAAACGGGGAAGGAGACCAAACGGAGACGCCTCTTCCGCAAACTGCAGGAGGATCCACATGATCATCGGAGGGTCTCAGTACTGCCGACACAGTGGCCTCGATAAAGGCGTTCCTGAGAAGATGAGACAAGGAGTCAAACCCGCTGGAGCCGATCACCGAAAACGACGACCGGATCGCCTTTCACGAAAAAGACGTCGAAGGCCTTGACCAACCTCACGACGACCCATTGGTGGTAGAGCTGGACATCAACGACCATGACGTCTCTCGGGTCTTGATCGAAACCGGAAGTTCGGTGGACGTCATTTCTCGAGAGACACTTCAAAGGATGAAGGTGGATCCGTCAATGATAAAGCCCAATCCGAGGTCGCTGACCGGATTCTCTGGCGAAGTCACAGTGACGGAAGGGACAATCCAGCTCCCAGTTGGTGCTGGTGGGATCAGGAAAATTGTCAACTTCGCGGTGGCAAACCAGCCCGCGATTTATAACGTGATAATGGGAACTCCCTTGATCAATTCAATGCGAGCAATCCCGTCAACCTACCTTCTCTACCTGAAATTCCCAACACCCAATGGAAACAAGACCGTTTGGGGAAATCAGAAGGAAGCCCGGATCTACTTTCTAGCAGAGCACAAGCTTCGGAATCCGACCATCCCACAGAGAGAGAACCCGAAAAGGAAAATGGAAGATGAAGTCCCTGAATTAGGAAAGAAGGTGAGCAGAACCGAACAATTCGAGAAAACGGAGGTTCCACCCACGGAAACTGAAACCAAATAAGAGGAGACGAAAACTACCGAAAAGACCTCAGAAACCGCAGAAACCGCCGGACAACTCCATCACCAAGACTTAGCCGTCTTCTTACCAAAAAAAAAAAGGAACTACGGGTGACTTGATCCCTTTTCACGAAGGGTACGTAGGCAGCTCGCTTAAAAAACGAGTTCAGTTGCCCCTCTCCTTAAAAAAAAAAGGGGGGAGTGGGTCCGTATATACATACTTCCAAATTTTCGCGAACAAATCAAGGAAATGGACATTGGGACTTCGCATCTCATAACACATCCAAAGCTTGAAAAAGTTTCCCGAAAACACCAATCCGACAAACATCGAGACTTAGCATCTTGAAACTTGATCCGGAAAGCGAATGGATCCAGAAAAACACGAGGAAAATAAACATTGAGACTTAGTATCTCATAAAACATTTTTAACTCGAACTTAAAATCGGATAAATATCGAGACTTAGCATCTCGTAACTTATCCGCCAACCAATCAAGATATTTCTCCCAAATACTCAAGTCCTCTCCAACAAATCCGTCTGTTGCTGGCCACAACAAGACTATCTTTTAAAACCATGGTTCTCTTAACATCCCGCAGAGGATAAGACTAGCGCGCTATACAAATTTCCGGATTAACATCCGAAGGGCGTAACCTGACATCCCGCGATCCTGCAGGAAGCGCTCAAGACGATGTTCTGTTTAGTTTACCTTCACTTGCGCTTCGCATAGACAAATAGTGCGAAGCGTGGGAAACGAAGTAAACTCTCTAAACCCAGTAAAGCGCCTGACATGGAACACTGGTCAAAGACATCTTGAGAACGCGGTGTCAAACCGGCTCTGATGCGAGATTTTAAAAGCGTTCAGTCAAAAGAGGGATCCGAACAATCTTGGTCCCCTGCAACAACAAGAGACTGCATTAAACCTAGGAAATGTTCACAAAGACAACCTGGTCTGAAGTTTGAGTGTCCGGAATAACACTCCAACGCAATACAAAATGGGCCAGCCGCCCGTCCTCCGTAGAGAGACGAGCCAGCCGCCCTTCACTCTACAAAACGGACCAGCCGCCCGTCCTCCTTAGAGAGATGGGTCGGCCACCCTTCACTCAACACTCCAACGCAATACAAAACGGGCCAGCCGCCCATCCTTCGTAGAAAGACGGGCCAGCCGTCCATCACTCTACAAAACAGACCAGCCGCTCGTCCTCCTTAGAGAGATGGGCCGGCCGCCCTTCACTCAACACTCCAACGCAATACAAAACGGGCCAGCCGCCCATCCTCCGTAGAAAGACGGGCCAGCCGTCCCTCACCCTACAAAACGGGCCAGCCGCCCGTCCTCCATAGAGAGATGGGCCGGCCGCCCTTCACTCAACACGGTACCGATCAACTCCGAAATGGGCCAGCCGCCCGAATAACGGGCCAGCCGCCCTTCACTCTACAAAACGGGCCGGCCGCCCGTCCTCCGTAGAGAGACGGACCAGCCGCCCTTCGTTCCGCAAAACGGGCCAGCCGTCCTCTTAAAAGAGAGACGTACCGGCCGCCCCTTTTTCTCCTTTATCAAGACTATAAAAACGAAACAAGCAAAGAAGTCCATAACAATTAAAGGCAAAAGCAGATAGACAATAAATCTCCATAAAAGGAGATATAAGTGATCAAGTCCGACGAACGAAGCAAATACAATAAAAGGGTCGAAAGACCCGAACATAACGGAAACAGAAAATACGAGGCCAAAGCCTAGTCATACTCAACAACGTGAGTAGGAGCTCCGTAGTCCAAAGCCTCAGCCTCCGGGGATCGGTACGGGAAACAGGAGAGTATACCAAATAGCTATCGAGGACGGTAGCAGCCCGATCGTAGGAGCCTACCCAACCTCCTCCTTTGAGCTGCTCCAGCGAATCCTCCAACTTCTTCTCCTCCTCCTCGACCTTGGACTTGTCGGACTTGATATCCCTGACCAGACCAAGGTTCGAGCCGACCTCGGACAAAGCAGTCTCGCCATACTTCGCCTGACGCATCGGCGCAAGAGCAGCCTTGGCTCCCTGAATACGAACACGGTATTTTTCCACCAACTCCCAGCGGCATTGCGTAAGCGCCAGATCCATCTTCCGCTCAGCCTCCGCGAGCGCCTTCTTAAGCTCCTTCTGAGATCTCTTCTCCGCATTCCTAAGCTTGACTTCCAGGGCTTTAATCTTTTTGTCCTTCTTCTGGGACTCTTTCTCCGAGGCCTCTAAGGCAACCTGGGTCGCATGAGCTCGAATGGCGACCTGAATCAAAGAAAAGCAAATATCAGCAAAGACCAAACTACGTCAAAACAAATCTAAAGGAGGAAAGAATTACCATCATAAGGCCAGAGGATAAGTCTCCGTAAGGGGCTGAATGATTGAACGGCGCAGCAGAGGCCGGAGCCAACGCTCCAAAGTAGTCCACAACCTTCACGGACTCGGCTGGATCTCCTCCCGCTGCCTTGAGAGCGTCGAAAAGTAGACCAGGATCAGATGCCTCGACTGTCCGGGCCACTTTGCCCTTCCTCGGACGATCCGGGCTGTTGGAAGCTCCCTTCCCTTTATCAGCCACGATGGTTGAATTCAGCCGCCTCTCCAGATGGTCCAGCTTCACCATATTTCTGCTGGCGGTACATCCAAACACCCTCCATGCCGGGGTATGTCGCCATCGGATCAATGAAGTCGAGACCCTTTGGAGGAGTGCGTCCTTCTAGAATATCCCTCGCGTCAAGAAAGCAGCGCCAAAGATCAGGACACTCCCAATCTATCTTCTGTTTATCAACTTCTTTAAAGATAACTTCAACTCCGGAAACTCTAGGAGCGAAAGGATCACGAACTGAAGAAAGAAGAAAAGAAAAAATGCAGAGTTGTGAGAAATGAAATTGTGTTGGATGAAGAAAAGGAATGAGGACTACTTATAGAAAAAATTCACAAAAAGACGAAACGCTTACGTGGCACATTCCACTCGGTCCTAACCGAGCCGCCGAAGTCGGAACTAACCGTGAGCGGGCTGCGCTTCACGTAGAAAAACTGGTTCCGCAAAGCCTTACAATTACTCCGAGGGCCGGTGTAGAAACGCTTCACATTCTTCCGAACGTCAACCGAGCAGAAGAAATCCGACTTAGAAATCTTCCTCAATGAGAAGAAATTCCGTACAATGTCGCCCTCCAACTTGATTCCGCATTCAGCACAACGGACAATGAGTCCCATCAAAATCCTCATAGCAGATGAAACAAGTTGAGAGATCGCAACCCCATACAACTCGAGAAATTCGAAGATAGCTCCTGGGATCGGGAACCAGAGGAAGGCTTCATAAAACATCGATTCATACATGGCGAAATATCCCCTTGGCGCCTTGTCCATCCTATCCCCGACTTTTGGAAGACGAAACATGATCTTATTCGAAATCCGGAAGTCATATCCGAGCTCGGCCAATGAGTCCCGATCACTCAAAGTGGGTCCGAGCTCGAACCCCGTAGATATCTTCCTATACCCTTTAACCGGGCCAGGCTTCTTCAGCCGCCAAGTGAAAATATCTTCGCCCCAATAAGTGTTGGCTTCTCCGGGAGAACGACATTCGGACTTCACCTCCGGATGCACAAGGATAGGCACCTCCGGGTGATCCGACCTGACTTCTTCTCCGGGCATGACCGAGTCGTCACCAGTCTCTGGCCAAGCACGATGATGTTCGGAAGGGACCAAAGATCGGGACGGCCATGCACGCCATCCTCCGTTGTCCTCAACATGCTGAGGAGGGGTTGAAACGCCACGTACTACATTCGCCCGCGGCGAGACACTGCCAATATCAACTCGAGAAGCGCCGAACGCTCTCTCTAAGACACCTCCAGAGCCAAGAGCCCACCTTGATACGGCCACTACGTCAGCCGCCCTCTTGGAAGTGTTCTTAGAGCCAGCCGCCTGCTTGGAGCCTGACGCCCTCTTCGAGCCGGACGCCCTACTCGTCGAACCTCCAATCCCGGCCGCCGGCTCGGGTATGCTCTCAATCCCGGCCGCCGGCTCGGGCATGCTCTCAGTCCCGGCCGCCGGCTCGGGTATGTTTTCAATCCCAACCGCCGTCTCGGGCTCCCATTGAGGAACATTAGCAAAACCGAGCGCTCCTTGAGCGTTGCTAGGGCCAGCCGCCCACTGAGGAACACCTTCGGGAGCGGACGCTGCTTGTGGAATGGCATCTTCTCCAACCGCCAGCAGATCTTCCATAAGTACCGCATCCTGCTCCGCGGACATAAAATCGAACTCAAACTGATTATTCATTATTGCGTCGAAGTTGAGTTCAAAAGGAGAACCTCCTTCACCAGCCATTTCTAAAGGAAAAATCTTCAAAGGAAAGACTTGAAAAGAGAAGGGGAGTGTGAAAAAATGAGAATGAACCCACTCCTTTGATATAGCAAACATGGCACAAACTTCCGTATGAACATGATGGATTGTACTTTGACAAGACACTAAAGAAGAGAAGACGAACGGAAAAACTCCTTGCCTTCCCGTTTCGGTCAATCTTGAAAAAACTCTCAGCTCAGAGCTCCTTGCTCCAAACCACGGAAGCAAAGAGCTGGGGGGCTAACTGTTGGGGTCGAAATCCCCTCCTCGAAGATTGACGGAACGAGAAGTCAAGGTCGAGATCGAATGGAACTTATCCCGAACATGGGCCGGACGAGTTAAGGCCAACAGCCCACGGACGATCCGAGGAATGACCTGGCGGCTGGGACAAGGCCAGCCGCCCACGGTCGGTCCAAGGAGCAACCCGGCGGCTGGGATAAGGCCAGCCGCCGGATCTCCCTCATGCATGGACCGGCGGCTAGGATGAGGCCAACCGCCGGATCTCCCTCACGCACGGACCGGCGGCTGGGATAAGGCCAGCCGCCGGATCTCCCTCACGCATGGACCGGTGACTGGGATGAGGCCAGCCGCCGGATCTCCCTTACGCACGGACCGGCGGCTGGGACAAGGCCAGCCGCCGGATCTCCCTCACGCACGGACCGGCGGCTGGGATAAGACCAGCCACCGGATCTCCCTCACGCACGGACCGGCGGCTGGGATACGGCCAGCCGCCGGATCTCTTTTACACATGGACAAGCGGCTGGGATAAGGCCAGCCGCCGGATCTCCCTCACGCACGGACCGGCGGCTGGGATAAGGCCAGCCGTCGGATCTCCCTCACGCATGGACCGGCGGCTGGGATAATGCCAGCCACCGGATCTCCCTCACGCACGGACCGGCGGCTGGGATACGGCCAGCCGCCGGATCTCTTTTACACATGGACAAGCGGTTGGGATAAGGCCAGCCGCCCACGATCATTTCTTAGTCAAGACTCGAACATTGTCCAGTCGACCGACCATCAAACATAACTCTAAGCCCGGACCGACCCGAAGACTAGGCACTTGCATGTTCCGACTCCAAAACGTCCATAAACATTCCCCGAAAGACCGTGACTGACGTTCAGCCGTCCATGGACCAGTCGCCAAGCACACAAGCCAAAGGAACTGGCGGCTGGCCATCAATAACGAAACCGACGGCTGGAAGTTCGAATAAAGAATGGGCGGCTCATACCTCAAGAGTCGTAAAACGTTCGGAATACTGTTCACACGGGAAAAACCGTTAAAAATACTATTCATCTCGAGAAAAAGTTAACCGAAAAAATTAAATTAAGTTTAAACCGAGATTCGGATTACTATTCACCGGTTTACTATTCATCGGGGGGCCAGATTTGGATCAGAGCGCGCAGACGTATCATGGAAGACTCTCGGGCCGGATATCGGGCCTAAAAGGTTAGGTCGGTGGCTGGGAATGAAGGACAAAGTCCCACATCGAAAATCTGAAGTCTTAGCACCCTAGAATTGTCAGTATATATATGTACGCTCATGTAAGGGTTAATTCCATCCCAAATCCGAGTATTAGGAGTTTTAGCAATATAAGACTTTTCAGCTTTTGCTAATTTCCCTTGTATTTTCGGAAAATATCAATAAAATATTATTTTTACATTTTCGGTCCTTTAGTTCTTTATAAATAAAATTTTCGAGCCCCCATAAAATATAAGTTTTGACAGTGTGAGTTTCGGCTCTCACAGTTGTTTACATCAAAGGATCTCAAGATTATTTCATCCATGATGATCCCGTTGAAGGTCTTTACAGGATCAAATTTGCGGCTGATGGGGGATGTGAGATTGCTCTTTATACGTATGTTATGATTCGGAAGGCATTTTATAATGATGATGTTTCCTTATCTCTAATCACGAAATAGGCTGTCCAATGATGATGTTTTATAATGATGATGTTTTATAATGATGGTCACCTTCATTTGTTACATGTAATGGCAATAAAAAGGAACGGATTTACAGAATCTGTGCTCCCCTTGATCTACATGTGCATGTGCACGTCTCATAGATCATCGTATTTTTGGTTCCAGTTCGGCTCAGGAGAATGTGAACTTTGTGATAGTTGTTTTTAGTCGAGTCACTTATGAATCTTTCATAGTTTTTTCAGTGTAATAAGATTTCTAGATACTAAACACTGGTGAATTTGTTAAGAATCTCTAAAATGTGCTTGATACTACCTTCCGTTTTATGTTAGAATCGTTGTCTAATTCATACAGATTTGTTTTATTTTATAAGATGTAAGTCTTTACTATATTCATTGTAGAATTCTCTTTTTAATCAACTATTTTGTTACTAAAACAAAAGATCAAATACTAATTAGAGTCACTCAAATTCTCCATATCCCCTAAATAAATACAAAATCGATAAAAAGAAGAGGAAATAAACTCACGTTCGAGTAAAAGTGGCCATCGATCTCCACAGCGAAGTTCCGAAGCTTGAGGGAGAGAGATCTTCTCCTCTGATTGAGTGAGAGATCGAGTAAGGCGAATGAATGGAACCACCACAACGCGAGAAGAACTGAGAAGAGAAGGAAGAAGCTGCTTACAACTTAGTTGGATTTATAAAATTGAAAAACCGCTAAATAAAAGTTTTTCTATTGGATCCTACGAATGTCCTCCATATGATAATAAGAATAGGAACCAAAACTCGAACCAAACTATCAAATCGTAAGGATTCACATGGAAAAACCTAAGCACATGGAAACTCGAAAGCGCTTTCTCATCACCATCGTTCAATCCATCTCTAAATGAAACGGTGAAGATAGAAGTTTAGGGGTTAGATTTTGGATCTCATTGACTTTTGTATTTAAATTTATACAAAACATCAAATATTTTTGAAAAGAGGAGATGAAAAGATTTTATGAAAGAGAAGATGAAGACATTAAAAATAGATCGTAAATAATATTTGAAACTTGTGTGGGAGTTATTATTTTTTAATTACGTTTAAGAGCCATGTGGCTTCGTTTTAGAACTGTTTTTTTTTGCTTAGGTGGATGGCCTCAGAGGCCCCAAAATCGTTCTTTAAGGCTCTGATTGTTTAAGACTGTTGAAACTGTTACTTTAGATTTTGATTTGGCTGTTAAATAGTTGTTGTGGCTTTAGAAATTTCTAAAAACATCAATTAGTGGCTTTAAGAAAAACAAGTAACGTTAAAAGTAAAATCAGTTATTTTGCCTGTGAGATTTTTAAGGAAGACTTTAAGTACTTTAGAATTAATCAAAAGTCACAACAGCCTCTAAAGTCAAATTGTCAATCAGTACCTAAGTTATTACAGATTAACTTAAGCATACGACAATTTATGAAATAATTTCATATAAAAAGAGTTTATGAACTAATTTTATGCGTAATTTTTTTGTTGATAACTTTTTGTTGTTCTTTATTTTTTTTAATTAGAAATACTATTATTGTTAACAAATTTATATTTTTTAACATTGAAACAAAGAATTAAAATATATAGATAAATTAAAATTTAGAAAAATAAACTAAAATTTTCAGAACTATATAAATCACTATTTCAATGTTTTCAAAAACTAAAATCTACTAGCAAAATCAAAAACTAAAATCTCAAAAATTAAAACCCAGAAACTATAAATCAAAAGCCAAAAACTAGAAACCAGAAACTAATGAAAATAATCATGGCATCATACTCCACTTTTACGAATACATGAATTTCATTTATAACTCTATAACTCCAATGAATTCACTAAAAATGGATAGTATGTAAAGTTTTTCAGGAACTAGGTATAGCTCTTGTCTAGTTAGAGCTTTAATATAATCACATGCAAGTAGTTCACTCGCCGTAAGAATTTTAATAAATTTTCTCTAAACTATATCTCCTGATTTCAGCCACATCTAAAACCAACATCGCTTTGAACTTCATTTTGCTTATATACCCATGAAAATATAGCCACACTTTCTTCGGTGCTTATATTTGATGTTTGTTGTAGATCATAATTTATTTGTATTATACCATACAATGCTTTGAAATATAGCAGTGACATTCGACGTAACTGATGACAAACATCATGATTTTATTGTAGTCAACGCCAAACATTTCTCTATCAGTTTCCAGTGGTGTTCTTTCAAAATATTGATGTTTTTCCAAACGTTGATCAACTGTGTCTAATCACAGTTTTTGTTTTCTTTTTTTGTTGATAAATAAATTTCACATTTCAAAAAAAAAATATTGATGTTAGTAAATCAATTGTGAGTTACTTATACATCTGCAAATTACTCATTTTCCAAATTCTACAATTTAATCCTATCTTTGTAGCTTAGTTGTTGATGCTTTGTAATCACAACTGACATATATGAAAAACCTGAAATTTTTAACACGAAAGAAAACAGATCTTAAGAAAATATAAATTTATTTTAAGAATTTACAATGCTGAAATAGCTACTTTCCATGGATCATTTGGTTTTTTGGAAATATAGAAATGAAAAATGTTTTATAAATACGGACCAGAACCCCTAGCGGATTTTTTCTGCTGCATAAACAGGACTGTTATGGAATGAGGCTCAGGTACAAGGAGAGGATGTTGCATTTGTGAGAGGTGGGGTGCAAGCATTTCCTATATTAGACGAGGGAAGGTGGTATTTCGTTGATGGGGCTTGGAAAGATTCCGATGTTTTTTCAAGATAAGGATGGTTTAGCCAAAACTCAGATGGCACTGATACGGTGATGGGACCGCGAAATATCCGGCGAAGTTTATCACTTCTATATGCGAAATTTGAGGCTCTAATTTGGGCGATGAAATATATGCATTCTCTACAGTTCCATCAGGTTATTTTTGAGACTGATTGTTCCGATGTGGTGAAGATTGTGGCGGATCCGGCAGAGTAGCCTATTTTTTCAACACATTTGAGGAATTTCATCGGTTTTTGACACTTTCACTATTACACTCATACCGCGGGAGAAGAACCGAAAGGGAGATAAGCTGATACGAGGTATCCTCACTCTTCCTACAATAGTTTATAGTATATATTATGTCCCACCATTTTTGGTTTTCTAAAAGTTTGAATTAGTTTTTTATTTATTTTGATGTTGATTAAAAAAATTAAAAAAATATAAATTATGTCATTAATCACATGAACTAGAATAACGAAACAACTATCGTAAAGTATCTTTCTTCTGCTTAAAATGTTCAGGCATACCATATCCCTCAAAATTCCAAGTTTAACACACTCCTATTAATAGCAAAGTTCAAAAGTTTAAGACGTTCATTTAATTGTTTCTCAAAGAATACAAGTTGGTATCATACATATACAGAGTAAAACGCATAGATATATGTCATATCTCACAAGAACAAAAGGGCAACCCAAAACAAAACAAAAAACAAATGCTCTTGGTAAGCTAACCACACAGGGTTTGTATCTAGTAAAAGCCAAATGAAATCCTTAGTAGCTGATTATGGTTGACTTGTGTGTTTAGCGGGCACCACATCTTTTCTTCAGGTCTCATACCCAAATCCTTACCTCATTCATTTTCTGGCAGCAGCGACATAATCACACAGGTTTTAGCTTTCTCAAGGTCTCCATGGTGCTGGTGGTGGCGGCGGAGTAGGGAACAATGGAGGAACAGCTGAGAAGATAGTGTTTTTGTCTATAGTACCAGATGCCTCTTCTTCACCCGACAATGCCACGAGAGCTGCGACCAGACCAGCATTTCCTGCAAGCGTCGGTTCAGTGTAGTTGTAGTTAGTCCGGACATCGCGGAACCCATCGTGCTTGTCAGGACCAGCAACCATGGCTCCTTCAATCGTGTTTGGGTTTGGTTTCTTGCTGTCTCTCCATTTCCATCCTCCTTTGCAGTTATATTTGACTTTGTTCTTGGGAATCGAAGCTCCCCTGTGATGCACGTGTTTCGGGTACTTTGGCCCAAAACCCACAAGATAACTCATTTTCCGAGGGTTTTTACCGAGTATGTAATCAACCTGCGGTGACACAGGTAGGTTGAGTTAAGTTCAATTCTTGTTTTAACTACGAAAAATAAATCATCAATCTAAGATCTTTGTGTTTATGACAACTATGTGCAAACTAATCTGTCAACTGTGTAAAAGAAAGACGCAATACCTGAGATCTCGCAAACTCTCGGAGGACATTGGTTGAATAGAAATTAGGTCCACAGTACCATCCAGGAGTATCAGCAGCATCCAGATAATCACTGTACAGCGTCGCTAAGAACGCTGCATTTGCAGCATACTGCAGAGGCTGTGGGTCTCCATGATTCAACTCTATCAAACCTCCTGCACATATTACCAAAAAACTTACATTGTTAGTTTTCCAAATCCATAACAGGCTCAGCAATCAAAGTTGTATTGAAGCGAAACAGTGGCAGATATAACTCATACTCACCCCTGGTTCTGTTAAATTTGTTGAAATAAGGCAAGTATGAGCACATGACTATGCTGGTTTGGTTATGGAATGTCCTTAGAATTTCTTCATATGGATATCCAGGACTCAAAAACAGCCTCAGCCGGCTTAGCAGCAACTGAAAAGCAGAGGGGTTCATAAGCGTTAAGAGGAGATGAACTTATAAGAGACATAAACACAGTGAGTTAGTCTTGTGGGCTGACCTGAGCACCAGCAAGCTTGTTGTCCCAGCTAAATACACCATAGTAAGGGCCACCCCAGAAGGCACCAGCATGCTTAGCCATAGTTGGCTTTGTGATTAGATCGAGATAAGTTAAGTTTCCTGTAGCATAGTACAACCAAGCACCACCCCAAATAAACTCATCCCAATACATGCTTGAATTGTAGAACTTGGCTGATTCCGCAGTGCCTGCACTATATCTGCCTCTCCGAGTCCTTCCAAACTGATACACCGTCTTAGCACCATGGACAAGCTTCTTAGAATACTCTTTGTTGTCCTTGAAAACAATAGATGCTGAAGCCAGAGCAGCCGCCATCTCTGCAGCGAGATCCGAACATCCGCCATTACAAGTAGTCACAGGCCTTTTATAGTCCATGTCTTCAGGCCGCATCCAGCAGTAATGGTCATTAGGATCCGTACTCCCTTCGTCAGTATTCCCAGCTCCGACCTACGTTGAATGACGAAACAAAACAGCTCAACAAAAGAAAGCTAACATCCTTTTGCACCAAGTGGGTACAATACATTACCTGTGAGACCAGATCATCGATTGAATCAGCTGTACTATTAAAGGTCTTGAGAAAGTAATCAGTTCCCCATTTGATGAGTTCCTTAACATGGACAAGCTCTCCTGCAGCTTCGTATTTAGCACTGTACTCAATCACACTCCAGCTCAACATGGTCATAGCATAAGCCATGGGGAAATTGAACTTGATTGTATCACCAGCATCATAATAGCCTCCAACCAAATCTTTATAGAAGCTTCCTGTTTCACCTTTCCCATCTTGAAGACCAGAATTACCTCTCCATGACACGTTATTGTGCCTGGGCAACTTCCCAGCTGCGTCATCGAAATTGAAAAGTCAGAGACTTTCTTTGAAAATAGATCAGATCTTGAAGACTGATTAGCAACGAAAGCAAGGGCACTTACATTTCTGAGCATTGAAGAACTTGAGGGCTTTGTGAAGAGCGATTGTGTAGTTATCCGGCGGAGGACTCTTGTGGTGGTGACGCGGCACAGTTTTGACGATCAAGGTGATGAATCCGGCGAGTAAAGCGGCGGCGACGATAGTACCGACAGTCCAGACGAAGATCTTGCGGCTGACGATTATACAGCCAAGATCGACGTACTTCTTCTTCTTCTGCTCCGTCGGACCAAGAAGCCAGCTCTGCTGCGTCTCGTCGAGTGGCCGAGAAAGAGCCGCGCGGTCGATATCGTTCAGATTCCGGCTACGATCGTCGTCGGTGGCGGAGTCCGTCGCGTGGATCTCGAGTGGACCTCCCCATGGATCTCGGCCGTACATGGTGAAGAAGAGAAAGAGTGAATCAGATCAGATCTGAGAATGAGAAAGAGAAGAGAGTGTGGTGTGGAAGATGGAGGTTTGTAGTTGTAGTGTGGGAGGAGGAAATGTGAGCTAAGCTTAGTCAATAATGGAACAAAATACCATGTGGTTTGTGGTTTCGATTCTTTCTCTTCATTTCATTTTTCCTTTTTATGTCTCACTTCAATTATTATTATTTTCTTTTTTTCTTACAGTATTATATAATATATTTGATTGTCGGTTTGTATCTCCTACATGTTACGTTACAGCTAACACTTGTTTTGGACTTTTTTTTTCCGCCAACCATGATTGAGCTTTCTTGCCAACGGGTAAATTGGGTAAATGGCATTTAATAATCACCCTAAATTGCTTAAATATATTAAATAGACCTTAAATAGAATCTAACACAATTATATTCCAAATCTGAGATTCTGAACTCTAATTTCTATTGTTGCCACACAAAAAAAGAACTCTAATTTCTATTTAATCAATTATATATTAAATTAAAATATTACAGAAGAAAAATGTAATCTGGTAACAATTATTTTATCAACTTTTTGGTTCTTTTATCATTTTTTATTATTCTCTTATCATATATATTTTCCCCCCACTTCACTTTATGCTATCGGTTGCAAATGAACATATTTGGGAAATCTTATGTAGCTATACTATTTATTTTACATTGAATATTATATGATTATATCCACCGTTTTAAGCAGATATATCATTTGTCCGTTTTTTTAATTGCATATACTTTGTTTACTAGTAAAGCAATTGGCGGAGGTTGGGTGGATGACAAAGACACGGCCCCTAACTCGACGAATACACTGTCGGTGGGATGCATATTTAATATTTTATTTTATCTCGGGATTACGGTATTAGACTAATAAAACTATATTGAGGAAATTACGTAAAACTCACTAATATGTAAAAATGATATCCTACCTCAAAATTCTTTTCTTTTATATTTTACCAATGTTTCTAGTTAGAAACTAATTATTAAAAACTAGCACATATTTTTATTTTACATTTATGCAATATAAAAAAAGCAAAATCCACATATAACATAAGACTTTGGGTCAATTTGCTCAGAAACATCTTTTTGTTTTTAACATAAAATCTAACATTTTCGAAATGTGTAAGTACGTTTTAACTCTTGGAGAATCGATCAATGACGTTTATCATATGACAAAAAAAATTTATTTTTTACGAGACTAGTCCGATTAAAACATTACTCGACCATCGTTTCTTTATTCTCATACTCGTCTTTTCCAAACGTCATAAACACACTTCCAAACCCGTTTTTTTATCTCTAAAAAAATTCAGATACTTTCCAAGAGATTGATCACAAGAAGTGGTGGTGTGACGTTTCATTACTGTTGGTGATACATATGAAAGAATACTAATTTTTGGATTTATGGTTTATTTTTTGTTTAGGATTTAGGGTATCGGGTTTAAGGTTTAGAATACACTTGGTTTCACTAATCCTAAGATCGATGGTTTAGTTTTTGGTTTAGGGTTTAGAGTATTGAATTTACGGTGTATAATATAATTGGGTTCGCTAATCATTTGATTTAGGGTTTAGTTTTTGGTTTAGGATTTCAGGTTTATATTTATACATTTATATCAACATAAAAAGTTTATATCAATATATAAAACTTTAAAAACATATGAAAGTTTATATCAACATATGAAGGAATACTAATATGCAAATATTCAATTATGTTTTAGTTTCATTATATTTCTGTTGGGTTCACTAATTCTTGGATTTAGGGTTTAGTTTTTGTTTAGGATTTAGGGTACAGGGTTTAAGTTTTAGAATATACATGAGTTAACTAATTCTATGATTTAGGGTTTATTTTTTGGTTTAGGGTGTAGAGTATAGGATTTAAGATCTATAATATAATTGGATTTACTAATCTTTGGATTTAGGGTTTAGTTTTTCTTTTAGGGTTTCAGGTTTATATTTATACATTTATATCAACGTATGAAATTTTATATCAATATATAAAAATTTATATTAACATATGAAAGCTTATATCAACATACGAAGGAATACTTATATGCAAATATTCAATTATGTTTTAGTTTCATTAGGATTCAGTTGGGTTCATTAATTCTTGAATTTATGGTTTAGTGTATAGGGTATAATGTTTGGAATACACTTGGGGTTTATTAATCCTACGATATAGGGTTTAGTTTTTGGTTTAGGGTATTTGGTTTAAAGTTTAGAATAGACTTTGGTATGTTCACTAATCATAGGATCTAGTATTTATTGTTGGTTAGGGTTTAGGGTATATGATTTAAGGTTTAGATACAATTGGATTCACTAATCCTTAGATCTAGGGTTTAGATTTTAGGGCACATGGTTTAAGGTATATGGTGTAAGGATTATAATATAGTTGGGTCCACTAATCCTTGAATCTAGGGTTTAGTTTTTTTTTGTTTAGGGTTTTGGGTAAAGGGTTTAAGGTTTATGATACACTTGGGTTCACTAATCATATGATCTAGGGTTTAGGTTTTGGTTTAGGGTTGAGGGTATATGATTTAAGGTTTGGAATACAATTGGGTTCACTAATCCTTAGATCTATGGTTTATATTTTAAAGTTAAAGTATAGGATTTAAGGTTTAGATTATAGTTGGGTTCACTAGTCCTTATATTTAGGGTTTAGTGTTGGGGTCGAAATCCACTTCTCAAAGATTGACGGAACAAGAAGTGAAGATCGAGATCAAATGGCATGAATCCCGGGCATGAACAGGACAAGCTAAGGCCGACTGCCCACGATCCGGGACATGACCCAGCGGTTGGGATAAGACCAGCCGCCCGTGATCCCTCCAAGACCATGTCCGGCGGCTGGGATAAGGCCAGCCGCCGGGTCTTCATCACACACCGACCGGCGGCTGGGATAAGGCCAGCCGCCGTGTCTTCTCCATACATCAACCGACGGCTGGGATAAGGCCAGCCGTCGGGTCTTCTCCATACATCAACCGGCGGCTGGGATAAGGCCAGCCGCCGGGTCTTCTCCATACATCAAACGGCGGCTGGGATAAGGCCAGCCGCCGGGTCTTCTTTAAGCACGGACCGGGGGCTGGTATAAGGCCAGCCGCCACGATCATTTCTCAGTCAAGACTCATTATCCGAACATCATCAAACATAACTCTAAGCCCGGACCGACCCGAAGACTAGGCATTTGTATGTTCCGACTCCATAACGTCCATAAACATTCCCCGAAAGACAGTGACTAACGTTCAGCCGTCCATGGACAAGTCGCCAAGCACACAAGCCAAAGGAACTGGCGGCTGGCCATCAATACCGAAACCGGCGGCTGGAAGTTCGAATAAAGAACTGGTGGCTCAAATCTCAAGAGTCGTAAAACATTCGGAATACTGTTCACACGGGAAAAACCGTTAAAAACACTATTCCTCTCGAGAAAAGTTAACCGAAGAATCGAATTAAGTCTAAACCGAGATTCGGGTTACTATTCATCGGCGGGCCAGATTTGGGTCAGAACGCGCAGACGGATCACTGAAGACTCTCGGGCCGGATATCGGGCCCAAAAGGTTAGGTCGGCGGCTGGGAAGAAAGGACAAAGTCCCACATCGAAAATCTGAAGTCTTAGCACCCTAGGAAGTTCAGTATATATATGTACGCTCATGTAAGGGTTAATCCATCCGAGATCCGAGTATTAGGAGTTTTAACAATATAAGACTTTTCAGCTTTTGCTAATTATTCTTGTACTTTCGGAGATCATCAATAAAATCTATCTTTTTGCATTTCCGGTCCTTTAGTTCTTTAAAATAGAATTTTCGAGCCCCCATAAAATATAAGTTTTGACAGTGTGAGTTTCGGCTCTCACATTTTGGCGCCGTCTGTGGGGACGAGAAATATTCTTAACTCTTAGAACGAGAGGATACGGAAAGAAGACAATGACCAGAAGAACCGACGATATCACCGACCAAAGGCCGGAACCGGAGCGACTGCTGCCGGGACTTCCGCCGACCGAGCGATCAGGATAACCGGGACCTCTGCCAGTGCGCTCACCAGATTCGGAATGCCGACCGAAAACCCGGTCATCACGGAAACGGCCAACGCCGCCCCAGAAATCGCGGCGATCACCGAGCTGAGGAACATGGTGGCCGAAATCGCGGAGCGGCAAAACAGGCAAGAGAGAACGGCCGCGCAAGAAAGAGCAGCTTCCTAGGAACTATCGCGTGGCCCCCGGACTTTCGAAGCAAGACACCTGGTTTTTACCCCACGAGCGGATCCCCCGGGCCGTCAGAATCTCGATGAGCAGACCCCAGTCGGAACAAGGAGAGAACCATCGGCACCACCTCCGCTGCACCGGAAAAGCGCCGCTAGGCGAACCACTGAACGACCAACTTCCACGGTGACCAACGGTGAAAACCCGAGAAACACCGCAAACGGAGACGATAGGGAGGAAAGCGAAACCGACGACGAAGCTGGAGATTTAAATGCGGACAAAGAAGAACTCCGCTGGATTGAAGAGCAGGAAAAGGCCGAACGAGAGACCCGAGCTAATCGATCCGCTAGCCGAAGGGACGAGTTGGACGAGCTCCGTGCCCGCTTGGAACTCACCACGAGTCAGATGAAGGAGGTAAGGTCGCAAGTCCACAAAGCGATGAGTGCGGCCCCGGAAATTGACCTCGTCTTAGAGGAAACGCAAAAGATCCCGTTCACTTCAAGGATCACGAGCGTTAGACTTTCTGACCCGGGAAAAATCCGAATCCCCTTCTACGACGGGACGACCGATCCGAAGGCCCACATGACAGCCTTCCACATTGCTATGGGACGAGCTAGATTCAAACCCGAAGAAAGAGATGCCGGATTCTGCCTTTTCTTCGTGGAACACCTGAAAGGATCTACCCTGTCGTGGTTCTCGCGGCTAGAAAGAGACTCAATCGACGGTTTCGACCGACTGTCGACGACCTTCCTGAAACATTACTCACTGTTCATAAGACAGTCAACATCCGACGCGGACCTTTACTCGCTGTCGCAGGGACCAGAAGAAAGCCTTCGAGATTTCGTCGAAATATTTAAGGTGATTGTCTCAAAGATTGACGGCCTAAGCAACATCGCCGCAAAAAATGCCTTGAAGAAGTCTTTGCTAAAAACTTCAAGCTTCCAAAAGGAAATTGCCGTGAATCCACCAGTAACAATCCAAGATGCTCTTCACCGCGCTTCCAACTTCGTAATCTACGAGGAAGAAATGAGGGGCCCGGCCGGAAAGCACCAATCCTCAAAATTGGTCGCCAAAGGCACGGTGCAACCTTCTAATGTTCCAAACGAGAGAAGAAGTAGGCGAATCAGCCGAGACGAAGAAACCAACCCAGGCGGAGCGAATAACTACCAAATAAACACGGAGAGATCATCCGATGAGCGCAACAGAGGGCCGTGGAATACATGGACTCGACCCGGATTCGACGAGAACGCCTTCTGTACATTCCACAAGACGAAAGGCCACTCGACGAAAAACTGCAGGACTGTCGGAAGAAGGCTCGCGGCAAAGCTTTTAGAGGGGGAACTCGGAAACAGAGTGACTCTCGAGAGTCTCGGAGCAATCGAAGAAGACATTGGCGCCACGGGCGGACGACCTAATCAGGAACGTCCCGATAGGCCCGACGAGGATACCCCCAAACGGGGAAGGAGACCGAACGGAGACGATCCCGCCGCCAATCGCAGAAGGATCCACATGATCATCGGAGGGTCTCAGTACTGCCGAGATACAGTGGCCTCGATAAAGGCATTCCTGAGAAGATGAGACAAGGAGTCAAACCCGCGGAAGCCGATCACCGAAAACGAAGACCGGATCGCCTTCCACGAAAAAGATGCCGAAGACCTCGACCAACCTCACGACGACCAATTGGTGGTAGAGCTGGACATTAACGACCATGACGTCTCCCGGGTCTTAATCGACACCGGAAGTTCGGTGGACGTCATTTTTCGGGAGACACTTCAAAGGATGAAGGTGGATCCGTCAATGATAAAGCCCAATCCGAGGTCGCTGACCGGATTCTCTGGCGAAGTCACAATGACGGACGGAACAATCCAGCTCTCGGTTCGTGCCGGAGGAATCACGAAAATTGTTAACTTCGCAGTGGCAAACCACCCCGCGATTTATAACGTTATAATGGGAACTCCATGGATCAATTCAATGCGAGCGATCCCATCAACTTACCATCTCTGCCTGAAATTCCCGACACCAAACGGAATCAAGACTGTTTGGGGAAATCATAAGGAGGCTCGGATCTGTTTTCTAGCAGAGCACAAGCTCCGGAATCCGACCATCCCACAGAGAGAGAACCCGAAAAATAAGAATGAAGACGAAGTCCCTGAACTGAACAGTTCGAGAAAACGGAGGTTCCGCCCACGGAAACTGCAACAAACCAAGAGGAGACAAAAGCTACCGATAAAAAGACCTCAAAAACCACCGAAGCTGCAACGGACGGTCCTATGACTAAGACTTAACCGTCTTCTTCTCAAAAAAAAAAAAAACGGAACTACGGGTGACTTGATCCCTTTTCACGAAGGGTACGTAAGCAGCTCGCTTAAAAAAAAACGAGTTCAGTTGCCCCTCTCCTTAAAAAAGGGGGGCAGTGGGTCCGTATATACATACTCCCAAATTTTCGCAAACTAATCAAGGAGAGGACATTGGGACTTAGCATCTCATAACACATCCAAAGTTTGAAAAAGTTCCCGAAAACACCATTCCGACAAACATTGAGACTTAGCATCTTGAAAATTGATCCGGAAAACGAATGGATCCAGAAAAACCCGAGGAAAATGAACATTGAGACTTAGTATCTCATAACACATCTTTAACTCGAACTTAAAATCGGATAAACATCGAGACTTAGCATCTGGTAACTTATCCACGATCACCGACCAATCAAGATATTTCTCCCAAATACTTGAGTCCTCTCCAACAAATCCGTCTGTTGCTGGCCACAACAAGACTATCTTTTTAAACCATGGTTCTCTCAACATCCCGCAGAGGATAAGACTAGCGCGCCATACAAATTTCCGGATTAACATCCGAAGGGCGTAACCTGACATCTCGCGATCATGCAGGAAGCGCTCGAGACGATGTTCTGTTTAGTTTACCTCCACTATCGCTTCGCTTAGGCAAATAGTGTGAAGCATAGGAAACGAAGTAAACTCTCTAAACCCAGTAAAGCGCCTGACATAGAACACTGGTCAAAGACATCTCGAGAATGCGGCATCAAACCGGCTCTGATGCGATATCTTAAAAGCTTGACTCCCCACAATAACGAGAAACTACACTTAACCCAGGAAATGTTCACAAAGACTGATGGATTTCGTTCAGGTTTTAATCACATTAAAACAGCCCTAACAACAATCCTATGTCCACGGATCGTGCCAATTGAATCTATGTTTGAATATACGTCAAATCTCGAATATACCTGAAGGTTTGCAGCGGAATAAGAACAGGTACAACGAGATTAGGAGCGCCTCAAGTGCTGCGCCTCTACAGAAGTCCACACGCACACAAACTGGACGACGGGATGCTAGTGCCGGAGCGAACGATTCGCCTTCGGGTTTCCTTTACGTTTCTGTGTTTTCTGAGTCTTCCAAAGACTTCAGAATGTGTTTTTCGTATTGATTTTGTTATATCAAATCGAGCAGCCCATATATCATATATATAGGCGGAGCTGCCGACGGGTGTCGATCGACACAACCTAATTGGTGTCGATCGACACCATCCAAAAGTCAATACTTCTAGAAGTCGTGACCGAACAAGTGTCGATCGACACCCACTATTGGTGTCGATCGACACCCTCACAGAAAAACGATATCGACGTATATCTTATATACGTAGATCATAATCATTACTCTAATGATCAAAACCCAATTTATATTATCCAGTTTGCTTAGGTGTGTGACCCTATAGGATCATATGATAATGGTAATGAGTTCATAACTCATAAGTTATAAGCGGCTTCTAGCAAAACATTATAACCGTACAAATCATATGATTGTCTTATCTCGACATCACGACTTTACTAGAATAAATACAAGTCTGATTTCAGGACATTCCCTTCAATCTCCCACTTGTACTGGAATCAAATATTCCCATAATCCCTTTGTCTCTATATCTCGATCTGGCATAAGGCAGAACTCGTGTCATCCTTAATCAACCAAACCATGTTTATCGAACTCCGATTTATACTGATAAATACAAACGATTGACATTCAATCCGTTTGAGCGCGGCCACGCATTTCCAGTATCAAATCTTCGATAGGCCCTGAGATATTTATCTCCCGTTATATGGGAGGGACAATTCCATCTTGTTCCATCCCTGTTCCCTACACACTTCATAATATGCCCAATCAATGCCTTTATAGCCACCAGTTACGGCTGACGTTTGACAAGGTCAAAGCACACCAATTCATATGTAAGAAATCATGATGAACTCAGGTCTAAGGACTATACTCTATAGTCGTAATGAGAAACTCTTATGACACTCATATAACAATCTTGTAGAGTTCTCATTAGCGGGTCATGTCCGATCATGTGTTCTCTAACACATATCTATGTGATTGACTTTAATACTCCTATTAATGACTCCATGAAACTTAGTCATCAGTCACCTCACATACTAGTCTCACGCGGTTATTAATGTCCAATTTTAATAACCTCGACTATGGACGAAAATAATTTATGTCATCTATCACTTATAGAGTTTCATGATCAAATCACGTATTTGATGATCTATAAGAATGCCATAAATTACTTTTGGACAATTATTTAATAACACCATTAAATAACAATGAAACAATTTCATTAAATAAAACATAACCAAATGTATGTTTACATGAACATCAAAACATAAATATGATAACTCCCACTAAATACAAGATTACTGCTTAAGGAATCTAATGCCTATAGCAGCAGCATGACTCTCATGCTTCGGTCGTGGGAGTGGCTTAGTCAACGGGTCAGCAACGTTCTCGTCTGTCGGAACTCTGCTGATCTTGACGTCGCCTCTCTCAATGATATCACGAATCAGATGATATCTCCTCTCAATGTGTTTGGATTTCTGGTGTGATCTGGGTTCCTTAGCCTGAGCTATGGCTCCATTGTTGTCACAAAAAAATGCCACAGGCTCAGAATGCTAGGAATCACACCAAGCTCAGTAATGAACTTCCTAATCCAAACAGCCTCCTTCGCCGCTTCCGAAGCAGCGAGTAGTCAGCCTTCGCCTCGTCGAATCCGCCACGGTGCTCTGCTTGGAACTCTTCCAACTAACTGCACCTCCATTCAGACAGAAGACGTAACCAGACTGAGATCGGAAATCGTCTCTATCTGTCTGAAAACTGGCGTCCGTATAACCACTCACTACAAGCTCATCACATCCTCCATAAACCAAGAACTTATCCTTGGTATTTCTCAAATACTTTAGGATAGTCTTGACGGCAGTCCAGTGACTCTCACCGGGATCTGACTGGTATCGACTCGTCATGCTTAAAGCACAAGCAACATCTGGACGAGTACAAAGCATGGCATACATAATAGATCCTACTGCAGAAGCAAAAGGAATCCTACTCATGCGCTCTCGCTCAGCAGGTGTCGAAGGACACTGCTTCTTGCTGAGAGTAATGCCATGAGACATCGGAAGCAAGCCCTTCTTGGAATCATGCATGTTGAACCTGTGTAGAACCTTATCAATATAAGCGTCCTGGCACAGTCCAATCATCCTCTTTGATCTATCTCTATAGATCCTTATTCCAAGAATATAGGCGGCTTCACCCATGTCTTTCATCGAGAGAAACAACTTCCGAGCCAGTCCTTTACTGACTGAAGTAACGGAATATCATCTCCTATGAGAAGTATGTCGTCTACATACAATACGAGAAATGCAACTGCGCTCCCACTAGTCTTCTTGTAAACGCAAGGTTCCTCTTCGTTTCTGATGAAGTTAAACTTTTTAACTGCTTCATCAAAACGTAGGTTCCAACTCCGAGATGCTTGCTTCAATCCATAAATGGATTTATGAAGCTTGCATACCTTCCCAGCAGCATTAGGATCAATGAAACCCGGAGGTTGTGTCATGTACACATCCTCCTCCAGTATCCCGTTAAGGAAAGCTGTTTTCACATCCATTTGCCAAATCTCATAATCATAATGAGCGGCTGTTGCTAGGAGAATCCGAATAGATTAAGCATAGCGACTGGGGAATAGGTTTCATCATAGTCAACACCTTGAACTTGTTTGAAACCTTTTGCCACCAACCTAGCTTTGTAAATCTGAACGTTTCCATCCACATCGATCTTCTTTTTGAAGACCCATTTACACTCAATGGCTTTTACACCATCAGGTAAATCACCCAAAGTCCATACTTGGTTTTGTGACATGGAACCGATTTCGGATTCAGCGGCCTTAAACCACTTTTTGGAGTCAGGGCCCATCATTGCTTCTTCGAAAGTCGCAGGTTCGTCACTGTCAATGATCAAGAGATCATGACAATTAGTCACGAGAAATCCATATCTCTCGGGCTCTTGACGAATCCTTTCGGATCTGCGAACTTCTGGCATCACAGGCTCGGGCTCTACAACTCTTTGTAGATCCAGCTCGGGCTCTACAACTCTTTGTAGATCCAGTCGCTGCTCTTCCTCGACAGGTTGAGCAGGCTCCTGTGATTCTCGAACTTCTTCGAGTTGTACTTTACTCCCACTGTTCTTCTTGGAAAGAAATTCTTTCTCAAGAAAAACACAGTTCTTAGCAACAAACACTTTGTTCTCAGAACGGTTGTAAAAGTAGTAAGCCTTGGTTTCCTTAGGATAACCAACGAAGTAGCACTTATCAGATTTGGGTTCAAGCTTATCAGATATCAACCGTTTGACATAAGCTTCACAACCCCAAATTTTAAGAAAAGACAAACTTGGAACTTTTCCAGTCCACATCTCATATGGTGTCTTCTCGACTGATTTTGATGGAACTCTGTTTAGCGTAAACGCAGACGTTTCTAGAGCGTATCCCCAAAAGGATAATGGAAGATCTACTTGACTCATCATCGATCGAACCATATCTAATAAAGTCCGATTCCTCCTTTCAGACACACCATTCCACTGAGGTGTTCCAGGAGGAGTAAGTTGTGAAACAATTCCACAGTTACTCAGATGATCACCGAACTCTTGGCTTAAGTACTCACCTCCACGATCTGATCGAAGAGCTTTAATACTTTTGCCAAGTTGGTTCTGTACTTCATTCTGGAATTCCTTGAACTTTTCAAAGGATTCCGATTTATGTCTCATTAAATAGACATAACCAAATCTACTGAAGTCGTCAGTAAACGTGATGAAGTACTGAAAGTTTCCTCTAGCACTAACACTCATTGGACCACATACATCGGTATGTATTAGGCTCAATAGGTCACCGGCCCTTTCATTGAATTTGTTGAAAGGGGCCTTTATCATTTTGCCCATTAAGCAGGATTCACATTTTTCAAATGATTCAAAATCAAATGAGTCTAAAAGCCCATCATTATGAAGCTTTTGAATCCTTTTCTCATTAATGTGGCCCAAACGACAATGCCAGAGAAACGTGGGGTTCGAGTCATGGTTCTTAACCGTTTGGTACTTATGTTATAGACAGGCATAGATTGGTTGAGAATATAAAGTCCATTCTCTAATGGAGCGCTACCATACAACATTTCATTACGATTAAAAGAACAACACTTGTTTTTAATCGAAAACTGAAAGTCTTCTAAATCCAAAACGGAAATAGAAATGATGTTTCTGCTTATAGCAGGTACATAGTAGCAATTATTCAATTCTAAAACCAAGCCTGACGGCAAAGACAAATGATAAGTTCCTACGGCCAATGCAGCAACTCTTGCTCCATTCCCGACGCGTAGGTCCACTTGTCCCTTTTCCAGCGTTCTACTGTTGCTTAGACCCTGCATATTCGTACAAATATGAGCGCCACAGCCGGTATCCAATACCAAGAGTTAGAACCTGTAGAAGTAACATTTACTTCTATAACATAGATACCTGAAGAAGTCGTCTCAAACGTCTTCTTCGAGTTCTTTAGATCTCCCAGATACTCTTTGCAATTTCTCTTCCAATGCCCAGACTTGTTGCAGTAATGGCATTTATCAGCATCAGTAGGGCCGCGTTTGGGTTTGGAAGAAGCCTCAGGCTTATCCTGATTCTCAATCTGGAATGCCTTAGCTTTACCTTTACCCTTAGCGTGTTTCTTAAACTTTTTACCCCCTTGCACCATAAGTACATAGGGGTGCCCTTCTTGATGTTTGGCTCAGCTGTCTTGAGCATGCCATGCAGTTCCGTCAAAGTCTTTGTCATGTGTTCATGTTATAGTTCATGATAAACTGATCAAAGCTCGACGGCAATGACTGCAGAATGATGTCCGTAGCCAACTCTTGGCTAAGGGGACAATCCAGTTTTGCCAAGTTATCAATATAACCCATCATCTTAATGACATGTGGGCTAACTGGACCATCCTTTGGTAGCTTGCACTCAATGAGAGACTTAACCGTCTGGTATCTCTCAGTTCGTGCTTGCTCCTGAAACATCCCTTTCAGGCTAGTGATCATCTCAACAGGTGACGCCACGTTCTCATATTGCTTCTGCAAGTCCGAGTTCATGGTAGCCAGCATGAGACAACTCACATCGACCTCATCATTTGAATGCTTCTCCCAAGCATTCCTTTCAGCGTGTCCGGCATTGGATTCGGTTTCTCAAGGAGAGCCTTCTCAAGGACACATTCCTTTTTCTCCTGCTTGAGAACAATTCTCAAGTTTCGATACCATTCGAGGAAATTCGATCCATTAGCTTGTCCTTCTCAAGGACGGATCGAAGTGAGAATGTGTTTCTGTGAGGGGAACTAGCCATAGCTGAAAATACAAAATGAGAGTTTAGTTTTTGATGTTCAAGAAATGAGAAATCTTAACAATTAAGAAACTCACATTATATTCATAACAATTTTCCTCAATTGAATATAATGATCCAAGATCCATATTTCACAAAAATTTGAGTGAGCTTTGGCCCATCGCCCAAACTTTAGCTATTTAGGTAAGCAACACTTTGCTAATTATATCTTATATAATTCTTGTCTTGGATTAATATTAATATCGAATCCAATCCTATATCTATGGGCCCAAAACTATTTTGATAGCCCATTTAAGCAAACCAATCTTTTAAGTCCGTAGTAACGATTACAACCTGCCTCACTCATGTAATTGCGGACACCCTGCTTTGGCAGACCCATCACACAATGAAACGAGCCTTGACAGTTGACAAGATTGGGAAGATATAAATGCTTAATATTAGGTTTGAGGGACGGAACCTTAAATCTAGTTTATATCAAATATATATCCTAGATATTTTAACTTATTTTAACCCTTTTTAAAATTTTCTTAAGTTAAACAAATGCAAATTCTGAAGTGGTGTCGATCGACACCAGGTCAGTGTCGATCGACACAACTTTTGTGTTGACTGACAGATTCTGATCCGGTTCAATCGCGATAAACCATTTAACCGATTAAACCGATCGAATCAATTTGCAAATAATCGACGGGTCGATCGATACTACATTAGTGTCGGTCGACACCCACCAAATCGGTTCAATTAACGATAATCGATTTACCGCTTAAACCGATCGCGATTATCCGGTTCAATCCAATTGAACCAATCGCGATGAACCGATTGGTGTCGATCGACACTACTTTAGTGTCGGTCGACACCTGTGTTTTGAGGAAAACGATCATAAGTTCGTAAACTAAAGTTTTTACGCGAAAACCATTTTTCACGCGAAAACCATAGTGGTGTCGATCGACACCGAATTGGTGTCGATCGACACCGAAGAACCCAGAACGTGTTCTTCATCAAAAACGATTTTTGAACAGATTGATTTACATATATTCAACAGATTTAATAGAAACACACCGCTCTGATACCACTGATGGATTTCGTTCAGGTTTTAATCACATTAAAACAGCCCTAACAACAATCCTATGTCCACGGATCGTGCCAATTGAATCTATGTTTGAATATACGTCAAATCTCGAATATACCTGAAGGTTTGCAGCGGAATAAGAACAGGTACAACGAGATTAGGAGCGCCTCAAGTGCTGCGCCTCTACAGAAGTCCACACGCACACAAACTGGACGACGGGATGCTAGTGCCGGAGCGAACGATTCGCCTTCGGGTTTCCTTACGTTTCTGTGTTTTCTGAGTCTTCCAAAGACTTCAGAATGTGTTTTTCGTATTGATTTTGTTATATCAAATCGAGCAGCCCTATATCATATATATAGGCGGAGCTGCCGACGGGTGTCGATCGACACCAACCTAATTGGTGTCGATCGACACCATCCAAAAGTCAATACTTCTAGAAGTCGTGACCGAACAAGTGTCGATCGACACCCACTATTGGTGTCGATCGACACCCTCACAGAAAAACGATATCGACGTATATCTTATATACGTAGATCATAATCATTACTCTAATGATCAAAACCCAATTTATATTATCCAGTTTGCTTAGGTGTGTGACCCTATAGGATCATATGATAATGGTAATGAGTTCATAACTCATAAGTTATAAGCGGCTTCTAGCAAAACATTATAACCGTACAATATCATATGATTGTCTTATCTCGACATCACGACTTTACTAGAATAAATACAAGTCTGATTTCAGGACATTCCCTTCAAAGACAACCTGGTCTGAAGTTCGAGTGTCCGGAACAACACTCCAACGCAATACCGATCGACTACAAAACGAGCCAACCGCCCGTCCTCCGTAGAGAGACGGGCCAATCGCCCTTCACTCTACAAAACGGGCCAGCCGCCCGTCCTCCGTAGAGAGACGGGCCAGCCGTCCTTTACTCCGTAAAACGGGCCAATCGCCTTTCGCTCTACAAAACGAGCCAGCCGCCCGTCCTCCGTAGAGAGACGGACCAGGCACCCTTCGCTCTACAAAACGGGCCAGCCGCCCGTCATCCGTAGAGAGACGGGCCAGCCGCACTTCGCTCTACAAAACGGGCCAGCCGCCCGTCCTCCGTAGAGAGACGGACCAGCCGCCCCTCGTTCCGCAAAACGGGCCGGCCGCCCTCTTGAAAGAAAGATATACTGGCCACCCAATTTGCCTTTATCAAAACTTATAACCCGAAGACAAGCCGTCTTTCAGACTATAAAAGGGAAGCAAGCAAAGAAGTCCATAACAATTAAAAGCAAAAACAGATAGACAATAAATCTCCACAAAAGGAGATATAAGTGATCAAGTTCGACGAACGAAGCAAATACAATAAAAGGGTCGAAAGGACCCGAACATAACTGAAACAGAAGATACAAGGCCAAAGACTAATCATACTCAACAAGAGGAGTAGGAGCTCCGTAATCCAAAGCCTCAGCCTCCGGGGACTGGCACGGAGAAACCGGAGAGCATACCAAGTAGCTGTCGAGGGCCGTAGCAGCTCGATCGTAGGAGCCAACCCAGCCTCCTCCTTTGAGCCGCTCCAACGAAGCCTCCAACTTTCCTTCCTCCTCCTCGACCTTGGACTTCCCGGACTTAATGTCCCGGACTAGATCAAGGTTCGAGCTGACCTCAGTCAAGGCAGTCTCACTGTACTTAGTCTGACGCATCGGCGCAAGAGCGGCCTTAGCGCCCTGAATTCGGACACGGTACTTCTCCACCAACTCCCAGCGGCAATGCTTAAGCGCCAGTTCCATCTTCCGCTCAGCTTCCGCGAGCGCCTTCTTGAGCTCCTTCTGAGATCTTCTCTCCACATTTCGAAGCTTGACTTCCAGGGCCTTGATCTTTTTGTCCTTCTTCCGGGACTCCTTCTCCGAGGCCTCTAAGGCAACCTGGGTCGCATGAGCTCGAGTGGCGACCTGAAACAAAGAAAAGTGAATATCAGCAAAGACCAAACTGCGTTAAAACAAATCCAAAGGAAGAAAGAATTACCATCATAAGGCCAGAGGACAGGTCTCCGCAAGCCGCTGAACGATTGAACGACACAACGGAGGCCGGAGCCAACGCTCCGAAGTAGTCCACGACCTTTACGGACTCGGCTGGATCTCCTCCCGCCGCCTTGCGAGCATCGAAAAGGAGACCAGGATCAGACGCCTCGACCGTCCGAGCCACTTTGCCCTTCCTCGGGCGATCCGGGCTGTTGGAAGCTCCCTTTCCTTTATCCGCAATAACGGCACAATCAGAACCCTGAGGAGCGACTATCTGTTCCTCAGGCACGCCGTCACCATGGAAATCAGACCCGGACGGAAGAACAAAACCGGACGCTAGGTCGAACTCAGCCGCCTCTCCAGACGGTCCAGCTTCACCATACTTCTGCTGGCGATACTTCCAAACACCCTCCATGCCGGGGTATGTCGCCAGTGGATCGATGAAGTCAGGACCCTTGGGAGGAGCGCGTCCTTCTAGAATATCTTTCGCGTCGAGAAAGCGTCGCCAAAGATCAGGACACTCCCAATCGATCTTCTTCTTATCAACTTCTTCAAAGATATCTTCAACTCCGAAAACTCTAGGAGCGAAAGGATCACAAACTAAGAACAAAAAAGAAGGAGGAGCAAAGAAAAAAAAATGCAAAGTTGTGAGAAATGAAGTTGTGAATGATGAAGCGAAGGAGTGAAGACTACTTATAGAAAAAATTCACAAAAAGACGAAACGCTTACGTGGCACGTTCCACTCGGTCAAAACCGGGCCGCCAAAGTCGGAACCAACCGTGAGCGGGCTGCGCTTCACGTAGAAAAACTGGTTCCACGAAGCTTTACAATTACTCCGAAGGCCGGTGTAGAAACGCTTTACATTCCTCCGAAAGTTGACCGAGCAGAAGAAGTCCGACTTAGAAATCTTCCTCAATGAAAAGAAATTCCTTACAAGGTCACCTTCCAACTTGATTCCGCATTCAGCACAACGGACCACGAGTCCCATCAAAATCCTCATGGCAGATGGAACAAGTTGGGAAATCGCGACCTCATACAACTCGAGAAATTCGAAGATAGCTCCCGCGATCGGGAACCAGAGGAAAGCTTCGTAAAACATCGATTCATACATGGCGAAATATCCCTTTGGCGCCTTGTTCATCCTATCCCCGTCTTTTGGGAGACGAAACTTGATCTTGTCCGAAATCCGGAAGTCATATCTGAGCTCGGCCAATGAGTCCGGATTGCTGAGAGTTGGTCCAGGCTTGAACCCCTCAGATATCAATCTGTACCCCGAAGATGGTCCAGGCTTCTTAAGCCGCCAAGCAAAAATATTCTCGCCCCAATAGGCGTTAGCTTCCCCGGGAGAACGACACTCAGACTTCACTTCCGGATGCACAAAGATAGGCACCTCCGCGTTATCTGACCTGACTTCTTCCCCGGACTTGGCCGAGCCGTCACCTGTCTCTGGCCAAGCATGATGATGCTCGGAAGGGACCAGAGAACGGGACGGCCATGCATGCCATCCGCCGTTGTCCTCAACATGCTAAGGAGGGGTCCAAACATCGACTCTTGAAGTGCCAGACGCCCTCTCTAAGACGCCTCCAGAGCCAAGCGCCCACCTTGATACGGCCACTACGCCAGACGCCCTCTTGTAAGCGTCCTTAGAACCAGCCACCCGTCTGGAGCCGGATGCCCTCTTCGAGCCGGACGCCCTACACGTCAAATCACCAATCCCGGCCGCCGGCTCGGGTACGTTCTCAATCCCGGCCGCCGGTTCGAGCATGTTCTCAATCCCAACCATCGTCTCGGGTACGTTCTCAATCCCGGCCGCCCATTGCTGAATCTCTCCCTGGCCAGGCTCCCATGGAGGAACATTAGCAAAACCGAGCGCTCCTTGAGCGTTGCTAGGGCCAGCAGCCCACTGAGAAACACCTTCGGGACCAGACGCTGCTTGTAGAATGGCATCTTCTCCAGCCGCCAGCAGGTCTTCCACAAGTACCGCGTCCTACTCAGCGGACATAAAATCGAACTCAAACTGAACATTCATTATTGCGTCGAGGTTGAGTTCGAAAGGAGAACCTCCTTCACCAGCCATTTCTAAAGAAAAAGTTTTCAAAGGAAAAACTTGGAGAAGAAAACTTGAAAAGAGAAGGGGAGTGTGAAAACATGAGAATGAAGCCACTCCTTTGATATAGCAAACATGGCGCGAACTTCCATGATGAACTATACTCTGACAAGACACTAAAGAAGAGCGGAAGAACGGACGAACGGAAAAATTCCTTGCCTTCCCGTTTCGGCCAATCCTGATAAAACTCTCAGCTCGGAGCTCCTTGCTCCAAACCACAGAAGCAAAGAGCTGGGGGGCTAACTGTTGGGGTCGAAATCCCCTCCTCAAAGATTGACGGAACGAGAAGTGAAGATCGACATCAAATGGCATGAATCCCGGGCATGAACCGGACAAGCTAAGGCCGACTGCCCACGATCCGGGACATGACCCGGCGGTTGGGATAAGACCAGCCGCCCGTGATCCCTCCAAGACCATGTCCGACGGCTGGGATAAGGCCAGCTACCGGGTCTTCATCACACACCATCTGGCGGCTGGGATAAGGCCAGCCGCCGGGTCTTCTCCATACATCAACCGATGGCTGGGATAAGGCCAGCCGCCGGGTCTTCTCCATACATCAACCGGCGGCTGGGATAAGGCCAGCCGCCGTGTCTTCTCCATACATCAACCGGCGGCTGGGATAAGGCCAGCCGCCGGGTCTTCTCCATACATCAACCGGTGGCTGGGATAAGGCCGGCCGCCGGGTCTTCTTCAAACACGGACCAGCGGCTGGTATAAGGCCAACCGCCACGATCATTTCTCAGTCAAGACTCATTATCCGAACATCGTCCAGTCGACCGACCATCAAACATAACTCTAAGCCCGGACCGACCCGAAGACTAGGCATTTGTATGTTCCGACTCCAAAACGTCCATAAACATTCCCCGAAAGACCGTGACTAACGTTCAGCCGTCCATGGACCAGTCGCCAAGCACACAAGCCAAAGGAACTGGCGGCTGGCCATCAATACCGAAACCGACGGCTGGAAGTTCGAATAAAGAACGGGCGGCTCAAATCTCAAGAGTCGTAAAACGTTTGGAATACTGTTCACGCGGGAAAACCGTTAAAAACACTATTCATCTCGAGACAAAGTTAACCGAAGAATCGAATTAAGTCTAAACCGAGATTCGGATTACTATTCATCGGATTACTATTCACCGGTTCACTATTCACGGGTTACTATTCATCGGCGGGCCAGATTTGGGTCAGAACGCGCAGACAGATCACGGAAGACTCTCGGGCCGGATACCGGGCCCAAAAGGTTAGGTCGGCGGCTGGGAAGAAAGGACAAAGTCCCACATCAAAAATCTGAAGTCTTAGCACCCTAAGAAGTTCAGTATATATATGTACGCTCATGTAAGGGTTAATCCATCTCAGATCCGAGTATTAGGAGTTTAAGCAATATAAGACTTTTCAGCTTTTGCTAATTATTCTTATACTTTCGGAGATCATCAATAAAATCTCTCTTTTTACATTTCCGGTCCTTTAGTTCTTTAAAATAGAATTTTCGAGCCCCCATGAAATATAAGTTTTGACAGTGTGAGTTTCGGCTCTCACATTTAGTTTTTAGTTTAGGGTTTATATTATAGTTGAGTTTACTAATCCTTGGATTTAGGATTAAAATTTTGTTTTATAGTTTAAGGTTAGATTTTGGGTTAGGGTTTATATATTTTTGTAAAGAGTGCTCTTATCTCTTAATAATGCTAATTATAATGAATGTTGTCATATTTAATGTGCGAGCCAATTATAAATGCAATAATTTTTGTCAAATGTCGTTTACCATTTATTATTATCTCGTAACAATATTCCTTCATTTGCTACCAATAGTTTTTTGCAAGGAATATGAATGGACATATCTGATATGTCAAGTTAACTTACGTCACCAAATATTTATAACTTAGTTTAATATGATCATATGATTTCGAAAGTAGACATAAACTATGTATATTAATTGATTTGATTTAAATTATAACAATTCATTACTTTTATTAACTATGTACACATGTTATTATATATAGGAAGCTAGTCTTGCTAATGTTCAGTTAGCTTTATTGTTGAAATGGACAAAATAGTCACAAGATGGTGTTTACTAAATCTAACTACTAGAGGCGCCATTGGGGAAAATTAAATTACTAATAAGCTATTCGGCAAATTCACTCATATGAAAACAAACAGAATATATATATTTTTTTAATTTGAAATAAGAGTTAAAAGTATTAGGCTATATAATCTTGTTGACCAAGTTAATTTACGAATTTAAGCCTTTTAAAACCACTTTATCTTCATATATTATATAACATAAATAATTACTATTTATGAAAAAAATTGAATGTAATAATATATGGGTAAGTCTTCTATTTAGCACACTTCATGTTTTATGGAAAAAAATAGACTAGAAAGGTAGAATAGACAAAAAATATTTCATTAAATAAAAAATTGTCATTTTTACTCATGCTTCTCACTACAACTAGCACATGTAAAATTCAAAATACTACATTATATTTAGTAATAAACATATATTTTTTTATAATAAATAGCTAAATTTTTTTTAGAAATAGTTCTACCACGCTAGAAGACGACTAATTTAAACTTACAATGAATTTTTATAATAAAGGTGTAAACCCAAGTCAAAAAATGGTGAACCCAAATTCGTAACTCTAAACGTTAAACTCTAAACCATAAAATTCAAATCATAAACTCTAATCCCTAAAAAGTAATTATACATGATAATCATATATCATAGCTAAAATTTTCTAGATATAGTATTAACATATTGGAGAAAAATTAGTAAGCTAGGATTCTGCCATGTTCTAGAACTCGAAACACGATGATAAAGTGAACCAGCTGTCGTTGCGAAAACTATCTATGTCTAAAACCTAGAAAACCAAATTTCTTTGCGAATTCATAAGTATTAACATGCAATAATATCAGGTTCGATAAGTTCACAAAATTCTTAAATCAAATTCCTTTGTAGATAGGTATTTCACTCATCTAAGGTTCTTTCTAGCTAATTAACCAACTTTCGTTGCGCGAATCAACCTATGAACAATAATCTAACTCGTCAGTTCAGATCAAGCATTAATCACAACCTAGATGAGGAACTAGTGTTCCAGAATCCTTAACTAACCAATCATCTTAGCAATCCATGAAATCCTAATGAGAAACCCTAAACCTAACTAGCAAACTACTCATACATGGTGATTGAAACAATAAACATGTTTGAAATAGATTGCATAAAAGAAATAAGAATAGAGATTAAAGGAGTTCTGAATCTTCTCTGAAGGACTCTTAATTCTTCTCTCCAAAACTAGAGTCTTAAGTCTTAAACTCTAGCTTAATCATAGATTGGTCTAAACAATGACCTTAAAAACCCATAAACATAGTCTACAAATATGGAAAACAATTTGACACTTAATTGCAAATATTAGGAGCTTCAGGGATCTGTTTGCTCTACAAAGCCTGGAAAACGTGTATTGAAATTGTCGTCAGGAATAGGTGTCGACTGACACCAGGGGTGGTGTCGATCGACACCATATCTAAAATTTTCCTCCGAGTTGAATTATTCAGAACAGCTTCTTACTTAACTCCAGAATGATCCATAATCTCCAAATAAGCTCCAAACGTACATAAACCTGTAAAAGACCCTAAAAGACTCCAAAATCACTAAAAAGAAAATACTAAAAACCATGATATATCAAATCCTCCAGACTTAGCTTTTACTTACCCTCAAACAAAACAGAAGACTAGACCTGTGAAAGAGGTTTGAAAACATAGGAACTCACTTATCCTTTAGAACAATGAATCAACCAATCACCAGAGTAAAGCCACATCAAACAGTACCAACTTAAGTTAGAACCTCTAGTAATTTTCCGCAGACTTACTAACCATACAGATTCCAAACCACAACCCATAAGAGAAATCTAAAATCCCCATTGCTGACCTTATTTAGTTCTAAGTGCAATCTCATCAAGGGAATATCGATCTAAGGACACATGGACTCTTACTTACTCAAGAAACTGAATTTGTGGACAGCCTGCTTCTAGTTTTCTTTCTCCCTCTTTTCTCCCTTCCAATCAGTCGATTTTTTCCTACTAGGGTATCATTTTTTTTATCGACTGATTGTTCTTTTTTTTTTAAAATAAAGTCTCCATGATTCAACTTCTCAATTCACTTCTTTTTCAAAGCTATATCTCTTTTTCATTCCTTTTTCTATTTTTTTTAAAGACATTGAAGGGAAGAGAGAGGGAAACCATAATCACAGAGTAATCCTATCAGACCTAAGCAAGGAATCCGATTAAAGTATACCAAGCCCCAAGATGAGAAAAATTAATTTTATTATGTCTAGGCCAGCTCTGGATCATCTAAATACTCAAAAAATATGGGGATATTGGTAGATCAATTTACTGTTGGAATTTCCTTTTGGTAGAATCTGTTGTCAATGGTTGTAGGAATGGTCACTAAAGTGGTAGCTAAGACAGTTTGTTCCAAGAAAAGCTCAAAATTCCCAACTAAATTTTGACTCAATAAAACAATTTTTGACACAGCTTGACTCCAAAACAAAACAAAGCAAAATACATTAGTATTTTCCTCCCCCAGACTTAAGTAACACTGTCCTCAGTGTTATCAAGCCATAGGATTGGAAAGAAACCAAAGTAAAAGCAAATGAACAAGAAAATTTGAAAATACATACCTGCTCGGGTAGTGTCGAGTGACACTGGTGGTGGGTGTCGATCGACACCAATATTTTTTTATTAAAATAAAAACTAAGAATTAGCAAAAACCAAACGAAATTCAAAGAAAATTCTACCTAAAAGTCAGTTGCCTCCCACTAAGCGCTTATTTTCAGTCATTAGCTTGACTATGTTGGGGCTTAGGCATCTGGTGGATCAGAGAGTGGCAGTGAATGCCTCTGGGAAGAATATCTCATCATCCAAGGTGGTGTATAAGCAGTAGGTGCATGAGATCGACCAATGAATTGAGGAACAACATCAGGGTGGGCACTATGCTTGGATGGTACACTTCTTTTACCTGCAAGATCATCAAAAGAAGAAACAAGCGCTCTACGAGAATCTTGTGGCTTGCATAAGTGTGAAACAGATGGAAGTGTATGAGTGATGATATCAGGTGGTTTAGAATCAGGAACATGAAGTGCATACCTTTGCTTTCTCCTAGGTGTCTGGAGTGAGAGATGTAGAGTTTTCTGTTTGGCAACGGTTGATGGATTTGCAGCATTTAAAACCTCTTGAAAACTATGCTTTTTGGTCGTTTCTGGGTTGGTCTGTGGAGGGTGTCGACCGACACCAAAAGTGGTGTCGACAGACACCATACCTGAAGCTCGGATTTTTGCAATTTTTCTGCAATTCAGCTCTGCAATTCTTGTCTCCATCACAAAAATATCATCTTCCATCAAGTTGTGTTTCATTGGATCCTTGTCTTCAAGCCTAGTTCTGAAAAGATGATCTCCACTCCAATCTTCAAGCCCAGCAGCTTTCTTAGAAGTCTCAACTAATTCCTTTTGAACAACCAGCTTGTTCACTTGCTCAGTAACCTCCAGCTCCTTGACAGACCCAGCAGTAATGTCATCTGGCTTCTCATCAATGGCAACCTCTACATAAAAGGTTTGACCATCAATGGTAGGTTTTCTCCTCAGCTTATCCATGTCAAAGTTCATGACCTTATCACCCAAATTAAGCTCCATAAGTCCTTCTCTGACATCAATAATATCAATAATAGCACCTGCTGTAGCTAAGAATGATCTGCCCAAAAGAAGAGGATCCGGAGGTTCTTCACTATATTCCAAAACCACAAAGTCTGTGGGGATAGTGCATCCTGTAATCTGAAGTGTAACATCCTCTAAGAGACCTTCTGGAATCCTCTTGGAACGATCAGCAAGGACAAGATGAATTCTTGTAGGTTTGAAGTCAGTCAACCCAAGTCTCAAAGCAACAGAATAAGGCATCAGGTTAATGTTTGAGACAAGGCCACACAGAGCATGAGAAAACCTTCCTGTTAAGATGGAGCAGTCTAGCACAAAACTCCCTGGGTCAGGTAACTATTTTGGAATCCTACTCTCAATCATAGCATTGACCTGTTCAGAGACTCTCACCTTCCTCTCTTTTTCAAGAGGATTGCACTGATTTCCTTTGTGAGCAAAGCTGCTTCCTCAGGACTTACACCATTCACAACCATCCTCTTAACATACCTCTTAATCGGAGGTGAAAGCTTGACTGCATCAACCAATGGTATCTCTATCAGCACCTTGTTCATTATTGCCTTGCATTTGGCCTCTTCCACCTCTTGTTTAGACAGTTTGGGCTTCAGGTAAGGTATCTTAGGTTTGTAGACCCCCTCTTCAATGGATGATGGGATTTTAGGACAATCAGCACGCTCTTCAGACGACAATTGAAAAGTACATGATTGGTGTCGATCGACACCTCCATCGGGTGTCGATCAACACCCGAAATGTTTGTTGAAGTGCGTCGATTTGTTCCCGTCAGAACCCGCGAAATCGCGATTTTTTTATGGTGTCGACCGACAATCCTCCTGGGTGTCGATCGACAAACGTTCGTCGCGGCTCAAAATTTCGATATTTTGGGGTGGTGTCGACCGACACCCATCGGTGGTGTCGATCGACACCATGTCCGTGACTCCAAAATCTGCATCAAACTCTGCAGAACCCACGAATTTTTCTTCTTCCCTCACCATGATGGCATTAACATGATGTCTTGGATTGATATCAGTCTTTCCAGGAAGAAATCCTTCTTGCCTTTTGATGGAATCTGTAGTTTGAGCAACCTGAATATTCAGCTTCTTAACATGAGCACCCAAAGACTCAATTTTCCCATTCAGATCAGTATACAAAGCATCCATCTTCCCATTAAAGCTCACAGTCATCTTTGTATGGCCTTCCAATACCTGTTCTAGTATTGACTCCATCTTGTTATTCTGCTCAGGTGGTTTTTGGTAGGATGAAGAACCAAAAGTTCTTGTGAAAGTGTTGTTCTGAGAAGGTCTTTGGTGAGTAGAACCATAACCTTGCTGATTTCCAAACCTTTGTCCCTGAAACCTAACTTCATTGATGTAATTCACATCCTTTTCCTCTGATTCAAAGGTTTCAACTTCTGCCGCAAACTGAACATGCTTCTTACCCATAAGGAGATTGTGGACAGAATCTAATTTGGCTTTCACCTGAGCAATCTGACCTCCATCAATGTTTCCAGCCAACCTCTTCCTATCACAGTCTGCATTCTTGGTACTATTGCTAGATACCAAGTTCTCAATAAGCTTCTTAGCTTCTTCTGCACTCTTAGTATAGAAGTTTCCTTGGCTTGCAGCATCCAAAGCCATTTGATATCTCCAATCTATCCCTCTGAAGAAGATACCCAACAACTGAACCTCACTAAAGCCATGGTGTGGACAATCTCGTTGGTAAGCTCTGAATCTCAGCCAAGAATCCTTTAATGCTTCAGTAGGTCCTTGAGAAAATGTAGAGATCTTTGTTCTCAGATCCTCAGACCTTGCATCATCAAAAAAGTTGTTGAGGAAGGAATTCTTGGTATCAGACCAAGTGGTTATAGAACCTGGACTCTCATTTTTGAGCCAATAAGCTGCATCCCCAACAAGAGAGTATGAGAAGAGCTTGCACAACAGATAATACCCTGAGACTCCATTTAGCTTAATGCTTGTCACCAAGTCTTCAAACTTCTCAATATGGTCCATTGGGTGCTCATGAGGAAGACCATGGAAAGGGCGCTGACCCACAATAGTGAAGTAGACAGGCTTCAGCTCAAAGTCATTCCTTTGGAAGGGAGGGGGACGGATTGTAGACCTGTTTTCATAGAAAAGACCAGGCCTGTTAAAATCAGCAAGAGTCCTCCCTCTAGCAGCATTCGCACCATCTTGTACAATGACTTCCTGGACAATTTGGTCGCCGTTTTCATTATAGGCATGACCCTCTTGGTCTCGTAAGACTCCAGCAGCATCAGGTTGATTGATAATTTTCTGATTCATGTCTGCTGATCTCTTTGCCTTAAGGTTCGTGCGTTCTAAATCTCTCAACTCCTGATTCGTAAGATTCAAAAGCTGAGCCTCTTTGTTGCTTCTGGTACTGCGAGAATGCATACACCTGAAACACAAGAGAAGAGAAAGAACAGATTTAAATAAACAAGAAATAAAATGTTTAGACTAAATTCTACTCCAAATCTAATGGTGAATTCAATGAGTCCACGGCAACGGCGCCAAAATTTGATATGCTCAAATTTACCATTTAACTACTCTCTCAAATTAAGAGATCGAAGAAGTATTTAGGGATCGAATTCCACAGAGACTAAAGATCACACAATAGATTATCGGTTTTTGAATTAAGCTAAACGAGAATGATTATAAATTAAATGACAACGAAGCAATAAAATCGGTTTGTAAGATCGGATGGGAAAATCATCAGGCTTAGGGAATTCTCAAGAAATCAGGAATGCAAGATAATTAGTAAGCTAGGATTCTGCTATGTTCTAGAACTCGAAACACGATGATAAAGTGAACCAGCTGTCGTTGCGAAAACTATTTATGTCTAAAACCTAGAAAAACAAATTTCTTTGCGAATTCATAAGTATTAACATGCAATAATATCAGGTTCGATAAGTTCACAAAATTCTTAAATCAAATTCCTTTGTAGATAGGTATTTTGCTCATCTAAGGTTCTTTCTAGCTAATTAACCAACTTTCGTTGCGCGAATCAACCTATGAACAATAATCTAACTCGTCAGTTCAGATCAAGCATTAATCACAACCTAGATGAGGAACTAGTGTTCCAGAATCCTTAACTAACCAATCATCTTAGCAATCCATGAAATCCTAATGAGAAACCTTAAACCTAACTAGCAAACTACTCATACATGGTGATTGAAACAATAAACATGTTTGAAATAGATTGCATAAAAGAAATAAGAATAGAGATTAAAGGAGTTCTGAATCTTCTCTGAAGGAGTCTTGATTCTTCTCTCCAAAACTCTAGCTTCGAATCATAGATTGGTCTAAACAATGACCTTAAAACCCCATAAAATAGTCTACAAATGTGGAAAACACGTTTGACACTTAATTGTAAATATTATGAGCTTCAGGGATCTGTTTGCAATTCTGCAAAGCCTGGAAAACGCGTATTGAAAGTGCCGTCAGGAATAGGTGTCGACTGACACCAGGGGTGGTGTCGATCGACACCATATCTAGAATTTGCCTCCGAGTTGAATTATTCAGCACAGCTTCTTACTTAACTCCAGAATAATCCATAATCTTCAAATAAGCTCCAAATGTACCTAAACCTGTAAAAGACCCTAAAAGACTCCAAAATCACTAAAAAGACTCTATAAATAAGACTTATATCATGGCTAATAATACTAAAAACCATGATATATCACATCTCATACAAAAATAATACATATTAAAACGGGACAACAGTCAACACAAATAAACAACAAAATGTTTCATATCTAAACATAATAACTACATGCAATTTTATTTAGTTTTCTCTTCTGTTTTCTTTTATATTTTTTTGTTTAGTTTATTTTTCTGTTTTACTGTCCCTTTCTCTAATTGTCGGTGAAAACTGATAAATCACAATATAAAAAAGTGATTCAGTTATCAATTACAAATATGACCACATCAAAAAATCACAAACACGACTACAAGAAAAATGAAGAAAACAAAAAAAATTGAATCTCACGTCACAATAGCTGGTATTTTGTAAAGTCACCAGCATACCAATTTCTGACTTTGACATTCTGGTCGAAAATCATCGAAACACGAGTGAATATAAATAGGCGAAAAATATTGGAGAAAATAGAAATAAATATCAACAATATTGATTGAACAATTATAAAATTTAAAGCAAAAAATTATGAAATAATAACATGACCGGAAAAGCAAAAAAGTCACATGTAGAGAAATGGCAGAAAAAAAGATTAGGTATTTAAAGCTGATCAATTATAGTCAGATGTTAAATAAATAAATAAACTAAATGAAGCGATGATAAAAAGAAGAACAAACAAAAATCAAAGAAAACAAATTGTACTACAACTTAAAAGATAATATAATATTTAAAGTAAACATAAAAAATGCTAGAGAAAAAAAAAACTGAAGAACAAAATAATAGAAAATGTGACTTTTTTTAACTGGAATCATTCATTGGCTGAATTAGGAATTTTGGTTCGGCCCATAAAGAAGGGCTCATTTTGCTGCCTGATCAGCTGCTACATTGGCATTGCGCCTAATCCAACAAAAAGAAACAGCGAGAAAATAAGAAGAAACAGTTTTGATATCAGCTGAAATTTCGTAGAGCTCTGAGAAATGTTTGTCCTCTTTGATTGATGCAGTTTCTTGGGATGAGTCATATTCAATAGTCAGGTGCTGTAGTCCGATTGATTTCACATCCTCGATCGCCCGCTAGAATCGCCAGAGCTTCCGCCATGAGTGGTGATTTTACTGATCGACAGAATTGGCCTTTTTGCACTTCCTCTCCGTCATTATTCACCTTATAGCACCAACATAAGCCGGCTTATTCTGTCTGTTTATTCCAGGCTCCATCCGTGCAGATGGTGGTGGCCTGAGGATCCCGTTGCACTGTGGAGGCAATATGGGGACAGCCCATGTCTAGCATTTCTCTTTTGACCATTCATTCATTCTCTAGCTGTGGTAAAGGCTTTCTGCACTGTATCCATCACTAGAGTTCGTTATGGGTTGAAAACATGCCTGTTCCTTGCTATCCAGAGCATCCAAATTACCATGATGCAATAAAACCTGCTGGTAAACTAGTAGGTGGCAGCAAGTGTATAGTCTTGCAGGTTTGCCACCCACTCGCTAAGGACGATATCGCTGCAGAATCAAAAAGTATGGCCAGAGGAGTTGACTGCCATACTTCGGTGGCGTAAGGGCAAGTGAAAAGGAGGTGCTCTGTTGACTCAAACTGTCTGCATCTTTTGAAAAATGAATCGACAGGTATGTGTCTCCTAACCATGTTATCTTTCACGGGTAAAGCTCCACTCATAGCCTTCCAAAGAAACATCTTGATTTTCAGAGAGGTGTTGATTGTCTAAATATCTTTGATCCAATCCACATTGTGCGGTTGTGGATTGTTTAGGATCTGATTAGTATTTGCAGTTCTAGTCGTGTGATATCCTGATTTTGTAGTGTAGATACCTGATGCATGATGGAGCCAAAATCTAGTGTCCTCCATTCATGTTTTTTCTAGGCTGATGGACAAAATATCTTCTTCGTGAAAAGGGAGCATCTGGCAGATCTTTGCAACGTCCTAGATTGTAGTGTTGGCAAGATATAGGTCGGCAACTTTCTATAGGTGCGTTTCGAGAGTGGGAGGCCCCATTGGAGTAATGCGTTGTGTCGTGGAGAGGCAAGGTTCCGACCATAGAGAGATTGTGGCTCCATTTCCGACCGCCCAATCGAGGCGTGGGGCTAGCAGGTCTCGACCAATAAGCATTCATCACCATCCATGCGGCATGGTCAAAGGCTCTATGTTCTCCATAAACTCAGAACTAGGATAGTACTTGCCTCTTAGAATTCGGGCTAGTAGGCTATAGGGATTTTTAAGAACCCTCCAACTGAGTTTTTCTAGGAGGCTATCATCGAAGCATTGGATATCCCTAAGGCCTAGACCACCTTCTCTTTTTCCTCTTGTTAATTTTGACATGCGACCCAAGAAGTCTTTCTATTATCTGGCTGTTGGTCCCACCAGAATCTTGTGAGCGCAGATTGTATGTGATTGCATAGTGAGATCGGTAGCTTGAAAGTGGACATTACATAGGAAGGCATTGCAGTCAAGAAACGGTTGTGCATAACCTCCTTTCCAGCTGGATTTAAGAGCTTTGTAGACCAGCTTCTACTCTTCAGTTGGATCTTATCCACTATGGAGGTGAAGAGGTCTTTCTTCTTCATAGCAAAATGTTCTGGGGATCCTAAATACTTTTCCACCCCTCCTTCCTTATGAATTCCCAAAGCCTCTTTAGTCTTTGTGTGCAACCATAGAGGGGTTCTTTTTGGAGAAGGTTATTTCTGATTTTTCCTTATTAATGCACTGTCCCAAGGCTTGTTCATAATCTGAGAGGATGTTCTGTAAATTTTTGACCGATTATGAGTTTGTTTTAAGGAAAAACATTTTGTCATCTGCGAACAGCAGATGATTCACATAGGGGCTTTGAACATCAACTTTCACCCCTCGTAGTTTCCCACGGGCTTGAGCTTTTCTGCAGAGGCCAGAGAGAATTTCACTGCACAAAATGAAGATGTAGGGGGAGAGGGGGTCTCCTTGATGAATGCCTCTTTCTGGGATAACCTTTCCCGCGGGGAGCTATTAATCAGGCAGGAGTAAGTGGCAGTTGTGATGCATTGCATCATCCATTGAACCCATGTAGGATGGAAACCAAGATGCTCAAAGACTAGCTTGATGAACTCCACTCTAATCTGCCGTAGGCCTTGCTCATGTCTGTTTTCCCAGCCATGGCACAATGCTTGGTTGCTTCCGATGTCTTTAGGTAGTGTAGGACTTCATGTGTGATTAGGATATTATCTGAGATTGCCCTTCCTTTCACAAACTCTTATTGATTTTCTGACACAATGAGATGTAATACCGATTGCAGCCTTTTAGTAAGAAATCTGGAGATGATCTTATAGTAGACATTGCATAAAGCAATTGGTCTATATTCTGCTACTTTCCTCAGCCCATGCACTTTTGGTATTAGTCTTACATATGTGCCATTCATCGTATTAGGTAGAATTCCAATTCGGAAGAAACTGATTATTTCCTTGACGATTGCAGGTCCTATTGAAGCCCAGTTGGAGTGGTAGAAACTGGCTGAGAAGCCATCCGGTCCCGGGGCCTTGTTCGCGTGTATGGTAAAGACAGCCTGTCGAATTTCTTCCGGTGTGGGTTCGGCAATCAGGTCCTGGTTTTCTTTTTCTTTGATTCTATGTAGGGCTGCCTTCTTGATTGTCGTTTCTCGATCTCCATTTGTAGCCGTGAATAGATGTTGATAGTAATCTGTGATAACTGAGGCTTTTTGGGATTCCTCGTGGAAGGCTTGTCCTTCAATGTTTTCGATTACTGAAAAATTATTGCAGAACTACCCTCCTCTAGCTATTCCATGGAAATTGCCAGTGTTTATGTCCCCCAGGCTTAACCATAAGAGTCTGCTTCTTTATTTTCAAAATTCTTCTTTTTCATTATAGGTTAAACAAAGCTCTTCTTTTATTTTTGTAATCAGCGCTTCATTCGGGTGGGGGCTTACCATGGCCAAGTCCAAGACGAGACAAAGCTCTTTTATCTTCAGTTTGCTATTCTGCTGTTGGAGCTTATTCCATTGAAAGATTGCACTTTGCACTCGGGTGATTCGCTGCATCACCGAGGTATTTGCTCGGGCGTTCCTAGGGGTGGGCAAAAAACCGGATCTGAAGTCCAAACGCGAACCCGATATAGGCAGTCTAGTACGGGTACGAATAATGTGAAATAACCGAACGGATCTTGAGCTATATGAAATTAGATATCCGAACCCGAATGGATATTATCTGAATATCCAAACTAAGCCCAAAGACATCCGAATATCTAAAGCATATCAGGTAATCTTCCAATATTCCTTAACAAAATCTTACAATATTCGTAAACTTATAATTTTCTTATGTATATACTCGGATTATGCATTTGCTTTTTTGTGATTGCTTCTAGAGACAAGAAAAACTTATTTGCTTTGGTGAGTCTTTCATTAGTATGTGTGGAATTTTCCAATATTTAAACTTGTTATGTTATGTTTTTATTATGTTTTTACGGTCTTTAATATAGATTTGTTAAATTTATTATGTTCTTTTTCGGTTCTGAATTTGAATTCGGATTGAATCCAAATATTTTACTTTATTTCTGATATATATAATTAAATACAAATAAATAAATTTTGAGCAAATCAGATATTTGATAAATATTTTGGAGCATGGGTGGAACCGAAAATAACCGAACCAGAAGATAACAGAATCAAACCCAACCCGAAGATGTAAAACATCCGAATGGGTCTTATACCTCTATGAACATCAGAAAATCCGAAACACCCAAACCAAACCCGAACGGATATCTGAACGCCAATTCCTAGGCGTTCCATATAGCTTTGACCAGGTCTTTTATTTCCACATTATCTCTGAGCCTTTTGTCGTATCGGAACATACCCCTTCCACGCTTCCTCAAGGGCTCGAAATAGGTGATAATTGGTTTATGGTCTGATGATTCGAAGCGCAAGTATTCACTGCAGGCTGCAGAAAAATTCTCAGCCCACCGGCTATTTACCATAGCTCTATCGGACGGCACAGAAAAGTGGAGTTTTCTCTTATACCTCGCCATGAAAGGGGATCCTCAAGAGTGTAGTATGTCATAGAGATCACACTCTGAGACGAAGGTACAAAACTCTACAAAGCTGCTTTCAATGCGTTATGTTCCTCCTGACTTTTTGGAATCATTGATTAGATCGTTGAAATCGCCAGACAAGAACCATGGATTGTTTCGAAGCCCCTGCAATTCGGATAGTTGCCAAACAAGTCGTCGTTTTCTCCTTTCCGGGTCAACATAGAAAAAGGTAGCAAAAAAACATTTCTCTTCATAAATTATTTTGGAATCAGTGAAGTTCTTACAACTTGAGATAATTTCGAGATTGATGTCAAAGTTCCAGAAGAGTGCCAGTCCACCAGCTCCTGGACCACTGGGCGGGACGGAGATGTGGTGTTCGTAGTTCATCCATGCTAGAGTTCGGAGAACGAAATCATCCAGATTTTTATGAATTGGGTTCACTTATCCTAGGGTTTAGGGTTTATTTTTAGTTATTGGGTTTAGGGTTTAGATTTTGGAGTTAGGGTATAAGGTTTAATGTTTAAATTATAGTGTGGTTCACTAATTCTTGAGTTTAGGGTTTAGATTTTGGAGTTACAGTATAGAATTTTGGAGTTACGGTATAGGATTTTGGAGTTACGGTATAGGAGTTTGGAGTTACACTATTTATATGGTTTTGTAAATAGTGTTTTTATCTCTTAATTATGCTAATTACTAGGGATCGGCCCGCGCTACGCGTGGGTTTCGTATTACGATTTAACATTTCTGTTGGATAACTGTATGTAAATTTAGATTTGCCATGATTTCAACTTGCGAGAGCTTCGAATGAGTAGTTTCGGATTTGTGGGATATTTGATTTGTGTGGCAGTTTCCGATTTTTTTTTATTTAGGGTTTTTTTTCGAGATTGTATAGGGAGTCCTCTTTTTTTGGATTTATTAGTCTTTTTTTTCCTCAAAAAATTATTTAAATTCCTACGGGTAATATTTTATAAGTAATTTGGACTCCTTTAATCCACCTATTTGAACGAATGTATTTCCGTTTTTTTTTTCCGGTAAACTCATTGGGTCTTAGGGCTTTATTTTCTGTTTGTGTTAAACTAACCCAATTAAATTGTACTCAAGGTGTATGAACTTCGTTTACCCTTCTGTTTGTGGGAGGCTATGTTTGCGAAACTCGTCGCCGTGAAAGCTTTGGCTTCGACGTAATTTTTTGTTTTTAACATTTATGATATGTGAAAATATAGATACGTGAATTTAGTTTCGTATTGTGTCGATATTTTTGGCTTTTGTGATTATTACATTCGTTGACACCGCTATTAGTCACCATGGTTCCCCTTTGTGGATTTCGATAGAGTATTTGATATAATAATTATAATTGATTACTTATGTAAATTCATCAATTTTGTAAGTTAAATTATCCTCAACGACTGGAGCAACATAGCTTAAATTATTTTTGTTTTAATGTTTGGTATACATATGCCGAGACGACTACTCTGCATTTTTAATAGCTATAAGTCCAAAAGTGCAGAAAGAAATTCAGACACGTAAACGATAAAAATAAGTAATATTTTCTAAACGGTTGAAAATTTTGTAATCGAATTAGAAACAGATCATAACATAATTAACTTTTCGTAAACGTGAGCAAAATGTGTATATGAATTAGGGACGATGAGATTGCCTAATTTCTGTAACCAATGGAACATTATAATACATGATAGGTACTAAATCCTTAAAATGATTGACAAAGGACAGGCTAATTCGTTCAACAATGCACACTTCCAAAGACTCTATTACACTACTAGAATCGTTATGCACAAATGAGTCATAGGTTCGTACGTAGACATGATAAGTCGTGAGAATAATAAAAGGAGCTAGTGGATAATACATGTGATAGACGTGACCAAGTTCTGATTTTTTGGATTTGCCAATTCAATTGTACAAACCCACGTTTGGAAGAAAACCCAGTAATCCGATGCCCTAGCTGCGACGATGACCTGTTCCAAACATTGTCCATGAGAAGAACGTTAGTAAATTTCTTAAACATGACATTGTTCGTTCTTAAAGCATATGTATACCAAACATTAAAACAAAAAGGTGCATCATTTCAATCAAATTTCTTTATTTGAAGCCACCACCAACCTGACTTGAAGGCAAGTCAAGCACGTTTTCAGGAAACTCTCAAAGGAGAAATCTAAAGGTTGATAAGAATTATAAAAACTAAAACTGCGACCAAGTTCAATAGGACAACTTAACTCGGATAACTTTGAAAGCCGAGTGATCTGACACAATTTAAAAATCTGAAATCAAATATTCAAACTCAATACAATCAGCTCAATGATCTTGGAAAATCAAAGACGAAAGCACTCAGAAACTATGAACTCAAAGAACAAACAAAATTGATGTCTTTCGGTTACTTTTAAAAAGAAAAGAAAACAGAAAGATATATGAGGAAGAGGAAAATTTTTATGACCTAATTAAATTAAATTTGTATTTAACATACGAAGAAACAGACTCTCCAAAGGAATAGGAATCGATCTCTCATACAGGAAATGATAGGGATATAAGATGGACCTCTTAGAAAGTGACCTTCTAAAATGAAGTCAGCTATTGCTGAAAACCTTTATCCTAACATTCCATTCGTCCTCTCTAACAATCACCACCTGCATTGTTGTTTAGTCAGATAGAGTATCACGTGGTTAGAAGAGATATGAAGCTATAACATACCATAAAAAGAAATTAGAAGTCTGCCATTGAATAGAAAGAAATTTCCCTCATCATTGTCGTTTCTCAATTGTCTTCCTATACCTCTTTTTTCCTTTATCTGGCTTTCTAGATTCCAAAGCAGATCGTTTCTCGACTTCATCATGATCAGCCTCTAAAAGAGAAAAAGTTTCTGTTTCCTCAGCAGCATCAATGCTTCTGCTTCCTGTTACTAGCAGAGCTGAAAGAAAAAAAAAATAATACATTCTTGGCCAGTAATTAAAAACTGAATCGTTATGCTTTCATGATCCAAACACGAAACACCAAGATTAGCCGCTGCAATTGGATAGTTGACTTATGAGAACTAAACAACAAAAAAAAAAGAGACAACCTCTTTTGAGAAAGTAAACTCACATGTCACCTCCTTCACACTATCCAGTGACGCTTCACAATATCTAGTGATGATACAAACATAGCGACCCTGCATTTCCAAATTTAGAAAGAAAAAAACCAAAATCTAATTGAATGATTCAAATTTGAAAGTTTTTGCTAATGAACCCAGTTTCTCAACCCAAGCTTCTTTAAACTCAACGATGTAAGGATGCTGAACTCTCGCGATTAAAGCCATCTATAATGAATTCAAAAAACAAATTCAGAGAATTTGAAAAATCTCGGAATAATAAAACAAAAATTGTTCAAATTTTTCACTTCTTGATGAGCAGATCTCCGGCAACGTTCCGTTTGTCGTGCTAATCCAATCTTCTTCAGAACATACCTTAAAAAAACGCAAAACCAATTAAGCGAAAGAAAATGGAGAAAATCGATTCGATTCAATGCCCAAAAGTTGAGTAATGAAACATAAAGGATGAGTTAAAGCGAAGAAGTGCAAACGCCAAAACGGTCGCGAAAGTTTTTCGCCGTCACAAACACAGCGCCGTCAGTCGAGTTAAGAATAATCTTAGGGAAAGAAAGGGAAGCGACGATGAAAGAACGTCTAATACGAAGCCCAACAACTTCAACAAATTGAAACCCAATTTTGAAAATTGGATTAAGGCCCAAAAAATAATTTCGGATCTGGCTCTAATCTGAAATTGTACACATATTTTTTTTTGCCTCCAATGAGAGATAGAACTCTCTTTTATTGTATAAGATAATGAATGTTGTCACATTTTATATGCATTCCAAATATTACCGTATTAATTAGTTTTAAATGGTGTTTACCATTTATTATTATTTCTGGTAACAATATTCCTTACCAATAGTCTTTTGCAAGGAATATGAATGGAAATATATGATATGTTAAGTTAACTAACGTCACCACATATTTACAAAATAATTTAAAAGTATACATAAATTGTGTACGTCGATACAATTGATATAAATATATAACAGTCCATTACTAACAGTTGTACGAATATTCCGTTCACAGGTTTTAATTTATTGGAAGATAATCTTATTATTATATCTTTGTTTTCTAAAGGCTAGTCTAATTTGTGATAAGAGCAAAATAGTCGTAAAATGGGCTTTGATAATTCTAAATATTATGGATGCTAAAATGCAAATTGACTCGGCTATTCCGCAAAGTCACTCTATTTAATATTAAAACTCATCTGCTTGCATCTATATTATAATGAGGCAAACCTCTTTCCCTCTCGTGCAATTCTTGTCCTTTTTTGTTTAGAATCATCCAAAAAACCAAAAAAACCCCACGTGTCCTATTTTATATATCACCGTCTTTTGTGTGAAACAAATTTACAATCAACTAACATTATAACTTAATGCAGCCCACATCACATTTAAACTTAACCTGGCCCAAATAAACATCTTCTCCTTTCAGCTAAAGTGATTCACGGTACCATTTTATTATTCTTCTCTGGACAAATATTCATGACATTATATATTTAATTTATGCATTTAGTTTGCAGAAAAGATCAACAAAAAAACAGGTGATATAGTAAAAAAACATTGAAAACACACACTTAACCTTTACAAGAAAAGGAAACTATATACTATATACTATATAGTTAGTTTAGATACGGTAAATAGTTTCAGAAAACAAACACAAAAAGATCACCATTAAAAAATATATATATACATACCAAGTACATAGATAATAAAAAAGGTAAAAAAAAACAAACCAACAGAAAAAGCATTAAAATTAGTTTTAATAAAAATTGGCAGCAAAAGAGGCCAAAATAAAGAAAATAATAAAAACATAACCAAATGATATAATTTAAATGCCCTAAGAAAATTATGAATTTTTAAAACAAATTTAAAATGTAGAATTCAGAAATAAAGAACAATCCCTAAGAAATAAACACACCACCTCGCGTGTACAAAGGATGGAACAACCACTAATTTATGTGATTCATTAATCAGAGCACGATATATAATATTTTGAATTAGAGGAATAAAAAATATACAGAGCAGGATAAAAAGAGGAATAAATCAGTAAAATTAACGGAAATAAAATTGAATCTAAAAATATTTATATAAGCATAAACAAACAAATGCGTAAATTGAAAAAAAGAAGCTAAAATTGAAAAACTAAAATTTAGTTTTCTTAATTCAACGACATTCAAATATATGCTTAGGATCTTTACCATTACAACTGGAAAGAAAAAAAAAATTGGGTAAAATGAATGACATTCAGAATAACGAGGAAATGTTTTCATGCAAGAGAATCCCATTATTTAGTATCATCTCCGATTTCATCAGCAATTGGATTTGTCTTCTATTAAATCTTATTTATATAAATACTAGAATAATAACATCAGCATTTTCTCTGTTTTTTTATAACTTAAGAAGAATCCCCGGTTAGACCGAGACTAATTTTCTGTGGGGAAGGAATGCCCACGAGTAGACGCCTCTTCCAATTTTTCAAATGGGCCGTAAGCAAGAGTCCATCGTTATATGGCCAAATGGGGAAATGTTTAGCAATTCCACGCTTGAGAGGAATCGATCCCTGATCTAGACCAACAGAGCGACTCATTCCCAAGTGCAAACCACTAGACTACCACCACTTGGTTCATTTTCAGTGTTTGAGTAAATCAGATTTTCCAATTTTTCAAATGGGCCGTAAGAAAAAGTCTATAGTTGTATGGTGAAACGGGGAAATGTTTAGCAATTCCATGCTTGAGAACAATCGATCCCTGACCTAGACCAACAGAGCGACTCATTCCTAAATACAAACCACTAGACTACCCCCACTTGATTCATTTTCTGTGTTTGAGTAAATCAGATTTTGAAAATCTAATAAATCCAAAATAAAAAGTGTCCAGACAAAACCAAATAAAATATATATGATATTAATGTAGTAGCTAATTTTTATAAATCAAAAGAAAAGGATTCAAACCAAAATATGATGGAGATTCAGACCGACCATTCCTACCATTGATGATGTATATTAACTGTGGTAAAGCTCACGATCAGTATAATGCAGTTTCATTACTGACAAAATATATTAGTAAAAACTAAAAAAATATGTTAACATCATAAAAAAAACCTAATTTGCAGATTTATGAGGTTTCAAAAGAGAAACTAATTAACAAAAAAAAACAATAAATGCAGGTAATATCAGTAGGATAAAAAAGAGAGTTATAGAATCAAAGCAGAAAACATAAAATTTGGCTGGATAGAAAACATTGGACAAACAAGAACATCTCTTTAACTAATATTAAACCTTACAAAATTATAAATAGATAAACATAAATCAAAATATTAGTAATTTATATCACAGAAAACTATTGGAATATAATAAAAGAAAGGGAATATGAAAATGAATACACACCAAATAAATAAAAACATACAATTAATATCATTAAAAAGTTAGTCATAATAAAAAAGTATAAAAATATAGAAAAAAAACTAAATATGCAAACACTCTCCGACGCAACACTCACCTTAAGCTTTTTCTTCTCTCTATGGTCACACTCAAGCGTTTGCAATGCCTTCTTTTCTGATTGTCCTACTTATTATCTTTACTATTTCGCTTAAGTGTTCACACTTATTAGGTTCAATGAGAGATTTTGGTAAAATAGTTTTCTTAATGCACTCAATTAGCTTTTCACAAATATTTAACGTATTGTGACAAAAGAATTAAAAATAATATCAGAAAACTTTAAAATATACATAAACGGACACACAATTATTACCATATTCTGCATTGCGTGTTTTTAGTAAAACTAAATATAGAACGCAAGAAAATAACATAAAACAAACGGAATATCATTCCGCGCAGAAAACTTTAAAATATACATAAACGGATACACAATTATTACCATATTCTGCATTGCGTTTTTTTAGTAAAACTAAATATAGAACGCAAAAAAAAAATAACATAAAACAAACGGAATATCACCCCGCGCATGCGCGGGGTTGGCAACTCTACTAGTTAATACAAAGTACAAACAGATACCAACGAGTATAGAAACCTTAGAAGCAGGTCATATATTTGCTTAATCATACATATGATCATCGATAGAGACATATACACATATTAACCATAGCTGTTTCCTTGACACATACAGACTGCTATTACGTACATATGCATACTTTTTCTCCGAGTTCCCACAGATTAATTACATAATTTTCATCAGCCTTGGAAGCAAAGTTAAAGGTCGAAGCTGTGGCTGTTGAAGTGGAAAAGGGGATGATTCGCAGATCGCCAGATGCAATGTGACCGTATTTCTTTGGCAACGGTCGACTGAAGACTCGCCGGTCCGCATACTATCACTCCAACATCCTCACTTCCCCATTTCCCATTCAACGACTCAAATATTTCTGCAAATGGAAAGATATTTTAACGAACCGTTAAAGACAAAAAAGAAAGGAATAAAAAAACATTTTTGAGGACTGAGAGAAAAAATTACTTGGTTTTGTTTTTCTATATCCGAACAAAACACAATTGAAATCAAACCAAACTGAAAAGGGAATCGAGATTCAAACTTGACTTTATTTGAACAACTTTTTAATATTTTGATTTAAAAGTTAAAACCGAATCCGAACCAAAAACCAAATTTTATCAAACCAGTCGGAATGGTATTTTGTTCTCATTCAGTTCCTATATTTCGCAAGTATACAAAAGAAAAACGTTGTTTTAGTTTGGGGTTTACATTGGGAAAGTGTAATCCGGTTTAACTGAATCGAATGAAACCGTACGTAAAACCCGGTTCTCAAACCGATCTAGAGAGAAAATAAACTGAACCGTCTTCTTTTTCTATATCCCAACAAATCATAATTGAAATCGAACCAAAACAAGAAAGAAAGAAAATTTTGTTTTCTTCTAATTTGTTCAAAAATATTAAACTTAAATTTTTTGAATTTTTTTTTGAACAAAACAAAAAATTTCTTGGAATTTTTTCTCTCCAAATTATCTATTTTTAAACCAAATCCGAATCTGAAGCAAAAACGAGCTGTGTCAAACCAAACCGCAAGGGGATCTGAATCCAAACCAAAAACAAAACCGTCTACAACCGAACAAAATGATATATTTGAGTTTCGGTATTCAGACAAACTAACAAAAAATATCTGCAGAGGGAAAAATGGGTAATGAAAACCAGAATGGATTACTCTAGATCGTACCTTTAAAGTCTGGTCTCGTGCCATAGCGAGTAGTGATGAAATTCTGAATATCTTCTTTTATGTCAAGGCCTTTATGTTCCGCAGATGGATTAAGTAGTTCTTCTCCGTTCAAATTCAGCTTAGCGTGGCCATTTGCTTCCACTTCACCGGTTTTGTGACCCCAAAGATGCCAGAAAGCAACCACAAGACCTCCAAAAATCAACACACTTGCAACCATACAAACCAAAAACAGAAGTCCCTTGTACCACCACGAGGTTATGTTGAACTTGTTAATGTACAAGATGTCCAATAATGTGATCATTAAAATAAACCCAATGGTGGATACAATTAGATAGAGTCCAGACCATATGTTATCCCCTGTACCAACTAAAACCGACATGGGACACCCATTGGTCCGTGGCATCACAGAAGGATTCACCATCTTGTGAACCATTCCATCTTCCTGTAGATAACAATGAAACAAAGCAGAACTCAATCAATAAACTAAGGCTTTAACCCCAAGAAGGTTATGTAAGACTTACCAAGAGAGGCTCGGACTGTCGTGTGACATAGATGTTAATCTCAAGGTTCAGTTTTTTAGAGAAGGAAGGACAAATGGAAGGTATATCGATCGCTGAGAGAAGAGAGAGTTCGTCTGAGTTCTTGATTGCCCATATAACTAAAACCTTCTTAGGGAGACAAGCTTTCCCATCTCTTTTACGGTGTAAGATATCACTTAAGATGGCGAAAAAGGGCGAAATCCCGATTCCTCCTGCTACCAAGACAAGATTCTCGTACCTGCAAATCCAAAATGAACCTTTGCTAAGTCAAAGCTAAAAAAGCTTATTGTATTGAAACAATTCAAAATGGAAGATGCATTGTAACGCATTACGTCAAGTGGTATGGAGACTCATGGCCATAAGGACCCTCCACACAAGTTGTGATTTTGGGATATGACTCAGGAGAAAGGAGCTGGTCTTGGTTCTCTGCCTCATATAGCTTTGACAACTGGTCCCTGAGCTTTGCAGTCCATCCACCAAGAACCTTTATGAGAACCGCAACATGATGGTTCCCATCTAGAGGACTTGATGAAACACTGAAAGGATGCCATTGTAGCCATGATAGTTCCCTCACTTGGAGAAAGACAAAACTCAGTGCATTGTATCGCATATCTGGAATTGGATAGAAACAAAAAGAAAAAGTCAGTAGATGCTCTAGCTCGGAGGTAAAGAGGTCTCAAAAAACTATAGAGATTAAACAGAATTGTTACTAGGTGGTTTCGAAAGGACGAGTTCGAGAGTTCCACAAGGTAAACTCTTTGCAGATATTACATCTACAGTCCTTCTGGATTGGCAGAACCTCAAGAAACGATCGAGGATGAAAAGGAATATTCCTCCAGCAACTATGCTGAATAAGAAGTCACCAACGTGAAGTGCCAAGAAGACCACAAAGACAACGTATAGCTGATGGGTGTAGAAGAAAAGCTCGAAGTAATGCTTTCTGACGTAGTGAAACGAGGTAACCCACATAAGTAAACCAGCCACAAGACTGATAGCTCCAGGTAACACAGCGATTCCAGTAGCCTTCCACTCAAATATCTGAGAGACAGGGAGTGTAAGTAGTTGAAGATAATGATAATAATGAAACTTCAAAAATAGCAAAAACAGAAAATAGGGAGATTGGTCCTGACCGAAATAAACAAAATAAAAGGAAAGAATCTTACAAGCTCTATAAGACGACCTTGAACGATCCATGCAACAACATAAAAGAGGCCATGTAAGGAGAAGAAAGCCATGGTGATATGACCAAGCCAAACGTGATACTTTGTGGCATGCTCGAAAGGGATATCGATCAGGCGGAGGAGAACGGAGCCTCTCGAGATTGGAAGAAACAAAAACACCATACACAATAGTCCAAGCATCCCGAAACGCAGACCCGTTATCTCAAACAGAAGCATACTGGAACAGACACCATAATTGGAGTGAGAGCAAGAAAAAAAATATATGAAAGAAACAGAGATATGAGTGTTGAGAACCTTCTGTCCTTGGGAAGCACATGAAAGAGATCAAGAAGGTCAAGATCCCTCATGGTATAAGCATAGATAGCCCAGAGGAAGAAGACAAAGAAAGTCATAATTCCAAGAAACTCAGCTGCAGAAACAACTCCAAATGGTCCATCCACAAGAACAGGAAACGTCCATAGCCTAAACCTTGGGAATCTCGATATCTTATTCCTTCAAAAATCACCAAAACAAACATGTATGGAATAAAAAAATTTTGATAGAAACCAACAAACTAATGTAAAGATGAAAGTATAGAATGTTTGTGTATTGTCTAATATTTACTGATTAATATTTAATACTAATTCACCAGGGTTTATATTATAATATATATTTGGCCATTGATAATTCCAAAATCAACTCAATAAAAAAGTAAAACTACATTAATTTATCTGGACCACACGTACTTAGTGAACACCTTCTCTTCTCCGGAAATGATCAGACAGAGAGACGCTAAGACGGAGATAACAAGAATTGGACCACTGAAAATCAAGAAAAAGCTTCCTGCAATTTCGCAAAAATCCGAGGATGAAAATGAAATTAGGTACAATTCTTGATTTTTTTTTCTTCGGAGAAAACAAAGAAATGTAAAGAAAACCTGTGGTGCCGAAGAGAGTGTTGGAAGAGAGTGTTCTCCAATTTTTGACAATTCCATCGCCGAAATTTCCAGGGTAAATCAAGAGGAAAACAACCCATGCAACGAAAATTACAGACATTACAACTTTCAGAATCCATTTCAAGGAGGAAGCTACCACTGATGAAGAAGACGACGACGACGATGATGAATTCTTGGACAAAAGAGGGGTTTCTTGATCATCCATCGTTACTCTCTCTTTCTCTCAATCTTGTGAATCTTTTTTTTTACTTTGGTTTTAGCTTTATCAGTGTAGTGATGAGAGGTGGCTCAAACATATCATCGGGTTTTAAAGGTGACTTTACTAGAGAAATTCAGGAGGATAATTAGGAGACAGAAAGGAAGAAAATTTGTGAACCATTCGAGGTTACATCATTCTCATTAATTAAAAGATTCCCCCCAACATCAATCCTAGTACACAATTAAAAAAAAAAAAAACCTAAAAAAAAAAAGAGTAAAGGGGAAGAAGGCAGCTTACATGTGAGAGTAACGGTACTTGGGAGAGACATGCACGTTTCATTTCAACCACAATTAAGGGAAGGTGAATACTGACTACTGAGTATATAGATAAGACGATCATTATGACGAGTGTGATGTTTGGATAATTATGGGATCTTACACTAGTGATTTGCATATACGGTTTCAACCACAATCTATATTGTGTGTAAATTTTGTTTTGTATATAGTAGTTATACATCTCAATCTAATAGATATTTTTTATCTTACATATTGAGAAATTTGGCTAAAAAGGTTAGATTGAAACCAAATTTGTCTAACTGCATTTTAGGAAAATTTAATTAAGGGATTATATTTTAGATTAATGTTAAAACTTTACCCTTAAAGTTCGAAAGTATAATTTTGTAACTTGGTTGGTGATTCTCTTCTTCTTTTCATCATCCTATTGATTTTACTCCGTCCATATGCATTTTTATTGTTTCTAGTCATTGATAATTTGCTAATTTTATGTTTCCAAACATCGATTTTGTTCTAATTTGCATATTGACTTTCTAATTTATATACTCTAATTCCTTTTGATTTTCGATGTTCCTTGTTGTCTTTATGACGTACTAGGGGTTATCCCGGGCTACGCCCGGGTTTTTTCTTATTTATTTATTTATTTTAAATTGATAATTCTTAACATGTATAAATACAAAAAAAAGTAAAAAAAAAATATCCTAAAAAACATTTTACAAAAGAAAATTAATATCAAATTTGGTAAAACCAACCAAGCGAATCTAAAATACAGACACTAAAATTACCGAAGACCCAAACATTGAGAGAGTGTTTTGACCTTGAAAATAGTTTCTTTTAGAATTTAATTTTGAATGTTATTGAACAGTTGTTACATGATTGCATTTCATTTTGAACTATACATATTAAGTTATCATAAACAAAAATTAAAATTTAACGAAGGTATATGTTGTTTTTCTTTTTTGTACATTCAAAAATGCTTCTGAACTTTTTGTCCTAATCCGCAAGCTCGAGTTTCAAATCTTTTCTGCATGAAAGAGAGAGATGCAGCCAAGCATGAGTCCCATAAAAAAGCTAAGTAAAACCCCCATAAATAGCAATGAAATCTTAAGTCAGCTCCTGGTTTCATTGGAGACTCCGAAGAAAAATAATGTATGGCATAAGAAAATATAGAATACCCATGAGACATACGGGTAGGGGAAATATATGGACCATGGATAAATATTGCTTTAGCCAAGACGAGACAAGTATGTAAACTCACAGGAAAGTGCATGGGCAAGAGCCTTTTTCTGGAAAACAGCGAGCTTGTGCAGTCTCATGGAGTCATAGCTTTTGTTATCTACATGGAAAAGTGTCTTAAAGGTTCAGTCACTACGTAACATAAGATGCACACACACACCCAGAAGAATCAGTTAAAACCTGCTGAATGAGAAGGAACAAAACTGTCGAGCAAAAGCTGAAATGGTATACGTGAAAAAAGGCAAGGGAAGGATACTGGTAGCACCAGAGAGCTTAATAGTCTGTTCCAAACGCTTTACTCGTTCTTCATTTGACTCGCATGCTATGATTTTTCCTTGTCCTTTATGCAAATAGTAAAAGGATCACCAAGCGTAGAGAGCATCGCTTTGATCTTTCCGCAAGCAGCATCTGCTGATCTTAGAGGAAACATCTCCACCATCGTTTGGTGCAACTTAGAATCCCAATCTGCAGAAGTATTACACTTTCCTGAGAATCACTCTACAAAATCAATCCTACAAATTCCATCAAAATATGAAACATTACTCTGGTGATTAAAAGTTGGATCGTAGTCAAAGATTTTATCAGGTCACATAGGATGAAAGAACCATAACGTATTTCCAAAAACAAAAAATCATGGCATTATCTTAGTGAGGTATCGAACCTTTTTAAGAAGGCACGTCTTTAGACTCAGAAGAACACCACCCTCTATTTTTGTTGTCATTTGGCAGCCACACGTCAATACCGAATTTTCCTTATATGATGGGTTATGTTTGTTGATTTTCGATTATACAACCCCCCCTTCCCATCGTCTCTTTCTCGTATATATCTCTCTCTGTCTTCACTTCTCGCATATGCATACGAAGGCACCAAAGTAGAGAAACGTACCGAGAGATTATAGAGGCTTAGTAGATTTGCAGGGAAGGAAAATCAAATATATGTGTATATATATATGATAAATAAAATCGAAACTTGATACAGTTTCAAAATTGTGATCGTTCAGAGGAAAACATGAAAATTTATGGAACTGAGCAGGAAAATGAACATGGCATCGTATAGTTACCTTTGAATCTGATAACAGAACCGCCACCTTGTCGAATTGGAACATCATCTGGATCCCAAAAAACTCTTCTCAGGATGATGCTAAAATTATCTGGTAGTAATTCAGAAATAAGCAACTCAAACCTTCTCAAGTCCCCATCATTTGAGGAACAATTGATTTAGAATCTACAAATCCTTATAAGTAATAAAATGTAGAATCTAGATACGTAAAATTAATTTCAATATGTAATAAATCTAGATACGTAATAACTCTCCACACAAACATCTCACGTTTGGATTCAATAGAACAGAGGGGGGAAAAACAGCGACTTAAACAGTACACCCACAAACATCTATACTTACCACAAACGCCGTTACATCTATCGATCCACTCCTGCTTTTGCATCCGCTTTTCCCAAATCTGATCACTTTCATGAGAGACCATTGATACTTACTCGTCCTTTTACATCGAACCTTTCCTCGAAGGAACAGGAGAGAGCAAGCCACGAGAGTTAAGTCTGTGTTTGCAGGTCTATCTCTACAGCGTGGCAACAGAGCTAACCCTTAGCCTAGTACGTTCAAGAAGAAGAAACGTAGACCAATTTTAGCAGAAACAGAAACTTTGTGGGCAAATCACAAATAATTGAAAATAGGGAATAGAGATAGACCTGTAACTCTGTGGCGACGCTGTAGTATATGAGTTTAGCTTAGTCTGCGTCTGATTTTCATAAGCATCGGAGTAATCAGAATGGCTTTAACCATCTTCTTCTTCTTCTGCGTAATCTTTCATGTCGTCTTTATCGTCGCTCTCAATGCAAAAGCTCTGAAGGTACGTGATTCATTTTCTCTCGCTAATCACTGCTCCTAATGATTATCTGATTGATTCGTGCAAAAACCATAAATTCGGTTTGAGATCCAAACTAAGACGGATTTAGGTAATGTCAAGAGACATGAACGAAAGAAGGTGAAACGAAGGGTTGAGCGATTGAGATTTACGATTTTGGGAGAAGCTTAAATTTTTTTTTTTTGCACATTTTGTATTATAAGTCGCCAGCTGGCAGTCATACAAATCTTTTAAACAAAGTGACGTGGGTAGCCTCAGAGGCCCCCAAAAGATGCTTTAAGTTATTATAGATTTTGGTATTTAATTCTTCTTGTATATATTGACTTAGCTTTTCTTATTTTGGTCATTTTTGATATTTGCTTCTTATTGCATATCGATGTTGGGGTCAAAATACTCTCTTCGAAGATTGACGGAACGAGAAGTCAAGGTCGAGATCAAATGGAACGGACGAGCTAAGGCAAACTGCCCACGACCCGTACAAAACATGAACCGGCGGCTGGGATAAGGCCAGCCGCCGGGTCTTCTTCATCCAAGGCCGGCGGCTGGGATAAGGCCAGCAGCCGGGTCTTCTTCGTCCAAGGCCGGCGGCTGGGATGAGGCCAGCCGCCGGGTCTTCATCGTCCACGGCCGGCGGCTGGGATAAGGCCAGCCGCCGGGTCTTCCTTGTCCACGGCCGGCGGCTGGGATAAGGCCAGCCGCCGGGCCTTCTTGATCCATCGACCGGCGGCTGGGATAAGGCCAGCCGCCGGGTCTTCTTGATCCATCAACCGGCGGCTGGGATAAGGCCAGCCGCCGGGTCTTCTTGGTCCATCGACCGGCGGCTGGGATAAGGCCAGCCGCCGGATCTTCATGATATACCAACGGCGGCTGGGATAAGGCCAGCCGCCGGGTCTTCATCATATGCCCACGATCATTTCTCAAGTCAAGACTCATTATCCGAACATCGTCCAGTCGACCGACCGTCAAACATAACTCTAAGCCCGGACCGACCCAAAGACTATCCATTTGCATGTTCTGACTCCAAAGACGTCCATAGACATCCCCCGAAAGACCGTGACGAACGTTCAGCCGTCCATGGACCAGTCACCGAGCACACGAGCCAAAGGAATCGCTGGCCATCAATACCGAAACCGGCGGCTGGAAGTTCAAACAAAAAATGGGCGGTTCAAGTCTCAGAAGTCGTAAAACGCTTGGAACACTGTTCACGCGGGAAAAATCGTTAAAAACACTATTCATCCCGAGACAAAGTTAACCGAAAAATCGAATTGAACCTAAACCGAAATTCAGATTACTATTCACCGGTTTACTATTCACGGGTCACTATTCATCAGCAGGCCAGATTTGGGTCAGCATGCGCGGATGGATCACGGAAGGCTCTCGGGCCGGATATCGGGCCCAAAAAGCTTAGGTCGGCGGCTGGGAAGGAAGGACAAAGTCCCACATCGGATATCTGAAGTCTTAGCCTCCTAGGATTGTCAGTATATATATGTACGCTCATGTAAGGGTTAAATCCATCAAAAATCCGAGTATTAGGAGTTTTAGCAATTTAAGGCTTTTCAGCTTTTGCTAATTTCCCTTGTACTTTTGGAAATCATCAATAAAATATCTCTTTTTACATTTTCGGTCCTTTAGTTCTTTAAAATAGAATTTTCGAGCCCCCATAAAATATAAGTTTTGACAGTGTGAGTTTCGGCTCTCACAGTTTGGCGCCGTCTGTGGGGACGAGAAATATTCTTAACCCTTAGAACGAAAAGGATACGGAACGAAGACGATGACCGAAGAAACGATGGATTGGAGTTCCGTGGATGGCAGCCGCGGCCGAACGATGACTTTCCGAGAGGGAGAAGCCGCCGAAATAGACCATCCGCACAACGATCTGCTCGTGATCAACCTTTCAATCGGAGGGTACGAGATACCAAGAGTCTTAGTCGACGCTGGAGGAACGGTGAACGTCATATTCCTTGAAACCCTTCGGAGGATGAACATTGAGACCCAGCATCTCATAACCCATCCGAAACCGTTAACTGGTTTCTCCGGAAAGACGAGGATGACAATAGGGACGATCCAACTTCCCATGAAAGCAAAAGGGGTGGAAAAAGACACGAAGTTCTCGGTGATCGATTGCCCGCGAATCTGCGACGCAATCGTTGGAACACCATGGTTGAACTCGATGAAGGCCATCCCGTCGACTTACCACATGTGCCTAAAATTCCCGACTCCAACCGGAGTGGAAACGATCTGGGGACGGCAGAAAGATTATCGAGCTTGTTTATTAACGGAACACAGATTGAGAAAGCCGGTAACCGATCTCCGCCACCAGCCGAAGTCCGAAAAAGGGAAGGAAGAGCGGCAGCTTGCGAAACTCGAGCAAAAGCTGAAAATCGAGGAATCCCGGGAGACAGAGAAAGATCCCCCGTTCGAGCCAGTGATTTCGGTCAATATAGACGAAACGAATCCGGAGCGATGTACGGAGATTGGAGCGAACCTGAAGGAACTAATCAAAACGGAGTTAATCGCCTTGTTGAAGGAGAACGCATGATCCTTCGCATGGACAACAGAAGATATGCCCGGGATCAACATCGATATTACAAGCCATGAGCTCAACGTAGACCCGACGTTCAAACCAGTGAAGCAGAAAAGACGAAAGCTCAGACCCGAGAGCGCCCAGGTGGTGAACGATGAAGTAGAAAGATTGCTCAAAGTCTGATCAATCATGGAAGTGAAATATCCTGACTGGCTAGGGAACAAGGTGGTAGTGAAGAAGAAAAATGGAAAATGACGAGTTTGCATCGACTTCACGGATCTGAATAAAGCGTGTCCAAAAGACAGCTTCCCTCTTCCGCACATCGATCGATTAGTCGAAGCAACGGCAGGGAACAAGCTGCTATCGTTCATGGATGCTTTCTCCGGATATAACCAGATCATGATGAACCCCGACGATCGAGACAAGACTGCGTTCATCACGGACCGCGGAACATACTGCTATAAAGTAATGCCGTTCGGGTTAAAGAATGCCGGCGCAACATACCAAAGGCTTGTCAACAAAATGTTCGCCGAACAACTCGGAAGAATGATGGAAGTCTACATCGATGATATGTTGGTCAAGTCGTTGGAGGAGAAAGTCCACGTGAAACACTTGCGGGAATGCTTTGAACAGCTCAACCGACACAATATGAAGTTAAACCCGGCGAAGTGCAGATTCGGAGTAGCATCCGGCGAATTCCTCGGGTATCTGGTAACTCATCGATGGATAGAAGCAAACCCGAAGCAAATTAACGCCCTGATAGAGATGGCCTCACCAAAAACTAAAAGAGAAATCCAAAGATTAACCGGACGGGTTGCGGCGCTGAACCGGTTCATCTCGAGGTCGACGGACAAATGTTTGCCTTTCTACGACACACTCAGGGGAAACAAAAAGTTTGAGTGGACAGAGAAATGCGAACAGGCGTTCCAAGAACTAAAGAAATACCTGGCAAGCCCGCCCGTACTTTCAAAGCCGGTCGAAGGAGAGCCCCTTTTTCTGTATACGGCGGTATCATCAACGGCGGTAAGCGGAGTGCTGATCAGAGAAGATCGCAACGAACAAAAACCGGTCTTCTACGTGAGCCAGACTTTGGCGGAAGCGGAAACTCGATACCCGCTAATGGAGAAAGCGGCCTTGGCAGTGGTGATGTGCGCACGGAAATTGCGGCCTTATTTCCAATCGCACACGATCATTTTACTCACGGTTTTTCCGCTCAGAACGATCCTGCACAGTCCCAGTCAATGGGCGGTAGAATTAAGCGAGTATGATATCGAGTACCGAAGCAAAACATGCGCGAAATCGCAGGTCCTTGCGGATTTCTTGATCGAACTCCCAACCGCATGCGTTAGTGAACCAACATCAAATTCGACGCGGGTTCTCCACGCAGACGGGTATTCATCAAAGCAAGGTTCGGGAGTCGGGGTTCGGTTAACGTCACCAACTGGAGAAATCCTAGAACAGTCGTTCAGGTTACTCTTCAACGCTTCCAATAACGAAGCGGAGTACGAAGCCTTAATCGCCGGATTAAGACTTGCCCTCGGACTCCAGATTCAGAATCTGCAAGCATTTTGCGATTCCCAGCTGGTGGCAAATCAGTTCAGCGGGGACTATGAAGCAAAAGACGACCGGATGGAAGCATACCTCAAAATTGTCCAAGAGCTCGCAAAACGATTTGAAAAATTCGAGCTCACAAGAATCCCTTGGGGAGAAAACGCCCCGACCGATGCGTTGGCGGCCCTGGCATCGACGTCCGCCCCGGGAGAAAGGCGAATCATTCCCGTCGAATTCATAGAACAACCAAGTATCGATCCGCCGCAAGTCGCCAATCTCATATAACTGCCGGAAGGTGAAGACGAGGAAGAACCTCCGGAAGAAGAGTTTGCAACCGGTCCGACGGAAGAGTATGACTGCGATCGCGAATGGATGGCCCCGATACAAACATACATCATGGACGGGGAAGTCTCGGCGGACAAGTGGGCTGCACAAAAGCTAAAAGCCCAAGCGGCCCGCTTCGTTCTCCTCGACGGCAACATCTACAAATGGAGGATCTCCGGGCCGTTAATGGTCTGCGTGGAAAAAGAAGAGGCAAGACGAATTATGGAGGAAGTCCATAACGGATCGTGCGGAAATCACTCCGGAGGAAGAGCCCTTGCAATCAAAATCAAGTGGCATGAACACTATTTGTAACACCCCCGAACCGGGATAGACATGCCCGACCAAACGACAATCAAACAAGAACACGAGAGACCAAGGCACATCTAACCCGACCCGAAGACGCCACAAAAAGCCGAGGTTAGCCAGTTAGTCCGGCCCGTCTTAGAGGTCACTAAGCTTAAGGCCAGTCCATCGAACCAACATCGACCCCCACCACCGAAGGTCAAGGCTTTTCAACCCGTCTCATTCGACAGTGAGTTATGAACGATAACACCATTTGTAACTTCTCCGAACCGGACTAGAAAGGATCGGCCGAACAACAATCAAACAAGAACATGCACGACCAACCGCATACCTAACCCGATCCGCAGATGTCACAAGTCGTGGTTAACTTGCAGATCAGTTCATTCCAGGACGAATCCGAAAACAGAACTGTTCTGAAAGTTAACTCCGATACCTCTCGACCTCAGCCTAAGGCTTTTCAACCCGTACATCGGTCTTGAGTTGTGTTAGTCCGGACAAGACTAATATCATTGAGCCAGCAAGTTTACAAAACATTCAACTTTATTAATAATGATTTAAAACAAGGTCTTACAACTTAAACCGTTTAGCAGCTGCATTTTAAATCCGGAAGGAAACTTAACATCCTCTGTTACAATCAAGTCTTTGCAAAAAGCCAAGCAAACTACTTCCGATAGTCCTACGTTCCGCCACTCAATCTACAAGCTACTCAAGGGTTACCTGCAAAAGGGATAGGAAAAAGGGGTGAGTAATCGGGGAGATTACTCAGTGAGTCCGAGACCAAAACAATTCCCAACCCAAACCCAAACAAGCAAGCAACGAGAAAATCAATCAATCATGCAAATAGCCGAAGCAAAGTAAACACAGAATAGCCGAAGCATGCATCCTACTAACTATATGACCAACTCATCCTTCACTCGCGTGGGCACTGAGATATCTCATAGCATGGCTCATTCCCCGTGAACCACTCCAGCACCTGCTATCACAAAGACAAACAAGTCGGAACTTCACCACACCCAAAACCAAACACCGGCAAATGACTCAGTGTATTTCGGCCGGTTCCGTCTCACTACGGAGACCGTCTCAACAATACCCCGTCGGGTACACTCGGCCCTAGGCTGCAATCCCGTCTCTCCGAGTCTTCCCTTCCACCTCTCAGTACATTCGATACCGTGGAAGAGGTCTATGGGAAAATCTTGCACATACCGCCACTAAACCACTCCAATGGTTCCGCCCGGTCCCGACAGATCACACAGCCGTCGGACCGACACCACACCACATTACACATTCACTCGGTCACGACAGATCACACAGCCGTCGGACCTTCATGCCACACCACAACACTTAACACCACTTCACAACCATCTCATCGCACCATCACAACACCACGCACAACACCACCACACCACATGGATCATACTACACCATGCATATGCCCTGCACAAACGTTAGTTCCAGCACACGGGAGTGAAACTCAAACCGCGGCAACCTGCATAACACGTTAGCTCACAAACATGGACGTGGAATAACATAATCCGAAGTACACCACGGTACCCGGAGTTACGTTACGCCAGTCCTCATGCAACACACAAACATGCAATCTCAACAATACTCAAGCAAGCAATGAGTAATCCACCAAGCAACCAACGCATAGTAAGAAATTCCATCGACGGTCAGATCTATGGTACAACGCTTTCACGCATAGCATAAAACATGATCGGCGATGGGCTACTAAGGTCAGAGACTCACCTTAACGAAGACTTCTGATCTCTACCAACTTCTATCCACGATCTAAGCTTCCTATGGCTCACTCACATACTAACTTATTTTCTCTCTCTAACCTTATAAGTTTTATCTCTCTTGGTTTATGGTTTATGGAGGAATTTGTGAATGAGGATAACTGAAGACGTCTGGGGGTATTTATAACCATTCAGGAGCTCTACTCCTCCTTGTCTGTCAAGCAAAATACGTGGGTAGTGGGTCCCTGACTGACCTTCCTTGACTTTTCTCGGTATTGCCCATTTTTCGAGCTTCGAATGGCTTATGTCATAAAAACCGCGTCCGCCGTCCAAATGCGATATGATTTTTTCTAAATGCTCTTTCAGATATCCTTAGAATTTCCACAAAGTTTCACTCCATTTGGCCGGGTGACGCATCTCCTATGACCAAATCTTCTCGGCTTATCGCATCTCGGAGTTCCTTAGTATTTGCATCATAACTTCTGCGGATACCGTCCAAAAAGAGATCTGTTTCTTTTAAAATACTCCTCCAGGTGTCCTTAGTATCTCCACAAAATTTCACCTCATTTGAATGGGTGACGCACCTCCTTTGACAAAATCTTCTGGCCTTATCTCATCTCGGACCTTCTTGGTGTTTTCTTCATAACATCTGCGTCACCTGCTATCACAAAGACAAACAAGTCGGAACTTCACCACACCCAAAACCAAACACCGGCAAATGACTCAGTGTATTTCGGCCGGTTCCGTCTCACTACGGAAACCGTCTCAACAATACCCCGTCGGGTACACTCGGCCCTAGGCTGCAATCCCGTCTCTCCGAGTCTTCCCTTCCACCTCTCAGTACATTCGATACCGTGGAAGAGGTCTATGGGGAAATCTTGCACATACCGCCACTAAACCACTCCAATGGTTCCGCCCGGTCCCGACAGATCACACAGCCGTCGGACCGACACCACACCACATTACACATTCACTCGGTCACGACAGATCACACAGCCGTCGGACCTTCATGCCACACCACAACACTTAACACCACTTCACAACCATCTCATCGTACCATCACAACACCACGCACAACACCACCACACCACATGGATCATACTACACCATGCATATGCCCTGCACAAACGTTAGTTCCAGCACACGGGAGTGAAACTCAAACCGCGGCAACCTGCATAACACGTTAGCTCACAAACATGGACGTGGAATAACATAATCCGAAGTACACCATGGTACCCGGAGTTACGTTACGCCAGTCCTCATGCAACACACAAACATGCAATCTCAACAATACTCAAGCAAGCAATGAGTAATCCACCAAGCAACCAACGCATAGTAAGAAATTCCATCGACGGTCAGATCTATGGTACAACGCTTTCACGCATAGCATAAAACATGATCGGCGATGGGCTACTAAGGTCAGAGACTCACCTTAACCGAAGACTTCTGATCTCTACCAACTTCTATCCACGATCTAAGCTTCCTATGGCTCACTCACATACTAACTTATTTTCTCTCTCTAACCTTATAAGTTTTATCTCTCTTGGTTTATGGTTTATGGAGGAATTTGTGAATGAGGATAACTGAAGACGTCTGGGAGGTATTTATAACCATTCAGGAGCTCTACTCCTCCTTGTCTGTCAAGCAAAATACGTGGGTAGTGGGTCCCTGACTGACCTTCCTTGACTTTTCTCGGTATTGCCCATTTTTCGAGCTTCGAACGGCTTATGTCATAAAAACCTCGTCCGCCGTCCAAAAAGCGATCTGATTTTTTCTAAATGCGCTTTCAGATGTCCTTAGAATGTCCACAAAGTTTCACTCCATTTGGCCGGGTGACGCATCTCCTATGACCAAATCTTCTCGGCTTATCGCATCTCGGAGTTCCTTAGTATTTGCATCATAACTTCTGCGGATACCGTCCAAAAAGAGATATGTTTCTTTTAAAATACTCCTCCAGGTGTCCTTAGTATCTCCACAAAATTTCACCTCATTTGAATGGGTGACGCACCTCCTTTGACAAAATCTTCTGGCCTTATCTCATCTCGGACCTTCTTGGTGTTTTCTTCATAACATCTGCGTCAACCTGCTATCACAAAGACAAACAAGTCGGAACTTCCACCACACCCAAAACCAACACCGGAAAATGACTCAGTGTATTTCGGCGGTTCCGTCTCACTACGGAAACCGTCTCAACAATACCCCGTCGGGTACACTCGGCCCTAGGCTGCAATCCCGTCTCTCCGAGTCTTCCCTTCCACCTCTCAGTACATTCGATACCGTGGAAGAGGTCTATGGGGAAATCTTGCACATACCGCCACTAAACCACTCCATGGTTCCGCCCGTTCCCGACAGATCACACAGCCGTCGGACCGACACCACACCACATTACACATTCACTCGTCACGACAGATCACACAGCCGTCGGACCTTCATGCCACACCACAACACTTAACACCACTTCACAACCATCTCATCGCACCATCACAACACCACGCACAACACCACCACACCACATGGATCATACTACACCATGCATATGCCCTGCACAAACGTTAGTTCCAGCACACGGAGTGAAACTCAAACCGCGGCAACCTGCATAACACGTTAGCTCACAAACATGGACGTGGAATAACATAATCCGAAGTACACCACGGTACCCGGAGTTACGTTACGCCAGTCCTCATGCAACACACAAACATGCAATCTCAACAATACTCAAGCAAGCAATGAGTAATCCACCAAGCAACCAACGCATAAAGAAATTCCATCAACGGTCAGATCTATGGTACAATGCTTTCACACGCATAGCATAAAACATGATCGGCGATGGGCTACTAAGGTCAGAGACTCACCTTAACCGAAGACTTCTGATCTCTACCACTTCTATCCACGATCTAAGTTTCCTATGGCTCACTCACATACTAACTTATTTTCTCTCTCTAACCTTATAAGTTTTATCTCTCTTGGTTTATGGTTTATGGAGGAATTTGTGAATGAGGATAACTGAAGACGTCTGGGGGGTATTTATAACCATTCAGGAGCTCTACTCCTCCTTGTCTGTCAAGCAAAATACGTGGGTAGTGGGTCCCTGACTGACCTTCCTTGACTTTTCTCGTATTGCCCATTTTTCGAGCTTCGAACGCTTATGTCATGAAAACCGCGTCCGCCGTCCAAAATGCGATATGATTTTTTCTAAATGCTCTTTCAGTCCTTAGAATTTCCACAAAGTTTCACTCCATTTGGCCGGTGACGCATCTCCTATGACCAAATCTTCTCGGCTTATCGCATCTCGGAGTTCCTTAGTATTTGCATCATAACTTCTGAGGCTACCGTCCAAGAAGAGATCTGTTTCTTTTAAAATACTCCTCCAGGTGTCCTTAGTATCTCCACAAAATTTCACCTCATTTGAATGGGTGACGCACCTCCTTTGACAAAATCTTCTGGCCTTATCTCATCTCGGACCTTCTTGGTGTTTTCTTCATAACATCTGCGTCAACCTGCTATCACAAAGACAAACAAGTCGGAACTTCACCACACCCAAAACCAAACACCGGCAAATGACTCAGTGTATTTCGGCCGGTTCCGTCTCACTACGGAAACCGTCTCAACAATACCCCGTCGGGTACACTCGGCCCTAGGCTGCAATCCCGTCTCTCCGAGTCTTCCCTTCCACCTCTCAGTACATTCGATACCGTGGAAGAGGTCTATGGGGAAATCTTGCACATACCGCCACTAAACCACTCCAATGGTTCCGCCCGGTCCCGACAGATCACACAGCCGTCGGACCGACACCACACCACATTACACATTCACTCGGTCACGACAGATCACACAGCCGTCGGACCTTCATGCCACACCACAACACTTAACACCACTTCACAACCATCTCATCGCACCATCACAACACCACGCACACACCACCACACCACATGGATCATACTACACCATGCATATGCCCTGCACAAACGTTAGTTCCAGCACACGGGAGTGAAACTCAAACCGCGGCAACCTGCATAACACGTTAGCTCACAAACATGGACGTGGAATAACATAATCCGAAGTACACCACGGTACCCGGAGTTACGTTACGCCAGTCCTCATGCAACACACAAACATGCAATCTCAACAATACTCAAGCAAGCAATGAGTAATCCACCAAGCAACCAACGCATAGTAAGAAATTCCATCGACGGTCAGATCTATGGTACAACGCTTTCACGCATAGCATAAAACATGATCGGCGATGGGCTACTAAGGTCAGAGACTCACCTTAACCGAAGACTTCTGATCTCTACCAACTTATATCCACGATCTAAGTTTCCTATGGCTCACTCACATACTAACTTATTTTCTCTCTCTAACCTTATAAGTTTTATCTCTCTTGGTTTATGGTTTATGGAGGAATTTGTGAATGAGGATAACTGAAGACGTCTGGGGGGTATTTATAACCATTCAGGAGCTCTACTCCTCCTTGTCTGTCAAGCAAAATACGTGGGTAGTGGGTCCCTGACTGACCTTCCTTGACTTTTCTCGGTATTGCCCATTTTTCGAGCTTCGAACGGCTTATGTCATGAAAACCGCGTCCGCCGTCCAAAATGCGATATGATTTTTTCTAAATGCTCTTTCAGATGTCCTTAGAATTTCCACAAAGTTTCACTCCATTTGGCCGGGTGACGCATCTCCTATGACCAAATCTTCTCGGCTTATCGCATCTCGGAGTTCCTTAGTATTTGCATCATAACTTCTGAGGCTACCGTCCAAGAAGAGATCTGTTTCTTTTAAAATACTCCTCCAGGTGTCCTTAGTATCTCCACAAAATTTCACCTCATTTGAATGGGTGACGCACCTCCTTTGACAAAATCTTCTGGCCTTATCTCATCTCGGACCTTCTTGGTGTTTTCTTCATAACATCTGCGTCAACCTGCTATCACAAAGACAAACAAGTCGGAACTTCACCACACCCAAAACCAACACAATCGCTGACACAGTGTATTTCGGCGGTTCCGTCTCACTACGGAAACCGTCTCAACAATACCCCGTCGGGTACACTCGGCCCTAGGCTGCAATCCCGTCTCTCCGAGTCTTCCCTTCCACCTCTCAGTACATTCGATACCGTGGAAGAGGTCTATGGGGAAATCTTGCACATACCGCCACTAAACCACTCCAATGGTTCCGCCCGGTCCCGACAGATCACACAGCCGTCGGACCGACACCACACCACATTACACATTCACTCGGTCACGACAGATCACACAGCCGTCGGACCTTCATGCCACACCACAACACTTAACACCACTTCACAACCATCTCATCGCACCATCACAACACCACGCACAACACCACCACACCACATGGATCATACTACACCATGCATATGCCCTGCACAAACGTTAGTTCCAGCACACGGTAGTGAAACTCAAACCGCGGCAACCTGCATAACACGTTAGCTCACAAACATGGACGTGGAATAACATAATCCGAAGTACACCACGGTACCCGGAGTTACGTTACGCCAGTCCTCATGCAACACACAAACATGCAATCTCAACAATACTCAAGCAAGCAATGAGTAATCCACCAAGCAACCAACGCATAGTAAGAAATTCCATCGACGGTCAGATCTATGGTACAACGCTTTCACGCATAGCATAAAACATGATCGGCGATGGGCTACTAAGGTCAGAGACTCACCTTAACCGAAGACTTCTGATCTCTACCAACTTCTATCCACGATCTAAGCTTCCTATGGCTCACTCACATACTAACTTATTTTCTCTCTCTAACCTTATAAGTTTTATCTCTCTTGGTTTATGGTTTATGGAGGAATTTGTGAATGAGGATAACTGAAGACGTCTGGGGGGTATTTATAACCATTCAGGAGCTCTACTCCTCCTTGTCTGTCAAGCAAAATACGTGGGTAGTGGGTCCCTGACTGACCTTCCTTGACTTTTCTCGGTATTGCCCATTTTTCGAGCTTCGAACGGCTTATGTCATAAAAACCGCGTCCGCCGTCCAAAATGCGATCTGATTTTTTCTAAATGCTCTTTCAGATGTCCTTAGAATTTCCACAAAGTTTCACTCCATTTGGCCGGGTGACGCATCTCCTATGACCAAATATTCTCGGCTTATCGCATCTCGGAGTTCCTTAGTATTTGCATCATAACTTCTGAGGCTACCGTCCAAAAAGAGATCTGTTTCTTTTAAAATACTCCTCCAGGTGTCCTTAGTATCTCCACAAAAGTTCACCACATTTGAATGGGTGACGCACCTCCTTTGACAAAATCTTCTGGCCTTATCTCATCTCGGACCTTCTTGGTGTTTTCTTCATAACATCTGCGTCAACTGTCCAAAACTGTATTTTCTTAGCTCATACGCTTCCTCTGCCTGTCCTTAAGAGCTCCAAAAAATATTAGAATGTTTTGTTGGGCGACGCACCATCTGTGAATTATTTCGCTTGGAGTGTCCTTTCTCAGATCTATCGGCTTCTCCGATTTTTAAGGCTCGCGTCCGAATTTTTCTTGAGTTGAATCTTCACGAATTGGCTTCCTTGATGTCTTGGGAATCTTCGATCCAAAGCTTGGAATTTTTAAAATTGTCTGCATCGGTCTTTAAAAATTATTTCTGCTCGAGGGTAATTTCCTCTCTAGAATGGGGTATTACATTCTCCCCCCTTAAAATGAATTCGTCCTCGAATTCGCGTCCATAGAAAACTTCCTTCGGGTTCAGTCTCCTGACTTTTCCTTTTTGATGTCGCCATATCTTCCTTTGATATTATCTGGTGAAATCGTCGCTTGATATCACAACTTTCCTGATACAATCGTTCTTCTTTCTTCCTCGGGATTACCGTCTCGTCTAGTTTTTCTTGTTTTGTCACACCGTTGTCTTCAATACTGATCTTGGCCTTTCACTCAGATCCATACCTCTCAAACCCACAATCAGCTTTGTTGGCACCATCCTCATTCAATCCTCCAAGGTTTTCTTATTTCTAAGGCCAACTCACACGCTCACCATGGTTCTCAAACTGAATGGTTCTGACTAGGTTCGGTCTCTAGGCCTTTCCTAGACTTCCATTATCAACTCTATCCAAGATTTCCACGGGTACTCCTATTACTCATACCAACTGACTCAGGCTTCCAGTTCTAGGGATTCAGACAGAGACATCCACTCTCACTCTCAAATTACAAGCCTAAACATAGACACTCTATGGGCCGCTCCGAAATCGAACAATCTTACCGGACTAAGGTTCAACACGCAATCATCACACAAAAGAGGGTTAGCGACCATACGTACCTGTCATGGGACCATTGGATGATCCTGCAGAATCTAAAGCCACCCCTTTAATCTCCTATAATCAGCCTGCCAAACATCTGTTACAAGGGAACAAACTACCTAACAACCTAAAGAGCGGAACATATCAGAATTCCTAATTGACTTTTGCGACACCTTTGACTCGATAAAACATTGAAAACACGAAAAACACTGAAAACACTGGTCCCGTGAGCATGATCATGAACCATGCTCTGATACCACCATTTGTAACACCCCCGAACCGGGATAGACATGCCCGACCAAACGACAATCAAACAAGAACACGAGAGACCAAGGCACATCTAACCCGACCCGAAGACGCCACAAAAAGCCGAGGTTAGCCAGATAGTCCGGCCCGTCTTAGAGGTCACTAAGCTTAAGGCCAGTCCATCGAACCAACATCGACCCCCACCACCGAAGGTCAAGGCTTTTCAACCCGTCTCATTCGACAGTGAGTTATGAACGATAACACCATTTGTAACTTCTCCGAACCGGACTAGAAAGGATCGGCCGAACAACAATCAAACAAGAACATGCACGACCACCGCATACCTAACCCGATCCGCAGATGTCACAAGTCGTGGTTAACTTGCAGATCAGTTCATTCCAGGACGAATCCGAAAACAGAACTGTTCCGAAAGTTAACTCCGATACCTCTCGACCTCAGCCTAAGGCTTTTCAACCCGTACATCGGTCTTGAGTTGTGTTAGTCCGGACAAGACTAATATCATTGAGCCAGCAAGTTTACAAAACATTCAACTTTATTAATAATGATTTAAAACAAGGTCTTACAACTTAAACCGTTTAACAGCTGCATTTTAAATCCGGAAGGAAACTTAACATCCTCTGTATAATCAAGTCTTTGCAAAAAGCCAAGCAAACTACTTCCGATAGTCCTACGTTCCGCCACTCAATCTACAAGCTACTCAAGGGTTACCTGCAAAAGGGATAGGAAAAAGGGGTGAGTAATCGGGGAGATTACTCAGTGAGTCCGAGACCAAAACAATTCCCAACCCAAACCCAAACAAGCAAGCAACGAGAAAATCAATCAATCATGCAAGTAGCCGAAGCAAAGTAAACACAGAATAGCTGAAGCATGCATCCTACTAACTATATGACCAACTCATCCTTCACTCGCGTGGGCACTGAGATATCTCATAGCATGGCTCATTCCCCGTGAACCACTCCAGCACCTGCTATCACAAAGACAAACAAGTCGGAACTTCACCACACCCAAAACCAAACACCGGCAAATGACTCAGTGTATTTCGGCCGGTTCCGTCTCACTACGAAAGCCGTCTCAACAATACCCCGTCGGTACACTCGCCCTAGGCTGCAATCCCGTCTCTCCGAGTCTTCCCTTCCACTCTCAGTACATTCGATACCGTGGAAGAGGTCTATGGGGAAATCTTGCACATACCGCCACTAAACCACTCCAATGGTTCCGCCCGGTCCCGACAGATCACACAGCCGTCGGACCGACACACACCACATTACACATTCACTCGGTCACGACAGATCACACAGCCGTCGGACCTTCATGCCACACCACAACACTTAACACCACTTCACAACCATCTCATCGTACCATCACAACACCACGCACAACACCACCACACCACATGGATCATACTACACCATGCATATGCCCTGCACAAACGTTAGTTCCAGCACACGGGAGTGAAACTCAAACCGCGGCAACCTGCATAACACGTTAGCTCACAAACATGGACGTGGAATAACATAATCCGAAGTACACCACGGTACCCGGAGTTACGTTACGCCAGTCCTCATGCAACACACAAACATGCAATCTCAACAATACTCAAGCAAGCAATGAGTAATCCACCAAGCAACCAACGCATCGTAAGAAATTCCATCGACGGTCAGATCTATGGTACAACGCTTTCACGCATAGCATAGAACATGATCGGCGATGGGCTACTAAGGTCAGAGACTCACCTTAACCGAAGACTTCTGATCTCTACCAACTTCTATCCACTATCTAAGCTTCCTATGGCTCACTCACATACTAACTTATTTTCTCTCTCTAACCTTATAAGTTTTATCTCTCTTGGTTTATGGTTTATGAAGGAATTTCTGAATGAGAATAACTGAAGACCTCTGGGGGGTATTTATAACCATTCAGGAGCTCTACTCCTCCTTGTCTGTCAAGCAAAACACGTGGGTAGTGGGTCCCTGACTGACCTTCCTTGACTTTTCTCGGTATTGCCCATTTTTCGAGCTTCGAACGGCTTATGTCATAAAAACCGCGTCCGCCGTCCAAAATGCGATATGATTTTTTCTAAATGCTCTTTCAGATGTCCTTAGAATTTCCACAAAGTTTCACTCCATTTGGCCGGGTGACGCATCTCCTATGACCAAATCTTCTCGGCTTATCGCATCTCGGAGTTCCTTAGTATTTGCATCATAACTTCTGCGGCTACCGTCCAAAAAGAGATCTGTTTCTTTTAAAATAATACTCCATGTGTCCTTAGTATCTCCATAAAATTTCACCACATTTGAATGGGTGACGCACCTCCTTTGACAAAATCTTCTGGCCTTATCTCATCTCGGACCTTCTTGGTGTTTTCTTCATAACATCTGCGTCAACCCGCTTCGAAGGATTTTGCGAGATCGTCACGGACAATGGTTCTCAATTCATTTCCACCCGCTTCGAAGGATTTTGCGAAAAATGGAAGATACGCCTGAGCAAGTCAACGCCGCGTTATCCGCAAGGTAATGGCCAGGCCGAATCAGCCAACAAGTCTATCGTTGACGGACTCAAAAAGCATCTCGACGAGAAGAAAGGGCGATGGGCAGACGAGCTCGAAGGAGTACTCTGGTCCCACCGGACAACTCCAAGACGCGCAACCGGAGAAACGCCATTCGCACTGGTCTACGGTGCCGAATGCGTTATACCGTCGGAAGTAGACTTCCCCGGCTTCAGACGAAGGCTCTTGCTCGGACAGGAAGGCCTTAACCATCTGATGATGTTAGACGAACTGGACCTAATAAACGAAAGACGGGATCAAACTCTCATCCGCATTCAAAACTATCAACAAGCAGCGGCCAAATACTACAACTCAAATGTGTGAAGCCGCAAATTCAAGGAAGGAGACCTCGTCCTCCGCAAAGTTTTCCAGAAAACCGCGGAGCCGAATGCAGGAAAACTAGGCGCGAAATGGGAAGGAGCGTACAAAGTAGCAAAGGTGGTCCGTCCAGGAGCATACGAGCTGGAAAACAAAGAAGGGAAGCCAGTCTCGAGGACATGGAACGCGATGCACCTAAAGAAGTATTACCACTAGACGTTGTAAAATAGAACTACGAACCGGCTTGATCCCTACATTCAGGGTACGTAGGCAGCTCGTCTTCCGACGAGTTCAGCTATTTATATTTTATAATTTTCAAGGGGGGAGTGGATCCGTATGTACATACTCCCGAATTTTCGCAAAACAAATCAAGAGGATGGACATTGAGACTTAGCATCTCATAACACATCCGTAGCTTGAAAAGTTTCCCGAGAACACCATTCCGACTAATATTGGGACTTAGCATCCCGAAACCTGATCCGGAAAGCGAATGGACTCAGAAAAACCCAAGAAAACGAACATTCAGACTTGACATGTCATAACGTATCTCCAACTCAGACAATATCACCCATCATTAAGGCGCAGCAAATGCCATCACTTCAAAAATCGCCCCTTGGCGTACATAAAAACCCGCCTTTTAGCAAGCATGCCACCGTTTGTTGCTGATCACAACGGGACGATCCTTTTAACCATGGTTCTCCTTACATCCCAAAGCAGATAAAACGTAGCGCGCTATACAAATTTCCGGACTAACATCCGAAAGGCGTAACCTGACATTCCGATCCTGGCAGGAAACGTTTGAGACGATGTTCTATTGAGTCCATTTCCACTAAACGCCCCGCATAGGTAGAAAGTGCGAAGCGTGAGTCGCGAAATGAACTCCCTAAACCCAGTAAACGCCAACATGGAACACTGGTCTTAGACATCTCACGACAAAGTACCAAACCTGCCATGGTATGAGATCATAAACTTGTCCGAAAACTAGCAACTAAACAAAATTCCAGACCCAGCGGCTAACTCTGCTGGTCGAATAACATGAGGGGAACTCTTCCCGAACAATCAGATCTGAGCGCCCGGAACAGCGCCCCAATTAACCCAACTGAACTAAGCAAACAAAACCGAACTGAAAAATGGGCCGCCCGACCTCTTCAGATAGACGGGCCGCCCGATCTCTTCAGATAAATGGGCCGCCCGATATCTTGGCCTCTTCAAAAGAAACAGGCCAGCCGCCCACTCCGAAAAACATAATCCGGCGGCCGGGACATTGCCAGCCGCCCATCAATCCAACGTAACACGGCGGCTGGGACATTACCAGCCGCCCGTAATCAATCTAGCGTGGCTCGGCGGCTCGGACATTACCGGCCGCCCGGGACAGATCTAGCATGATCCGGCGGCTGGGACGTAACCAGCCGCCCATAATCAATCCGGCGGCTGGGACATGACCAGCCGCCCACGATTAATTCGTCACGATCCGGCGGCCGACCGTCCTCCAAATCCAGAACCGGCCGCCCGTCGAAGATTTGGCACCCGGAGCGACCGACCATTTTCTCCATATCAACACACGGCGGCCGGGTGTGTCTCAGACTAAACCCAGCCACCCATGATCATCCAACCTGGACCTTCGCACAAAAGGAAAGCATACGGCAAAAAAAAATCTCGAAAGCTTATCTTTATTGAAAGCAAAGAAAAACCGGTCCAGACCAAAAATCAGGCCGTCCATAACATAAATCAATAAACAAAAGCCAAAAACTCAAAACATAACTAGAAAGAAAAACCACCGCATGGTCAAGGTTCAGAACCAAACGCCTTGGCAACAGCAATATCTGTGATTCCGAGAACAGACTCGTTCTATCCCGATAGATCAACCACCCCGAGAGAAGTAGCCTCCTCTTCGACAGATCTTTCCTCGGGTATTGAAACATTGTCCTCCTTGTTGGCTGGGCACAACTGAGAATCAATCTTCCCACGAATTCGTTCATCCATGTGGACAATTTCACCTTCTCCTCGTCCAGGCTGGGAGGATCAGTCCCCTGTAGCAACGCGACAAGTTCGACATTACTCTCTATCTGAGCCAAATCTACGTCCTGGTTCCTTGCCTCAGACAAAGATCCAAGGTCTTCTTTTAGCACATCCAAGAAGTCGTGGAATTTCACAACGGAAGCATTGCAGCCGTCCGCGTAAGCCCGTTGCACCTTCGAATTGCGCGCCGCTTTCACACTGGCCATCTGATCCTTCAAAGCCTGCACTTCCTTAGCATGACGCTCATCCTTGGCCTCTTGACTGGTCAAGAACTGCAATGCCACTGCTCTTTCCGCGCGTAACAAAGCAAGCTCTTTCTCGAGCGATTTGACCCGATGCGAAGACGTCGCTTCAAGTTCGTTAAGTTTCCTCCTCACTATCCGAGCATCCTCCCGAGCTTCCTCAACACGCTTGCGGATTCCACGGACAGAAGCATCATACGTGCTGATGCACTTATTCACGGAAGACATGAACTAAAAAAGAAGAAAAGAGGGAGGAGTCAGTAAAAAAAAAAAAAAAAGGAGAGAACGGCAAGAATGGATAAACCTTCATCCCGCTCAAGGCCATATCCTCGTACTTCTCAGGCTCATGCAGACTATCACAAGAAGGAAACTTGAAACTAGCATCCGTGATCACCGAAAAACTCCTGGCAGACTGACGCGATTTTTACAAACAGCCTCAGGAAAAGCAAGCCCTGGCGAAGGGCCTATATGCCGAGCCTCAGGAGGAGAATTTTTCACTCCGGTCTTAGCAAGGCAATCCGCCTGCTTTTGGCGCAACAGGTCGTCTTCATCGCTCAGACCATAGGCGATACCGCCAGCCGCCGCTTTAGCCTTGGGCAAACGCCTCGCGATACTTCGTTCAAGAATATCCCTTGTTTGCTGGATCTTCATGATATACCAACCGGCGGTACAGAGGATGTTAAGTTTCATGATATACCAACCGGCGGCTGGGATAAGGCCAGCCGCCGGGTCTTCATCATATGTCCATGATCATTTCTCAAGTCAAGACTCATTATCCGAACATCGTCCAGTCGACCGACCGTCAAACATAACTCTAAGCCCGGACCGACCCAAAGACTATCCATTTGCATGTTCTGACTCCAAAGACGTCCATAGACATCCCACGAAAGACCGTGACGAACGTTCAGCCGTCCATGGACCAGTCGCCGAGCACACGAGCCAAAGGAATCGGCGGCTGGCCATCAATACCGAAACCGGCGGCTGGAAGTTCAAACAAAAAACGGGCTGTTCAAATCTCAGAAGTCGTAAAATGCTCGGAACACTGTTCAGGCGGGAAAAACCGTTGAAAAACACTATTCATCCCGAGACAAAGTTAACCGAAAAATCGAATTTAACCTAAACCGAAATTTGGATTACTATTCACCGGTTTACTATTCACGGATCACTATTCATCGACGGGCCAGATTTGGGTCAGCATGCGCGGATGGATCACGGAAGGCTCTCGGGCCGGATATCGGGCCCAAAAAGGTTAGGTCGGCGGCTGGGAAGGAAGGACAAAGTCCCATATCGGAAATCTGAAGTCTTAGCCTCCTAGGATTGTCAGTATATATATGTACGCTCATGTAAAGGTTAAATCCATCAAATATCCGAGTATTAGGAGTTTTAGCAATTTAAGACTTTTCAGCTTTTGCTAATTTCCCTTGTACTTTCGGAAATCATCAATAAAATATCTCTTTTTGTTCTTTGCAAGGTTCGAAAATTCGTTAGGCGTTCCGTGTACGGTTGGTCCGGGCCTAGCGCGGAATTAACTAATCGGGGATTAGACGGTGATTACGCGGGGAGTAATTTTATCAATAAATATGTATATATATTTAATAGTTGCATTAATTTCGTAAAAGATACCTTGGTCTAGTGGTATCTGCCATATATATCGATCTGTCGACTTGGGTTCGAAGCCCAATCTAATTTTTTTACTCGTGTTTTATTTTTGTTTAGTGAATTACGAAAATAACCTTGTCTCTTTCCTTTTACCATGCGACCTTCTAACCCTAAATCTAGCCGCCTCTGATTTTTTCACAGCAACTATGATCGATTTTGCTATTTTTTCATGTGGTTTTTACTTTGTCATGATAGATTTCTGAAATAACAACCATTTTTACGTGTTTCAAATCCAAAAACGTGCATTATCATAACTTTTCCGATTTATCAGGCGAATATATCAAAATCGCCACGGTAAGACACCGCCCAACGCATAGTCGCCGATTAATCGACCTCCGCGGCCGCGATTTCGAACACTGGTTCTTTAAAATAGAATTTTCGAGCCCCCATAAAATATAAGTTTTGACAGTGTGAGTTTTGGCTCTCACAATCGATCCCCTTACCTTTTCTTGAGTTTGTCTTTTCACGCCAACTAGACAGTTTTTCATCAAGTCCATTTTCTTATGCTCTACTCATATCTTTTTTTTTTTTTAACGCTTTTAGATTATCGTTCGGGTGCCAAAGTGGCCAATCCAGAGATAGAATGCAGAGAAAGAATGAAAAACGGGGAAAGTGAAACCAGAGGTCAAAGAGTAAACAGAGCCAAAAGGCTGTAGACGCAGAAACAGGCCACAAGAATGCCTGAAAGGATGATGAGCACCTAAATGGGGGAGACATCCACACCAACCTTCGTAAGGTGGGATACGATAGGATGAGATGAGCCTAACCAGAGATAGCTTCAGAGTCAATGATGGGATTCAACCAAGTCGGACTATTTAAACCGATATAAGACTGAGTACGGTGGTCTCGAGTCACACTGAGCGCAATAGCTGAAGCAGCTCGATTACGAGACTCAACGACATGAATCAAGTTACACCACTAAAAGGAACTTAAGAGCTGATGAATTTGCGCGATGAGGGGCTGCAACGTTGGGAAGTCCATGGAACTCATATGGTATTTTGTATTCTAGTTTCTTGTCCATGGTTTTGTAATGAATATTTTATGCAAAATTTTATTCTCTTATCATGATTGGAGTGATAATATGTCTTCCATTCCTATGCTTTTTCTTGCCTTTGATATGTAATAATTTGTTATTCTATTTACAGTTCACCAATTCATTTACGGGATGTATTGAATATAGAATTTGGGGAGAGTTGACTTGAATTTATTTTAGAGTTATGCTTGATGGTTGGTCGACTGGGGCATTGTCCGGATAGCGAGTCTCAACTAAGAAATGATATTGGGCGGCTGGCCTTATCCCAGCCGCCGGACCGTGCTCGGAGGAAACATGGGCGGCTGGACGTATCTGATATTATGTATTTTTTACATATTTTGATTTGTTTTTAGTATTCGGTTTGAAGTTTTATTTGCATATTTCGTTAGTTTTTCGAGTCTTTTCTATTGTTTTGAGTCTTTTTACAGATTTTATGGAGTTCCGATGGAGTTTGGCGCTTACGGACAAGTTCGAGTCGAGTTAATGTGGAAAAACACGAGAAAAGGACCAACTGAAGAGAACGACCATTCTTGGAGTAGAACGACCGTTCTTGCTCCCACCTACCCTTCCGACAAGAGTGAAGAACGACCGTTCTCTCCAAGAACGGTCGTTCCTCGTCTCACCTACACCCACCTACTCTACCGACAAAAGAGCAAGAGAACGACCGTTCTCTCCAAAGAACGACCGTTCCCCGACTCACCTACACCAACTGATGTACGAGTTTTAAACACTATTTCCTACTGCAAGTGCACAGCAAATCAGAGTAGTACTTAGGGGTCGATCCCACGAAGACCAAGTTCACACTATGGTTTAATGAGCTAAAATCAAGAGCTAAGAGATTCAATAATGGAGTTGATGAAATCGTGACTAACAAGTTATGCAAATAAATCGGTTCTAACAATATTAAAGCAAGCGTTAGGTCAAGGCAATTCGCAGGAAATTCAGAGCAAGGTCAAACAACTATTCAAGTTTTTATTAAGAACAACTCAAAACACAAGGATAATATTAATCCACTCTCGTGGTACTAATAACTTTATCTAGCAACCTAAAAATCCTAACTCTCGTTGGTATCAGAATCGCAGATAAGCATTAATGATCAAGTTTGATTTGTTCACAATTCTCCAATACATCTACTCTCGCAGGTAATGAATAAATTGCTCATCTAGATCTCTTCTAGCAACCTAGCAACTCTCGCTGTCTAGATAAACCTAAGATCAGGAATAGATTGGCCAAATCGATTCAAGCAATATGAACAACCTAGATGAAGACTACCGATTTTGATTCCTATTTGTGTTCAACCCTAGCTCATGAATTCCTTTGAAAACCTTAACCTAACTAATAGATCTACTCAGACATAATCAAAGATGAAAGAAATAAAACAGATGAATTAAAGGTTTTCATAATCGATATTAAAATAAGAAGTACTAGGGTTCAGAAATCTTCTCCAAATTGTAGCTTGAGATCTTCTCCCTTACAAAATAATTCCAAAAGCTAAAAGGTAGATGAAAAGGTAAAAGATAAGATAATAAAACCTAAAACTAATGAGAGTATTATATTAGAGGAGATAGGCGGTTGGAAGGAGGCTGGGCTTCTAAAAAGTCGGCGGCAATCATTAGGGTAAAAACCCTTCTTTTTTTGTTTACTTCCGCGGCGAGCAGGTGCTCACTTGGTGGCCGAAATCTGCGAGCATGTGCTCATCGATTGGAGTTGGTGATTCTTCATAAGATTTTACTTCTTTTCTTCAAATTTGATTCTTTTCTGTTCCAAGGTTCCAAATGCTCCAAACTCCAATTTCAGTTCCAAAGCTTCCTAAAACTCCTAATACACACTCAAAAACTCTAGAAAACAATTAGATAAAAGGGGTTAGAAAGGGTAAAAATCCCAACATATCAATTCCCCCAGACTTAGATCTTTGTTTGTCCTCAAACAAAACTAAAATCAAGACTTAGAGAAATCGGTGGAGACTCACAAAATCTCAGAAACCAAAAGTAAACCAATTTCATCAGACCACATACCTTAGAACAAGAGATACATTGCCTTACCGAAAACCTCAACAACAAAGTTCACCAACCTCAAACCATATGGCTTACAATCCCAGAAAAATCTAAGTTCAAGACAATAGACTCTCTACATTCAATTAGAGGTGGCGTGAGCTTCTTGCTAAAGACACTAGCTAAGTAAAACGAGGCTCGGTAAAAATCAGGCTTATAATTGGTGGTGGAGCTTAAGCGTGTTTAGGGTTACCTTGTTTCAAGAGAGTGCAGGATATCACACAAAATGGCAAGGGAGAATGGACTCGTTGATGTCCACAACCTCTAATTCACTCTCCTCCTTAAATCGATTTTATCTTCATTCCTCTTTTCCTTTCCTTGCTTTCTTGCGATTTACTCATGCTTTGGGACACACATTTTGAGTTACTAACTCGCCACCCCATATCCTTGAGCTACTAGCTCGGTTTTTCTCTTTTCTCTTTTTTTTTTTTTTGAAAGAGTTACCCTTGGGATAGGGGGACTTTACTTGTGTGTGTGTCCTTTGGCTAAAATGATCATTTTCGTCTTCATACCCTAACAGGTCGTCTTCATAGCGAGCATGTGCTCGTGAACTTTTTAGCTTTCTCCTGACATCTTCTTCAGCGAGAGTGAATCAGAAGCTGCGTCAGTCCTTTTCTCCCCGACCTTTTTGCACATATCTGCATAGATGAGAAATAAAAAATACAAGTGTATGTGGTATAAATAGATGGTTAGGGTCAGGGTGGGGTACTAACTAAAAGCTAGCTATTCAGGATCAGCAAGAGTGGCAAAAAGGATAAGAAGTCCTGAATATATTATGTAACACGTTTTCTAATCCTAGTGCCAATAACAAGAAGAATTAAAGTCCAGATTATGTCCATATAAAATAGAGTCTAAAGCCTATCCGATAAACCTTAAAGGGATTGAAGTTTTCTGGCCTGAGGGAGGATCCGAATGTGAGAAGGCGTCGGCTCGTCTCTGTACTCTAAATTCTGCAGCAATGTTCATTAGAAAAAAACAGGTCATACTCACAAATGGTTAAAACTCATCATAGATTTTGGTCATAATCTTCACAAGTTGTGATTTGACCCTTATAACAGACTGACTCAAAATAAGGAAAATAACAGGGAACAAAGTGCAGACTCGATAATAACCTCCCCCAGACTTACTTCACACCGTCCCGGTGTGAAAATAAACTAGAGGAGCAAGCAAAAGAAAACAAGGAAAACAAAGAAAGCATAGAGGAAAACGGAAAAGATAAAGAGAGAGATGGGTACGGGTCGTCAATCGACAGGTGGGTCCTCTGGGCTCTCGCTCATAGCTCTGCCAGTGCGTCTACGGCGTCTTGGGTGTCGCTCGGAGGGGCTCGTCGCAGCAGCTGCAGAATGGTGGCAACAGCCACTGGAAAGGCGTTCTAGGATCCGCTGCATGAGGCTGTTGTTCTTCCTCTGCGAGGCAACCATCCAGCGCCTGTACTTGGCGGTATCTGCCTCGTCGGAGATGGGAGGAAGATCGTACTCGCCGGTGGCAGCTGATGTAGAGGGGCGACGAGACTGCGGGGTGCTGTGGATGAAATCGTCCTCCAAATGAGGCATAGGGCCGTGAGAAGAGCTGGCAAAGTCCTGGTCTGAGAGGGAGCGTCGTGTGAAATCATCCAAGAGAAGGACTTTGTGTATGAAGCGTAAATCCTCGATGGAGCAGAGCTGTGTCTTTGCTGGGTCCGGGAGGTAGATGTGCTGCGGTAGCCCGTTGATACCTGTGTACTGATAGAGATGCTGATCTGATCTGAAGGGAGAGAGAATGCGAGAGTGGAGCAGATGCCTAATGTCCATACGCTCGCCCTGCTCCACGTAACTGAAGTAGCAGAGTTGGACGTGAGCGATCTCGAAGAGTCCGGTCAGAAGGCTGCCAATCCGCTCTGTTTGCTTCGTCTTGCAGTCCTTGATGCTGCATATCAGCTCGGCGAAGTGCATGCCGAGGTTGGAGCGATAAAACTCCGGTGGTGGTGCGCCGAGCAGAAGGGAGTTAACTCCATGAGGGCCAACAATAACGTCACTGCAACCAAGATACAGCAGGATCATCTCTTCCATGTGTACCTTGTTTCCGGATGGGCGGTTGAGCACCATGTTGCTGAAGATCCGGGCGCAGATGCGGAGAGCCGGATGTCGGATGCTGGACTGAGTGGCGGAGTTGGAGCAGTATGTGCCACGACCGATTGTCTCCCAGAAAGTCTTTACTTCCTTGAACCGCGTGGGGAAGTCGAGGCGCTCCACTTCATGCCTGAAACCATACATAGTTGTGAAGTTCACCATGGGGATGTCGAATCTTCGACCGCCAGCTTTGAACATGAATGTGGCGCCAGCTAGAGTCCGGTTCTCGGGATCCTGGTGAATGATCCGCGCTGAGGCGAGACACTGACGGACTAGCTCCGGATAGAGGATCGACTCTTCAAAGGAGAAAGCAAGGCAGTGGGCGTTGGAGAGTATCCTGGTGATGGTGTCGTGCAGTCCAAGTATCTCCAATGTCTCGCGGCAAACAAAACGCGTCGGCGCAATAGTGAGCTTAAGCATTTGATTGTAGTATGATGCATCCCGTTGATCCCACACTTCGTCGGATTGAAGAGGCAAGTTGTCGTCCGGCAGGGCAAACGGCGTGTTTTCTGGACGAGGCCATGGGTACAGCCACGGTGAGGGGACTGATTCCTTGCCTTTGCGACTTTGTTTTGGAGCCATTGGTACCTGCGCAAAGCGAAAAGAACGAGCATGAGCCCATGGGTGATAAATCGCAAACTGCCGAAGTAGAACCAGCAACCAAGCAATCCCTATTAAGCAATTCCCATCAGAGGTATAACAATGTAGCGTCAAACCGAGAAAGCAAAGCCTAAACCCTAAATTGATAACAGGTTCAAATTCGCCATTAATGGCTCATTCAAGCTTTGCGCGATTTGCATGCAAAATCTAAGGGACGAATCAGCAACCAAACAAGTTCGATTCCGATAAATAAACAAAGATAAAATCGAGCTTAACTCGTTTTTCACCAGAGAGAGAGAGATTTCGGAACTTCCCTTGAGAATGGCGAACTGAAAATCAGAGTTTTGAGAGCGTACCTTGGTTGAATGACAAAAGCGATAGTGAAATCGAGACCAGGGCGAGAAGGTGAACGAAATCGTCCCAAAGATTGTGCAAAACGGTTGAGAATTGGAAAAGCTAGGTTTTGGGGAAGATGGGTTTCAAATCGGCGAGAGAGAAAGAAGAAATCGGGGGAGAAGAAGAAGAAAAAGAAAAGAGAGAGAAAAAGGAAAAAGAGGAAAAAGGAATTTTTTTTTTTTTTTTTTTGTTTTGGAAAAACGCGGGATTAAAATCCGTTTTGAAATTGCGTAGGACTTACCTGGAACGAGCAGGTGCTCGGAAGTCTCCTCGGATCGAGCAGGTGCTCGTATTGAATCGCCGAGTTTTCCCAATATATATATATATATATATATATATATATATATATATTTTTTTTTTATCTGAAACAAAGAAAAACAAAACCAAAAATCAATAGCAAAGGGAAAATAAAAAGAAATAATTACACTTACTAGTGGGTTGTCTCCCACTCAGCGCTTGGTTTAAGTCGTTAGCTTGACTTGGTGAGCTGATCAGGCTTGTGGAGGTTCGGTCAGGGGAAAGTCTTCCCCTTCCTCCAGTTGTGTGTCGGCCAGGTAGGGCTTCAATCGCTGCCCATTAACTACGAACTCTTCCCCTTTGTTGTTTATCAGAACAACTGCTCCATACGGCCGGACTTCCTTAATGGTGAATGGTCCAGACCACCTTGAGCGCAGCTTCCCAGGAAATAATTTCAACCGAGAATTGAAGAGCAGGACTTGATCGTTTGGGGCAAAGTTGCGAGCCAGGATGCGCTTATCGTGATATGCCTTAGTCCGCTCCTTGTATATTTTGGAGCTCTCATAGGCGAGATGCCTAATCTCCTGAAGCTCATGCAGCTGCATCATTCGTCTCTCTGAAGCCGGCGAATGTCATAGTTAAGAAACTTGACCGCCCAGGCGGCTTTGAATTCCAGTTCAACGGGAAGATGGCAAGCTTTTCCGTAGACTAAGTTGAAAGGCGTGGTTCCTAATGGCGTTTTGTAAGCTGTCCTGTATGCCCATAGAGCATCATCCAACTTAGAAGCCCAATCCTTACGAGTAGTGCTCACGGTTTTCTGCAGGATGCTCTTGATTTCACGATTGGAGACCTCGACCTGCCCACTCGTTTTCGGATGATAGGGGGTCGCGACCTTGTGCTTAACACCATTCTTGCGCAGAAGAGACTCAAAGATCTTGTTAATGAAGTGCGAGCCTCCGTCGCTGATCACTACTCGTGGAACGCCAAACCTAGGGAAGATGATGGACTTGAACATCTTAATGACAACCAGTGCGTTGTTAGTGAGGCTTGCAATCGCCTCAACCCATTTGGACACATAGTCCACCGCAACGAGTATGTACTCGTTCCCAAAAGAGGAAGGAAACGGGCCCATAAAGTCGATTCCCCAGACATCAAATACCTCAACCTCAAGAAGAAGTTCTGTGGCATCTCGTTGCGTCTGCTAATGTTCCCCTGTCGCTGGCATGAATAGCACCGCGAGACAAATCGCTGCGCGTCTCTGAACATCGTCGGCCACCAGTATCCTGCTTGCAGTGCCTTGGAAACCGTCTTGAAGGTGGCGAAATGCCCTGCGTACGAAGAACCATGGCAGTGAAACAATATGTCCGGAACCTCTTCTTCAGTTACGCATCTCCTGAAAACTCCGTCGGGGCAATGCTTGTACAGGTAAGGCTCATCACAGAAGTAGTGGCGGATGTCCTTGAGGAATTTCTTCCTCCTGTACCTTGCAAAGTTCCGCGGTTCCTGATCAGCAGCCAGGTAGTTGGCTATCTCGGCGAACCAAGGCGTAGAAGGTCGCTCGGTGTGTGTGACCTGTGCGCAGAACGCTTCCTGAGCAGGTGCTCGCTGGGTGGGAGCATGTGCTTCCTCAAGCTGGAACACGCATATGGAATAAATCTGTTCCTCCGGTAGACCGTCATTAAGAGGCGTGTCTTCTTCAATCCTCATTCTAGACAAATGGTCGGCAGCTCCATTGTCTATCCCCTTCTTGTCCTTAATCTCGAGATCGAATTCTTGTAGGAGAAGAATCCATCTGAGCAGACGCGGCTTTGCATCCTTCTTGGTCAGTAAATACTTGAGAGCCGCGTGATCAGTGTGCACGATGACCTTAGATCCAACAAGATAGGATCGGAACTTCTCAATAGCAAAGTCAATCGCTAGAAGCTCCTCCCCGGCAACGGCGCCAAAAACTTGATGTACGAGTTTTAAACTCTATTTCCTACTGCAAGTGCACAGCAAATCAGAGTAGTACTTAGGGGTCGATCCCACGAAGACCAAGTTCACACTATGGTTTAATGAGCTAAAATCAAGAGCTAAGAGATTCAATAATGGAGTTGATGAAATCGTGACTAACAAGTTATGCAAATAAATCGGTTCTAACAATATTAAAGCAAGCGTTAGGTCAAGGCAATTCGCAGGAAATTCAGAGCAAGGTCAAACAACTATTCAGGTTTTTATTAAGAACAAGTCTAGAACTCAAAACACAAGGATAATATTAATCCACTCTCGTGGTACTAATAACTTTATCTAGCAACCTAAAAATCCTAACTCTCGTTGGTATCAGAATCGCAGATAAGCATTAATGATCAAGTTTGATTTGTTCACAATTCTCCAATACATCTACTCTCGCAGGTAATAAATAAATTGCTCATCTAGATCTCTTCTAGCAACCTAGCAACTCTCGCTGTCTAGATAAACCTAAGATCAGGAATAGATTGGCCAAATCGATTCAAGCAATATGAACAACCTAGATGAAGACTACCGATTTTGATTCCTATTTGTGTTCAACCCTAGCTCATGAATTCCTTTGAAAACCTTAACCTAACTAATAGATCTACTCAGACATAATCAAAGATGAAAGAAATAAAACAGATGAATTAAAGGTTTTCATAATCGATATTAAAAATAAGAAGTACTAGGGTTCAGAAATCTTCTCCAAATTGTAGCTTGAGATCTTCTCCCTTACAAAATAATTCCAAAAGCTAAAAGGTAGATGAAAAGGTAAAAGATAAGATAATAAAACCTAAAACTAATGAGAGTATTTATATTAGAGGAGATAGGCGGTTGGAAGGAGGCTGGGCTTCTAAAAAGTCGGCGGCAATCATTAGGGTAAAAACCCTTCTTTTTTTGTTTACTTCCGCGGCGAGCAGATGCTCACTTGGTGGCCGAAATCTGCGAGCATGTGCTCATCGATTGGAGTTGGTGATTCTTCATAAGATTTTACTTCTTTTCTTCAAATTTGATTCTTTTCTGTTCCAAAGGTTCCAAATGCTCCAAACTCCAATTTCAGCTCCAAAGCTTCCTAAAACTCCTAATACACACTCAAAAACTCTAGAAAACAATTAGATAAAAGGGGTTAGAAAGGGTAAAAATCCCAACATATCACCCACCTACTTCGCGATCGACCACTCAGAACGACCGTTCTCCTCCAGAACGGTCGTTCCCCGTCTCACCTACTCCCCTTCACCTTGGCCTATATATTGGACTCACACTTGAAGCTTCAAACACACCATCTTCTTCTCTCAGTCTTCTCTTGCTTCTAAACATTGTTTCTCTTCTCTTTTAAGCTTTAAACATTTATGCTTATGCTTTGATCAAGTTCTTATATTAGTTTCTTTTAAGCTTTTGTTATCTATTCAAGTTTTTATGATGATTTCTATAACTTCTCTTCTTGTTTCTTTCAATATGATTGAGTAGTTTTATTTTGGATTCTTGGTTTGGCAGACAATGGTGTTTAGAAGATTGATTAAGTAAGTTTTGATAGATAATCTATGCTTATGTTCATGTATGTATTATTCTTAATGCTTGGATTGAACTTCAAAAGAGAGAATCCTAAGATCTTAGGTTGTTCAAGCACTCAAAAGGTATTCTGTTTCAACCTGACTATTTCTTACATGCTCCTTATCTTAACCATTGGAAACTTGAGTCTAAAATAAGGATGATGATATTTATGGGTTTGTGTTCATTTTTTACTTAAGGTTTGGTTGCATTTGAGAAATCTATAGCTAGCCAAAACTCGTAAGTAAAAGAGTTAGTATCATCAAAAGTGAACTAATCTAAATTAAGTAGCCCATGTCATAAGATAAAACATAGATATCTTATTAAACCATCGCTTATCAATCTGAAATTTACCCTTGTCAAATTGCCTCATCAAGGATCCATCTTTGTCATGAAAAGTCTTTTCTGTTTATTGCTCTTGCTTTCAATCTTTATTATTGTCTTATTTTGTAGCTGAATCTTGTTTATTTACTATTCTAAATTTCATTAGAATTCTGCTTTGTGACATTTACTGAATTATTACTTTGTTCTATTTATCTTTCATGCTTTTAAACTTTGAAACCAAAACAAAAACAATCTTTTAATTGTTTAGCTCGATTAGAATCCTGTACTCTTGGTGTGCCTATTCTTGCTTTCCCTGTGGATCGATAAAATAACATTTGTTTGTTGTTTTCACACCCGAAAATACGCAGCATCAGGATCCCAGCCGCCGGGCCATGCTTGAAGGAAAACGTGGGCGGCTGGCCTTATCCCAGCCGCCGGATCATGCCTTGAACCGACCACGGGCAGCTGGCTTTGTCCCAGCCGCCGGGTCGTGCCTTGGACCGATCACGGGCGGCTGGCCTTGTCCCAGCCGCCGGGTCGTGCCTTGGACCGATCACGGGCGGCTGGCTTTGTCCCAGCCGCCGGGTCGTGCCTTGGACCGATCACGGGCAGCTGGCCTTGTCCCGGCCGTCGGGTCGTGCCTTGGACCGACCACGGGCGGCTGGCCTTGTCCCAGCCGCCGGGTCGTGCCTTGGACCGACCACGGGCGGCTGGCCTTGTCCCAGCCGCCGGGTCGTGCCTTGGATTGACCACGGGCGGCTGGCCTTGTCCTAGCCGTCGGGTCGCGCCTCAGACGGATCGTGGGCGGCTGGCCTTAACTCGTCTGGTCTATGCTCGGGATAAGTTTCATTTGATCTCGACCTTGGATTCTCGTTTCGTCAATCTCCGAGGAGGTGATTTTGACCCCAACAGTTAGCCCCCCAGCTCTTTGCTTCCGTGGTACTGAGCAACGAGCTTCGAGCTGGGAGTTTATCGGGATTGATCGAAACGGGAAAGCAACAAGTTTTTTCGTTCGTCCGTTCATTCGTTCCTTTTTAGTGTCTTGTCAGGGTATAGTCCATCATGTTTATACGGGAGTTCGTGCCATGTTTGCTATATCAAATGAGTGGCTTCATTTTCATTTTCTCACACTCTTCTTCTCTCTTCAAGTTTACTTCTTCAAGTTTTTCCTTAGAAACGGCTGATGAAGCGGGTTCTCCTTTCGAACTCAACTTCGATGCGATACTAAATAGCCAGTTTGATTTTGATTATATGTCCGCGGAGCAGGACGCGGTACTTGTGGAAGATCTGTTGGCGGCTGGAGAGGAAGCCATTCCACAAGCGGCGTCCGGTCCCGAAGGTGTTCCTCAGTGGGCGCCTGGCCCTAGCAATGCTCAGGGAGCGCTCAGTTTTGCCGACGTTCCTCAGTGGGTGCCAATTCAGGAAGAGATCCATCAACGGGCGGCCAGGATCGAGCGTACGCCCACGAGGGCTGGCATTGAAGGCTCGACGTGTAGGACGTCTGGCTCGGAGAACGCTTCCAAGAGGGCGTCCGGCTATAAGAGGGTATCCGGCTCCGAGCGGGCGGCTGGCTCTAAGAACGCCCCCAAGAGGGCGGCTGGCGCAGTGGCCGTATTAAGGTGGGCCCCCGGCTCTGGAGGGGTCTTGGAGAGGGCGTCTGGCTCTCCTCGAGATGGTGTTGATGGCGTCTCGCCGCAGATTAGCGGAGTATGTGGCGCTTGGACTCCTCCTCAACATGTTGAGGGCAATGGTGTATGGCCTGCATGGCCGTCCCGATCTCTGGTCCCTTCCGAACGTTATCGTGCTTAGCCAGAGTCAGGCGACGACCCGGCCATGTTCGTAGAAGAAGTCAGGTCGGATCACCCGGAGGTGCCCGTCTTTGTGTATCCGGAGGTGAAGTCCGAGTGTGGTTCTCCCGGGGAAGCCAACGCCTATTGGGGCGAGGTTATTTTCGCTTGGCGGTTTAAGAAGCCTAGACCGTCTACGGGGTACAGGAAGATATCTGCGAGATTCGAGCTTGGACCCACTCTGAGCGTTCGGGACTCTTGGCCGAGCTTAGGCATGACTTCCGAGTTTCAGAAGGGATCAAGTTTCGCATCCCGAAAGATGAAGATAGGATGAATAAGGCGCCCAAAGGATACTTCGCGATGTACGAATCATTGTTCTACGAGGCTTTCCTTTGGTTCCCGATTCCGGGAGTCATCTTCGAGTTTCTAGAATTGTACGAGGTTGCGATCTCGCAACTTGTTCCTGCTGCTATGAGAATTTTGATGGGACTCGTGGTCGGCTGCGCAGAATGCGGAATGAGCATACATATATATACTAACGATCCTAGGGGCTAAGACTACATATTTTCGATGTGGGACCTTCTTCTCTTCCTCCAGCCGCCGACCTAGCCTTTTGGGCCCGAAATCCGGCCCGAAAATCTTCTGTGATCCACCTGCACGTTCTGACCCAAATCTGGCCCGCCTTTTATTATTATTATTTTTATGAACAGTAACCTATGAATAGTAAACCGTGAATAGTAATCCGGATCTCGGTTAAACTTATTTCGATTTCGCGATTAACTTATTTCGATTTCGCGGTTAAACTTAAACCGTGAACCGTGAATAGTGTTTTTGACGGTTTTTCCCGCGTGAACAGTATTCCGAACGTTTTACGACTCTTTGAGATTTGAGCCGCCCGTTCTTTACTCGAACTTCCAGCCGCCGGTTTTGGCGTTAATGGCCAGCCGCCGACTCCTTTGGTTCGTGTGTTTGGGCGACTGGTCCATGGGCGGCTGAACGTTGATCGCGGTCTTTCGGACAATATTCATGGACGTGTTGGAGTCTAAACATGCAAATGCCTAATCTTTGAGTCGATCCGGACTTGGAGTTATGCTTGATTGTCGGTCGACTGGACATTGTCCGGATAGCGAGTCTCGACTAAGAAACGATATTGGGCGGCTGGCCTTATCTCAGCCGTCGGACCATGCTCGGAGGAAACGTGGGCGGCTGGACGTATCCCAGCCGCCGGGCCATGCTTGAAGGAAAACGTGGGCGGCTGGCCTTATCCCAGCCGCCGGATCGTGCCTTGGACAGATCACGGGCGGCTGGCTTTGTCCCTGCCGCCGGGTCGTGCCTTGGACCGACCACGGGCGGCTGGCCTTCTCCCAGCCGCCGGGTCGTGCCTTGGACCGACCACGGGCGGCTGGCCTTGTCCCAGCCGCCAGGTCGTGCCTTGGACCGACCACGGGCGGCTGGCCTTGTCCCAGCCGCCGGGTGGAGCCTTGGACCGACCACGGGCGGCTGGCCTTGTCCCAGCCGCCGGGTCGTGCCTTGGACTCACCACGGGCGGCTGGCCTTGTCCCAGCCGCCGGGTCGCGCCTCGGACGGATCATGGGCGGCTGGCCTTAGCTCGTCTGGTCTATGCTCGGGATAAGTTTCATTTGATCTCGACCTTGGATTCTCGTTTCCGTCAGTCTCCGAGGAAGGGATTTTGACCCCAACAATATAAAGTGTGTAAATGATGGCCTACTTGGTGATTACATCATAAACATAAATTTAACAACCCGTTTGTAACCAGAACACTTCTCGCAGGTGTTGTTTAAATCATTGATGTGGCATTCTTCTCCTAGCTGGAGCTTCAACATTGAAGTGTAGTAGATTGCTTTCCTCTCTACTCTAATTCCAGGAAGTGATTTCTTAATCTGTTTCCAGCAAGCATCCACTGTGTCTGTGTTTTCAACCCAGTTGAGTTGCTGAAGGTAATGATTTCCTTGGCTTATCTGGTCGTTGCATAGTAAGATGATGCTGTAGAGGTAGATCGCTTCCTTTAACCTTCCGTTTGCTGAAATGCTTAAGTGCTGTATCCCACCAGTTGGTCTATTTTCAATGAAATAGCTTACAATTCCCTTAACGTAGTGGGCCTTTAACTTTCCACTGGCAAGGCATTTGTCCATGATTATGCTGTATCTATTAGACATCAATGGTTTTTTTGACAAAAGGAGAGAGGTTCAGTTTGCGGTAGACCTCATGATATAAGAACCGGGTGGTGGAACTTATATTGGAATGATCTCCGAGTGGTGGGAACTTCAAGATGGTGATCACCTATCTCTTAGCTCGGTTGATGGTCGTTGTTGGTGATTGACTCTCTCAATCGGTGGGCTGATTGACTCACTCAATCGACGAACAAGGCTGTTTGAATCTCACAAACAACACAAATTCGTGGCTTCTATAGAGCTAAGTGAATCACACACTTAATTCTAAAGGATAGGAACAATCTTTGCAAAGAAACACTTTGGAAAGAAAATATAATACTTTGTATAAACTTCAATGATCAAGGGTGATTTGTACAATGGTCGAAACTGAGCTCTACACGTTCTTAGAAGCCTAAAGAATAAGAGAAATGAATGCAAAAGTAGACGTTGGACAATAGTGAGAAAATCAGTCCAAATGGGGCAAGTGAGGTCTCCTTTGTATCTGGACGATTTAAGGGGATAGGTGAGCTTCTCTGGAACATCCTGGTCGTCATTGAAGTGGTCCAAATCGCAGAAGTCTTGGTGATAGAGCCGTTGGTGAGTAATTGCACCAAGTGTGAATACATCCGGATATGGTAAGTATTCAAACAAGAGGATCCGCCTGATCCTGTGGATGCTGGTGCATGGTAAGATGATTTCTGACTCTCCTGGATGGTCAGATGTGTCTCCTGAATGCGTAGATGCCTCTCCTGGTCGCCAAAGTTTTGTTTGTAGCTGATTGAGTCCTTGAGCTTCCAAATAAGGCAAGTGGAGAATTCTCTGGATTAGAAATTGAATAACTTCCAATCCGTAATGAATTCCGCTCGATTTAAGCTATCCCGGATTCCTTGATGAATCAAGTTTCCATAACAGGTCAGTTCACAGCTTAATTCCTCTTGGTTTAGCCGCAATCCTCCATTTAGTGCTCGCTGGTCAAAATCAGGTAACTTGGAGCTCACCCGGTTTGAAAACTGAATAACTTCTAAACTACAAAGAATTTTGGGATGATCCAATTTTCCTCGATTCTCTGGTGAGTTAAGTTTCCAAAACATATTGGCTTGTTGCTTGATTCGTCGTCGTTGGTCTGGAATGAATATATTAGTGGTCGGACGTCTTCAGAGGGCTCATTGAAGAGCTGCCAAGTTGTATCTTCAATATCTTCTTCATATGAACTCTTTTTGAACTGATTCTTCTTCTAGGTGAACTCTAGGTGAGTTGAGTGTGTTTTCCAGGTGGTGGTTGAGCTGAACGGATTGGTATTGGCCTCCATTTGAGCTGAACTCTGCTCATATGTCTCCTTAGGTCTCCTCAGCTTCATGCTTCCTTCTCCAAGTCTCATGACTCCTTGGTGTTGAGCTGATGAGGACTTGATGTTTACATCATACTCTCCCTCTTGAAAAAGTTTCGACCTCGAAACTGTATAACCTGTGCCAAGAGAAAGTAAGTTAGCCTTCATTCTCTTTTGAGAGTTTAAGGTCTTACCTTGATATACTTGCGGTTTGGTTATGTTTGGCACGTCTGGTGGCTCTCCTTTGCACAGGTAGGATAGAACAGCTCCTCTTTTCTGTTCTGGTTCAGATTTTACTCCCTGTGTGGGCGTGGTATTGTCCATCTTTGGCGCTCTCCTTCTTTGGTCTAATAGCAAGTTCTCTTTTGGTGCAGCTCCTTATGCTTTGCTCCTTCAATTCCTGAAATAAGATCAACACTTTGGCCAAGAAACAAGTGCATTATGGATTCTTTAGGATGAGATAAACTTGTAGAATCTAGTCCCTTGACACTAGTTTTAGCAAAACTGATTTCTACTTGTGATTTTAAACAATCTGTTTCATTATGCTCTTTTATGTTTAGTAAAGTCTGTAGCATAGATGTTGCATCATGAAAAACGAATTGAGTCAAAGAGTGACTTACCTGCTCAATACTTTCAGTATTCTCAGCTTGGCCTGGTGGTTTCTCTTTGATGTTGTCTTTCTGCCCAGCACTTTGGTTAGCCTCGGTTTTGAATGTAGTACTTGGTATTTCTTCAAGCGCTTGATTCTTTTTTTTCTTAGACATGGCCGGTTCTTGCATCCACTCTTCTTGTCCTGTATCAAATCCTTTTGACAAAGACAAGTGCATTATACTAGAATTGGAATTTAACAAATCAGCATGAATTAAACTATCATTTATGTTAGATAATCTAATTTTCTCTTCTAGTGATTTTTCTTTCTTAAGTGGACAGGTTACAGCATAGTGTCCTCTCTTATGACATTTATAACATGTCTGATCCTTAAATTTATCAGAGTTAGAACACTTACCTTGGTGTGGTGCTGTTGATTGCTTTTGGATGGTACTAGAGCTAGAGATATTTATCTCTTCTTGCAGTCTCTTTGTACCCTGCGTTAACTCTCCTTGCTCTGCCTTTGCTTCCACTGGTTTTGCTCCGAATTTTTCCTCATGAATGGTGGACGTCTTCCTTCTTGTTTTGGGGGTGGAGATCTTCTTTGACGGTGTAACTGTGATCCATCTCCTTGGCTCTTTAGGAACTCGTGGCCTTGGGTAGTATGGTTCGGTTTCTGTCTCCTCCACAAACTCTTGGTGTAAGAGTTGCTTCATTTCATCCCAAGTGCGGTCTGGTAGTTCATAATCAAGCCTGATGCAAGCATCCATATCCCATTGTAGGAAGGCTTCTTCAGTTAGAGTGTCTTCAGCTGTAGCTGTCTTCTCTTCTTCTAGTACTTGGTTTGCTTGAAACCATGCTTCCATGTTTTCCTCCCATCTTAAGTAAGCCTCTGGCCCTTGACTACGACCTGAAAAACAAATATGGTATGGCTCGTCTTGGTAAGACTCTTCTAGATAATCTTCTTCTCTACGCCAGGCTTCTCTTATGGCCTCTTCTTCTAGGTCACTTTCAGCCTCATCTATACTGATGTGAGAATTCTGCTAAAAATCCTTCGTGGTCAACCTGCTCTTGATAGGCGTGATCAAGCTCTGCTGCTTCTTGTTCCGAACCGTCTCCACAGCTGGATTCTCCATAGTCACAATTTTCTTCATCACAGCTTCTGGTTTGGAATTCTTCTCGGATTTGCTTAGTTTCTTCTTCATAGATTTCTTCTTCATGATCAGAGTATGGTATTTCACACCATGGTCTCTCTTCAGCGTAGGACTCTTCTTCTGCTTGGTCTTCCCATGATTCTGGTTCTTCTTTGTAATCAGCTTCCGAGAAAGCTTCTTCTCTCCACGTCTCCTCAACAAACTCTTCTTCCTCCTCTCCACTGATTTCAGAATCAGCTTCTTCATACCAAGAGTTGTTGTCAGAATCTCCACTCCACGATTGGTTGTCTTCTTCTCCCCAATCAACTTCTGAAGTGTAGAAACCGTTTGATGATTCTCCATCGGACTCCATGGATTTTACTTTGATATACCTTGCAAAAGAGAAAAGAATAGATAGATGAGAATCGATATAAATCAAAGAAAAGGAAACAATACCCTTTTTTTTTGTGGATTTCCTTATTGCAATGTTCAAACAATGGAAATAAAACAATTTTTTTTTTTTATGATAGAAAACGAAAATATGAATTCAGAAACAGGAAATTAATTTTTTTTTAAAATGATATGAATGCTATGACCAAAATCTAAACTAGGAAACAAGTGTTGGACACAAAATTCAAATTTCAAAAATCTAATGCTAATGCACACAGAATTTAAATATGGCAACAAAAGTTATACTATTTTTTTTTTTGACTTTTCAAATGCAAATAACTTATGGAATGAAAGTTCAAATGACAATCTCCAAATGAATGCAAACAAATCTATTTCTAAAAATGCAACTAATATTTAAATCAAATGCAAATGCTGATGCAATTCCCTTTTTTTAATAATATAAATCAATATGCAAATAAAAATAAAATGAAGGCAAATATGAAGAAATTAGAAATTGTGGCCTGAATGGATGCAGTGGATAGTTCCAAGTTTTAATCCACTCCTTTGCCTAGAAATGGAGTGTCTCAACCTGAAAAAGAAATCAAACAAGATCAATGTTTTTTTTTTATATCAAATGAAATTAAACTAGCAAATGAAACAAGATTGAAACAAGTAAACAATTCTTATGAGTTTTTTTTAATAAATAAGAAATAAAAGAAACAAATAAACACAAATGATATTTTTTTATGGTTTTGGTTTTATAAAAACGAAATAACAAATCAAATGACAGAAAACAACTCAAACAAAGATTTTTGTGGTTTTTGGTTTAATGAAATAAAATGCAAACAAAATTGAAAAGATAAAGGTTGGATGGACACAACCTGAGGGATAGGAGCTTTTAAGCTCTGATACCAAACTGATATAAGAACCGGGTGGTGGAACTTATATTGGAATGATCTCCGAGTGGTGGGAACTTCAAGATGGTGATCACCTATCTCTTAGCTCGGTTGATGGTCGTTGTTGGTGATTGACTCTCTCAATCGGTGGGCTGATTGACTCACTCAATCGACGAACAAGGCTGTTTGAATCTCACAAACAACACAAATTCGTGGCTTCTATAGAGCTAAGTGAATCACACACTTAATTCTAAAGAATAGGAACAATCTTTGCAAAGAAACACTTTGGAAAGAAAATATAATACTTTGTATAAACTTCAATGATCAAGGGTGATTTGTACAATGGTCGAAACTGAGCTTATATAGATGCTCTACACGTTCTTAGAAGCCTAAAGGATAAGAGAAATGAATGCAAAGTAGACGTTGGACAATAGTGAGAAAATCAGTCCAAATGGGGCAAGTGAGGTCTCCTTTGTATCTGGACGGTTTAAGGGGATAGGTGAGCTTCTCTGGAACATCCTGGTCGTCATTGAAGTGGTCCAAATCGCAGAAGTCTTGGTGATAGAGCCGTTGGTGAGTAATTGCACCAAGTGTGAATACATCCGGATATGGTAAGTATTCAAACAAGAGGATCCGCCTGATCCTGTGGATGCTGGTGCATGGTAAGATGATTTCTGACTCTCCTGGATGGTCAGATGTGTCTCCTGAATGCTTATATGCCTCTCCTGGTCGCCAAAGTTTCGTTTGTAGCTGATTGAGGCCATGAGCTTCCAAATAAGGCAAATGGAGAATCCTCTGGATTAGAAATTGAATAACTTCCAATCCGTAATGAATTCCGGTCTGATTTAAGCTATCCCGGATTCCTTGATTAATCGAGTTTCCATAACAGGTCAGTTCACAGCTTAATTCCTCTTGGTTTAGCCGCAATCCTCCATTTAGTGCTCGCTGGTCAAAATCAGGTAACTTGGAGCTCACCCGGTTTGAAAACTGAATAACTTCTAAAAAACAAAGAATTTTGGGATGGATCCAATTTTCCTCGGTTCTCTGGTGAGTTAAGTTTCCAAAACATATTGGCTTGTTGCTTGATTCGTCGTCGTTGGGCTGGAATGAATTTATTAGTGGTCGGACATCTCCAGCGGGCTCATTGAAGAGCTGCCAAGTTGTATCTTCAATATCTTCTTCATATGAACTCTTTTTGAACTGATTCTTCTTCTAGGTGAACTCTAGGTGAGTTGAGTGTGTTCTCCAGGCGGTGGTTGTGTTAGATATTCCCTCCATTAGCCCAAACATATAATGGGCATAATCAAGTTTAGCCCAAATTAAAGCTCAAGTATAGAGAAGATTCTAGAGTTATGGAGAAGAAAAATATCTAGCTAATGGATAAGGATTATAGAATGTCCTAGAACATTAGAGAAAGCTTGACTAGGATAAGAATAAAAGAGAATCTAGAAGCTCACTTAGCTATAATTAGTATAATAGAAGTGTTTGGTTTCATTTGTATCCATCATCAAAGAAAGTGTAGAGAGAGAAATAAAAGAGGACTTATAAGAGTGTTTGTAATCCCTTTCCTAATATAAAATTTGCTTAAACTTCTAGTTGTCTAATTTCCATCTCAAACACACAAAGAATATTTGGTAATTTTCCCTACAGGTTGAGCTGAACGGATTGTTATTGGCCTCCATTTGAGCTGAACTCTGCTCATATGTCTCCTTAGGTCTCCTCAGCTTCATGCTTCCTTCTCCAAGTCTCATGACTCCTTGGTGTTGAGCTGATGAGGACTTGATGTTTACTTCACCTCTCCATCTATCGCTTTAGCCATACATTTGCATGAACAGATGGTGCTGATGAAATCGATGGGTGAGTCTTTGGCAACTGTTTCCAAGAGAACACTTTGAAGTTCGATGGGTATGTTCTGGATTTGGCTTGTTTCTGTGTTTTGGGGTGCCATATTTTGTTAGCCGAAGAGAATTTGTTCCTTTTTTTTTTGGCTCTTTGAGTGTTATACGATGAATCATGCCTATGCGTCCTTATATTGTTGATAAGAGATTAGCTGTCTCTTCAGAGTCTCCGCTTACGATGTCTTAACAGGTTGAAATTTATGTATATTTGGTGTATACATTAAATTTGGGGTGTGGGAGATGTGGGACTCATGTTAAATGAAGGAGGTGTTTTCATATGGGAATTGCAGGCGAAAATATATATAATTCGTTTGGTATTCGTTTCCATTTTCTTAATCACTAACTCGGTGTTTTTTTAAAATATGGTTTCGTAAGAAACCCATTTATAGTATTTCACTGCTAACATCACATAAAACTTCTAATACATTTCTGTTTTCTGAATTTTTTTGGCGGCATATTATTCGTATGTTTATCATATTAGAATGTTCACATGTTCACGATTTCTTTATCTTTTCAAATTTCAGGTTAAGTGAGCAAGCATTCGTCAACTGCCTCACATTCGAGACTTATATAATGCACTGAGTCTTTACTACTCAAAGCTCGTTGGGAAACCTATCTACGAAAGGAAAAAACAATATATGAATGTACTGATTTCCAGGTCTCTCACGACTCTCACTGTCTGTCTATTGTGTTTCCTGGCTGTAGAGATTCCCCTCGTTACTTGGTTATCAATTCTGTTTAACAGTTTTTTTGTATTACCAAAAGGTAGAACCTGGAGAGGGCTTGCTGGATGTTATAAGGTTGTATCGGATTCTCTTTGGTGTAATATGCAGTCAGACAGTCTAACAAATGTGCAGTCCAACAATGATAATTAAGGTTTGTGTAACATCCCCGACCCCTCCAGTCTTAGCGCGCCAAGATAGAGTTATTCAGGGGGAAGTGCTACCGATGGTCAGAGTTATTTGGGAGACAGACGGTATTCAGGAGGAGACTTGGGAGTTAGAGTCTCAGATGAGATCCGAATATCCAGACCTATTTGAGAATGTCGAGCAGTTGACTCAGGACTAGAATTCGAGGACGAATTCCTCGTTAGTAGGAGAGAATTGTAACATCCCCGACCCCTCCACTCTCCTCCTCCACCTTGCCTCCACCCCCAACCACCCCACTCCCCCATCCAAACATTTAAACAATGGTTTTTCCCATCAACACTTCCACCGTAAGAAGAAGAAGAAGAAGAAGAGAGAGAGAGAAAATCGATCATAACTTTCTAACCATGGCGTTTCTCGAAACTCCAAGGCCACCATCAGATTCAGAACGACGAGACGAAGCCACGTCAAGAAGCTCAGCCTCCAGCTCCGCCGTACGCGCCCGCACGCGCCACCAGAAGACAGGCGCGTGAAGCCCACGCGCGCCACGCGCCACCGCGCCGTCGATCGCAGCCGCGCGTGAATCACACGCGCCACCGCCGCCGACACCGCCCCCGTCGCCGCCGGTAAGCTCCGCCGCCGCTCTCCACCGCCGGCCGCCGGTCGCCGTCGCCGTCGCCGCCGGTCGCCGGTCGCCGGTCGCCGCCGTCGCCGCGGTCGCCGTCGCCTGCGATCTGGCCGCCGGTTTGGTTCGGTTTGGTCGATCGGTCCGGTTCAATTTCGGTGTAAATCGATTTGATTCCGGTTCGGTCCGGTTTGGCCGGTTTAATTCAATTCGATTTCGGTTTGGTTCAATTTCAGGTTTAAATCAATTGAGTCCGGTTTAGTCTGGTTTGGTTCGGTTTAATCCGGTTTAATCGCGGTTTGATTTTGACTGGTCAGACCGTTGACTTTGACCGGGTTGACCGTTGACTTTCTGACCGTTGACCGTTGACTTTAACCGTTTTGACCCGTTAACCGTTTTTCGCCGTTCGAAAGCCGTTCTGACTCGAAATTTCGTTCTGATTTCAGATTCAGTGTCCGTTTTAGCATCCGGAGTTCAGAAGCTGCAGTAATCATCCGTTTTAGCTAAGGTGAGGGCTTTTCGCGGACTTTCGTATCTTTCATCTAAAAAGCGCCGTAGATAGGATTTAGTACTAAATGTGTTCCGTTTCTATGCTAGAGTCTTTTTAGGATTGTTTGTAAATCGGACTTAGGAATAATAGATGATTCAACCCACTGTTTGTGCATTAAACTGTTGATTGATTCTTTTAAACCTGCTAGAACTAGGTTAGTCGACTATGTGAGTCGTTAGGGATTGCGGGGGTACAGAGACGTGATTTCTGTACTTGCGTCGCGTGTTGTTTGAGGCGGGGTACGGCAGTTTAGTCGATCGGCTGTCGGTACCTCAGGCAGGTCGATAAATCGTCTGAGGACGGTGTGGTTGGGCACTATCCCATAAGATTGGCCACGAGCTCTGGCCGTAGGACACCGTTGACTGTTCTTTGGGTACTTTAGGTACCATGATTGTGCATGTTTAGTCTATTTTCTATGTATGGCGTGCTATGGTCAGATTTACGTTTCTGTGATTAGCATCCCATACCTCACTGAGTGACTCCCCTGTTACTCACCCCTCTTCCTTCCCTTTCAGGTGAGCCTGGGGAGTAGTAGACACTTATCGGATCTTGTGCTACTTTTGGGTTTTTTTTATGTTATTTCGTATTTTCGTATTGTGTTTCAGACTTGGTATTTACAGTTTATTTACGGTAATACGATTGTGAGACGACAGACGTATTTTATGGATTTCCGAAAATCTAAACATGATTTATTTATGTGATTTGAATATATATTATTATATTATGGTTAGTGGCACTCCGTTCCCGAGTGTCGGGAGACAGGTGTTACATTTTGGTATCAGAGCAAGGTAGCCATCCCGGTTCTGACCCGGGAGGCGGATTTAAATAAAAAAAAAAAAATCGGTTTTCAACGATTTCAATTTTTGGGATCTGGGAAATTTAAAAAAAAAAAAAAAAATTGCACCTATCCGGTATTAGTCTACTATTCTTTTAACTTAGTTCCGTCCTTTAACAGATTCTAACCAGTTTTCTTCCTTGTTCAGATGCCGCCAAGGAAGAGTACTCGAGTTACTAGAAGCAGAGGCAGAGGTTGTGGCCGCACAGCAGAGACTAGCAGAGTCGCAGGAAATGTAGAGGTCACGCAGACCGTCATTCAGGATGGCAACCAGGATGCGGTGAGGCAGATCGCTGAGGAGGTAGCTAGGAATGTGGCTCAGGATGCAGTTCGGGTTGCTGCCCAGGAGGCTGCTCGGGTAGCTGCTCAGGAGGCTGTTCGGGTAGCTGCTCAGGAGGCTGCACGGGTAGCTGCTGAAGAGGTTGCTCGCCAATTTGCTGCTCAGGCGAAAAAGGCAGCCGCTGCCACTCACCAGGTACCATTGGTGGGTAACGCTCAGGGTGAAGGTTTTCCACCGCCACCACCGCCACCAGGTGGAGCTGCAGAGAGACCTACATACTGGGTGATCACTAAGCAGATGCGAGATATGGGACAGGAGCACTTTATTGGAGGTTCCGATGCTGCTGCCGCTGACAACTGGAGGAGGTCACTTCTTCGCAACCTTGAGCTCACAAGGTGCCCAGAAGAATTTAAGTTGGACTTGGCTATGCAGTATCTTAGGGACGACGCTCTGCATTGGTGGGAGGCAGTTGTCGCGAGTAACCATGGCCGAGTTGTGCTCACGTTTGAGCATTTTCTGAGGGAGTTTGACCGTAGGTTTTTCACCCGAGAGGCTAGGCATGAGAATGCCACCGCGTTCGAGCATCTGATGCAGGGGGCGATGTCGGTCAGAGAGTATGAACGGGAGTTCACCCGGCTGCGCAGATTCGCAGTAGTCACCATCGCTGAGGAGGATCTGATCCGGAAATTTCTGGATGGGCTGCGAGTGGAGATCCTCAACCGTTGCTTGATCCGGGATTATGAGCGGCTTGTCGACTTAGTGGAGAAGGCTGTTGCGTTAGAGAAAGGACTAATTGAGGAGCAGAGATACAGCAGGCCGACTCAGCCTAAGCATACGAGGGCTCCAGAGTTTCAGAAGAGGATGCCAGACTTCTCAGGGCTTTCTTATTGTCTGCATTGCCGTCGCCACCATACGGGAGAGTGCCCTAGGTGTTTCATCTGTGGTCGGACACGGCATGTTTCCCAGACTTGTCAAGCTCAGCCATTGGAGGCGCCAGCCATCAGGCGAATTCCAGCAGCAACACCAGTCGCCAGGCAGATCGCAGCGCCAGCAGTAGCGCCAGTCGGCAGACAGATTGCAGCAGCACCAGCAGTGGGACCGAGGGTTTGCTTTAACTGCAACCAGCCAGGGCATTTTTAGAGGGAGTGTCCGAGACCGAGAAGAGTGCCGGCATTACCTCCCCCACCAGCCAAGCGCCAGGCGATTGCTCCACGAGTGTTCGTGATCGGTGTTGACCACGAGGAGGCAGTCGAGCCGATAGCCGGTATGTGTATTTTATTTAGTTTCCTTTGTTTCGAGCTTTTGTTGTTGTGGAGCATTTCTTTTAGTAGTGTGTTCGTGTAGGATCGGTTATGTTGGGGATTGTGCAGCATTCACTTTATTCGATTCAGGAGCTTCAGGTAGCTTCGTTTCACCGAGTTTGGTCAAGCATTGGTCTTTTCATGGTATATTCGATTCGAGGCTCAAGCGGGTTTCGACAGCTGGTTCTGAAAAACTAGCAACTTCAGGCATTCATCGAGGAGTGCCGGTTGTACTCGGAGGAGTTGAGTTCAGCAGCGATCTATCTCAGATGGAGCTTAGTCACTACGATGTGATCTTGGGGATGGACTGGTTGTCGCGTCATGATGTGAGACTAGAATGCCGGAAGGCGAGAGTACATATTCTGGGCCCAGAGGGGATGATTATCTTTCAGGGGATACGGACGGATTCGGGAGTCTCCATTATTTCTATGTTGCAGGCTGAGGAGTTATTGGAGCGTGCAGCTGAGGGATTTTTGGCTACCATAGCCATGGTCCCGAGTGATGGGGAGCAGGAGCTACAGGATATACCTGTTGTCGCTGAGTACGCGGATGTTTTTGAACCACTGACGGGACCACCGCCAGCTAGAGGAGATGCTTTCACTATTGAGTTGGAGCCAGGGATGACTCCGGTTTCTCGAGCACCGTATCGCTTAGCACCAGCTGAAATGGCTGAATTGAAGAAGCAGTTGGAGGAACTGACAGATAAAGGATTTATCAGGCCAAGCAGTTCACCGTGGGGAGCTCCAGTGCTATTTGTTAAGAAGAAGGATGGGAGTTTCAGGCTTTGCATCGATTATCGGGGATTGAACAAGGTGACAATCAAGAACAAGTACCCATTGCCCAGGATTGACGAGTTATTGGATCAGCTTCAGGGAGCTTCTTGGTTTTCTAAGATTGATTTGGCCTCTGGATACCATCAGATTGCGATAGCTGAGGAGGATGTGCGTAAGACAGCGTTTCGGACTCGTTATGGTCATTATGAGTTCGTGGTGATGCCTTTTGGGTTGACGAATGCTCCAGCGGCATTTATGAAGCTCATGAACAATGTTTTTCGTGTGTATTTGGATCGGTGCGTGATTGTATTCATCGACGATATCTTGATTTATTCTCGGACCAGAGATGAGCATGCAGAGCATTTGAGGATGGTACTGGAAAGGCTCAGGGCGCAGCAGTTGTTCGCCAAGCTGAGTAAGTGCAGCTTTTGGCAGAGGCGTATTGGATTTCTAGGCCACGTGGTTTCAGAAGAGGGAGTCGCCGTAGATCCGGAAAAGATTACAGCTATTACCGAGTGGCCACGCATAAGAATGCTACCGAGGTCCGCAGTTTCCTGGGTTTGGCAGGATACTACTGGAAGTTCGTTAACGGGTTCGCTAGTATAGCTAAGCCGATGACACAGTTGACAGGCAAAGACGTCAAGTTCGAGTGGACAGACGCTTGTTCGCAGAGTTTTGCAGAGCTTAAGAGGCTCTTGACACAGACGCCAGTCCTGGTACTCCCGCGGCCAGGGATACCATATGCAGTGTACACTGATGCGTCTGGATCGGGATTGGGTTGCGTTTTGATGCAGGAGGGCAAGGTTATTGCATATGCTTCGCGTCAGTTGAGACCTCACGAGGCTAATTATCCCACCCATGATTTGGAGTTAGCAGCGGTTGTCTTCGCCTTGAAGATCTGGAGGGCGTATTTGTATGGAGAGCAGGTGCAGGTTCTCACCGATCATCAGAGTCTAAAGTATATCTTCACTCAGACCGACCTTAATTTGAGACAGCGCAAATGGATCGAGTTGCTGGCAGATTATAATCTGGAGATTACTTACCACCCCGGTAAGGCCAATCTGGTGGCAGATGCTTTGAGTAGGCGTAAGAGTGATGTATCAGGGACCAAGGAGGTGCAAGAGCTAGCAGAGACACTTTCTTGTCTCAGATTACGTGCAGTTACGTCAGAGGATGAGTCAGTTGGTCTTAAGGCCGTGGATCAGGCAGATTTATTATGGAGGATTCGAGCTGCTCAAGGAAAAGACGAGGCTCTTTGTAATCAGCTCGAGAAAGGGATTTTTGGTTATACGACTGCAGATAATGGGATGTTTTTGTACCGGAACCGAGTGTGCGTACCGGATGATGCACAGTTGAGGAGGGAGATTCTCCAGCAGGCGCATCATTCTCAGTTTTCCATTCATCCAGGAAGTAATAAGACGTATCGGGATCTTAAGCGATACTATCACTAGACCGGCATGAAGAGGGATGTGGCTACCTTTGTGTCGTGTTGTCAGACTTGTCAGTTGGTTAAGGCAGAGCATCAGGTACAGAGTGGTTTACTGCAGAGTCTTCCACTACCCGAGTGGAAATGGGACATGGTGACTATGGACTTCATCACCGGATTACCGAAGACAGTTGGCGGAAAGAATGCTATTTGGGTTATTGTGGATCGACTCACCAAGTCAGCTCACTTCCTAGCGATTAAGAAAATAGACGGAGCAGAGCAGCTAGCATAGAGATACATTGCTGAGATTGTGAGGTTGCATGGAGTACCAGTCAGTATAGTGTCCGATCGTGATACGAAGTTCACATCGACGTTTTGGCAAGCCTTTCAGAAGGCATTGGGGACTAAGGTACATATGAGTACGGCCTACCATCCGCAGACAGATGGTCAGTCAATCAAACGTTAGAGGATATGCTCAGGGCTTGTGTTTTGGACTGGGAAGGAAGTTGGGTTAAGTACCTACCACTAGCGGAGTTTGCCTACAATAACAGTTATCATTCGAGCATTGAGATGGCACCGTATGAGGCTCTTTATGGCAGACCGTGCCTGTAATACCCCAGTCATGAGCTAAAAATACCTTGAGGCAGAAATAATTTTTGAAGCCCGATGCAGACAATTTTAAAAATTCCGGGACTTGGATCAAAGATGCCCAAGACATCAATGGAGTCAATACAAGAAGATTCAACTCAAGAAAAAATTCTTAAGCGAGCTCTAAAAATTGGAGAAGCCGATAGATTCGAGAAAGGACACTCCGAGCGAAATAATTCACTGACTGAGCGTCGCCCATCCAACAATTCTGAGATTTTGTGGAGCTCTTAAGGACACATAACGGAAGATTATGCTCGAAGAAAATCCATATTTGGACGTGGACGCAGGAGTTATGAGGAAACTACTAAGGAGCTCCGAGATGAGATAAGCCGAGAGGATTTGTCCATGGGAGATGCGTCACCCATTCAAACGAAGTGAAATTGTGGAGACTCTAAGGACATCTGAAGGAGTACTCTGGAAAAATCAGATCTCTTTTTGGACGGCGGACGTGGATTTATGATATAAGCCGTTCGAAGCTCGAAAACGGGCAATACCGAGCAAAGTTAAGGAAGGTCAGTCAGGGACCAACCATCAATGTCATTTGCTGACTAATCCTTGTCAGAGCACGAGGTGTCAGACTCTGGCCGGTGATCAGTGTCAGCGAGGTGTCAGACTCTGGCCAGTGATCAGTGTCAACGAGGTGTCAAACTCTGAGCAGTGATTGGTGTCAAGTGAAGGGTGTCAGACTCTGAGCTGTGATTAGTGTCAGGCGAGGTGTCAGGCTCCTGTCAGTTCGAAGAGAGCATAAATACCTCTTCATTCCCCAGCTATTCCTCATTCACCCTCAGCCTTCATTCCTTACTAGTTTCGTAAAAGAGAGGAAAATAAAAGAGTGAGTTTTAGAGAGTGTGGTCCGTGGAAAGTCTAGACCCGGAGTTAGGAGCTGTAGAAGGCTAGAAGTCTAAGCCTTGGTCTTCGTTTTAAGGTGAGTTTCGGGGATAGTAGCCCAGTGTTGATTATGATTCTTACTATAACGTGATGTTTCCCGATGTGGACGGGCTAGCGTTATACTATGGATCTGGTCACGGTGGAATTTCTTGTTGTGTGAACTGTTGCTTGGTTGATTGTGTAGTTGTTTATGCATGCTTGTGTGTTTTATTTGATGTTGAGAATGTATGCTTGTGTGTTGCATGAGGATCGACATGGTATAACACCGGGTGCCTTGTGCTCCGCGGATTATAGCATTTCGGATCTATGTTTGTAAGCTGACGTGTATGCAGGTGACTCCCGCGGTATGAATTAATGTGTTTCTGCAGGGCATACCTGCGGTGGAGTATTGATAAGTGTTGTGGTATGTTGAGTGTAGTGTTGTGAAGTGTGGTGGTGTTTGGTATAGAGTGGTGTGTTGTAGGTGTGGTTAGTTGTGGATCATGTAGGTGAGTTTATCCTACATGATTTGAGGACAGTGTGGTCAGATTCCCCGCTTTCCTTACCGTGAGTTTATCGGTAGGAAGACTCGGAGAGACGGGATTGCAGCCTGGGGCCGAGTGCTATCCGACGGGATAGTTAAGGGATAGCCGTATATAGTCGGAATCCCGGTTGAGCGAAAGGGATAACCGTAGATAGTCGGAATCCCGCCGAGATGCACCGTGAGTTTATCGGGGCTCGGTTCCGAGATGAACCGTGAGTTTATCGGGGATCGGTTTCGCTGTGTGATGTTCCGGCTTGACGGTCTTTGTGATAGTCAAGTGCAGGGTGTTCACGGGAAGGGGAATCGGCGGGCACACTGATGAGATCTCAGTTCCTACGCAAGTGTGAGCGTTGTGAGAACACGTGTGGAGGAGTGTGATGTTGGTGCATATGTTTTAGTAGTATTCCATGCTTCGGCTATTTACCTTTCTGTTGCTTCGGCTATTGCGTGATTTACTCTGATTGTTGTTTGTGTGTTTGGGTTGGGTTGGTTATATTAATCGTTTGTGCTCTGAGCTCACTGGGTAATCATTTCGATTACTCACCCCTTTCCCCTCTCTCGCAGGTAACCAGTAGGAGTGGCGCGGAACGTTAGGGCACCGGAGTAGATTTGGCTTGGCTTTTGTAAAACTGGTTTGTAGCTAAAGTATGCATTATCTCTTTTGGCACTAGGCCTTGGCCACAAAGATATATATATAAGTTTGTAAGAACATGTTTTCGGAATGATATGAATAAAAAGGAATGTTTTTACAAACTTGTCTTGCTTAATGATATTAGTCTAGTCCGGACTAACACAACTCGAGACCAAAGTATGGGTTGAAAAGCCTTATGCCGCGGTCGAGAGGTATCGGAGTTGGTCGGATGGACCGGCCTTAAGCTCAGTGACCTCTGAGACGGGCTTGACTATCTGATTAACCCCGACTTGTGGCATCTGCGGATCGGGTTAGGCTGAGGGATTGGTCGTTCGTGTTCTTGTTTGATTGTCGTTCGACCAGTCCTCTCTAGTCCGGTTCGGGGGTGTTACAAATGGTGGTATCAGAGCATGGTTCATGATCATGCTTCGGGACAAGCCTTTTTCAATGTTTTATCGAGTCAAAAGTGTCGCAAAAGCCAATTAGGGTAATCCGGTACGTTCCACCAATTAGGTTGCTAAATAGTTTTGTACCCTTTGCAGATGTCCGGCTATTGGTTGAGTGGTCAGAGGCTGAGGGGTATGTCGTTGAGTCAGGAAGATGCAAAGCTCTTTCGATGTTCAGATACGATGGACAGATCTGTGATCTTCAACAGTGAACGCGAAGATCGAGTGACAAGTGCCGAGTTATGTTTCAAAGACGGGCAGTGAGTTTGACCCCATGGATGATGAGTACTTATTGATGCAGAAATGCTCTAAGTCATCATACTTACCTCTTAGTTCCCCTGGAACTGGTATTGGTGCATCCGGAACCCAAGTACCACACCAGGTGAACCATCAGAATGATGTGAGTGCCGAACAAGGAGAATTTATGAATCAGCCGGGAGAGAAAAACGGCGACAGAGCGCAGCCGAACGCGGGTGAACGACAACGAGCTGATCCTACCTTAGTTATGGTGCACGAACTTTTGTCTAAGGTGATCCTGAAGCAAGCAGTCCCTGATCCGAATGCTGAGGAGGCACATGCCCCAGATTTCCTAAAGATCGTGACAACTATGAAGACCTTGGGAACTTATTGTTTCGAAGGCAAGCCAGATCCTTATGAAGCAGATGCATGGTTACTGTGTATGGAAAAGAACTTTGCAGCGACTAGGTGCCCATCAGAGTTTAAGAAGGACATTGGTGTATACTATCTCGAAAAGGAAGCATTAGGCTGGTGGAGTAGTATTGACCGCCAGGCCGGCCATACAATCGATACATGGGAAAAATTCCGAGAAGAGTTCGAGCAGAAATATTTTTCACCGGAGGCTCGTGATCGACTAGCTCAGCAATTCCTCAGACTGGAACAGGGAGAGAAAAGCGTGAGAGAATATGAGGCAGAGTTTATGAAGCTACAAAGATACGCCACATACTGCAATGTCAACAACAAAGCTCTAGCAAGACAATTCATGCAAGGGTTGAATCCGGAGATAGGAAGCCGACTTCAATCGGTGACTTTCACCAATCCTCATGAAGCCATAGAGAAGGCGGTGAATGTGGAAGTCTATCTACTTCGAGCAAAAGAGGAAGAAAATAAGAAGAGAGAGAACACTGAATCTGGCACAATTACGTTATTAAGACCGAGTAAGTCTCCAAAGCACGACCAACCATCGAAGTGTGACAAAACTCGGAGCGGAGGAATCTTAAAGCTGAAGAAGACGGTTCACGTGAGAACATGTTATATATGCGGAGAAGAAGGACACTATGCTCGAAGCTGTCCCGACAACATCAAGTGTGATATCCCTGCGTACGTCAGATGTTATGCCTGTGGAGAAAACGACCATTATGCGATAGCATGTCCATCCAAGCGGTCTAGTACTTCAGAGTGGAATGGTAGACAAGGGAGACTGACTCAATCGACGAATGAACCCTCGGCCAAGCATCAAGCCTAGCGAGTAGAGTATAAGTGTTAGATGTGTTTGCCTTCAATTCGGCAGGACCCAGAAAGGTCCCAAACCAGGTACGTATGGGCGCTAACCCTCTTTTGCGTGATGAATGAAATTTCTTGTTGATTGCTTGCGTGTTATGGTTATGGTGGTCCGGTAGAATTGTTGAATCCCGGAGTGGCCTATAGAGTGTCTATGTTTTGGCTTGTAATTTGAGAATGAGAAAGGATGTCTCCGTGTGAATCCCTAGAACTGGAAGCCCTAAGTCAGTTGGTATGGTAATAGGAGTACCCGTGGAAATCTTGGATAGAGTTGATAATGGAAAGTCTAGGAAAGGCCTAGCTTTAGAAACAGGATCTAGTCGGAACCATTCAGTTTGAGAACTGTGGTGAATGTGTGAGTTGACCATAGAAGTAGGAAACCTTGGAGGATTGGATGAGGATGGTGGCAACAAGGCTGATTGCTGGTTTGAGGGGTATGGATCTGAAGTAAAGGTCAAGCCCAGAATTGAAGCTAACCATGGCCAAGCTAAGTGAAGAAGAGCAAGACGAGACAGTAAGCCCGAGGAAGACTTGAAGAATGGTAATGTCAGAAAGATGGTGATACCAAGAGATGATAATGGCATCAAAAGGAGATGTCAGGGTACTGATGGCAACCCGAAGAAATTTTTCTCTGGACACTATGAATTCGAGGACGAATTCATTTTAAGAGGGGGAGAATGTAATACCCCAGTCATGAGCTAAAAATACCTTGAGGCAGAAATAATTTTTGAAGCCCGATGCAGACAATTTTAAAAATTCCGGGACTTGGATCAAAGATACCCAAGACATCAATGGAGTCAATACAAGAAGATTCAACTCAAGAAAAAATTCTTAAGCGAGCTCTAAAAATTGGAGAAGCCGATAGATTCGAGAAAGGACACTCCGAGCGAAATAATTTACTGACTGAGCGTCGCCCATCCAACAATTCTGAGATTTTGTGGAGCTCTTAAGGACACATAACGGAAGATTATGATCGAAGAAAATCCATATTTGGACGTGGACGCAGGAGTTATGAGGAAACTACTAAGGAGCTCCGAGATGAGATAAGCCGAGAGGATTTGTCCATGGGAGATGCGTCACCCATTCAAACGAAGTGAAATTTTGTGGAGACTCTAAGGACATCTGAAGGAGTACTCTGGAAAAATCAGATCTCTTTTTGGACGGCGGACGTGGATTTATGATATAAGCCGTTCGAAGCTCGAAAACGGGCAATACCGAGCAAAGTTAAGGAAGGTCAGTCAGGGACCAACCATCAATGTCATTTGCTGACTAATCCTTGTCAGAGCACGAGGTGTCAGACTCTGGCCGGTGATCAGTGTCAGCGAGGTGTCAGACTCTGGCCAGTGATCAGTGTCAACGAGGTGTCAAACTCTGAGCAGTGATTGGTGTCAAGTGAAGGGTGTCAGACTCTGAGCTGTGATTAGTGTCAGGCGAGGTGTCAGGCTCCTGTCAGTTTGAAGAGAGCATAAATACCTCTTCATTCCCCAGCTATTCCTCATTCACCCTCAGCCTTCATTCCTTACTAGTTTCGTAAAAGAGAGGAAAATAAAAGAGTGAGTTTTAGAGAGTGTGGTCCGTGGAAAGTCTAGACCCGGAGTTAGGAGCTGTAGAAGGCTAGAAGTCTAAGCCTTGGTCTTCGTTTTAAGGTGAGTTTCGGGGATAGTAGCCCAGTGTTGATTATGATTCTTACTATAACGTGATGTTTCCCGATGTGGACGGGCTAGCGTTATACTATGGATCTGGTCACGGTGGAATTTCTTGTTGTGTGAACTGTTGCTTGGTTGATTGTGTAGTTGTTTATGCATGCTTGTGTGTTTTATTTGATGTTGAGAATGTATGCTTGTGTGTTGCATGAGGATCGACATGGTATAACACCGGGTGCCTTGTGCTCCGCGGATTATAGCATTTCGGATCTATGTTTGTAAGCTGACGTGTATGCAGGTGACTCCCGCGGTATGAATTAATGTGTTTCTGCAGGGCATACCTGCGGTGGAGTATTGATAAGTGTTGTGGTATGTGAGTGTAGTGTTGTGAAGTGTGGTGGTGTTTGGTATAGAGTGGTGTGTTGTAGGTGTGGTTAGTTGTGGATCATGTAGGTGAGTTTATCCTACATGATTTGAGGACAGTGTGATCAGATTCCCCGCTTTCCTTACCGTGAGTTTATCGGTAGGAAGACTCGGAGAGACGGGATTGCAGCCTGGGGCCGAGTGCTATCCGACGGGATAGTTAAGGGATAGCCGTATATAGTCGGAATCCCGGTTGAGCGAAAGGGATAACCGTAGATAGTTGGAATCCCGCCGAGATGCACCGTGAGTTTATCGGGGCTCGGTTCCGAGATGAACCGTGAGTTTATCGGGGATCGGTTTCGCTGTGTGATGTTCCGGCTTGACGGTCTTTGTGATAGTCAAGTGCAGGGTGTTCACGGGAAGGGGAATCGGCGGGCACACTGATGAGATCTCAGTTCCTACGCAAGTGTGAGCGTTGTGAGAACACGTGTGGAGGAGTGTGATGTTGGTGCATATGTTTTAGTAGTATTCCATGCTTCGGCTATTTACCTTTCTGTTGCTTCGGCTATTGCGTGATTTACTCTGATTGTTGTTTGTGTGTTGGGTTGGGTTGGTTATATTAATCGTTTGTGCTCTGAGCTCACTGGGTAATCATTTCGATTACTCACCCCTTTCCCCTCTCTCGCAGGTAACCAGTAGGAGTGGCGCGGAACGTTAGGGCACCGGAGTAGATTTGGCTTGGCTTTTGTAAAACTGGTTTGTAGCTAAAGTATGCATTATCTCTTTTGGCACTAGGCCTTGGCCACAAAGATATATATATAAGTTTGTAAGAACATGTTTTCGGAATGATATGAATAAAAAGGAATGTTTTTACAAACTTGTCTTGCTTAATGATATTAGTCTAGTCCGGACTAACACAACTCGAGACAAAGTATGGGTTGAAAAGCCTTATGCCGCGGTCGAGAGGTATCGGAGTTGGTCGGATGGACCGGCCTTAAGCTCAGTGACCTCTGAGACGGGCTTGACTATCTGATTAACCCCGACTTGTGGCATCTGCGGATCGGGTTAGGCTGAGGGATTGGTCGTTCGTGTTCTTGTTTGATTGTCGTTCGACCAGTCCTCTCTAGTCCGGTTCGGGGGTGTTACAGTGCCGTACACCACTTTGTTGGACAGAGGTGGGAGAGCGCCGAGATATAGAACCAGCATTGGTTCAGGAGACAATTGAGCAAGTGGAAATGCTCAAGATACGGCTTAAGGAAGCCCATGATCGTCAGAAGAGCTATGCAGATAAGCGTCGGAGAGATCTAGAGTTTGAGGTGGGCGACCTGGTATACCTTAAGATGAGGACATTTCAGGGAGGTTCCGAGACCCGGAAGCTGAAGAAGCTTAAGCCGAGATATATGGGTCCGTACCCTATCATCGAGCGGATTGGGGCAGTAGCATACCGCTTAGCGCTATCAGCAGAGTTGGCTGGGTTTCACGATGTGTTTCATGTGTCTGTTCCGAGGAAAGTCGTCCGAGAACCAGAGCTCATCCTTCAGCAGCCACCTAGTGGCATCAGGAGAGATTTGACTGCAGTTAGCCAACCAGTGTCAGTCTTAGCGCGCCAAGATAGAGTTATTCAGGGGGAAGTGCTACCGATGGTCAGAGTTATTTGGGAGACAGACGGTATTCAGGAGGAGACTTGGGAGTTAGAGTCTCAGATGAGATCCGAATATCCAGACCTATTTGAGAATGTCGAGCAGTTGACTCAGGACTAGAATTCGAGGACGAATTCCTCGTTAGTAGGGGAGAATTGTAACATCCCCGACCCCTCCACTCTCCTCCTCCACCTTGCCTCCACCCCCAACCACCCCACTCCCCCATCCAACCCATTAAACAATGGTTTTTCCCATCAACACTTCCACCGTAAGAAGAAGAAGAAGAAGAGAGAGAGAGAGAGAGAGAGAGAGAGAGAGAGAGAGAGAGAGAGAGAGAGAGAGAGAGAGAGAGAGAGAGAGAGAGAGAGAGAGAGAGGAGAGAGAGAGAGAGAGAGAGAGAGAGGAGGAGGAAGAAGAGAAAGAAGAAGAGGAGGTGCTCGCCGGCCGCCGTCAACCGCTCCTCAGGTAAACCGGAAAACCCACTTCCGATTTGCTCTTTTGATCAATTGGTAAATCGATCATAACTTTCTAACCGTGGCGTTTCTCGAAACTCCAAGGCCACCATCGGATTCAGAACGACGAGCCGAAGCCACGTCAAGAAGCTCAGCCTCCAGCTCCGCCGTACGCGCCCGCACGCGCCACCAGAAGACAGGCGCGTGAAGCCCACGCGCGCCACGCGCCACCGCGCTGTCGATCGCAGCCGCGCGTGAATCACACGCGCCACCGCCGCCGACACCGCCGCCGTCGCCGCCGGTAAGCTCCGCCGCCTCTCTCCACCGCCGGCCGCCGGTCGCCGTCGCCGTCCCCGCCGGTCGCCGCCGGTCGTCGCCGCCGGTAACCGCCGGTCGCCGTCGCCGGAAACCACCGCGCCTTGTCGTCGCCGGTCGCCGGAGACTCGCCGGCGATCTGGCCGCCCGTTTGGTTCGGTTTGGTCGATCGGTCCGGTTCAATTTCGGTGTAAATCGATTTGATTCCGGTTCGGTCCGGTTTGGCCGGTTTAATTCAATTTGATTTCGGTTTGGTTCAATTTCTGGTTCAAATCAATTGAGTCTGGTTTAGTCTGGTTTGGTTCGGTTTAATCCGGTTTAATCGCGGTTTGATTTTGACTGGTCAGACCGTTGACTTTGACTGGGTTGACCGTTGACTTTCTGACCGTTGACCGTTGACAGTAATCATCCGTTTTAGCTAAGGTGAGGGCTTTTCGCGGACTTTCGTATCTTTCATCTAAAAAGCGTCGCAGATAGGATTTAGTATTAAATGTGTTCTGTTTCTATGCTAGAGTCTTTTTAGGATTGTTTGTAAATCGGACTTAGGAATAATAGATGATTCAACCCACTGTTTGTGCATTAAACTGTTAATTGATTCTTTTAAACCTGCTAGAACTAGGTTAGTCGACTATGTGAGTCGTTAGGGATTGCGGGGGTACAGAGACGTGATTTCTGTACTTGCGTCGCGTGTTGTTTGAGGCAGGGTACGGCAGTTTAGTCGATCGGCTGTCGGTACCTCAGGCAGGTCGATAAATCGTCTGAGGGCGGTGTGGTTGGGCACTATCCCATAAGATTGGCCACGAGCTCTGGCCGTAGGAAACCGTTGACTGTTCTTTGGGTACTTTAGGTACCGTGATTGTGCATGTTTAGTCTATTTTTTATGTGTGGCGTGCTATGGTCAGATTTACGTTTCTGTGATTAGCATCCCATACCTCACTGAGTGACTCCCCTGTTACTCAACCCTCTTCCTTCCCTTTCAGGTGAGCCTGGGGAGTAGTAGACACTTATCAGATCTGGTGCTACTTTTGGGTTTTTTTATGTTATTTCGTATTTTCGTATTGTGTTTCAGACTTAGTATTTACAGTTTATTTACGGTAATACGATTGTGAGACGACAGACGTATTTTATGGATTTCCGGAAATCTAAACGTGATTTATTTATGTGATTTGAATATATATTATTATATTATGGTTAGTGGCACGCCGTTCCCGAGTGTCGGGAGACGGGTGTTACAGTTTGTTTCTTTGTGTACCGGTCAAAAGATTTCCATTCCATAAATTTAAATAATGAACAAAATCTTGTGGTTTCTTTCTTGTGTCGCTTCTCCTAAAGTCAAATTTCCTTAAATCGTCTCGTACTCGTCATCGTCTGTTCATGAACGTGTGAGCCACTTTTTCCTTTCCTTTGTAGAAATAGTTTCATAAATGTTGGGTCGAAATCCCCTCCTCGAAGATTGACAAAACAAGAAGCAGAGATCAAGACCAAATGGAATTTATCCCGGGCATGGACGGGGCAAGCTAAGGCCAACTGCCCACGACCCGTCCGAAACATGACCGGCGGCTGGGATAAGGCCAGCCGCCGGATCTCCTTCGAGCACCGACCGGCGGCTGGGATGAGGCCAGCCGCCGGATCCCCCTCGAGCACCGCCCGGCGGCTGGGATGAGGCCAGCCTCCGGATCCCCTTCGAGCAACGACCGGCGGCTGGGATAAGGCAAGCCGCCGGATCTCCTTTGAGCATGGACCGGCGGCTGGGATAAGGCCAGCCGCCGGATCTCCTTCGAACCCGGACCGGCGGCTGGGATAAGGCCAGCCGCCCACGATCATTTCTTAGTCAAGACTCATTACCCGAACATTGTCTAGTCGACCGACCGTCAAACATAACTCTAAGCCCGGACCAACCCGAAGACTAAGCATTTGCATGTTCCGACTCCAAAACGTCCATAAACATTCCCCGAAAGACCGTGACTAACGTTCAGCCGTCCATGGACCAGTCACCAAGCACACAAGCCAAAGGAACTGGCGGCTGGCCATCAATACTGAAACCGGCGGCTGGAAGTTCGAATAAAGAACGGGCGGCTCAAATCTCAAGAGTCATAAAACATTCAGAATACTGTTCATGCGGGAAAAACCGTTAAAAACACTATTCAGCTCGAGACAAAGTTAACCGAAAAATCGAATTGAGTCTAAACCGAGATTCGTATTACTATTCTTTGGATTACCATCCACCGGATTACTATTCACGGTCTACTATTCATCGGCGGGCCAGATTTGGGTCAGAACGCGCAGACGGATCACGGAAGATTCTCGGGCCAGATATCTGGCCAAAAAGGTTAGGTCGGCGGCTGGGAAGAAAGGACAAAGTCCTACATCGAAAATCTGAAGTCTTAGCACCATACGATTGTCAGTATATATATGTACGCTCATGTAAGGGTTAAATGAATCCCAAATCCGAGTATTAGGAGTTTTAGCAATTTAAGACTTTTCAGCTTTTGCTAATTTCCTTTGTACTTATGGAAAGTATCAATAAAGTCTTTTTTTTTACATTTTCGGTCCTTTAGTTCTTTATATATAGAATTTTCGAGCCACCATAAAATATAAGTTTTGACAGTGTGAGTTTCGGCTCTCACAGTTTGGCGCCATCTGTGGGGACGAGAAATATTCTTAACCCTAAGAACGAAAAGGATACGGAACGAAGACAATGACCAGAAGAACCGACGATATCACCAACCAACCGGCCGGAGCAGCCGCCACGGGAACGGCAGGAACAGGAATTTCCGCCATCAGTGCATCGGCGGCCGGGACAGGAGCAACTGCCGCCGGGACATCCGCCGACGGAGCGATCGGGATAACCGGGACCTCCGCCAGTGCGCTCACCAGATTCGGATTGCCGATCGAAGACCCGCTCATCACGAAAACGACCAACGCCACCCCAGAGATCGCGACGATCACCGAGCTGAGGAACATGGTAGCTGAAATCGCGGAGCGGCAGAACAAGCAAGAGAGAAAGGCCGCGCAGGAGAGAGAGGCTTCCCAGGAGCTAACACGTGGCCCCCAGACTTTCGAAGCAAGACGCCTTGTTTTCACCCCACGAGCGGATCCCCCGGGCCGTCAGAATCCCGATGAGCAGACCCCAGTCGGAACAAGGAGAGAACCATCGGCACCACCTCCGCTGCACCGTAAAAGCGCCACTAGGCGAGCCGCTGAACGGCCGACATCCACGGTGAACAAAGGCGAAAACCCGAGAGACACCGCACACGGAGCCAACAGGGAGGAAAGCGAAACCGACGACGAAGCTGGAGATCTAAACGCGGATGAGGAAGAACTCCGCTGGATCGAAGAGAAGGAAAAGGCGGAACAAGAGACACGAGCTAATTGATTTGCTAGCCGAAGGGACGAGTTGGACGAGCTCCGTGCACGCCTGGAACTCACCACGAGTCAGATGAAGGAGGTAAGGTCGCAAGTCCATAAAGCGACAAGTGCAGCCCCGGAAATTGACTGCGTCCTAGAGGAAACGCAAAAGATCCCTTCACTTCAAGGATCACAAGCGTTAGACTTTATGACCCGGGAAAAATCCGAATCCCCTTTTACGACGGGACGACCGATCCGAAGGCCCACATGACAGCCTTCCACATCGCCATAGGACGAGCCAGATTCAAACCCAAAGAGAGAGACGCCGGATTCTGCCTCCTCTTCGTGGAACATCTGAAAGGATCAGCCCTGTCGTGGTTCTCGAGGCTAGAAAGAGACTCGATCTACGGTTTCGACCGATTGTCGGCAGCCTTTCTGAAGCATTACTCACTGTTCATAAGACAGTCAACGTCCAACGCAGACCTCTACTCACTGTCGCAGGGGCCCGAAGAAAGCCTTCGAGATTTCATCGAAAGATTTAAGATGATTGTCACGAAGATTGACGGCCTAAGCAACAGTGCCGCAATCAATGCCCTGAAGAAGTCCTTGCTGAAGACCTAGAGCTTCCGAAAGGAAATTACCGTGAATCCGCCGGTAACCATTCAAGATGCTCTCCACCGCTGATACAAACCTAGCAAGGAATGGGCTTCCAGCACGGATCGGGATAGGACTCAACCCGGATAGCTACTAGCTTCCTTCCGGACGAGTTGATGGATCGTAGGGTCGCACTAAGGATGCGGAAGGCCTTAGATGTTCCCACTCTTGAGTGTATCTAGATATGACGCACTAGAACTACACCGAAGAGGATTTGTTACTGAAGTAAAACCCTTCAAGCAACAGAAATAAGTTCAGACTGAACTCAAGAAAACTTCACAAAAGGAAGATCAAAGAAAAATAGATTATCTCAAATGTTGGAATGGGTTTACATTATAAAGAAAAGATTTGCGGAAAACTAGAATGATTGTGGGAAAAACAAGATATGGGAAATGTCAAAACAATAAATGAGTCAAAGTGACTCCTTGGATCACGCAATGGTCAAGAATGACCATTCGCCTACTCGGACTGGTCCATGGGGCGTACGCGGGTCACGTTCACGAACTGGAGATGGCCCGCGGGCTGGTCGTTCGGGACGCGGGTGTGGAAGTCACGTTCGATCAGCTCGATAAGTCCCCATGTGCGGTCGGAGAAGTCCTGGTCGATGGAAAAATCCATCAAGTCGTCATACAGACGTGCATGGTCAGTTGGGGCGATGGTACGGTCGTGCTCCGGGTCGTGCTCCTGATCGGCTCCAAGTTCAGAACGTCCTAAGGCAATTCTGGTTCGTTCGTTCGGTTCCTCTCCATAATCAGGTCGGGGAATGTCGCGTCTGGGTCGAGTGTTTCGGACGTCAGGTCGTGGAGTTAGGCGTAGCTGGTCATCCGGACGTGTCGGGTCGAATCGGTACACGGCCGAACGATCGGACGTACCGGACGGTCGTCCGCGGGTAACCTCCACTCCGGGTTGGCGAGTCCTCGATCCAAGCTCTGGTTCGAGCTGCTCCTCGTCTCCACTGTCCTCCGGATCACTTGAGCCCCATGCGCCATCCATGATCCTATCATTCCCCCTTCCAACTTCGTTATCTACGAGGAAGAAATAAGGGTCCTGGCCGGAAAACACCAATCCTCGAAATTGGTCGCAAAAGGCACGGTGCAACCTTCTAACGTTCCAAACGAGAGAAGAAGTAGGCGAATCGGCCGAGACGAAGAACCCAACCCGGGCGGAGCGCATAACTACCAAATAAACATGGAGAGACCATCTGATGGGCGCAACAGGGGGCCATGGAATACGTGGACTTGACCAGGATTCGACGAGAACGCCTTCTATACCTTCCACAAGACAAAAGGCCACTCAACCGAAAACTGCAGGACTGTCGGAAGAAGGCTAGCGGCAAAACTATTAGCCGGGGAACTCGGGAACGGAGTAACCCTCGAGAGTCTCGGACGGACGACCTAACCAGGAACGTCCCAAAAGGCCCGACGAGGATACCCCCAAACCGGGAAGGAGACCGAACGGAGACGACTCCGCCGCAAACCACAGGAGGATCCACATGATCATCGGAGGGTCTCAGTACTGCCGAGACACAGTGGCCTCGATAAAGGTGTTCCTGTGTAGAGGAGACAAGGAGTCAAACCCGCGGGAGCCGATCATCGAAAACGACGACCGGATCGCCTTTCACGAAAAAGACGCCGAAGGCCTTGACCAACCTCACGACGACCCATTGGTGGTAGAGCTGGACATCAACGACCATGATGTCTCGCGGGTCTTGATCGACACCGGAAGTTCGGTGGACGTCATTTTTCGGGAGACACTTCAAAGGAGGAAGGTGGATCCGTCAATGATAAAGCCCAATCCATGATCGCTGACCGGATTCTCTGGCGAAGTCACAGTGACGGACGGGACAATCCAGCTCCCAGTTCATGCCGGTGCGATCACGAAAATTGTCAACTTCACGGTGGCAAACCACCCCGCGATTTATAACGTGATAATGGGAACTCCCTAGATCAATTCAATGTGAGCAATCCCGTCAACCTACCATCTCTGCCTGAAATTCCCGACACCAAACGGAATCAAGACCGTTTGGGGAAATCAGAAGGAAGCCCGGATCTGCTTTCTAGCAGAGCACAAGCTCCGGAATCCGACCATCCCGCAGAGAGAGAACCCGAAAAGGAAAATGGAAGATGAAGTCCCTGAATTGGGAAAGAAGGTGAGCATAACCGAACAGTTCGAGAAAACGGAGGTTCCGCCCACGGAAACTGAAACCAACCAAGAGGAGATGAAAACTGCCGAAAAGACCACAGAAACCGTCGAAACTGCGACGTACAACTCCATCACCAAGACTTAGCCGTCTTCTTACAAAAAAAAAAAAAGAACTACGGGTGACTTGATCCCTTTTCACGAAGGGTACGTAGGCAGCCCGCTTAAAAAACGAGTTCAGTTGCCCCCCTCCTTAAAAAAGAGGGGGAGTGGGTCAAAATATAAATACTCCCAAATTTTCGCGAACAAATCAAGGAGATGGACATTGGGACTTAGCATCTCATAACACATCCAAAGCTTCAAAAAGTTTCCCGAAAATAACATTCCGACAAACATCGAGACTTAGCATCTTGAAACTTGATCCGTAAAGCGAATGGATCCAGAAAACTGATGGATTTCGTTCAGGTTTTAATCATATTAAAACAGCCCTAACAACAATCCTAAATCCACGGATCGTGCCAATTGAATCTATGTTTGAATATATATGAAATCTCGAACATACCTGAAGGTTTTGCAGCGGAATAAGAACAGGTAATCGAGATCTCAAGCGCCTCAAGTGCTGCGCCTCTACAGAAGTCCACACGCACACAAACTGGACGACGGGATGCTAGTGCCGGCGAACGATTCGCCTTCGGGTTTCTATCTTCGTTTCTGTGTTTTTCTGAAGCTCAAAACAACTTCTGAACACTCTGATATGTTTTTGGTTATATCCTGTCGAGCAGCCCCTATATCATATATATAGGCTGGAGCTGCCGACGGGTGTCGATCGACACCAACCTAATTGGTGTCGATCGACACCATCCAAAAGTCAATACTTCTAGAAGTCGTGACCGAACAAGTGTCGATCGACACCCACCATTGGTGTCGATCGACACCCTCACAGAAGTCGATATCGACGTATATCTTATATACGTTGATCATAATCATTACTCTAATGATCAAAACCCAATTTATAATATCCAGTTTGCTTAGGTGTGTGACCCTATAGGATCATATGATAATGGTAATGAGTTCATAACTCATAAGTTATAAGCGGCTTCTAGCAAAACATTATAACCGTCCAATATCATATGATTGTCTTATCTCGACATCACGACTCTAATAGAATAAATACAAGTCTGATTTCAGGACATTCCCTTCAATCTCCCACTTGTACTGGAATCAAATATTCCCATAATCCCTTTGTCTCTATATCTCGATCTGGCATAAGGCAAGAACTCGTGTCATCCTTAATCAACCAAACCATGTTTATCGAACTCTGATTTATACTGATAAAATACAAACGATTGACATTCAATCCGTTTGAGCGCGGCCACGCATTTCCAGTATCAAATCTTCGATAGGCCCTGAGATATTTATCTCCCGTTATATGGGAGGGACAAATTCCATCTTGTTCCATCCCTGTTCCCTACACACTTCATAATATGCCCAATCAATGCCTTTATAGCCACCAGTTACGGCTGACGTTTGACAAGGTCAAAGCACACCAATTCATATGTAAGAAATCATGATGAACTCAGGTCTAAGGACTATACTCTATAGTCGTAATGAGAAACTCTTATGACACTCATATAACAATCTTGTAGAGTTCTCATTAGCGGGTCATGTCCGATCATGTGTTCTCTAACACATATCTATGTGATTGACTTTAATACTCCTATTAATGACTCCATGAAACTTAGTCATCAGTCACCTCACATACTAGTCTCACGCGGTTATTAATGTCCAATTTTAATAACCTCGACTATGGACGAAAATAATTTATGTCATCTATCACTTATAGAGTTTCATGATCAAATCACGTATTTGATGATCTATAAGAATGCCATAAATTACTTTTGGACAATTATTTAATAACACCATTAAATAACAATGAAACAATTTCATTAAATAAAACATAACCAAATGTATGTTTACATGAACATCAAAACATAAATATGATAACTCCCACTAAAACAAGATTACTGCTTAAGGAATCTAATGCCTATAGCAGCAGCATGACTCTCATGCTTCGGTCGTGGGAGTGGCTTAGTCAACGGTCAGCAACGTTCTCGTCTGTCGGAACTCTGCTGATCTTGACGTCGCCTCTCTCAATGATATCACGAATCAGATGATATCTCCTCTCAATGTGTTTGGATTTCTGGTGTGATCTGGGCTCCTTAGCTTGAGCTATGGCTCCATTGTTGTCACAAAACAATGCCACTGGCTCAGAAATGCTAGGAATCACACCAAGCTCAGTAATGAACTTCCTAATCCAAACAGCCTCCTTCGCCGCTTCCGAAGCAGCGATGTATTCAGCCTCGGTCGTCGAATCCGCCACGGTGCTCTGCTTGGAACTCTTCCAACTAACTGCACCTCCATTCAGACAGAAGACGTAACCAGACTGAGATCGAAAATCGTCTCTATCTGTCTGAAAGCTGGCGTCCGTATAACCACTCACTACAAGCTCATCACATCCTCCATAAACCAAGAACTTATCCTTGGTATTTCTCAAATACTTTAGGATAGTCTTGACGGCAGTCCAGTGACTCTCACCGGGATCTGACTGGTATCGACTCGTCATGCTTAAAGCACAAGCAACATCTGGACGAGTACAAAGCATGGCATACATAATAGATCCTACTGCAGAAGCAAAAGGAATCCTACTCATGCGCTCTCGCTCAGCAGGTGTCGAAGGACACTGCTTCTTGCTGAGAGTAATGCCATGAGACATCGGAAGCAAGCCCTTCTTGGAATCATGCATGTTGAACCTGTGTAGAACCTATCTATATAAGTGTCCTGGCACAGTCCAATCACCCTCTTTGATCTATCTCTATAGATCCTTATTCCAAGAATATAGGCGGCTTCGCCCATGTCTTTCATCGAGAAACAACTTCCGAGCCAGTCCTTTACTGACTGAAGTAATGGAATATCATCTCCTATGAGAAGTATGTCATCTACATACAGTACGAGAAATGCAACTGCGCTCCCACTAGTCTTCTTGTAAACGCAAGGTTCCTCTTCGTTTCTGATGAAGTTAAACTTTTTAACTGCTTCATCAAAACGTAGGTTCCAACTCCGAGATGCTTGCTTCAATCCATAAATGGATTTATGAAGCTTGCATACTTTCCCAGCAGCATCAGGATCAATGAAACCCGGAGGTTGTGTCATGTACACATCCTCCTCCAGAATCCCGTTAAGGAAAGCTGTTTTCACATCCATTTGCCAAATCTCATAATCATAATGAGCGGCTGTTGCTAGGAGAATCCGAATAGATTTAAGCATAGCGACTGGGGAATAGGTTTCATCATAGTCAACACCTTGAACTTGTTTGAAACCTTTTGCCACCAACCTAGCTTTGTAAATCTGAACGTTTCCATTCACATCGATCTTCTTCTTGAAGACCCATTTACACTCAATGGCTTTTACACCATCAGGTAAATCACCCAAAGTCCATACTTGGTTTTGTGACATGGAACCGATTTCGGATTCAGCGGCCTTAAACCACTTTTCGGAGTCAGGGCCCATCATTGCTTCTTCGAAAGTCGCAGGTTCGTCACTGTCAATGATCAAGAGATCATGACAATTAGTCACGAGAATCCATATCTCTCGGGCTCTTGACGAATCCTTTCGGATCTGCGAACTTCTGGCATCACAGGCTCGGGCTCTACAACTCTTTGTAGATCCAGCTCGGGCTCTACAACTCTTTGTAGATCCAGTCGCTGCTCTTCCTCGACAGGTTGAGCAGGCTCCTGTGATTCTCGAACTTCTTCGAGTTGTACTTTACTCCCACTGTTCTTCTTGGAAAGAAATTCTTTCTCAAGAAAAACACAGTTCTTAGCAACAAACACTTTGTTCTCAGAACGGTTGTAAAAGTAGTAAGCCTTGGTTTCCTTAGGATAACCAACGAAGTAGCACTTATCAGATTTGGGTTCAAGCTTATCAGATATCAACCGTTTGACATAAGCTTCACAACCCCAAATTTTAAGAAAAGACAAACTTGGAACTTTTCCAGTCCACATCTCATATGGCGTCTTCTCGACTGATTTTGATGGAACTCTGTTTAGCGTAAACGCAGACGTTTCTAGAGCGTATCCCCAAAAGGATAATGGAAGATCTACTTGACTCATCATCGATCGAACCATATCTAATAAAGTCCGATTCCTCCTTTCAGATACACCATTCCACTGAGGTGTTCCAGGAGGAGTGAGTTGTGAAACAATTCCACAATTACTCAGATGATCACTGAACTCTTGGCTTAAGTATTCACCTCCACGATCTGATCGAAGAGCTTTAATACTTTTGCCAAGTTGGTTCTGCACTTCATTTTGGAACTCCTTGAACTTTTCAAAGGATTCCGATTTATGTCTCATTAAATAGACATAACCAAATCTACTGAATCATCAGTAAACGTGATGAAGTACTGAAAGTTTCCTCTAGCACTAACACTCATTGGACCACATACATCGGTATGTATAAGGCCCAATAGGTCACCGGCCCTTTCATTAAATTTGTTGAAAGGGGCCTTTGTCATTTTGCCCATTAAGCAGGATTCACACTTCTCAAATGATTCAAAATCAAATGAGTCTAAAAGCCCATCATTATGAAGCTTTTGAATCCTTTTCTCATTAATGTGGCCCAAACGACAATGCCAGAGAAACGTGGGGTTCGAGTCATTGGTTCTTAACCGTTTGGTACTTATGTTATAGACAGGCAAAGATTGGTTAAGAATATAAAGTCCATTCTCTAATGGAGCGCTACCATAAAACATTTCATTACGATCAAAAGAACAACACTTGTTTTTAATCGAAAAATGAAAGTCTTCTAAATCCAAAACAGAAATAGAAATGATGTTTCTGCTTATAGCAGGTACATAGTAGCAATTATTCAATTCCAAAGATAAGCCTGACGGCAAAGACAAATGATAAGTTCCTACGGCCAATGCAGCAACTCTTGCTCCATTCCCAACGCGTAGGTCCACTTGTCCCTTCTCCAGCGTTCTACTGTTGCTTAGACCCTGCATATTTGTACAAATATGAGCGCCACAGCCGGTATCTAATACCCAAGACTTAGAACCTGAAGTAGTAACATTTACTTCTATAACATAGATACCTGAAGAAGTCGTCTCATACGTCTTCTTCGAGTTCTTTAGATCTCCCAGATACTCTTTGCAATTTCTCTTCCAATGCCCAGACTTGTTGCAGTAATGGCATTTATCAGCATCAGTAGGGCCGCGTTTGGGTTTGGAAGAAGTCTCAGGCTTATCCTGATTCTCAATCGGGAATGCCTTAGCTTTTCCTTTACCCTTAGCATGTTTCTTAAACTTTTTACCCCCTTGTACCATAAGTACATTAGGGGTGCCCTTTTTGATGTTTGGCTCAGCTGTTTTGAGCATGCCATGCAGTTCCGTCAAAGTCTTTGTCATGTTGTTCATGTTATAGTTCATGATAAACTGATCAAAGCTTGACGGCAACGACTGCAGAATGATGTCCGTAGCCAACTCTTGGCTAAGGGGACAATCCAGTTTTGCCAAGTTATCAATATAACCCATCATCTTAATGACATGTGGGCTAACTGGACCATCCTTTGGTAGCTTGCACTCAATGAGAGACTTAACCGTCTGGTATCTCTCAGTTCGTGCTTGCTCCTGAAACATCCCTTTCAGGCTAGTGATCATCTCAACAGGTGACGCCACGTTCTCGTATTGCTTCTGCAAGTCCGAGTTCATGGTAGCCAGCATGAGACAACTCACATCGACCTCATCATTGGAATGCTTCTCCCAAGCATTCCTTTCAGCGTGTCCGGCATTGGACTTTGGTTTCTCAGGGAGAACCTTCTCAAGGACATATTCCTTTTTCTCCTGCTTGAGAACAATTCTCAAGTTCCGATACCATTCAAGGAAGTTCGATCCATTAAGCTTGTCCTTCTCAAGGACGGATCGAAGCGAGAATGTGTTTCTGTGAGGGGAACTAGCCATAGCTGAAAACACAAAATGAGAGTTTAGTTTTGATGTTCAAGAAATGAGAATCTTAACAATTAAGAAACTCACATTATATTCAAAACAATTTTCCTCAATTGAATATAATGATCCAAGATCCATATTTCACAAAAATTTGAGTGAGCTTTGGCCCATCGCCCAAACTTTAGCTATTTAGGTAAGCAACACTTTGCTAATTATATCATATATAATTCTTGGTCTTGGATTAATATCTAATATCGAATCCAATCCTATATCTATGAGCCCAAAACTATTTTGATAGCCCATTTAAGCAAACCAATCTTTTAAGTCCGTAGTAACGATTACAACCTGCCTCACTCATGTAATTGCGGACACCCTGCTTTGGCAGACCCATCACACAATGAAACGAGCCTTGACAGTTGACAAGATTGGGAAGATATTAAAAGCTTAATATTATGTTTGAGGAACGGACATCTTTATCTATTATATATTCTAGATATTTTAACTTTGTTTTAAACCTTTTAAAATTTTCTTAAGTTAAACGTTACGCATTCTGAAGTGGTGTCGATCGACACCAGGTCAGTGTCGATCGACACAACTTTGTGTTGACCGACAGATTCTGATCCGGTTCAATCGCGATAACCATTTAACCGATTAAACCGATCGAATCAATTTGCAATATCCGACCGGTGTCGATCGACACTACTTTAGTGTCGGTCGACACCCACCAAATCAGTTTAATTAACGATAACTAATTTACCGTTTAAACCGATCGTAAACTATTTTCACGCGAAAACTATTTTTACGCGAAAACCATAGTGGTGTCGATCGACACCGAATTGGTGTCGATCGACACCGAAGAACTCAGAACGTGTTCTTCATCAAAAACGATTTTGAACAGATTGATTTACATATATTCAACAGATTCAATAGAAACACACCGCTCTGATACCACTGATGGATTTCGTTCAGGTTTTAATCATATTAAAACAGCCCTAACAACAATCCTAAATCCACGGATCGTGCCAATTGAATCTATGTTTGAATATATATGAAATCTCGAACATACCTGAAGTTTTGCAGCGGAATAAGAACAGGTAATCGAGATCTCAAGCGCCTCAAGTGCTGCGCCTCTACAGAAGTCCACACGCACACAAACTGGACGACGGGATGCTAGTGCCGGAGCGAACGATTCGCCTTCGGGTTTCTATCTTCGTTTCTTTTCTGTGTTTTTTCTGAAGCTCAAACACTTCTGAACAACTTCGATATGTTTTTGGTTATATCCTGTCGAGCAGCCCCTATATATATATATAGGCTGGAGCTGCCGACGGGTGTCGATCGACACCAACCTAATTGGTGTCGATCGACACCATCCAAAAGTCAATACTTCTAGAAGTCGTGACCGAAAAGTGTCGATCGACACCCACCATTGTGTCGATCGACACCCACCATTGTGTCGATCGACACCCTCACAGAAAGTCGATATCGACGTATATCTTATATGCGTTGATCATAATCATTACTCTAATGATCAAAACCCAATTTATAATATCCAGTTTGCTTAGGTGTGTGACCCTATAGGATCATATGATAATGGTAATGAGTTCATGACTCATAAGTTATAAGCGGCTTCTAGCAAAACATTATAACCATCCAATATCATATGATTGTCTTATCTCGACATCACGACTCTAATAGAATAAATACAAGTCTGATTTCAGGACATTCCCTTCAAAAACCCCAAGGAAAATGAACATTGAGACTTAGTATCTCATAACACATTTTTAACTCGAACTTAAAATCGGATAAATAAGTGAGATTTAGCACTCGTAACTTATCCATGACCGCCAATCAATCAAAGATTTCTCTCCCCAAATACTGAAGTCCTCTCCAACAAATCCGCTGTGGCTGGCCACAACAAGACTTCTTTTTAAAACCATGTTTCTCATAACATCCCGCAGAGTATAAGACTAGCGTGCTATACAAATTTCCGGATTAACATCCGAAAGGGCGTAACCTGACATCCTGCGATCCTGCAGGAAGCGCTCAAGACGATGTTCTGTTTAGTTTACCTTCACTTGCGCTTCGCATAAGCAAATAGTGCGAAGCGTGGGAAACGAAGTAAACTCTCTAAACCCAGTAAAGCGCCTGACATGGAACACTGGTCAAAGACATCTCGAGAACGCGGTATCAAACCGGCTCTGATGCGAGATTTTAAAAGCGTTCAGTCAAAAGAGGGATCCGAACAAGCTTGGTCCCCTGCAACAAAAGAGACTGCATTAAACCCAGGAAATGTTCACAAGCACAACCAGGTCTGAAGTTCGAGTGTCCAGAATAACACTCCAACGCAATACAAAATGGGCCAGCCGCCCGTCCTCCGTAGAGAGACGGGCCAGCCGCGCTTCACTCTACAAAACGGGCCAGCCGCCCGTCCTCCTTAGAGAGATGGGCCGGCCGCCCTTCACTCAACACTCCAACACAATACAAAACGGACCAGCCGCCCATCCTCCGTAGAAAGACGGGCCAGCCGCCCCTCACCTTACAAAATGGGCCAGCCGCCCGTCCTCCTTAGAGAGATGGGCCGGCCGCCCTTCACTCAACACTCCAACCAAATACAAAATGGGCCAGCCGCCCGTCCTCCTTAGAGAGATGGGCCGGCCGCCCTTCACTTAACACTCCAACACAATACAAAACGGGCCAGCCGCCCATCCTCCGTAGAAAGACAAGCCAGCCGCCCCTCACCCTACAAAACGGGCCAGCCACCCGTCCTCCTTAGAGAGATGGGCCGGCCGCCCTTCACTTAACACTCCAACACAATACAAAACGGGCCAGCCGCCCGTCCTCCATAGAGAGACGGGCCAGCCGCCCTTCACTCTACAAAACGGGCCAGCTGCCCGTCCTCCGTAGAGAGACGGACCAGCCGCCCTTCGTTCCGCATAACGGGCCAGCCGTCCTCTTAAAAGAGAGACGTACCGGCGGCCCTTTTTCTCCTTTATCAAGACTATAAAAGCGAAACAAGCAAAGAAGTCCATAACAATTAAAGGCAAAAAGCAGATAGACAATAAATCTCCATAAAAGGAGATATAAGTGATCAAGTCCGACGGACGAAGCAAATACAATAAAAGGGTCGAAAGACCCGAACATAACGGAAACAGAAAATACAAGGCCAAAGCCTAATCATACTCAACAAGAGGAGTAGGAGCTGTGTAATCCAAAGCCTCAGCCTCCGGGGACTGGCACGGAGAAATAGGAGAGCATACCAAGTAGCTGTCGAGGACGGTAGCAGCCCGATCGTAGGAGCCAACCCAGCCTCCTCCTTTGAGCCGCTCCAACGAGGCCTCCAGCTTTCCTTCCTCCTCCTCGATCTTGGACTTCCCAGACTTAAGCTCCTTCTGAGATCTCTTCTCCGCATATCTAAGCTTGACTTCCAGGGCCTTAATCTTTTTATCCTTCTTTCGGGACTCTTTCTCCGAGGCCTCTAAGGCAACCTGGGTCGCATGAGCTCGAGTGCCGACCTGAATCAAAGAAAAGCAAATATCAGCAAAGACCAAACTGCGTCAAAACAAATATAAAGGAGGAAAGAATTACCATCATAAGGCCATAGGACAAGTCTTCGTAAGCCGCTGAACGATCGAACGGCGCAGTAGAGGTCGGAGCCAACGCCACGAAGTAGTCCACAACCTTCACGGACTCGGCTGGATCTCCTCCTGCTGCCTTGCGAGTGTCGAAAAGGAGACCAGGATCAGACGCCTCAACCGTCCGGGCCACTTTGCCCTTCCTCGGACGATCTGGGCTGTTGGAAGCTCCCTTCCCTTTATCAGCCACTTTGGCACAATCCGAACCCTGAGGAGCGGCTATCTGTTCCTCGGGCACGCCGTCACCATGGAAATCAGACCCAGACGGTAGAACAAAACCGGACGCCGGGTCGAATTCAGCCGCCTCTCCAGACGGTCCAGCTTCACCATATTTCTGCTGGCGGTACATCCAAACACCCTCCATGCCGGGGTATGTCGCCATCGGATCAATGAAGTCGGGACCCTTTGGAGGAGCGCGTCCTTCTAGAATATCCCTCGCATCAAGAAAGCGGCGCCAAAGATCAGGACACTCCCAATCTATCTTCTTTTTATCAACTTCTTTAAAGATATCTTCAACTCCGGAAACTCTAGGAGCGAAAGGATCACGAACTAAAGAAAGAAGAAAAAATGCAGAGTTGTGAGAAATGAAATTGTGAAGGATGAAGCAAAGGAATGAGGACTACTTATAGAAAAAATTCACAAAAAGACGAAATGCTTACGTGGCACATTCCACTCGGTCCTAACCGAGCCGCCGAAGTCGGAACCAACCGTGAGCGGGCTGCGCTTCACGTAGAAAAACTGGTTCCGCGAAGCCTTACAATACTCCGAAGGCCGGTGTAGAAACGCTTCACATTCTTCCGAACGTTAACCGAGCAGAAGAAATCCGACTTAGAAATCTTCCTCAATGAAAAGAAATTCCGTACAAGGTCGCCCTCCAACTTGATCCCGCATTCAGCACAACGGACCACGAGTCCCATCAAAATCCTCATAGCAGATGGAACAAGTTGAGAGATCGCAACCCCATACAACTCGAGAAATTCGAAGATAGCCCCTGGGATCGGGAACCAGAGGAAAGGTTCATAAAACATCGATTCATACATGGCGAAATATCCCTTTGGCGCCTTGTCCATCTTGTCCCCGTCTTTTGGGAGACGAAATTTGATCTTGTCCGAAATCCGGAAGTCATATCTGAGCTCGGCCAATGAGTCCTGATTGCTCAGAGTTGGTCCAAACTCGAACCCCGTAGATATTTTCCTATACCCTTTTACCGGTCCAAGCTTCTTGAGCCGCCAAGCGAAAATATCTTCGCCCCAATAAGCGTTGGCTTCTCCGAGAGAATGACATTCAGACTTCACCTCCGGATACACAAAGATAGGCACCTCCGGGTGACCCGACCTGACTTCTTCTCCGGGCATGGCCGAGTCGTCACCAGTCTCTGGCCAAGCACGATGATGTTCGGAGGGGACCAGAGATCAGGATGGCCATACACGCCATCCGCCGTTGTCCTCAACATGCTGAGGAGGGCTCCAAACGCCACGTACTACGCTCGTCCGCGGCGAGACGCCGTCAACATCAACTCGAGAAGCGCCGGACGCTCTCTCTAAGACACCTCCAGAGCCAAGCGCCCACCTTGATACGACCACTACGCCATCCGCCCTCTTGGAAGCGTTCTTAGAGCCAGCCGCCCGCTTGGAGCCTGCCCTCTTCGAGCCGGACGGCCTACTCGTCGAACCTCCAATCCCGGCTGCCGGCTCGGGTATGCTCTCAATCCCGGCCGCTGGCTCGGGTATGCTCTCAATCCCGGCCACCGGCTCGGGTATGTTTTCAATCCCAACCGCCATCTCGGGCTCCCATTGAGGAACATTAGCAAAACCGAGCGCTCCTTGAGCGTTGCTAGGGCCAGTCACCCACTGAGGAACACCTTCGGGACCGGACGCTGCTTGTGGAATGGCATCTTCTCCAACCGCCAGCAGATCTTCCACAAGTACCGCATCCTGCTCCGCGGACATAAAATCGAACTCAAACTGATTATTCATTATTGCGTCGAAGTTGAGTTCAAAAGGAGAACCTCCTTCACCAGCCATTTCTAAAGGAAAAATCTTCAAAGGAAAGACTTGAAGAAGAAAACTTGAAAAGAGAAGGGGAGTGTGAAAAAATGAGAATGAAGCCACTCCTTTGATATAGCAAACATGGCACGAACTTCTGTATGAACATGATGTATTGTACTTTGATAAGACACTAAAGAAGAGCGGACGAACGGAGGAACGGAAAAACTCCTTGCGTTCCCGTTTCGGTCAATCCCGATAAAACTCTCAGCTCAGAGCTCCTTGCTCCAAACCACGGAAGCAAAGAGATTGGGGCTAACTGTTGGGGTCAAAATCCCCTCCTCGAAGATTGACAAAACAAGAAGCCGAGATCAAGACCAAATGGAATTTATCTCGGGCATGGACTGGGCAAGCTAAGGCCAACTGCCCACGACCCATCCGAAACATGACCGGCGGCTGGGATAAGGCCAGCCGCCGGATCTCCTTTGAGCACCGACCGACAGCTGGGATGAGGCCAGCGGCCGGATCTCCTTCGAGCACCGACCGGCGGCTGGGATGAGGCCAGCCGCCGGATCCCCCTCGAGCACTGACCGGCGGCTGGGATGAGGCCAGCCGCCGGATCCCCTTCGAGCAACGACCGGCGGCTGGGATGAGGCCAGCTGCCGGATCTCCTTCGAGCAACGACCGGCGGCTGGGATGAGGCCAGACGCTGGATCTCCATCGAGCAACGACCGGCGGCTGGGATAAGGCCAGCCGCCGTATCTCCTTTGAGCATGGACCGGCGGCTGGGATAAGGCCAGCCGCCGGATTCCTTCGAACCCGGACCGACGGCTGGGATAAGGCCAGCCGCCCACGATCATTTCTTAGTCAAGACTCATTACCCGAACATTGTCCAGTCGACCGACCGTCAAACATAGCTCTAAGCCCGGACCAACCAGAAGACAAAGCATTTGCATGTTCCGACTCCAAAACGTCCATAAACATTCCCCGAAAGACCGTGACTAACGTTCAGCCGTCCATGGACCAGTCACCAAGCACACGAGCCAAATGAACTGGCGGCTGGCCATCAATACCGAAACCGGCGGCTGGAAGTTCTAATAAAGAACGGGCGGCTCAAATCTCAAGAGTCGTAAAACATTCGGAATACTGTTCACGCGAGAAAAACCGTTTAAAACACTATTCAGCTCGAGACAAAGTTAACCGAAAAATCGAATTGAGTATAAACCGAGATTCGTATTACTATTCATCGGATAACTATTCACCGGTTTACTATTCACGGTCTACTATTCATCGGCGGGCCAGATTTGGGTCAGAACGCGCAGACGGATCACGGAAGATTCTCGGGCCGGATATCGGGCCCAAAAGGTTAGATCGGCGGCTGGGAAGAAATGACAAAGTCCCACATCGAAAATCTGAAGTCTTAACACCCTAGGATTGTCAGTATATATATGTACGCTCATGTAAGACTTTTCAGCTTTTGCTGATTTCCTTTGTACTTTCAGAAAATATCAATAAAGTCTCTCTTTTTACATTTTCGGTCCTTTAGTTCTTTATAAATAGAATTTTCAAGCCCCCATAAAATATAAGCTTTGACAGTGTGAGTTTCGGCTCTCACAATAAAGACTGTAAACATCTGTTAGTTTTATGTGACGAATCACATTACGAAACTCAATGTGTTAGTTTTTGTGTGTTTCTCTATTTTGGTTTTTGGGTCTGCATTAACAGAAGAAACTGATACGTATGAGTCCTCTCACCCGCCTATTTTGTACCAATACACTAGGAGAAAAGTCAAAACCCATTTACCAGAGGATAGCAAGTGCTGACGTAACTGATTAAAAGGTGGGAGCAATTAATAATGATGAAGAGACAAGAAGAATAAAGTAACAACTTGGTATCAGAGCCCTAAACGACACAGGACAACAAGATGCCACAAAAAGAACCGACGTTGAAGCTATTACCGAAGGGCTGAAAGGGAAAGCCGCCAGAATCGGGAAGATCGAGAGGTCAGTTGATGAGATCCGAACCAAGCTCGACGATCTGGCAGAGATCAAGGGGCAGATGCACATCTTCAGCAACTTTATACAAAATATGATGGAGGAAAAGGAGTTACGCAAACAGACGTCGTCACCAGAGGCGATGATAACGCAAGGTGAGGGTCAGGATTCTGAATCACCACACAACGGTGGTGCAGAACAACCAAAGAATGGCCACGCTTTGGTGACCAATCAACGGAAGGGAGATGGGTCGTTTAAGCAGAAAATCCTCGACCACGATGAGGGTGGATCGGGACGGTCGGGGCGGTATGAAAAAAGATATGAAATCCCGGCCTACCGAAACATCCCTTGGCGTGTTTGGGATAACTTGGACGAGCCTCTAATCCGCAAGATCGAGCTGCTCATATTTGATGGGGAGGAAGATGACAGTTGGATTCTACAGGTGGAACAGTACTTTGAGCTGCACGAGTTTACAGAGGAGGACAAACTTAAGGCTGTCCGTATGAAGATGTTCTAACCCCGAGGACTGAGACAGATGATGAGCCGAGCAAAGATGACAGAAGAGTGGGCAACCGCGGGGGAGGAATCATCCCACGACAAATCGAAGGAGAATACGACGGAGAAAATCTCTTCCGAGAGTAAGTTTGACCGGTCAAAATTTAATGGTTCAGGCTATAAGTCGAGTTCTAATAATAGCACGCCCAAGCCCACTAAGCCTAATAAGAACCTAACATCATCGTCTAAGGAAAAAGACGGGAAGGGACAGATCGCTCCGACCAAACCTAAATTGTCGTTCAAAAAGTTGACGCCTAAAGAAGTTGCACGACACAAGGCGGAAGGCCTGTGCTTTCAGTGCAGTGGGAAATTCTTTCGAGGCCACCAGTGTCCAAATCGAGAGCTCCGTGTATTGCTGGTACAGGACGAAGAAACGGCGGAGACAGACGAGGAAGAGAAGAACGGCTGCGAGGGGGAGGAGCAGCAAACCTTCGTAGAGTGTGCTGTTCTCCCTACACAGTCGGCCATGGGGATCTCATCGCCCAGGACTATCAAACTTAGGGGCGCTATCCGTGAAGAAGAGGTAATCATTTTAATCGACTGTGGTGCCACGCACAATTTTATCGATGTCGAGATGGCTAAGAAATTGGGCTTTAAAGCTGTGGACACGGAAAGCAACGGGGTTGTCACGGGATCTGGTCCGATGGTTCGCGGCGGGGGCATTTGTAAAGGAATCACGGTATCAATGCCAGGATACAAGCTCTCCACCAATTTCCTGCCATTAGAAGTCAACAACGTGGATGTTATCTTGGGAATGCAGTAGCTAGAAACATTTGGGGAGATGAGGGTTAACTGGAAACTACAGATATTGAAACTACCCATCAATGGCAAGGTAGTGGAGCTTCAGGGGGATCCTAGTATCTGCTGCTCTGGGATCTCCTTTAAAGCCATGACTACGATCCTTCTGCACCAACCAGAAGGGGTGTTGATAGAGTGCCAAGGGTTGGATACTAGCAACGACAAGGACACCACAAACACGCCTCCTGATTACGCTATGATGCTGGAAGAGTACCAGTCCCTCTTTGAGGAGCCCTAGGGACTGCCTCCATCACGTGGAAGGGAGCACGCCATCAACTTAAAGTCTGACATCAGTCCAGTCAGCATGCGGTCCTTCCGGTACCCTCATGCCCAAAAAGAGGAAATCGAAAGGCAAGTGGTGGCGATGCTTAAGGCGGGAATTATGCAGGAGAGCGGGAGCTCATTCTCCAGTCCGGTTCTGCTGGTCAAAAAAAAGGACGGGAGCTGGAGATTCTGTGTGGATTACCGGGCGCTCAACAAGGCCACGGTGATCGATAGCTATCCAATACTTATGATAGACCAACTATTGGATGAGCTGCAAGGTGAGCGGGTGTTTTCCAAGTTGGACTTGCGATCGGGTTACCACCAGATAAGGGTAAAGGCTAGTGATGTGCACAAGATCGCGTTCCGGACTCACGACGGACATTACGAGTTCCTAGTCATGCCATTTGGGCTGTCCAATGCACCAGCCACATTCCAGTCCCTTATGAATGACGTTTTCCATCCCTTTCTCCGTCGATTTGTGCTAGTCTTTTTTGACGATATTCTTGTGTTTAGCAGAAACAAACAAGAGCACTTGGCACATCTGCGACAAGTGTTGGCAAAGTTGCGTGAGCATCAGCTATATGCCAACCGTAAAAAGTGCCAAATTGGGAGTGATCGGATTGACTACCTGGGGCATGTGATATCAGCAGAGGGCGTTGCAGAGGATGATAGCAAGATCAGGGCAATGACGGACTGGAATCCCCCTCGGAATGGGAAGGAGCTCCGCGGGTTTTTGGGACTGACCGGTTATTATCGCAAGTTCGTCAAAGGATATGGAGCCATTGCTAAACCGCTCACCGAGCTTCTCAAGAAGGATAAATTCATGTGGTCTCCAGAGGCGACGGCTGCTTTCACTAACTTGAAGCAAGCCATGACGACGGTGCCTGTTCTCGCACTACCGGATTTCCCGGCCATTTTTGTGGTAGAGTCTGATGCCTCTGGCACAGGGCTAGGCGCTGTGCTTATGCAAAACCAGCAGCCGATCGCCTATTACAGCCAAGCACTGACAGAAAGACAGAAGCTCAAATCATTTTATGAACGGGAACTGATGGCAATAGTGTTTGCCATTCAGAAATGGAGGCACTACTTATTGGGACGAAAGTTTCTTGTCCCGACTGATCAGAAGAGTCTCAAGTTTCTGTTGGAGCAGAGGGAGATCAACTTGGAGTACCAACGCTGGCTTACCAAATTGCTGGGTTTTGACTTTGACATCCAGTACCGACCAGGTCTGGAAAATAAGGCCGCCGACGCCTTATCAAGGAAGACGGTGTTTCCTGCTATTATGGCCCTCACGGTCCCCACGGCGGTTCAGTTGGAAGAGATCAGTAGTGAGGTGGGAAAAAACTCAACATTGAGCAAACTGATGTCCGAATTATAGGCAGACCCGACGCGACATCCAGAGTTCTCTCTAGTTCAGGGCAGACTCCTCAGGCAAGGGAAGTTGGTTATCCCACGAAACTCACACCTCATTGGTGCCATTCTCAGGGAGTTGCAAGACGGCAAATGTGGTGATCATGGGGGTATTCTCAAGACACAGAAGAGGGTCAGTGAGCTGTTTTTCTGGGAAGGAATGATGACTGACATTCACCGCTATGTGGCCGCCTGTCAAGTGTGTCAACGCCACAAGTATTTCACTTTGGCGCCAGGAGGGCTTCTGCAACCCCTACCTATACCGACAGCGATATGGGAGGACATCTCCATGGACTTCGTGGAAGGGCTGCCACGCTCCAGAGGAGTCAATGCCATTCTGGTGGTGGTGGACCGGCTCTCTAAGTACGGACACTTCGTCGGGTTGAGCCACCCGTTTACGGCCACAGAGGTAGCTCTCAAATTCGTGCAAGAAGTAGTCAAGCTGCATGGGTTTCCCAAGACTATCGTCTCTGACAGGAGGGACAAGGTGTTTATCAGCGCTTTCTGGAAAGAGCTGTTCCGATTAGCAGGGACCAAATTGTGCCTCAGTACCGCGTATCATCCTCAGTCGGAGGGACAGACAGAAGTCACTAACCACGGCTTGGAGATTTACCTGAGGTGTTTCTCGAGTGATAAACCCAAGGCATGGGCACAATATCTTCCGTGGGCTGAGTTGTGCTACAACTCTTCGTTTCATTCGGTGATTCGGATGCCCCCGTTCCGAGCTGTCTATGGCAGAGACCCTCCATCCTTACTCAAGTTTGAACCAGGTTCCACTACCAATGCTGAACTTGAAAGCAAACTGATCGAGCGAGATGGGATGTTGGCTCTGCTACGGGACCAGCTACACCAAGCTCAGCAGGTCATGAAGAAGAAAGGTGACGAGCATAGGAGAAAGGTCGAATTTACGGTGGGGGATCTTGTGTGTTTAAAGCTCCGACCATACCGTCAACAAACCCTTGCTCGCAGGATGAATGAAAAACTCGCTGCTAGATATTATGGGCCTTTTGAGGTGGAGGCTCGTGTTGGTACGGTATCGTATCGCCTTAAGCTGCCAGAAGGTTCAAAGATCCATCCCACCTTTCACGTTTCCCAGCTTAAGAAGGCAATAGGCGAGGAGTTGCCGGTCACATCAATACCCTCACAGCTGAACTCTTCCAACATCTTCGAGGCACAGCCATTCAAGGTGAGGGGCACTCGTACTCACCCCATATCCAAGCAGACGAAAGTGTTGATCCAGTGGAAGGGGTTACCTGAGCACGACAACTCTTGGGAACCAAAGAAGGTGATTGAAGGTCAATTCCCAAACTTTGACCTTGAAGACAAGGTAAATTTCGCAGAAGGAAGTAATGATATGTATGAGTCCTCTCACCCGCCTATTTTGTACCAATACACTAGGAGAAAAGTCAAAACCCATTGCTAGAGGATAACGCAAGTGCTGACGTAACTGATTTAAAGGTGGGAGCAACTAATAATGATGAAGAGACAAGAAGAATAAAGTAAAAGCCTCATCTAGTTATTAAAATATTGTATCATCGTGGGATGTTATGTGTAAAGCAAATCCACTTTGGCTAGTGCATTGCTCTTTCCAACTGGTATCACGTTGGATGGGAGAGATTACCTCTGTGGCTTGGGTATTTAAGTGAGCATTCTCTTCAGGGAAAGACATCAAGTGTTTTGATCAAAGCTGTAAGGGGAGGGAGAGGCTCCATTAATAATCCTGCTCAAACCTTGTATTCTTTGATCAACATTAAAACATACAGAACTTTTCCATCTTATTCTTTTCACAAATACAACTCGTAACAGAAACATTGTCTTTCAGACATTGATACTTGTTGTTGAAAAATTGTTTCTAATGGAGTGGCTATTTAGTACCAAATTGTGTTCTTTTTTTGTCCATTAGGTCTGCTACATTCTTTTTTCTTTTCTTTTTTTTCTCTTACTGACCTAGATTCATTTTGATTTGGTTTCCTGGTCATAACTTACGTTTCGGCATGTCTAGTATGATATATTTCCGTACTATATGTAACTTTGCTGATAAATTGTAATCCATCTTTACTTGGAAAAGTAAAAGTCTTCAATGACAATCTTCTTTTCTTTTTCACATTAATGTGGAAAATATCGTCTTTGTTTATGGCATTGTAACTGAAAAACGTTTTCTATATTTGCGGAACAGGATTTTACCTTCTGGCCTTCCTCCACACTGAGAGTACGAATAAAGAGTTGGTGAGTAAAGATTTTGAAAGTGGATTTTCCTTTCTACTTGTTATGGAACTCTGTCTTATGCATTGTCCGTATTGATTCTACGAAAGAATATGTACTCTGTTATTGTTGTAACAAAAGCGTCTTTGATAGAGTGAAAAAATATCATGGTTTTATAATATCAAACTATAATTGGTGTGTCTCGTATTTTAATAACGTTTCTTAGAAAATTAAAAAATTTAACAGTTTGGCACTAAAAAGGAGCAAACTTGACGCTTTCAAAACATTTCTTCATTGTCAATCTTTGCGGTTACGAAAGAAATTAAGTTTGTTCGTAACTACATCTAAAATCGTATTGAAAACGCATTTGGAAATCATTTGAAAATATGAAGAGAACCACATCGACGCACAGTTTCTCAAAACAGAATCTCTCTCACACACATCTGCTTGTTTAGTTACTTCCATCTACACGGACCTGAATCTCTTCCACCAATTTTTTTTCCCACGCCCTCAACTCTCCTCCTCTTGTAGCATGGAAAGTAGTGATAAGATGGTTGCCATTGATTGCAATTGGGCTGATTTATGAGCTGATGGTTTCTCCTTATCCAGGCTTCTTCCCATTTGTTGTGAGCATGTCATTAGGAAGACGGTTGCTATGTATTTTTTTTTTGGGGAATTTGGAGACTAAAAATCAGTGAGGTTTGTAGTGCATCATCATATGTACCCGATTGAAAGAAGTGACCATCTTTATCATCTGAATTGTACCCGACTAAAAAATATGAATTGCTTATTCCCGTAAATAGATCAAATCCAGCGTGTGCATGAGGAGCGTCTAAGTTTGATTTACCGTCCATGTAATTTCATGTTTCGTTTCATGGACCTTTTTTTATGTCGAATAATGATTACATTGTTTGTCATTATGATAGGCAATGAAACAAAAAAGTAGTGGAAACCATTATAATTTATAAAAACTTGGGGTTCTCTTAGAAGCCCACTTACTTTTGATAGAAAGGAAAGATAAAAACAATATTAGTGGTCACTTAGAAGCCCACATAGTTTAAAGAAAAGAAAAAAAAGAGTGCATTTGTGGTTCACTTAAAAGCCCACATACATAAAGAAAATTTTAGAAATCTTATTTGTCGATAAAAAGTGGTGGTAAAACAATCATTCCCTCTCGCGTTTACGTTTGTTGGCTCAAAATCGCTCTTTGCCTCATGCTCATGCACATTGACGCTACTTCCTGCTTCAGAGTTTGCCAAAGAGTTGGATGCCTCAACACCTATGTCCGGTATTTTAGGTTGGGCAACCATTCCAGACTGAGCTTCAGCTGATTGGAGTACCATCACGGGTTCAGGTGATTGTTCCTAATTAGGAGCACGGTCTAAAAAAGCATTAGTGTGGTTCTCTTATAATGTTAAATGTGGTTGTTTGTGATCTGATATATTTGTAACCATATTTTTTCATGTAAATGACCTTCATGTGGGTTATGTTCGTTCATAATACTGTGAAGGTCCTATGTTTTGCTGTGAAATTAAATGGGCTGACTCTAATCTGAAACAGATATGTTTTCCCAGCAAATGCTTAGAGACACTGTGGGAGGTCATCATCATCGAAATCGTTGGCCTATATAGAGAAACGAATTTGTTAATCCGCTTAGGCGTATCACTAAATGTTCATTTCATCTAAAACAGTGTAACGTACCTCCATGGATCGTGTGGCCGCCATTTTAGATGTGTGTTTTGTCATCTCCGTGTCAAACACAACGAATATGGCACAGCCACTATCATCCTTCACAGAGAGCTCCACACGGTTCCTGCATCAATATTTTTGTAATTTGAATTTGTTAGCTCGTCTCAGGTTTTAAAAAGTGACACTCAATATTCTAAAGCGAAGACTATGATACTGTTTCTAAAAGCATCCATAATCCTAACTTGAGTATATATTATCTCACCCCGAGTTTAACTTATAACCTACTTTGTTTATCATATGAAGAGCTTTAACCTGATGATGCCGGTGATCTTAGATGAGATGCATTTGGTGCATCTGAGGGCTCTCCCACTCCTCTCAAGCTTTCGGCTACAACCACCACATGATATGTAAGACCATCCATTTCTTTTCAAGACTCGCTCGATGGTCACTTTGCAAAGGAAATCGGCGTCCTGTATCTGATATGATAAGTAGATAGTTAAAGTACTATTAACGAATGGATTAGTGATGGTTTGTTTTATGTGTAAATGCGCCTTGATCTAAAGAAGGCTTGCCTCTTCATCAGCTTTCGAAATGTAGTCCTGTAACTCAGATATGGATACAATTTCCATTTTTCCCAAGCTGTCAGTGGTATCTGCCTTTGCAAAGCTTGTGTTATCTCCGGTGATGCCAACACTTGTTATAGGAAGGAAAAATTTCCGTGTTAGAGTAAGGATTTTTCAAAATCTTAGAAAATGAGCTTTGAAAGATTAGTAATCACCTGTCTTTGAACTTTCTGATTGCATCAATGTTGGAGTCAAAGAAGAACCTTATGGCAGGAGTGGAGTTTAAAAATAAGTTACCTGCAATGATGTGTGGGTGGAGATAGTTACTGTATGACGTCTACTTATTGCACATGAAACGTGTAATTAATCTTAAGTTACCTCCAAATAGTTTGGGGTTTACAGTTGTTACGATCATGACTGATTGTAGGGGATTTTCAGATGGCAGGTGGGATCGGAAAGTTGCTGCAACATCATCCCAAAGAGACAAACATAAAGTAATGTCCCTGCAAAATCGATGTAAGCAGGTTATTTGCAGATTTGGGTAGCTGCTTTTGATGAGTTTATGAGGAATAAGTTGAAGAGTATGTTAACACTTACTTTGCAACACGGAACCGGAAGACAAGTCTTTGTGTTGGTGTTGGGTCCTGAAGGTTAGATCCTTGGAGGAACCTAATTTGGCCAACAACATCTGCAATTAAGAGTCAAATGGAAAGCTAGAAGTTGTCGCCCTTGTTTATAGTAAACAGTCTTTCTTTTCACAAGATCAATCATGAGTTCAAGTGAATCTTAGTTATAGTTTGAAGCGCCTGTCCAGAAATTTACATAACCAAATGCTTACAGTTTTTTCCTTTTTTATATCAATATTTGGAGAATAGAATAGAGAGAAGATAGAGAGTTTGGAACCAGGCAATTCCAAATTAGTGTTGGCAAGGCGTCTGGAGATGGTCGACGTTGCGAAGCATGAACTTTAACTGTTCAATAGTAATGGACGGCTCTACAGGAGCGAGATGAGTGTGATCCATAAACCGGATAACAAAGGGGCTCTCTATTATTTTGTACATCTTTGTACAACGTCCTACGTTAAAAGAACCGACGCGGTAGATGAGTCCTTCACGCAAAAGTGTACGAAACTGAGTGGCAATGGTGGAAGGAATGAAACCGTCTATAAGAGAATTCTACGAAAGGGAAATGAGAGAGAGCGTTAGCAAATATTTTTTTTTCAGAATGAACTTTTAATGTCTAGAAAGATTAATTTGGTCGGAAGTATTACCTTCTCATCAAGGAAGAGGAGGGTGATACCCATGAATTGATTGTCTCGGTTGATATTCCTGGGATCCCAGAAACGAATAATAGATTTAAAAAATTAGGTTACAGTTGATTTGGGGCAAAATTCTTTAGCGACTTCTCCTCTGGCGACTCTCGCGACCTGATTTGGGGAAAATTCTCTGAAGTGTCAAACCCTATCTTCTGCGACTTAAAAGTGAGTATACTTTGAATGTCTTTTGTTATTGTTAACTATGAATATTTTGTTAACTTTGAATATTATTGTTAAAACTTTGAATGTCTTTTGTTAATTTTGAATGTTTTTTATTAACTTTGTGTGTTGTTAACTTTGTTATGTACTTCAGGTATAAGCTTCATTAGCTATGTCGATTGTTCATTAAATTGAGAAAGTTCTAACCTAAAATTATTATAAAAGACTATAGGAGCCCTCCAAGCACGTAAATGGTTGTGGCACATAAAAAAATAAAGTATGGTGTAAATCTACTTCTCCTTGAATTCATTTTAAAAAAAAATATAGAATCACTTGCGTGTTATGTACTTCAGGATTCAGGTATAAGCTTCATTAGACATGGTCCTAAATGGGCGTCGACCAGTTGGACATGGTCCTAAATGGGCGTCGACCAGTTGGACATGGTCCTATTTGGTCCTGGACCATTAACGTCCAAAAAAAAGGAACGTCCATTTGGACACGCCCATTTGGACACGGACAGACCATTTGACATCCCTACCTGTGCTGAGCGTCCTAGGCGGAGGTCGTCAAAGTTGAGGTAACAAGACTCTTTTGGAAGAGCCACGAAGTCGACAGGAGCCTTTTGGAAGAAGAGAAATTTGATTTCGTAAGGGAAAAAGAACGTCGTAAGTGGAAGAGATTTGCGAATGTGATTGGGTGTTTAGAGGCGTACATTTTTATAGGAGGCGAAGTTAAACGTTTGAAGAAGGCCATAAGTTGTCTGATTAATGGCTTTAACTGACGATATGGCGTAAATTTTCAGGAAGGGCACGAGTGACGGCGGTTACAGCCGGAGACCCCGTCGGAAGACGAAACGGTGGAGGTCGGTAATAGGTTAACTATGTTTGCCAGCAGGGGTGGGCGTTCGGGAATTCTTTCGGGAACACAAAAACTCATCCCATTTATATCCCGTTTAACATTCGGGACAGAACGGGATATGACAGGACGGGAACGGGATGGGAACGGGAATTCCTATTTAAAAAAAAAATAATTTAAATATATTTATTATATTCTTTTTATTTATTATCACAACATATATGTTTTAAACTTTAAATTATGAAAAATACATTAAAGAATTTTCCATATAAATTAAAAGTTTGAAATTTTGGTGACTGTATTCTTGTTCAACTTATAATTAAGTTTAAATTCTAAACAATTAAAAAAAAACTTTTGTAATATATTATTATATAGATAAGATATGATTTTATTTTACATAACATATGCATATAATATATATAAACTACATATTTATATTTATCTTAAACGGGATTTCGGGAATTACGGGAATTCCCGTTCCCGTCCCGTCCCGTTCCCGATTGGGAATTGAAAACTTATCCCGTATGGGAATACGGGATATATATGGGACGGGAATTCGGGAACAGATACGGGATGGGACGGGACGGGAATTATGCCCACCCCTATTTGCCAGAGAGGAAAGAAGAAGCTTGGGGAAGAAAAATATTTTTATTATTTGGGCTAAACGATTTGTATTAGGCCCAGTTAGGGAATTAGTGTGATGTTGTAGATCATACACGTGTATGAAACAACAAAGAGTAAGATAAAGTATGATGTTCGACATACACGTGTGCTAAAAATTCCTACATAGTTTTTATTATTTGGGCTAACATTTGGTTTTAGGCCCAGTTAGGTTGAATTACCCACAAATAAAGCAAAAGTAGATGGACCCAAAACAAATTGATTCGGTGTTGAAGTTGTCCTTCCTCTCACACCCAGAAGAAGCGGCGTGAATTCGAAGCTAAATCGATTTGAAAGGAGTACGCTGTAAGCAATGAAGATTGTATATTTCCGGCGGAGGCCTGATCATGTCAGGTCTTTTACGGCACAAATTGGAATCTCAGAGAGAGAGAGAGAGAGAGAGAGAGAGATTGGTTTTCGTAAGTTGGATTAGGGGTTTTTTTTTTTTCAAAACTTTGATTCGTGACATTTTGAATAAAAATAGATAGAGTAAGAGAAAAAGTGGAGGAAGAAAAAGAAGGAAAAGCAAGACAGAGGAATTTGCTACGCTTCTTGTGCGACGGATCGACCGTTTGCGCGAGGCGAAGAGGATAAAAAAAATAAGTTCAGCGTTAACTTGGAGCTAGAGGTTTTTTTCTGAAAAAAAAAATGAAGAAAACTTAATTGGACACGTGGCGTCACTGACTTGATGACGTCGTACCCTTAGATGGAGAGTAGTTAATAGACTACGGGTTTTCCCGAGCTACACCCAGGTTTTTCATAAAAATTTATTTGATTTTAAAATATTATAATTTTTTAATATAAATTGTGTCCTTAAAACTCATATCATTAAATGATCTCATAATTATTAAAAAAATAAAACATTTATGCAAATAAGCCAAAAAAAATAACTTTGATAAATTATTGTTTATCTAACCTGTTATTTACTTATCTCTTTCATTTTGTTACATCTATATTCTTTTAGAAAAAACTGAGAAATTTTTATAGAAAATAAATCATGTGTAAAAATAGATGATAAATCTGATTGAATACTACACACAGAAATCCAGAGGCTTCTTTTCTAATTGACATCATTTAAATTAAATGAGAGTATATTATTTTATTTATTATTATGTCATTTATTATATTTGAGATGACACATGAGAGTAAACAAAATGTTATTTATCAACAAACATATTTATTATAGTATGCTTATATGTCGTTTTTTTGATAAAATGAGAGTAAACATATATAGTTCAATTTTTTAAAAAAAATATAAAGTTACTAATAAAATAGAAATAATTTAACGTTTATTTTTTAAATATAATATTTATTTTAAATATTTATTTATTTTATTTTTATATAGAGTAAAAATATGTTTATTTATTGTTTTTACAAATTTTCACTTAATAATTTTTTTAATGTATACTTATCTAAGATAGGTTACTTGTGATTTTTCTTTGTAAATACATAATAAGATAAAAAATTTAGTTCTTTAACCTTACGATTTATTAGTTGGACTGTTTTATACACCAACTATATCAATTTTATTTATCAAATTTCGTTTATTTATTTGAACCACGTTCCTATGCTCTGATCACAGAACAATGTAAAAATAAAAGATTGCAATTTTATAAAATCATTAATATCGTGTAACAATAAATGAGAATTCTCTTCAAAACTCACAATAGAAAAGATTACAGAAAAAAAATCTACTCTTTAATATGAATCATGACTTTATAACTTGTACATACAAAACTCATCAATTTAACTGGAATAAAAGTATGCGTAAACCAACAGATGATAAATTTCAATCTGCGATTTCTTTTAAAAACACAGCATTATAGTAATACTTAGGGTCTGAATGGATGTCCAGAAATTATCCAGATCAAATGCAGACTGTTTCAAAAGCAGTCCATCTGCATTTTTCACCCAATCAACCTTTTTTGCAGAAATAGTAAAAAGCAGGACAAGTACCAATCATTCTGCATGCAGTCTAAAGTGATTTGAAAATACACAGTTCTGCAAAAAACAAGTCCAAAGCACATGTTCACCATTGCATGCTACCGATCAACCAGATTTTTCTTTTTGTTATTTTTTTTTGAAAATTTATTATCTCCTTTTTTCTCTATAAAACTCACACTTTCATTCATACACAATACACTTTCACAACATTCTACAATTCCTCTCAAAATTCCTCTCAAACTTATAAGGTATGAACTTTTTTTAAAAATGTTAAAATTTTATTTTCTTATATGCTGAGCTATTTTAACACATATAGTTTGTATTGTTTCTCTTTCATAATTACCAATGAACATAACAATGTACATACCTAGAAGAAATTATATATAAGTATTTTACATTTTCATAGTATAAATCAAAATTGTTTGCACATCTATAAGTTATGCATGTTGATTTTTGATTTAAAAAAATATTTAGTTTCATTAAAAAACATATATATTATGTAAATTAATATAGAAACATATATTTTAAAATATAATGAATTCATTTATGTTATTTTATAATATACATTTCAACTGTAAATATTTATAAATTGACATAATTATTTTTCTATTTATTTTCTATTTACACAATTGAATATTTATTAAATTACTTTCATTTTTTTTATACATTTACATGCATTGTGGTTCTCATCTTTTGTTTAAATTTTATTATTTTCAGGTTGTCTTATATATCTTCCAATTCATATATATAATCCACCAGAAAGATTCTAAACCCAAGGTATGTTTTTTTTTCTTTTTATAGTGAGATAGTTGTCGAAAAAATTTAAATTATGTTTAATGAGTATATACTAGTATGTTCTAAGTTAGTTTTTTATTTTCACATCAATGTATTCAACATTAGTTATGTCTAAAAAATATAAAATAATTAATATGCTAAAACATATGCATTTGAGGCTTATGTGGTAGTACTTATATATAGCATTTTAACTGTTTAGGTTGTTTTACATTTAATTGCAGTATATAATAATTTCATAAAATAATATAATAACATCTTAATATTTTATTTTTTGAAAACTAAAATAGAAAGTATAATAGACATCACATTACTATTTACTTAAACATTTACATTTGATTGTTTGTGGCTTTTAGAACAGTTTTTAGTTTTTTAACTTCCAAAAACCATCTCATTTACCAATCAATATTTTTCTTTTTTAAATGGATTTCCTAAAATTAGGGAAAAATATCTATTTGCCAATCACTACCTATATGTAAAAAAAAAACTAAAATCTATAATTTATTATTTTTTGTTTATAGGTTCGTTGATTTTTTTTTCCAAAAGATATTGCAATATTTATGCATTAATAAGTCAAAAGATTAAAAGAAAATCAAACTGATAAAAAATAGTTTGCTGTACATTTAAAATCTAAATATAAAAAGTAGAAAATAATAAAAATTTATAAAATCTTTCTTATATTTTTAATAAATTATTTAAATTATGAAATAACCTATATATATTATTACTTATAACTTTATAAGTTCTTATTTTCTATTAAAAATAGGACTTTGAAAATTAAAAATAATATAATACTTATTTTTTAATAATTTTTAATCACATAAAACAAAAGCAAAAAATAAAAATACCAAATATTCAATATTTGGGGAAATAAAAAAGGACCAAATTTAAATGAAAGTCATCAGAGTGATTCAGGATCAGAAGATTAGTTTAGTAGCACTTGTGTTTTGTTATCACCATTTATGTTATGTTTTAATAATATTCAAAATGTATTATGTTGTTATCTCATGTTTTCTTATCAATTTGATTTACCTTTTATCTCGTGTTTACAAATTTTCAGGCTTTTCGTATATGTCAGTTACGATCACATGGTCTCCACAATTTAAGTTACGAGGAGAGAATCGAGTTGTGGAATTTGGAAAACGAGCAATTTGAAGAATTAATAATCCAACCATCATTAAGTTACTATAATCAATATATTGAGAGAGGACCAGTTCAAACTGATGGCGGGTTGGGATGGTGGAATATTTGGTGTCGAATACAAGAAGATAATGCTGCTTGTCTTCAGTTGTTACGTATGTCAATTGGTGCTTTCAACACATTGTGCGAGAAACTGCAAACAAGTTATGGTTTACAACCAACATTAAATGTAAGCATTGAAGAGAGTGTGGCCATGTTTCTACGAATATGTGGGCATAACGAAGTTCAGAGAGATGTTGGATTAAGATTTGGACGAACGCAAGAGACAGTGAATAGAAAATTTTTTGAAGTGCTTAGAGCGACTGAGTTACTTGCTTGTGATTATATCAAGACTCCAACGACAGAAGAACTAAGAAGAATTCCTGAACGACTAGTCATGAATCAAACACATTGGCCATATTTTAGTGGATTTGTTGGAGCGATGGATGGAGTTCATGTTTGCGTTAAAGTGAAGCCTGAAATACAAGGAATGTATTGGAACCGCCACAATATAACATCATTTAATATATTGGCGATATGTGATCTCAATATGTTATTCACATATGTATGGAATGGAGCACCCGGTTCATGTCACGATACAGCAGTTCTCACAATGGCGCAAGATAGTGATTCTGATTTTCCTTTACCTCCATCAGAAAAGTATTATCTAGTCGACTCTGGCTATCCAAATAAACAAGGTTTTTTGGCTCCCTTTAGATCTTCACGAAATGTGGTTGTAAGGTATCATCTGTCACAGTTCGAGAACGGTCCTCCTCCTAGAAATAAGCAAGAGTTGTTTAATCGATACCATGCATCTTTACGTTCAGTTATTGAAAGAACATTTGGAGTGTGGAAGAAGAAATGGAGGATTCTTTGTGAATTCCCAAGATATGGTATGCATGTTCAAAAAAGAGTGATAATGGCGACGATGGGACTACATAATTTTATAAGAATTCTAATTTTTCAGATGAAGATTTTGCTGATGTAACGACCGGTACAGAGACTGGCAGCACTAGTTATGTGGGTGAACCAAGTGATATAATAGAACCAGAAATAGGAGAAGGAGATGTTATGACTAATATCAGGGAACATATTGCAAATACATTATGGGCAGACAAAAACAATATATATTAAGTTTTAGTGTTAAATTTGTTGTAATCAAATTTAATTTTGATATTTACTGTTATTTTTATTTTTTAAACTTATGTTAAAAATTTTTTTGTCATTCAGTTAAATATGATATCAGTAGTTTTTTTTTAAATATGCATGATCTGTATTATCCTATATGATCTGTATGTATTTATCCTACATGTGATCTGTATGATTTGTGTTTGAAGCTTGTTCTGCATCCGTTCAGCTTGTTCTGCATTTTTGGTTTGATCTGCATTTTTTAATCTGAGTCCCATTCAAACCCTATGTTTATGCTAGGCCGTTCTCCTCCGGCTCCAGCTCTTCCACTTAGAGCGTGTTCGTTTCTCCATCTGGATGGTCCATCTGGATGGAGCTGAGTTTTGATGTTCGTTTAGTGCCAAAAACGTACATCATCCGGATGGACCATCTGACTGACTTTTAAACATTCAGGCAAAAATTTTAAGTCCATCCAGCTGAATCAAATTGGTGCATCTGGCTAGGGATGTTAAAATAAGGGCTCTAGCCCAGCCCAGCCCTATACAATGTAAACCCAGCCCTAAGTTAGTCCTAACCCATATTTAACCCTTTTTTTTTTTTAGTGAATGGGCTAAACCAGGGCTAGCCCTAACCCTGTTTTTTCTCTACCTTCCTTGTGTTATGTATACACTACTACCACGTTGATAACCAATGCTTGCAATTTTTTTTGTTTCGTGGACCAATACTTGCATTTCATATGCACGTTTGTTTAGTTTTTTTTAATTTTCCAATCATTTTTTAATACAAAAACAAAACAAAGAATATGTTTTCGATAAAAAAAAACATGAAAACAATTAACATTTGACCTTCTTCATGTAGTAAGCCTGAAATATTAAAAACAAGAAATTAAGAAAACCAATTTTTGTAAAAATAAAAAAACACTATAAATATATAATAACCTTTTCATATGCTTGAATCTCCCATTCCCGAACTACTTGCTATTTTAGTAGCATCTTCCTCTTCATGATCATTATCAAAGTAATCATCGATGTCTCCTGCAATTAAAAGACACAAACTAATAAAATATAATCACTTACTTTCAAAACATATTAACTAATCTTAAAACTTTTACCTTCAAACTCTGCAAAGCCACGTAGCCAATTTCGAGTACAAATTAATGCTTGCACATTCTTTAGGAGAAGACGGTTCCTAAAAGGATTCAACACACGGCCTCCAACGCTAAATGCAGACTCTGATGCAACGGTGGTAATTGGAATACTAAGAACATCACGTGCAAGAAGAGCTAAATCACCATACTGCTTCTGCTTGTCTTTCCAGTAGTTTAACACCTCCATGTCTGTAAAAGCTGTAATCTCTACTTTGGGATCATCCAAATATATATCCAAATTTGACTTTCTCTTGTCTGAACCAAATTGGAGACACCTTTCAAGCTCAAGTAGATCCTGTATTATAGAGATTCAAATAAAATTAGAAATATATAATATGATAAAGTTATTATAATGTAAGACATGAACAAGAAACTTACATCATTTAGATCATCGTCAAGGGGCGATTCCGTGAGAAGATCATGCGGAGTTTGTTTTGACTGAAAGTGAGGAGAAGAACTTTCTGAAGGTTTGGTGCTATATTCCTTGTAAAGCGACTCTAAATTCTTTCTCACAATGTCAGCTTTCTTTTTAGAAGTAAGCGGATCCACTTTATGATAAGCTGCCTCGAGCATTTGCAGCTTGAACCTCGGATCCAAAACTGCTCCCATAGCTAAAACAATGCTATATTCATCCCAATATTTGGCAAACTTACGTTGCATATCCACAGCCATCAATCTCATATCCTCATCATTACACCTAGCATATTTCTGCAGCAACAATTCAATCTTCCAGACTTGCATGAAGTAGACATTGGCTGTAGGATATTTGACTCCAGAAAAGTATGTGGTGATTGTGCTAAACGGCTTTAAGAAGTCACGGATTTTCTCTCCACGATCCCACTCTTCTTCAGAAGGCAATGACTTGTAGTTTCTGTCATACAAATGCAGATTAACAAATGCTTTGCGGAACTTTAAAGCTCGAACAAGCATCTCATAAGTGGAGTTCCATCGTGTCTCCACATCTAAAGACAAACCAGCACCACCCTTAATTCCTACACTCTCAGCTCATGCTGCAAATGAGTCTTTCCTAGAATCAGAAGCCTTCACAAACTTAACACTGTCTCTAATATTCTCCAAAAGACTAGCCCTTAGCTCTAATCCTTTTTTCACGATCAGATTCAGAATATGTGCACAACATCTTACATGCAAAAACTTTCTATCGCACAATAACCCATTGCCACTCTGCAGCCGATGTGTCAAAATCCTTTGCATATTATCATTCGCGGAAGCATTATCCAAGGTGATACAAAACACCTTTCTCTCTAAACCCCACTCCTTTAAGATATCAAAAACTTTCTTAGCTATTGCTTCACCACTATGAGGAGGCTTGAAATCACAGAAAGCCAAAATGTGATTGTGTAACTTCCAATTATCGTCAATATAATGGGCTGTCAAACAAATGTAACCCCTCACTTGGCTACGAGATGACCACAAATCAGAAGTAAAAGACACTCGGCCATGATATTTTGCAAACACATCCTTCAACTTTGCTTTTTCTACCTCGTACCTTTTATAAACAACAGCACCTGCTGTTTGTCTACATATAGGCACACAATCTGGATTTAGGAACCTATCTCTAGCTCTGACCTTTTCATATTCTACATACCGAAAAGGTAGATCATGATAGATTATAATCTCAGCAATCATCTCCCTATCAACTATGTGATCATACACATTCTTATCCTCAGCTTCAGATTCAGGCTTTTCTGGGCAAATGAGCAAATGACGACTCAGTGTTGATGTTCCATATGACTTATCTATCACTAACTTTATACCACAATAGTTGCATTGAGTCCGTTTTTTTTCCATCCGACTCTATCCCTACTGACGTAAAATCTTTCCAACACTTAGCAGTGGTACGTTTCTTACGTACCTGTTGTGGTCGCTGACGCTGAGGTCGTTTAGCTCTAGCTCTAGCTCGTTGTGTTGTTGCAACAAGTTGTGTTGACTGTGTGGTTTGAGTGACACTTTGAGCTTGTTCTTGAGTTTCCATGTCTTCCTCATTTTCTATCTCCATGTACTCGTTTTGAGCATTAAGAAATGCAATTTTTTGTTGTGATTGCAGATCCATACTGCATATAAATACATAAAGAATAATCAAACATTCAAATTCTAAACATGCTCAAGTCAAGTTACAAACTAGAAGTGAATTCACATCACAATTATACAGTAATACAAATTGTATTATACAATAACGTTAACCCCATTCTCCTACACCAACCAACACATCGCAGCATTACATATCCAAAAGATGGGGACTAATTAAACGCACTAATCTGAAACTGTACATCTGATAAACGAACACTACGTACCTATCCACAACAGAATCAAGCTTCAAAGAATCACAAATAGTCACGAAAGATAAGAACTTGTGAAATCAAAACTAGGACAAGCTAAAGGTCAAATATTTCTTCATAAAAAGCATACCTTTTTGATCTCGGCAGGATGAAATTGGCACCGGCTTTGTGATTTCGAGCTCTGATAATAACTTGCCTGGAAAAATAAACAAAACCAAAATTGAATCAGCGAGAGAGAGAGAGCGAACCAGTGAGAGGAGAATGGAGGAGAACGAGTCGTGAGCAAATCACCGATTTCAAATTGGAGAAACCCAGAAGCTAGTGACGAAACCCATAAGCTATTGACGCAACCCAGAAGCTAGTGACGAAACCCAGAAGCTAGTGATGAACAAATTTTGTGAGAAAGATGAAGAAAGTAAAGCTCCTATGGTTTTCAAAATTTCAAGTCGCCATAGTTTTGTTAATAGAAGTAATCTCAAATCCCAAAAGCTAGTGACGAAATAAGAAGATAGTGATGAACAAATTTTGTGAGGAAAATGAAGAAAGTAAAGCTGAAATCATCCCGACAGCTTTCATCACCAGTTCATCCCAACGGCGACGACTTGTTAACGATAGGAAGAAAAATTGCTCGGGCTAAAAATTAAGCCCTGCTAAACTCAGGGTTAAAAATAACTGGCCCATATTTAGCCCTATAATAAAAATCAGGGTTCGTGGCCCTAAATTATGATACAGGGCTGGGCTAGACCTACTAAATTCAGCCCATGGCAACATCCCTACATCTGGCTGGAGATGGACTCAGTCAAAAACTAAAATGACTATTTTGCCCTAATCTAATTAAAAGAATTACAAACCCTAGCTCTCTTCTCTCTTCGATGCGAGCTTCTTCGCGAGACTTCTATCTTCGACTCCATGGTTGTCTTGTTGCAGCTCTTGGCTGAGAATGATGCTTTGAGGAGATTCAAGTCGCATAAGAAAGGAGTTCGCCAATTGAAAAGGATTGGAGATGTGATTACTCTTGTCGTTGTTGCTGGTACGCACAGGATGAATCTGAATTTCGTACCAATTGAGTTCCATTGATTTGTCTGTGATCTTCTTCATCACCTTTCAATCACTAAAAATTGAAAGGAGTGTCGATTATAGATTCATTTGTCTGATAAATTGTCTGAGGAAATCACTTGAGTTGCTGGTTTGTCTGATTACAAATTTGATCGCTTGATAGTGCTTCAACAGGATCGTTTGATTGGTTCTGCCTCTTTTTCTGTTTCAACATCATGTAGTGATACAACATCTCTTGAGGGTTCTTCTTCTAAAGCTGTTTCTTTCACAATGTTCTCACCGTTCCTCGAGATTTTTTCTACTGGAACCGTTGCCTTGTGCTCAGTCTCTGTTCCATTTACAGAGCTCTCAGCAGTTCTTGAATCTTTTTCTTCTTTTACTTCATCAGTCTTTATTGGAATCTCTTCACGGGCCTGCAATAGAGTACGGTTTTCTTAGTTCCACAGGTAAATAACACGGACAACGTAAGAACAACACAAATCGAAAAACTTTTTTTTTGTTTGATGATCAGAATCTGTGACTGCAATGATGTTCTGTGATGTTGCATGTTGGGAACTTTTGACCTGTGTAGATTGTGCTTGTTCCTTGATTATGGTATTTTGCTTATTGATGGTAAAGAAATGGAAATTTTACTCTCTTTGATTCAATTGCTTGTGAACCTGTCTTTGCATCTTTCATTCCTGCTTTTATATACCTCTTACATCTTCATTCATAATCTTGAATATCATTAAGGTTTATGTTACTTTGCTTCCAGTTTTGTTGCGACTGTGTCAATGCTAAAATTGAGGGTTTTGCATGAATTATGATCTCATTGGAGTGGATAACATGACCATTTGATTTCTGTATTCCAAATACGGTTCTTCTGCCTTCTTCTCTATTTGTTAGAGAGCTTCTTTTGCTCAAATTGCGTTGCTTTCTCTTTTGTGCGAGTGTGAGTGAGAACATGAAACATGTGATATTTATAAAGTCTTGAGATCCTCCTCTGTATTGTTCTTGTTCCTGACATTTGATTTCTGTATTCTAAATACGGTTCTTCTGCCTTCTTCTCTATTTTTTGAATTGTTTGTTTTGGCTACAGGAAAAAAACGATTATGCTCTGCTGAATTGTGAGTTTATGATTGTTACAGGAATTCAACACTGAGTATTAACAAGGAACAAAACAGAAGACAAAAGATTATCTGTTTTTTGGCTTATTGATCTGTTTATAGATGCAGTAAGTGATGGGGAAAACTCAAGTTGAAGATGGTGAATGCTCAAGATTTGTATAAGGATTATGTTTTGTTTGTAGAAAAAACATGGTTATGTTGCATTTGAATTTTGTTTTTATATTATTGATCAAATATATTTATAAATGCGAATTTAGATTTTAATTTATAATTTTATATAAATTTTATATGTCATTTGACCTTTTAAAATGAATTTGGATTTTAATTTATAATTTTAAATGCAATTTGACCTTTTAAAATGAATTAGGATTTTAATTTATAATTTTATATAAATTTTATATGCAATTTGACCTTTTAAAATGAATTTGGATTTTAATTTATAATTTTATATGCATTTTGACCTTTTAAAATGAATTTTATATAATTAAAATTAATTTCTAAACTTTTAAAAAATATAATCTGAATTTTTTTTACTTTTAAATATATTTTGTACAAAAATTAAAATTTATATGGTTAAAAGAATAATAAAAGTGTGAATAGATAAAAACATGGGTATTTTAGGTATTTGTCTATTTTAGATGGAGATGGACTTTACAAATAAATGATGAAACGAACAACACCCTTCATCTGGATGATTCAGTCAGATGAACGAGATGATGAAACGAACAACAGCTGAATGGACCATCCGGATGGACCATCTGAATGGAGCTGATAGATGATGAAACGAACAACACCCTTCATCTGGATGATTCAGTCAGATGAACGAGATGATGAAACGAACAACAGCTGAATGGACCATCCAGATGGACCATCCGGATGGACCATCTGAATGGAGCTGATAGATGGAGAAACGAACACGTCCTTAGCCGCTAACTTCAGTTAAAAATAGACATAAATTATCAATTGAATTTACAAATGCATTAGGTTAGAACCAAACACATATCTCCACTGTTTTTAAAGTATTAGAAAGATTGGAAAGGAAATACTTACAATTCACATCTTTACAGTGTTTTTCGTTTGTTTCTGGTATAATTGACGACACCGTCCCAGTCTTTGGACAACAGTTCAATGAAATATATCCTCTCATAATGGTTATCTATACATTGCTAGTTGCAAACAATGAAATTTTTTTCTTTGAACGTATATTTAGTTACTTTGGCAGCTGGAAAATATTTAAATTTCAAACAGAGACTCCTCACTTAATGATTTTTTTAAAAAGGTAAAAGGAGTGATCTTTTTCTACATTAAAAGTTGGTCGATAACTCGTGCGTTTATCTAATTCATCTTCCTTCTTTTTATGATCTTAAGAACGAACATGGCTTGAAGAAGGTCAAAAGGTCGGAGAGCATGTTCTGCCATTAGCAAGGAACTTCAACGATGTTGATGACATTGAACCGGGAAGCAGCTTCTCTGTAAGTTTGTGTCAACTTCGAAGATTTTGACCCTGTTCCAAAGCCTGTCTATGATAATTTCGGCCGGAAAATTCTTCAGTTGAAATGAAGATGTCGTCGAGCTATGACATGTTGGATAAGCTTCAATAACTTGGAGCCAAAGACTACCTAATTCATCCTTGATTAGGAATAGGCAAGTTGTAATCCTAAAAGGAAAAATAGGATAAAAGGAAAATTGTAATAGGATTAGAAAAAGGAAACTCTAAGTCCTATATATATGATCACCAAGCTATGGAGATCATTAAGCAGAAACAAAGTTGTTTAGTTTTGAGAGATTTTCTAAACATCAATAAAGAGAGCAAGTTCTTTATAAACCTGTGTGTGTTTCTGTTCCTTTATTTGGTATCAGAGCCTGAGTTATAGGTTCCTGGTGAAGCTACGTTCAATCCGAGATCATGGAGGAGACGAAGCCTGGAACAGAGTCGAAAGATTCTGTATCTTCAGCCGTACGATGTCCGATGCTAAACAAGAGCAACTACACCGTATGGGCGATGCGAATGAAAGTCGTTCTTCGCGCACATGAAGTATGGGAAGCAATTGAGCCTGGTTCGAAAAGCGATAAGAAAAACAGCGTCGCAACAGCTCTTTTATTTCAATCCATACCCGAGAATCTCATTCTTCAGATTGGAGAGTTAGATTCTCCGACCAAGCTTTGGGAAGGAATCAAGGCGAGACACGTCGGAGCAGAACGTGTGAAGGAGGCGCGACTTCAAACCCTAATGGCCGAGTTTGACAAGTAACAGATGAAGGAGACAGAATCAATTGATGCCTTCGCGGGAAAGCTATCGGAGATTGCTTCTAAATCTTCATCTTTAAGTCAAACGATGGAAGAGCCAAAACTTGTGAAAAAGTTTCTTCAGAGTCTGCCTCCTGAAAAGTATATTCAAATAATTGCGTCTCTTGAGCAAGTGCTGGACTTAAACAACACAGCCTTTGAAGATATCGTAAGGAGACTCAAAACATACGAAGAGAGAATACTTGCAGCAAAATCAAAACCCAAAACCGAAGATCAAGAAACTTTGATGTTTTCAAATTCTGAATCGAATGAAAACAAAGGACGAGGACAAAGTAAAGGTCGAGGTCGAGGTCGAGGTCGAGGACGAGGTCGAGGGAGAGACAACTCTCAAGACCAAAACAAAGAAAAAAGGGACAAATCGGAAATCACCTGTTTTCGATGTGATAAAATAGGTCACTTTGCTTCGGTTTGTCCAGATAGAAAGAAAAAGCTAGACGAGCTCAATAAAAACGAAACAGAGGACGCAGATGCAGCTCTTTACATACATGAGATCGTCTTTCTGAACGAAAGCAAAGTGATGCCAAAGAAATACGAGACAACAAAGAAGGAAGAAGGTATCTGGTATTTAGACAATGGCGCGAGTAATCACATGACTGGTGAGAAATCGTATTTCGCAGAGCTTAATGGGAACATCAGAGGTAAAGTCAAATTCGGAGATGGATCCTATGTAGATATCAACGGCAAAGGTTCAATTCTTTTCGAAGCAAAAACTGGAGAACAGAAACTCTTGAAAGATGTCTACTTTATTCCAGAATTAAAGAGCAATATTTTGAGTCTAGGACAAGCCACCGAGCAAGGATGTGAAGTTAGAATGACGGATGATTTTCTGACATTACGAGATCCGAATGGAAGGCTACTAGCAAAAGTATTCAGAACCCCTAATAGACTTTACAAGATAAGTCTTAAAGTTGGTGAAGCCGCCTGTTTGCTTACAAAACTCGATGAAGAATCATGGAAGTGGCATGCGAGACTTGGTCATGTCAGCTTCACAACCATGAAGTCGATGGCAAAACAGAAGATGGTTCGCGGCTTACCAGAGCTCGAAGGAGAAAAAGAAGTATGTGAATCCTGTTTAGTTGGAAAACAGACTCGTCAGAGTTTTCCGAAAGCAACAGCATTTAGAGCATCAAAACCTCTGGATCTACTACATGCCGACTTGTGTGGTCCAATCTCACCAGCTACACTTTCTCAAAACAAATATATCTTCGTAATAATAGATGATTATACAAGATATATGTGGTCGATTTTGATGAAAGATAAAAGCGATGCTTTTGAGAAGTTCAAAGCATTCAAAACCCTTGTTGAGAAGGATGTCGAGAAGACAATTATGACACTACGTACGGACAGAGGAGGTGAATTCACTTCGGCTGAATTCCAAGATTTTTGCAGAAGACACGGGATCAAGAGACATCTCACAGCTCCTTACACCCCACAGCAAAATGGAGTCGTTGAAAGGAGAAACAGAACGTTAATGGAGATGACACGAAGTATGCTCAAAGCGATGAACATACCGAACTACTTATGGGGAGAAGCAGTTCGCCACTCCACATATTTAATCAACCGTGTACCCACCAGAGCTCTGAAAAATCAAACTCCATACGAGTGTCTGAAGGAAAGAAAGCCCAATGTTGAACATCTGAGAGTTTTCGGTTGTCTAGCTCATGCAAAAGTTGACTCAACTCACCTTAAGAAGCTTGACAATCGATCTCAGACTCTTGTTCATCTCGGCATTGAACCAGGTTCAAAGGCGTACAGACTCTACAATCCAACTACAAGGAAAGTCATTGTAAGTCGAGATGTGATCTTTAATGAAAAGGCTTGTTGGAATTGGAAGGGAGCTGAACAAGAAGAGCAAACAGAACCTGGTATGTTTCGATTAACTTGGGGAGAAGTTACAGATGATGGACAAGGTCCATTCATAGTCAGCAACACTCAAGTCATGAGTGACTCTGAAATCGAAACAGAGGAAAATCAAGAGGAAATTGCAGAAGAAGCTGCAAGCGAAATCAATGACCAAGCTCCACAACTTACCGACCAAGTACAACTCCGACGTTCAACACAACAATCTAATCCACCTGGTTATCTTGATGATTATGTTCTCATGGCTGACATCGAGTGCGAGATTTTTCTGCTATCTCTCAATGACGAGCCATACAATTATCAAGAAGCAAAGGAAATGGTCGAGTGGACTAATGCGTGTTCAGAGGAGATAGAGTCGATAAACAAAAACAAAACCTGGACGTTAGTAGACAAACCAGCTGGAGTCAAAGTCATTGGTCTCAAGTGGGTATTCAAGATTAAGAGGAATGCAGACGGCACAATTAACAAGTTTAAAGCAAGGCTTGTTGCCAAAGGTTATGTGCAACAATCAGGGATTGATTTTGATGAAGTCTTTGCACCTGTAGCTCGTCTAGAGACTATCAGACTGTTAATTGGTTTAGCTGCTTCTGAAGGATGGGAGATCCATCATCTTGACGTTAAAACCGCGTTCTTACATGGAGAATTAAACGAAGAAGTTTATGTGTCTCAACCGGAAGGATTTGAAAAGAAGGGAGAAGAAAGTAAGGTTTTCAAACTCTCTAAAGCTTTATACGGCTTGAGACAAGCTCCACGAGCTTGGAACATTAAACTTGATCAGATTTTAAAAGGTCTGAAATTCAAAAAGTGTTCTAAGGAAAGCTCTGTATATCGAAAGGAAGAAGGAGGCAATCTTCTCCTTGTTGCGGTTTATGTGGATGATCTATTCGTTACCGGAAATACATTGAAGATCATCAAAGAGTTTAAAGAAGGTATGTCTTCGAAGTTTGAGATGTCTGATCTAGGGAAGCTTACCTACTACCTCGGCTTAGAAGTTAAGCAAAGTGCAGAAGGCATTGAGATCAAACAAGAAGCATACGCTCGTCGAATCCTAAAGGAAGCAGGATTAGACGAGTGTAATCCGACTCACATTCCAATGGAGTTCGGTTTAAAGCTGTCTAAGGCAGAAAAGGAACCTGAGATCGATGCTACATTATATCGAAGAAGAATTGGCTGTTTAAGGTATCTCTTACATACGAGACCTGATCTAGCTTTTTCAGTTGGCATTTTGAGCCGTTATATGCAGTCTCCACGAGATTCACATGGTAACGCCATAAAACAAGTCCTTCGGTATCTACAAGGAACTCTGAGTTTTGGTTTGTTCTTTAAGCGTGAAGGAGCTAAGAAACTCAGTGGCTACAGTGACAGCAGTCACAATGTAGATGAAGACGATGGAAGAAGCACAACCGGACATGTGTTTTACTACGGAAAAACACCAATAACTTGGTGTTCACAAAAGCAAGAAACAGTCGCTTTGTCATCCTGTGAAGCCGAGTTCATGGCTGCAACAGAAGCTGCGAAACAAGCGATCTGGCTTCAGGATTTGCTAAGTGAAATAACAGGTAAGAAGAGTGAAAGGACGGTTATATATGTTGACAACAAATCCGCCATAGCACTCACGAGGAATCCTGTCTTTCACCGGCGAAGCAAGCACATCCACAAGCGATATCACTTCATCCGGGAATGTGTTGAAAACGATTACATTGAAGTTGAACATGTTCCCGGAGAAGAGCAATGTGCAGACATCTTAACTAAAGCCCTAGCAAGAATCAAGTTCAAGACAATGAGGGATCTGATCGGAGTTCAAGACCTCAACGGAAATGACTTGAAGCTTAAGGGGGTGAATGTTGGATAAGCTTCAATAACTTGGAGCCAAAGACTACCTAATTCATCCTTGATTAGGAATAGGCAAGTTGTAATCCTAAAAGGAAAAATAGGATAAAAGGAAAATTGTAATAGGATTAGAAAAAGGAAACTCTAAGTCCTATATATATGATCACCAAGCTATGGAGATCATTAAGCAGAAACAAAGTTGTTTAGTTTTGAGAGATTTTCTAAACAGCAATAAAGAGAGCAAGTTCTTTATAAACCAGTGTGTGTTTCTGTTCCTTTATGACATACATGCAGTAAAAGGAAGTTCATCAAAAGACGATCTTTCCCGTAAATACGGATCACCTAGGGAAGCAATCAGTAACAAATATGCAGCCATTAGGGAACAACAGAATAGACACTCGCCATCCCCTGTTACAAAACAGAGAACATGGCTTCAGCTAAAGTGTCTTTACTCGAAACGGACGGTTCGATTCTAAGCAATGGTGAAGTATCATGAGGTGCCGGGGCATTTGAAAGCCATTTCTTTGCTCGATTGGGCTTTGATTCTTAAGAGGCATTAGCTAGATTTGAATCTTCAAGAATAAAACTTTACCTGCTCTGTAGTTGCATACGATCCATAGTGCACCTCTTTGCGTGACAAAGCTTTCAATGCCGTAAAGAAGGATTGAACCTGAAACTCATTGCCATTTTCCGCTCAGCTTCCAAAAAATCAAAGGAGGCTAAAATTCTAGAGAAATACTTACCTTCTCAACTACTGAAGTGAGCTTGAAAGTCAGATACAATCCCGTCATAAGAGAAGAGAAGAGGCTTCCATAATCCACCTTAGTTTAAGATTTGTAGATAAACATGAGCATCACCTAATCAATCAGCTCATGAAAGCTATAGAAAGGATTTAAAAGTCAGCAAAACGGAAATGTTAATGGGAGTAAAGATTGAAGTATATGCATTTTGAGCCAGATCACCTTACCAAGATTGCGTTCAGTCATTAGTTATACCGGAAATGTTAGCTGAAACAGTATGAACGTTGGGATTTACCATGAGTCGTCGTTAATGGCCAAGAATCTTTCCTAGGCTAGCAACCTAATCGCCACATTTGAAACTGTTAAGAACAAATCACAACTTACAACTATTTGGGGTCGGTTTTTTTTTTCAAAGATTGAGGACAGATGGAATTTCATATTTTGTAACACCCAAAACCGTATTTTATCAAACATTAAAAATGAGTATAAAGCACACAACTTGCCTCGTTTAATTTTGTTTTCCCGGGATGCAATTAACATCTCACATTCCATGAACTCTTGCTCGATCAGATCATTACTGCCAACAATTTATTGCCTGCATTTTTTGCTTCTTCCGAGACTCTAACCTGGATATTCGTACATGAGATTCACACTGATGATATCAACTTACCCTAATCCATTAAACAATAGTCTGTTTAGGATAGACAAAAAACTCATAACCTATTAATAGAAGTGTCCAAACCTGATTTTCTCGCTACGCGACGCCATCTAACTTTATGAATTTGATTGTCGAGCCCATAAGATGTCCAGCCAGATTCTGCAGTTTCCTATCAAAATTAACATATATCAATTACAAAAAATTCCAAGCAAAGACATAGCCCTTTCTTCCAGACAAACTGCAGGAATGAATGGACAAACAAAGAAGTAATAATGACCAACACAGGATTTGGAACATAGCTGCAGCACGAGAAGCAAAACCAAGCTTCTTAAAAATTGCTTTGCCATAACTTAAAACGGAGCAGTCTATCCTCAATCCATCTCCCAAGTCACCAGAACATAAAATGGCCAATAGATTTGAATGATTAAGCTGGAAACTAACCCATTGAACAACGCATGAACGTTCAAGTCATTCTCTCGAAGTTTAGGGCCTGTGCTGTACCAACATACGACATGCTCCTCAGGTTATCTTATCGATTCATAAACACAAACCTCAAAGATTTTGAGGCGGAAAGTTGCGTGATTGAGAGGGATTAAATCGAGAGATGAAGAAGACGAAAAAGGCGTTTGAAGATTTTTTTCTGCAAATAAAGGAATGGATTTTTGATTTGGGGTTAGATAAATACCACAGAATGAAAACGCTTGGAACAGAAGATCATTTTGTTTGGAGGAAAAGTGGAAATGTAATTAAGACGTAACCGATGAAAAACACCGAAGAGCCAAAGAATCTGAACAAAATAAGGAAGACGAAGTGGTTTTCGTAAAAAAAAAAGCAGAGATGAGATTGATTTTATTTTTTATGACACGTGGCAATCTAAAAAAGAGGTTTCTTTCAAAGGCCCCAAAAAGTTTTTTTAGGTTATTATTGTTACGAAAGTCAATAAACCTAGGCATGCAAAGTCTACAATGGAGCCCACGTCACAGTGTAAATTGTCGAATATCATCATATAAAAGGAATGTACTCGCTCATTGTTAACTTCACACAAAAACAATACAAGCTTCACTTTCTCTCTTCTTCTTCTTCTTCTGTATATCAAACTTCTGCTGGTAAATAAATTTTGTTTTTATTTATTATTTCTGATATAATAAATTATCATTATTATTATAACACGTTATCAGCAGGATCGTTCTACGATATGGGCTATATATATATATATATATGTAATATTTAATCTGTTATAATGGCCGGGATACCCGCCTATATAATAATTTATTATTATTATAATGGTTGTTTAACGCACCATTATTTACTTAATATTACCGTGGGCGGTTTGTCACCTCGTTAATAATTTACCGCTTTATATTATGGTTGTTAATCCACCATAATTATTTATTGTTAATGTTATAATGGATGGCTGAGCCACCTATATAATTTTATTATTAATATCATAATGGATGGCTAAGCCACCGCATATTTATTTATTGTTTCAATGTGGATGATTAAATCATCATAATATTCTGATTATATATCTGTTTATATTATAATCGTTATAAATTAAATATGCATATTTTTTTGTGTTCAAAATAAGATTGCGGTCTCATTTATTCCTCAGGCGAATAAATCTAGACTCATATCAACGTACATCTCCAGGAACCTCTGTTCCGTTAAAGAGCACCTTCTTGTCCAACTGGGAAGAAGTAGTACGGATTTAATCAAACAAACAAAAAAATTTCAGTTTTTCCGGTAGCCTTTTTCATAACGGTCACAAAGAATTTTTCACAAAATTTTTACTCCCCAATGGCTACATCTAACGGCTAGTGAACAGTATTTCGATCTATAAATACACTCATCCCTCACTCATTTTACTTCACTCATCAATCTCTTCTACTCCCAAACATCTTTCAAACATCTTCCTCTCGATTTTATTTAGTAAAGAATGATGAAAATGAAGATTCGTTTGTTTTTATTTTTCTGTTCAATTTTTATTTCTACATCGATTTATCTTCTTTGCACAGAAGATTCTAATCGGGCAGATCTTGCCACAAATGTTGTTTTACTTTTTTATGCATCATTTTTATTTGTAATCGCTTGTATTATTCATGTAAACGGTTCATTTTAAATCATTAATTTTAATAATATTTTATGTTTCTATTTTAGAAATCAATGGCAAAAGTTGAGAAGCTACAATTTCTAGCTCTAATGATTACCGGAGCAAATTACATCGCATGGACGACTGATGTCGAACTCCATTTAGAGATGAAAAAAATTACAAACTCTATAAGAGAAAACATCGAATCGCTTGCCCATGAAAAGGCACAAGCGATAGTTTTCCTCAGAAAACATGTCGATGAAAATATTAAGCATGATTATGCTAATATAAAAGACTCAGCATAGGTGTGGAAAGCTATGAAAGAGCGGTTTGACAACCAGAAAGATATAACTCTCCCCCATGCACTCGACGAGTGGAAATACCTGAGATTTCAGGATTTTGAGAAAGTGGAAGATTATAATTCAGCTATTCTAAGAATTGTGTCACAATTAAAGTATTGTGATAAATCTGTCACTGAGGTAGAAATGCTAGAAAAAACCTATCAGACATTCCATAAAGAACACCGTGTTCTTGCAGAACTCTACAGGAGTCGCGGATACACTAGGTTTTCTGAGCTAATGGTAACGCTCCTAATAGCTGAGAAGAACTGTGAACTTCTCATAAAGAATCACAATTCTAGGCCAACGGGAAGCAAGGCATTTCCTGAAGTAAATACCACGGATGTAAAAATTCCGTAGAGAAAGGATCAAACCTATCGTGGTCGTGGTCGTGGCAGTGGTCGTGGCCGAGGCCGTGGCCGTGGTCGACGATTTAATCAAGGACGTGGGAGAAATTATAACCCACAAGAGAGGAAATCATACAGATGGGTCCGATCCGAACAATTCCCAAAGGGAAATGAACTCCAAGGAAGTTCCACCCAGAAACAAGAAAATGTATGTTTCAGGTGCGGATCGAAAGGGCATTGGTCCCATGTATGTCGAACTCCCCCACATCTTTGCAAATTGTACCAAGAGTCAATTAAAAGCAAAGGGAAAGAAGTGAACCTTACGGAACATTTTGAGGGTACGACATACCTCGATTCCTCCGAATTTGGGAATGACTTTGATGAGACCATGATAATGGAAAATTGATATGCTTGTAATATCTCAAAATAAGCCATGTATAATTATTGCTCATCTTTGCTTTGTTTTATGAATAATGTTGTTTATACAACAAAATTAATGTATAATTATTGTGTGATTTTATGAATTAAATTTACTATCTTTTTTTTCTTGATGTTTATGTTATTCTGCAGAAAATGGATCACAAAACAAATAGGACAATATTCAAAAAGATGGTTAGAGAGATTTGTATACTAGATTGTGGAACAACCCACACTATTCTGAGAAACAAACAATATTTCTCTAACCTAAAACCGACAAATGTTATTGTCAGTACAATATCAGGTCCTACAGACCTGGTTGAAGGAATTGGAAAAGTCAGCTTTATGCTGCCAAATGGAAAAAAAATTTCCATAAAAAATGCTTTATATTCTCCAAATTCAAAGAGGAATTTGTTGAGTTTTCCAAGATATATACCTTCATGGGTATGACACTCAGTCAGTAACTGAGAATGGAAAGAAGTATATGTATATAACTTCTGAGAAATCTGGAAAAAGGCTTATACTTGAAAGAATTCAAAGTTTCCTTCTGGCTTGCAGCATACTTATATAGATGCAATTGAATCAAACCTTGTGATCAAAAGAAATCATAAGGATTTCACATTGTGGCATGATCGCCTTGGCCATCCAGGCACCACAATGATGCACAAGATCATATAAAGCTCACATGGTCATCCACTAAAAATCCAAGAGATATATCAGGGAAATAAAATGACATGTGCTGCATGTTCTCTTGGCAAATTGATCATAAGGCCGTCGCCAACCAAAATCGATAAAGAATCACCAAAATTCCTTGAACGAATTCAAGGTGATATTTGTGGACCAATGCATCCACCTTGTGGACCATTCCACTATTTTATGGTATTAATTGACGCATCCAGTAGATGGTCACACGTTTGTCTATTATCATCTCGAAATATGGCATTTGCGAGATTTCTAACTCAGATAATCAAACTACGAACTCAGTTTTCTGATTATCCCATTAAAAGAGTTAGATTAGACAACGCTGGTGAATTCACATCCCAAGCATTCAAAGATTATTGTATGGTAACGGGAATTGAAGTTGAACATTCTGTAGCTCATGTTCATACTCAAAATGGTTTGGCAGAATCATTAATTAAGCATCTGCAATTAATTGCAAGACCATTAATCATGAGATCACAACTTCTAACCTCTGTATGGGGACATGCTATTTTGCATGCTGAAGCACTGACTCGGATAAGACCAAGTGCATACCATAAGTATTCCCCACTTCAGTTGGCATTTGATCGAGAACCAAATATTTCCCATCTCAGAATCTTTGGTTGTGCAGTGTATGTGCCTATAGCACCACCACAACGCACAAAGATAGGACCACAAAGAAGGTTGGGAATATATGTTGGTTGTAATTCTCCATCAATTGTACGATACCTAGAACCACATATAGGTGATGTCTTTACGGCATATTTTGCCGATTATCACTTTGATGAAAAAGTGTTCCCGATTCTAGGGGGAGAAAATAAGCAAGTAGGAAAGGAAATCAAGTGGAGTGTACCATCCTTGTTACACCTTGATCCTCCTACAAAAGAGTCAGAACTGGAAGTTCGACGAATTGTGCATTTGCAAAGTATAGCAAATCAGCTACCAGATGCATTTGCGGATACCAAAACGGTAACTAAATCTCATAAACCAGCTGCAAATGCTCCTGCTCGTATTGAAATACCACAAGAACGTGGGAAAGCAGATGATACACGTAAGCCTGAAACACGCCAGAAGCGTGGTAGGCCCCTTGGTTCTAAAACTAAGAATCATAAGAAACAAAAGAAAGTTGAAACTCATGAAACACCCAAAGTAGCAGAAAGTACTTTGGAGGAAACAAATCATGAGACCCGTGATAATGTAGAGCATCAAAATCCAGAAGAAAATCATGAGATTTCTATCAATTATATCCATAATCAAAAGATATGGAAAAGAAAAAAAATAGATGATCTCGATGATGTTTTCTCATATCTTGTGTCACAAGAAATAAATGAGGAAAATGAAGATCCAGAACCAAAGTCTGTATATGAATGTCAAAAAAGACATGACTGGATAAAATGGAAAGATGCAATACAAGTCGAACTTGATTCGCTTAATAAACGAGAGGTTTTTGGACCCATTATGCTCACACCCGAAGATGTGAGACCAGTTGGATCTAAGTGGGTTTTCGTTCGCAAACGAAATGAGAAAAATGAGATCATGAGATATAAAGCTCGTCTCGTAGCCCAAGGTTTTTCACAAAGACCTGGAATAGACTACGAGGAAACATATTCTCCTGTTATGGATGCAATCACGTTCAGATTCTTGATGAGTCTGGCGGCTGATGAAAATCTAGAGATGCGACTTATGGATGTCGTTACAGCATATTTATATGGGTCATTGGATACTGATATCTACGTGAGAGTTCCTGATGGATTTAAGATGCCAGAAGCATTAAAATCTAAACAAAAAGAGTTATGTGCAATCAAATTGCAAAGATCATTATATGGGTTAAAGCAGTCTGGACGTATGTGGTATAATCGTCTCAGTGAGCATTTAACGAAAGAAGGATATGTAAATGATCCTATATGCCCATGTGTTTTCATTAAGAAAACAGAAACTGGATTTGTAATAATCGCAGTATATGTTGATGATCTAAACATAATCGGAACTCATGATGAGATACAGAAAGCATCAGATTATTTAAAAGGATAATTTGAGATGAAAGATCTCGGGCAGACAAGTTATTGTCTTGGTCTGCAAATTGAGCATTCTCAAAAAGGTATATTTGTGCACCAATGCACATATACCAAAAGAGTGTTAAAACGCTTTAACATGGATAAAGCGACTTCTCTCAGTACTCCTATGGTCGTTAGATCACTTAATATTGAAAGTGATCCATTTAGACCACATGAGAAAAATGAAGAAATACTTGGTCCTCAAGTACCATACTTAAGTGCAATCGGAGCACTCATGTATCTTGCAAATTGTACTCGACCTGATATATCATTTGCAGTTAATCTATTGGCAAGATTCAGTTCGTCCCCTACACAAAGACATTGGAACGAGATTAAACATATTCTCCGCTATCTTCAAGGGACTACTGATTTAGGTTTATTTTATCCTAAAAACTCAAATGGTCAAATTATTGGTTTTGCGGATGCAGGATATTTATCAGATCCACATAAAGCCCGATCACAAACGGGATACGTTTTCACGATCGGAGGCACTGCTATATCTTGGCTCTCTCAGAAGCAGACACTGGTGGCTACTTCCTCCAATCATGCAGAACTCATTGCACTCCATGAAGCAAGTAGAGAATGTGTCTCACTGAGATCAATAAGCCGACACATCCGATCAAGCAGTGGGATTCTAAGAGATACGGAGCCAACAATCTTGTATGAAGATAATGCTGCATGTGTTGCTCAAATGAAGGAAGGATATATCAAAAGTGATAGAACGAAACATATACCTCCGAAGTTGTTCTTGTACATCCAAGAACTCGAGAAGAATAAAAAGATTGAAGTAAGATATGTCAAATCATGCGACAACGCAGCTGATCTTTTCACGAAATCATTACCCACCACTATGTTCAGGAAGCATGTACATAGTATTGGAATGCGTCGTCAACAAGATCTCTAAGATAACCTTAATCAAGGGGGAGCTTGCGCAGTTGTACTCTTTTTACCTTACTATGATTTTTCCCACAGGGTTTTTCATAGAAGGTTTTTAATGAGACAACTAAAGACACATATGACGGTGGACTCCAAGGGGGAGTGTTACGAAAGTCAATAAACGTAGGCGTGCAAAGTCTACAATGGATCCCACGTCACAGTGTAAATTGTCGAATATCATCCTATAAAAGAAATGTACTCGCTCATTGTTAACTTCACACAAAAACAATACAAGCTTCACTTTCTCTCTTCTTCTTCTTCTGTATACCAAACTTCTGCTAGTAAATAAATTTTGTTTTTATTTATTATTTCCGATATAATAAATTATCATTATTATTATAACAATTATACATTTTAGTATTAATTATATTAATAGATTTTAGCAGCGGTTTATGTCTTTTTGTCTTTGTGTCTTTGCCTTTTGTTTAGTTTCTGAAATTTAGATTGGTACGCTTAGTAGTCGTTGGATGTTGGATGATGAGATAACACGTGGAAATTTAGAATGGTACGCATAGTAGTATTTTTGTCTTTGTGTCTTTGCCTTTTGTTTATCTTTGTGTCTTTGTTTAACTTCTGAAATTTAGCATGCTTAGCTTCAGAACTTGTTACATTTATTCTATCTTGATGGACCACATGTCTTTATTCTATTTTAAGATATATATCTAAAAAAATTTAACTTCTAAGAGATGTACATAAATTACAAGGTGATTACTTAATCATTGAAGAAGAAAAGAATAAATTTATAATCTTTATTATATTTTGTAAGTTCTCAAGATATAACATATTTTGTATATCTGTTGAGTAGATTTTATTCTTTTGTATTTGATATGGTTTTAAATGGAACGAGTTCGAATGAGGATAGATTCAAGAGAAAATGTTCATAAAACAAAGTCTCCAGCTCAAAACAAACCTAGAATCACAGATTGATTCTAAATCAGAGAAGAGCAAATACAAAACTCTTGCAATGAATTGCAAAGAGGAAACTAAGAAAAAGATGAACAAGGACAATTAATTTTCTGGGTGATCTTCGAGGAAGCCGATGAAGCTTGTTCTAAATCCCTAATTATTCTGCTATTAGCTTCAACTCATCTCAGCCGTTGATTATACTTCCCATCTCCACCGTCCACGTGGCACCTCATATAAACCGTATCAAATCTCCCCTGTTCGAGAAAACCTTGACCACAAGGTTTGTAATGCTGCAGCAAAGCGAAGAACACTTCCAATGAACTTCAACCTCAACTAAGAAACCACCAGGATCTCATGGAGCTAAAATTGCTACTGTAACGTCATCTGGAAACGAAAAAATCCTGAAATTAATTCTACCAGGATCCCAAACGCCGTTGAGAACACCCCCTTTCTTGACTTCTGAATCATAATCAGTCTCGTTCTGCTTGCTTTTCTCCTGTTGTTGTCCAAAATCCAAGATGATAAATAACTCCCTGCTCCGTTGTTTAATTAAGCCTCCTTTGTCTCTTATATAGCCATCTCTTATATGTGTAATGTCTGAATCTTTAGAGGACTTTGAGCTTTCTCTGCTCTGAGCTGAAGCACCAAACAAAAGCACGCAAACTAAACTTAACTCAGCCAGAAAGATACCATAAAGAGAGTGATGCACATTCTTGTTCTTATCTCCCAATGCAGTGACAAGTTCGTCAATTATCTCTTTGAAGAACAGCATCATCACGAGGGTTGGCATAAACTTGTTTCCTTCCATAAAATGCACCTGCCAGTTGTGATGTATCAACCCATCTTCATTAGGGGTCAGCAAAACAAATCTAAATACTCCATTTCCCTTGCTGGATTGAGAGTTGACCAAATCCTGGATTATAAGACCCAAAATTGCTTGCAATATCGCCACCAAATTGAATGAGGAAACCATATAACCTTCTTCTAATCGTTGAGGTAGCTGTAGTAGCTTCCCATGTGATTTGTTGTTCTGGCAAATGTGCCACACTTCTTTTTGGCCTGTTGCAGGCTGCGGTTTTGAAAGAAACTGAAAATGTGCAGCTGACAACGAGACTTCCTTGAAGCCTGTAGCATGAACGAAGTCTCCAAGCCCACTCTCAACTTCATCATCATTTATATTTTCCGAGCCAATAGCTGCAAGGTTGATTTCTAATTCGTTAGGACCACCAATCCCCTCGACTATACCCATCACTAAGCTCCACTCGTGACTAGCCACCAATAACCTAGAAACACTGATGTTATAACCCTCTTCTTTTCCTAGAATTGTTAGCAGAGGATCACTCAGCTCAACTGGACAAAGTGACTCCAAAAAACATTTCCTCTCTTGAAGCTTCTGAAACCAAGCAAACTCCTTAATCCACCATTTCTTTTTGCAAGAAGTATAATTCCCCAGAGTTAGTATTCGTATATCTCCTATTGTGTACCAGAAATTTAGCTTCAAGCCAACACCAAATTCTGCTAAACAACAAAACATCTCCACTCCTAAATCCCTTTCACAAGAAGCTCCTCCGGGCTTCCATACACGGTTGGCTGCAAATAAACAGTGTTTCCTTTCCGTCAAAACAATAAACCCTGAAAAAGAGAGCAGTGAATATCTACTAATTCTTCCCCAGTCTGTTGGCTCTGCTTTCTCGAATTCTTCAAGACTTCTGACATCTTCTTGAAACATTTCTTCCTGTTTCCTCAGAGTCTCCTTTCGATTCTTTCCTGTTTCTAACATAAAAAAACTCTCCACTCTCAGTCTTGTGCTCAACCTCAGAGGTATTTACTTCCTTGGGCTCCTTCTTGTCCGTCACCACCTCTTTGTTCGCCGTCGCAGTCTTTTTCTCCACCTCAGGATTTAAGTTCAATCGGACAGGATATTCATACGAGAATAAACCACCACAATCCTTAACACAATCAATTCCTCCTAGATCAAACAGTTGAGTGTCTCTACTACTACCATCAAATGCAAATTCCATAAGAGCATCCACTGTTCTAGTAGGGAGATCCTTGAATTGAACGTGAGGAATGAAAGGAGAGATGTGAGAACTGATCTTACCAAGCAGTGGATGCTTTGGAATTTCAGTTTCCGAGTGGATGTTCTCCGAGTCAGGGATCGGGGGAACAAATCCTCCCTGTGGTGACGCCGGCAGGATCTCATCCTTCTTCCCAATAGCTTAGCGAGACTCTGCACGAAGCTCGCGAATCTCCGCTAACATCGATGTCAGTGAGGCTTGGCGCCGCTCAAACATTGCTTCACTGGCTCTCAGAAACTGCGCTAGACAAGCGGAAAAAGATTGGTCGTCCTCACCAATGAACGCCATGAAATCCGAGAAAAGACTGGCTTCTGATACCTTTGATATGGTTTTAAATGGAACGAGTTCGAATGAGGATCGATTCAAGAGAAAATGTTCATAAAACAAAGTCTCCAGCTCAAAACAAACCTAGAATCACAGATTGGTTCTAAATCAGAGAAGAGCAAATACAAAACTCTTGCAATGAATTGCAAAGAGGAAACTAAGAAAAAGATGAACAAGGACAATTAATTTTATGGGTGATCTTCGAGGAAGCCGATGAAGCTTGTTTTAAATCCCTAATTATTCTGCTATTAGCTTCAACTCATCTCAGCCGTTGATTATACTTCCCATCTCCACCGTCCACGTGGCACCTCATATAAACCGTATCAGTATTATATGTGAATTGGAAGATACAACAATTATGGTTCAAGTTAAATAACAAATTTAGGATTTGATATATTTCAATTTTTTGTTTTTTGTGAATCTTATTATATAAAGTTTGATTTTTAAGGTTTATAATTAGCATGAACATAACAACTGGCAGTAAAATATCTTCAAATTATATCAAATACTACAACATATAATAAAATTAGGAAAAAAGTATTCTAAAAGTTATTATATAATTAAAAATGATAAATCTTAGTAGACTATAGATTATTGCTAAAAAGAAAAGGACTATTGTTTCTTAAAACAAATAGAATTATTAAAATCTTATTAAAAAGGAAAAAATAATCATAAACAGAAACTGATTCTTAGTTTTATTAAAAAGGAAAAATGAATCCTAAAAAGAACAAATATGACTTTTTAATAAGAGATTATTCCTTTCAAGAAAAAGTACTGTTCCAATTAAAAAAATAATAGTATTAATATTGTATTACAAAATAGTAATTCTAAAATAAATTATTTATTTTTGTAATTCCTTAAAAAAATGATTACAGATATCTAAATCTATATAAAAAATTAAGCTTTTTATTATTTTCACCAAACAGTATAACAGAACAAAGAAGAAGAATATCACATATGGTATATGTATCTTTCTTATTATATAACATTTGGTTCTTCAATTTGTGAATTAACCTAATCCGACATGTGTTAAATCAATCTATCATATTTTAACACGTGTATATTTCTTTTCAAATTAAATAAAAAATAATTAAATTTTCCTAATATACCTTATTATATAGAGTTTAGTTTTTAAATTAGTAACTAATATAATAATGACATATGCTAAGTCAGTATATTAGCGTTTTACACATCTAAATTTTGTTTCCTAATTAAATAAAATGGAAAAATATTCATTTTTTCCTAAATATAAAATGAAAACAAGAAAAATATAATTGGGATTTCCTAATACATAAAAGAAAAAAAATTTACTTAAAGTTACGAATTAATATGATCATGACATATGTTAAATCAGTAAATTAGATTTTGACATGTGTAAATTTATATTTTCTAATTAAATAAAATATAAAATAGTTAGTTTTTCTTTCATAAAAAGGGGAAAAAATAATAATGAAGCTTTCCGAATTCAAAAATAAAAATGAAATGATTTGGTTAAGTTAGTCGATCATAATTTGACACATGTATTTTTCATCATTAAATAAAATTAAATGTTTTAGAACATAATTAGTTTCTCCTAAATACAAAAAAAATAAAAAAATTATAATTGATTTCTCTTGAATCCGTAAAAGAAAACAAAATTATTATATTTTACTAGTTAAAAAGACAATGACATATGTTAAATAAGTTGATCACGTTTTTACAAATCCAAATATTGATTTTCTAATAAAAAAAAAATTAAGTAGTTTATGTCTATAAAGAAAAATATAAATAATATTTAATTTTTTCTAATATATGAAAGAAATATTAAATTTTACTATATAGTGTTTAAATTTTAAAATTAGTAATTAACATAAAAGCCACACATATTAAATCTGTCAGATAGATTTTTACACATGTAGATGTTTTCTAATTAAATAAAAGGAAAAAAGAATATTAATTATTTTCTCTTAGATAAAAAAGAATAATTTATTTTTATCAATTCATAAATAAAAAGGAAATTTTTATATTTTATGTTATTATATGAAACTTAATATTTGAAAATAATTAATATAATCGCGGCATGTGTCAAAATCTGATAAATAGAGTTGACACAAGAGTATTGTTGTGTGTGAGAAAATAATAACTTTGATCATAAAATATACAATAGTTACTTCATAACAGTGTTAATATAAGTGAAGAAATTTATGTTTTAATATAAAACTGTTTTTTCAGTTTTAAATTTTAAAAATTTGCATTTCTTATATTTAATTCATTAAAATATTTATATTTATTTTATTGAAATATTTATATTTAATTCATTAAAATATTTATATTTAATTCACTAAAGTGTTACTTTTATGTAATATAATATTTAAAATATATTTTGGAATTCTTTTGTTTCTCTAGAAGAAATTTTATCTAGGTTTTTCGAGTTTCTCAAATGCGAGTTATAAAAAATAATTTTTTGGATAATTAAAAAAAAAATCTAAAATCTATATATATATATATTATGTTAATTATGTAGGTTATCAATTTTGAGTTACATATATTTTTATTTTTTACACGCGTATCACGTGAGTCATAATCTAGTCTTAAATAAAGTTATGTATAAAACTAGTTGTATTACATATTTAACAAAATAGTTTAAAATTATTTAAAAAATTACTCTTTGAATATTTCTTGATTAGTTCATTTGTTGTAAGAAAAACGGATTTTCTGTTAATTTGCTAGGTCCGGATCGACCGTATCCATAGCGCCTAACAAAGTTCCGAAGAGAGTTTGTACCTCATATTAAAAATAAAAATGGTTATTGAAGATTATCTTGCAAGTCCTGTTGTAAATTCCGAAAACAGGATTTCTTTTAGTTGTTCTTATTAACCAAAAGCTACTGAATAAATGAATGAATCACTATAACTCAATATGTTTCGCTACAGCTTTCTCTCTATAAGCAGATGGTTAAGCCTAATCAGTGGTTAAACAATCCACTAAATTAATAAGGAACGTCCAATAAATAAACAAATTGAAACTCTAACAGAAAGAAAAGCTCTTTATAGAAATGCAACTGAATGCCAAAACCGAGTAGAAGTGTAATATGCTACATCAGTATAGTCCTCCTACTGGGTATAAACCTTACGTCATGAGAGATTGTAATAACCTCATGATTGTTTTAATTATAAGGCTGATAATTTCAATGTAAGTGGTGTTGGAATATGCTTGAAGAAGAAGTAATGTCAATGTTGAGAATATGAAGTTTACCTATTAAGAGAATAGAAAGCTATTAAGAGAATAGGAAACTTACCTATAGAATGAAAAGGAAATTGTTAGAGTTGTTTGATTATACAAGGAGATGCTAAGCTGTGGCATAACTTAACTTGAGAGATTGTGAGATTTAATTTTGAGTGATTTTCTAAAGCTGAATAAAAGAGAGTTGTTCTTTTAATATTGTGTTCATCTTAAGTTCTTTGCTTTCAAGATTTGGTAGCAGAGCAATATCAGATCCGAACCAAGATGGCAGGTGAAGATGGTGCTATCATCGTAGCCAAACCATAGACAGAAGGAGAATCTTCATCCCTTAAATGTCATATGCTAAACACCACCAACTATACTGTTTAGGCAATGAGGATGAGGGTTATTCTTCGAGTTAACAAAGTTTGGGAAGTTGTTGAAACAGAAGAAATTGGTGGGGACAAAAACGACTTGGCCACAGCTCTTCTGTTTCAATCAATACCCGAAACTCTAATTCTCCAAGTAGGAGAACTTGACACGGCAAAGAAAGTCTGGGAGGCTATCCGGACTCGCCATGTCGGAGCAGAACGAGTTAGAGAAGCTTGTCTACAAACCTTGATGACTGAGTTTGATCGAATCAAGATGAAAGATTCAGAGACCATTGATGAGTTCACTGACAGAATTTCTGAAATATCCTCCAAAGCTGCTGCTCTAGGCACGATTATGGAAGACCCTGTATTGGTTAAGAAGTTTCTCAAAAGTCTTCCTCGAAAGAAGTACATTCATATCGTTGCTTCTCTTGAACAAGTCTTGGATCTCAATATCACGAGCTTCGAAGACATTGTTGGTCGTCTTAAAGCTTCTGAAGAAAGAATTTTCGAAGATGAAGAATCTCAGGATGACCAAAGTAAGCTCATGTACGCCAACTCAAATAGTTATGAGCACTGTGGAAACTCTAGAGGCAGAGGAAGGGGAGGAAGATTCTCGAGAGGGAGAGGTCGTGGAAGAAACAGTGGCAGAGACGGAGGAAGAGATCTCTCGCATATCACATGTTTTAGGTGCGACAAGAATGGCCATTACACTTCAGGATGTCCTGATCGACTTCTCAAATTACAAGAAGCTCAAGAAAACGAGAACGATACACAGGAGGCTGACGAACTCATGATGCACGAAATTGTTCTTCTCAATGAAAAAAATTGTGTACCAAGTAAATTTGAGAAAAATATTCACGGGGAGAACATCTGGTACCATATGACAGGAGACAAGAGGTATTTTGATACTCTTGACCCCACTGTTACAGGGAAAGTGCGATTCGGAGATGATTCTTGTGTTGATATAAAAGGAAAAGGAACAATAGCTTCCATGGATTGGAATGGAAAAGCACGAGTGATGACAGATGTCTACTTCATTTCTGATCTCAAAAGCAACATAATAAGCCTTGGTCAAGCTACAGAATCCGGCTGTGATATCCGAATGAAAGGCGGCTATCTGACAATGCGAGATCATGAAGGAAAACTTTTAGCAAAAGCAGAGAGATCAAGAAATCGACTATACAAAGTAAACATGGGGCTACGCGACAGCGCCTGTCTTTTCTTGACGAACAATAGTGAAGCAAGCAAGTGGCATGCTCGTATGGGTCCGTGAACTACACAACGTTAAAATCAATGGTTGACAAGAAACTTGTTCACGGAGTCTCAACTACAGAGTTTGAGAAGGAGATCTGCTGTTCCTGCTTACTTGGGAAACAAACAAGACAGTCGTTCCAACAAGCAACTACTTACAGAGCAACAAAGAAGCTTGAGCTAATACATGGAGATCTCTGTGGGCCGATTACTCCGAGTACAAACGTCGGGAACAGATATGTTTTTGTACTTATCAATGATTTTTCTCGATATATGTGGACAGTTCTTCTGAAGGAGAAAGGTGATGCTTTTAATAAGTTTCAAAGCTTTAAAGTCATAGTGGAGACAGAATCTGAAGCACGAATTGGAACCTTCAGAACGGACAGAGGAGGAGAATTTGTTTCTTTGGAGTTCAATTCGTTTTGTGAAGCTTCCGGTATTAAAAAACAGCTTACTGCCCCATATTCATCACAACAGAATGGTGTCGTTGAAAGACGCAACAGAACCATGATGGATATGACGAGAAGTATCATGAAGCATATGCACATGCCAAACTATTTATGGGGAGAAGCTATACGGCACTCGACCTATCTGTTGAACAGAATTACAACCAGAGCGCTAAAAGACATGACTCCATATGAAGCTTTTCGAGGAAAGAAGCCAACTATTGAGCATGTAAGGATCTTCGGATGCATTGCATATGCAAAAGTGGATAAGCCACACTTGAAGAAATTGGATGATAGATCACAGATTATTGTTCATCTCGGCACAGAACCCTGCTCAAAAGCATACAGACTTCTTGATCCTCAAACCAAGAAGATTTCTGTAAGTCGATATGTAATATTTGATGAAGCAAAAGGGTGGAGTTGGAGAAGTAAAGATTCGGAAAAGGAGAATGATGAAAGCTTCGTCATCTGATTCGAGACGTTTGGGAATCATGGTCTCCATGAATTAACTGAGAATACCGAATCAGAGCCCGTGGAGGGAAGAGAACAATCCGGTTAATCAGGAGAAGAAGAACAAATCGAAGAAGCAGAGGTACCATGTTCTGAGAATGATGAGTCATCTCCTATTGAATTAAGAAGATCACTAAGGCAGAGTAATAAGCCAAAGTATCTTGAAGATTATGTGTTACTCGCCGAAGAGGAGGGCGAGAGGCTACTTCTCTGTCTGAACAATGAACCAAGAAGTTTTCATGAGACAAAATAAAGTAAAGAGTGGAGACATGCCTGCAAAGAAAAGATTCATTCTATCGAGAAGCTAAGAACGTGGGATCTGGTGGACTTACCAATCAGAGTAAAGGCAATTGGTTTGAAATGGATATTCAAGTGGAAAAGAAACTCGGATGGAAGCATCAACAAATACAAAGCAAGACTTGTTGCTAAGGAATATGTGCAATAATATGGTGTAGATTTTGAAGAAGTCTTTGCTCCAGTAGCATGAATCGAGACCATTCGACTCTTGATTGATCTAGCAGTGTAACACAGTTAGGAGATTCATCATCTAGATGTTAAAACTGCATTCCTTCACGGTGAGTTACAAGAAGATGTCTACATTTCTCAGCCAGAGGGTTTCGAGATAAAGGAAAGCGAAGGCAAGGTTTACAAACTCAACAAAGCGCTATATGGCCTGAGACAAGCACCAAGAGCTTGGAATAGCAAAATGAATTGCATCCTTCTGGAACTGCAGTTTATGAAGTGCTCCAAAGAACCATCTGTGCATCGAAAGGAAGTCAATAAACATCTTCTGGTTGTAGGCATTTATGTTGATGATTTATTTGTGACAGGAACAAGTCTTAAAGCTATTAATGAATTCAAAGAAGAGATGGCTGCCAAATTCGATATGAGTGATCTTGGAAGATTGACATACTACCTTGGCATAGAAGTGCTCCAACACCAAGAAGGCATAACTCTGAACCAGACTCGATATGCTCTAAAGATCTTGGAAGAAGCTGGAATGAAAGACTGCAACTCAGTACATGTACCTATGAAAACTGGACTGAAGCTATCAAAAGCTGAGAATGAAAGAGAGATTGATGCAACAAGCTTCAGAAATAATGTGGGATGTCTACGGTACTTACTTCATACAAGGCCGAACTTATCTTATTGTGTTGGAGTACTGAGCAGATACATGCAAAGTCCAAGGGAATCGCATGGAGCAGCAATGAAACAAGTTTTGAGGTACTTAAAGGGAACCACTTCTCACGGATTATGCTTTGGCAGAGCAGATGTTCCCAAACTCGTTGGATACAGTGATAGCAGCCTTAATGTTGATCTCGACGATGGTAAAAGCACAACAGGGCATATTTTCTACTTAGGAGACAATCCAATCACATGGCGTTCACAAAAGCAAGATGTTGTAGCTCTATCATCGTGTGAAGCAGAGTTTATGGCTGGAACAGAGGCAGCGAAACAAGCAATATGGTTGCAAGATCTGCTATGTGAAATCACAGGATCATCAAGTCAGAAAGTCACCATTCGAATTGATAATCAGTCTGCAATTGCTCTTACAAAGAATCCAGTCTTCCATGGCAGAAGCAAACATATACACATGCGGTATCATTTTAATAGGGAATGTGATGAAAGTGGACAAATCGATATAGAGCATGTTCCAGGAAGTGAGCAGAAAGCAGACATTCTTACAAAAGCTTTGGGAATGTTCAAGTTCAGAGATGAGGGAGTACATTGGAGTTCAAGACATGTGATAATGGACTTCAAGCTTAAGGAGAAGAATGTTGGAATAAGCTTGAAGAAGAAGTAATGTCAATGTTGAGAATAGGAAGTTTACCTATTAAGAGAATAGGAAACTTACCTATAAAGTGAAAAGAAAATTGTTAGAGTTGTTTGATTATATAAGGAGATGCTAAGCTGTGGCATAACTTAAGTTGAGAATTTGTGAACTTTAGTATTGAATGATTTTCTAAAGCTGAATCAAAGAGAGTTGTTCTTTTAATATTGTGTTCATCTTAAGTTCTTTGTTTTCTAGAAGTGGTTTGAATTTCATGTACTTAACGCGTAGAGGATTTGTGAGACGTAACACTATGTATGAACCATGAGTGTAGTTTGTGGACACCAACATTTTCATTCTATGTCAAGTTGATCGACGAAACATTATGTTGGACATACATCAAACATTAAATCACTGCCATGACGTTTCTCCACTTTTTTTTATTGTCCTGCTACTTGTACTCTCTTAGTTTCCCCCTTGCTAAATATAACACTTTTGAGGGTTTAGTCTCTGTAAACTAGACCTAATCTAGTAGACATCTTCTTCTCATAGCTGTGGGGGCCAGCTAATTTATTTATATATGTGTGTTGCGTACCAACTCGATTATAGTTAATTAATTTAGGAGTATTGGTCAATCTGTCATCAGATCATTAGCATCATCATTGTTGCAATTAACGTTATCATATCAAGTTGGTTAATGCTTGTGTTGATTTTTTCTACGAACATGACTTTATCAATGTTTTGTTTTTTTTTTTTAACTTTACCAATGTTGTTGTTAAAAAATAGCCATATCACTGCATAGTCTCTGACCACTACTCTAATCCAGAAGTCTCTCTGCTTTTCTGAGATAAATGAAACGTTTCGCACAAACAAATCATACCTTTGGAGATATTTGTAATCTTCTTTGAATCAATAATGAGTGTATTTAATATAGTAGATATATAGATGTCCCACACTAGTTTTGCATCACGACAACTCATATGTTTACTTTAATGTATTGTTCATGATTTGTTCCTTCCCATTACCCTATCGAATTGAAACTTTTTAAAATCCCATTGTTGGCTGTTTCAAGTTGACCAAGTATATATGGTCCACTCCCCTATTTTCTTTTTTATATGGTCTTCTCTTAAATTGTTCAAAGTCTACTCCTTTTTGTTAAACGTTATTGTCTACATGTTTTGAAAGCGAGCCTGTAATTTTTATTCGATAATCCTTTCAGAACTTGTGTAGACCACATGATTTCTTCTTCGAAATACAATTAGAAGCAGAGTAAGAGAAAAGTGTTTCTTTGTCGTTTTGAAGATGAATTCAAGAATTGGAGCCTTCATGCTCCTGATCTTGCTTTTCTTACAAATTTTCTCTGTTTCTGCACTCACAAATGGTTTAGACGGTAAGTTTAAGTACATAGATGGTTCTTCCTACATAATTTTTTTTCAAAATCATTGAATTGGTTTCGAAATTGGCGCAGCTTCTGCTTTAAGAGCCCTGAAGGATGAATGGACCACTCCTCCTGATAATTGGGAAGGTGCTGATCCTTGTGGAACCAAATGGGTTGGAATTACATGTAGCAATGACCGCATCGTTTCAATGTAACAACTCTTTTCTTATTTTTTTTTTTTGTTGTTGCGGCTAATCCTATACAAAGACTTTTAATGTTGTCACGTTGCTATTGCAGATCAATAGGTAACCTTAACGTGGAAGGAAAGCTTTCTCCAGATATTGCATCCTTGTCTGAATTGCAGATCTTGTATGTCTTTCTTCTTCTTTCTGTGAATCCTTTACATAGAAAATGGATTTTTTTCTCTCTTTCTTATGACCTATTGTTTATAGGGATTTGTCATATAACACTGGATTGACTGGACCACTTCCATCAAATATAGGTGCCCTTAAGAAGTTGAGGAACTTGTAAGCAAAACGAGATAATTTTATCTTTAATACAATTTGTATATCTCCTTGTCCTATACTGACTCTTTTTACTCTCCAGGATCCTTGTGGGATGTAGATTCAGTGGTCAAATCCCTGAGTCCATAGGAAATCTAACAGAACTTATATATCTGTAAGATTTTGTTTGCTTCCTTTATTATTTATTAACCATCTCTTTTTCATTTTTCACTCTCAAGCCTCTCTAAAGCCATTAGTATTAACTTGTGTGTTCCTCAATACAGCTCCCTGAATTTAAATCAATTCAGTGGAACAATTCCAGCTTCCATTGGACAATTATCGAAACTATATTGGTTTGATATAGCTGACAATCAGATTGAAGGAACGCTTCCAGTATCTAATGGGACTTCTTCACCTGGACTTGATATGCTTCTTGAAACTAAGCATTTGTATATATAATCCCAAATCTCTCCTTTTCTTTTTATATATGTAATCACTCATTTTAGTATAATAATTAGTCTGACACTCCTTCACTTTCTCCTGCAGTCATTTTGGGAAAAACAAGCTTTCTGGTGAAATCCCAAAAACGCTTTTCAGCTCAAAAATGACTTTGATACATGTGTAAGCTTCATCTTACTTATGAAAGCTAAGAATTTTCACAAGTTGAGAGTTGTAACTGAATTTGTTGCTGTATCCATAGGCTATTCGATGGCAACCAATTCACGGGAGAAATCCCGGAGAGCCTCAGCCTCGTTAAAACGTTAACAGTCTTGTACGTTAGTTAACAAAATTTTCATATTTTTATTTATTTATCCCAAATTGTTTATTCTCATACTATGCTTTACTCTCTGTTTACAGACGCCTTGATAGGAATAAACTAAGTGGCAATATTCCTACAAGTCTTAATAATCTCACGAGTCTTCAAGAACTGTAAGTGAATAACTAAACTTGTGTTCTGTCTTTGTAGATATAAAATGGAAAGTGGTAAAAGAGTTTCTAGTTGAATGCATTTCAGGTACTTGGCCAACAACGAATTTACTGGTACTCTTCCAAATTTAACCAGCCTGACTAGTCTCTACACATTGTAAGTTTGTTTTGTATATATCATCCTCTTTTGCTGCTCTGTTTTGCCAATATTACTCTTCTCAAACCTTCATTGATAATAAATCTAATGCCATGATGTGATTTAATTGTAACAGAGATGTGAGCAATAACAGTTTGGAATCCTCACCTGTACCATCATGGATCTCTTCGTTAAGCTCCCTGGCAACATTGTATGAGCATTCCTCCATCTCACTTTTTGATCTCCATGTTTATATACTTACTAAGAACAAATGGTCTTCTCCTCTGCAGAAGGATGGAAGATATCAAACTTATTGGTTCAATACCAAACTCATTTTTCAGCCCTGATCAGTTGCAGACTGTGTGAGTTAAACAATACATGAAATTAGAAATCAACTCAACGTTGTGAGGGATCTGTACTTATTGTGCTTTTTCTTTTTTGACATTGCAGTATCCTAAAGCGCAATCGGATAAACTCAACCCTAGACTTTGGTACCAGCTATAGCAACCAGTTGGAGTTTGTTGATTTACAATACAATAACATAGATGTTTATAGACAACCAACTTCTAACACACGCCTCCAAGTCATGTATGTATCCTTGTCAGAAATCAAAATGAATTTTTTGTTTTGTTTTGGTCAGTTATTTGCTTATGTCTGTTTGTATATCTACAGATTGGCAGATAATCCAGTGTGCCAGGAAGTGGGTAACAGGCCAAGTTACTGCTCAGCAATCCCAAACAATACCTCATATTCTACCATCCCAGCAACATGTTCTCCATGTGATCAGGACAGGGAAGCGAGTCCCTCGTGCCGCTGTGCATATCCATTCACAGGAACGTTCTACTTCAGGTCTCCTTCCTTCTCAGGGTTGTTCAACTCCAGCAACTTTGAGACTCTCGAGAACTCTATAGAGGCTTTCTATAAGAAGTTCAGTTATCCGGTGGACTCTGTTGCTGTCAGAAACATAAGAGAGAATGCAACCGATCATCAGCTTCTAATAGATCTCCTAGTATTTCCATTGGGGAGAGAGAGTTTTGATAAGGCGGGAATGTCACTTGTTAGTTTTGCCTTTAGCAATCAAACTTATAAACCTCCTCCTATATTTGGCCCTTACGTTTTCACAGCCAACCCTTACACTCAGTTCTCTGGTATGATTAACACTCACAGTCTGACCGTATTTATATTGGTTCAATATGACTCATTTCTCTCTTTCTGCCACAGATGGAGGAGGTTCCAAGTCATCAAACATGGGCATTATAATCGGAGCATCAGTTGGTGCTGTGGTGCTTCTGTTGTTGTTAACTTTAGCTGGGGTTTATGCTCTCAGGCAGAGGAAGAGAGCAGACAGAGCAACTGATCAAAATAATCCTTTTGGTAAGAGGCAAAACAAGGTTTTACAACAAAAGATTGGTCCCTTAAGACTGAAAATGCTGACAGCTTCTCTTTGTATGTTTTAGCCAAGTGGAATACTAGTAGGAGCAGCATCGACGCTCCGAAGCTAATGGGAGCAAAAGCATTCACTTTTGAAGAATTGAAGAAATGTACAGAGAACTTTTCAGAGGCAAATGATGTTGGGGGTGGAGGTTATGGCAAGGTTTGTGTCTTTTCAGTGGCATCAATTTAAATGAGCAATGTCCTTAATTAGTTGGAATTCTGATCCAAATTCTGATGGCAAAACAGGTTTACAGAGGGATTCTTCCCTCTGGGCAACTCATAGCAATCAAAAGAGCTCAACAAGGATCTTTGCAAGGAGGGTTGGAGTTCAAAACTGAGATTGAACTTCTCTCAAGGGTCCATCATAAGAATGTCGTCAGACTCTTGGGCTTTTGCTTTGATCGAAGTGAACAAATGCTTGTGTACGAGTACATTCCAAATGGCTCTCTTAGAGATAGTCTCTCAGGTAATTTACCAATCCTCTCTCTTTGAGGAGTTATGATAGTTTTTGGATGCTGAATATTGTAGTAATGCAGGGAAAAGTGGGATTAGACTTGACTGGACAAGAAGGCTCAGAATTGCACTTGGTTCAGGGAAGGGTTTGGCTTATCTTCATGAGCTTGCTGATCCTCCAATTATACACAGAGACATCAAATCAAATAATATATTACTTGATGAAAATCTAACTGCCAAAGTTGCTGATTTCGGCCTCTCTAAACTTGTGGGAGACCCTGAGAAAACTCATGTGACAACACAAGTGAAAGGAACCATGGTGAGTAGAGAAATTAATCATCATCTTTTCTCTTTCTTATATACATCAAAACTCAAAATATCTCTGGAACCAGGGCTACTTGGATCCTGAGTACTACATGACAAATCAGTTGACCGAGAAGAGTGACGTGTATGGGTTTGGTGTGGTCATGCTTGAGCTATTAACCGGTAAAAGTCCAATAGAGAAAGGTAAATACGTGGTGAGAGAGGTGAAGACGAAGATGAATAAGTCGAGGAGTTTGTATGACCTTCAAGAACTGTTGGACACTACAATCATCGCAAGCAGCAGTAACCTTAAAGGGTTTGAGAAGTATGTAGATTTGGCTCTGAGATGCGTGGATGAGGAAGGAGTGAATAGACCATCGATGGGTGAGGTTGTGAAAGAGATTGAGAACATAATGCAGCTTGCGGGTTTAAACCCTAATGTAGATTCGGCATCGACTTCGAGAACGTACGAGGAAGAAAGCAAAGAATCTGGTGATCCTTATGGCAAGGACTCGTTCCAGTACAGTGGGAATTTCCCAGCTTCAAAGCTCGAACCACAATGATCGATTGTGTTTGTATTTTTACTTTTTGTTATTAAAATTGACTTCATACTTGGAATGTCTTGTGAATCTGGTGGACTTACATGATTTGATTTTTTGCTATGTGTCACTAGTTTGTAAAGTGTAAGTATGGCTAATTTTAACGTGTTTCCCGCCTAGCAGAGGAGTGAGACAAAACTGAATTAAAATTAGAGAAAATTTGGAAAAATACTTTATTATGAGATTATATTTTGAAAACTACACCATCTTTTAACTTTTTTGAAATCTACACTTATTAATAAGTGAAATGACTGATTTATCCAGTTTTAATGTTTATAATTATTAAAATTTTAAAAATAAGATTAATAAAAACATAGTTGCATAGGTTTGAAACAAATATTTTTTAAAAAATCCAATTATAATCAGATATTTACTTATTTTATTTCTAAATAATATATTTAATATTTATAGATATCATATTAAAATATATCATTTTCAATATAGTAAATAAAAATAAAAATAACAATTATGATAGAAAATTCCACAAAATCAAAATCTAGGTACATATAAATAGCAAAAGAGGCAAACAATTTAAATTTACTCATTAAAAAAATGATCATAGATACAAATATATTGCTTACAATCTCATAGAAATAATTTTAGAAATTAACTTATAAAAAATATAAAATAGTGAGCTAATAAGACCATATAAGTATATATTAGAAAAAATATTTTGCAACATAGTTGTATAAACTTGGTTTATATAAAATTTTTAAAATTGAAATTACATAGAGATAAACTTTAAAGTATTTTGGAAATTATCGATTAGATATATTAAAATATTAGTATGTATTTATCTCAATAATAGTAATCTGAAACATAAATAATAGTGATTTTAATAATAATTATATTTATTTTTAATTTAAAATTATTTAAAATTTAGCTATCAAAAAGATAAGTTTAAATTTTAAATCAGGATAGAAAAGTCTTATTACATATAAGAAAGTGTATTTTTCAAAAAATAGAAAAAAGAAGTGTATTTTTCAAAATTTAAATCTTAAGTAGGGTATTTTTCAAATTATCCCTTAAAATTATAACCACTAGATCTTTGTAACATAAACACCAGTTTCAAACATAAACTAGGTTTTTCACCCACGCATATTTTTTAAATAATTTTTATAAAAATATAAAATTAATAATACTTTTTGAAATATTATTTTTATATTCATAATAATATAATCTAATATATTTAATCAATAAATTTATATATTATTAATTAATCAGCTATTTTTACATAATTTTTTATTTAATATATTTGTCACTTGAATTATTTATAATAAATAACTTATAGTTTGTTTCCATATATTTAACAATATTCTAGTTTATATTTATTAATTATATATTTTACATCATGGAAACTGTTTTTTAATTTTTTATGGTTTAAAAAATGAATTATAAATTTTCTGTAACGTCAATATTTTTTGTGAATAATTCATTATCTTCTATCTATATGGGGCGAAAAGCTGATTTACCCTTATGGGTTAAAAAATCATCTATCTACCCATTTAATAGTCTATTACCCCTCCACTCTTGGCCTTCACCCTTTTACCCTTCACTTAAATCAAACCAATCCTAAACCAAACCCTTCCCAAATCAATCGACCCACCCATATCCCTCACCCACCCAACGAGACAACCCATCTCCACCCACACCCAACTAATTTTGGATTCAATTTCTTCAACTACAATGGGCCCCACACCTCTTCATCCTCAACTAACTCTTTCATTCAATCCTCTTTGTTCATTGTTACCTCAATTCCGACAGCTCTCTCTCCTCTCCAAGTTCCGACAGCAGCTGGCGGCCTCTCTCTTCTCTCCGAATTCTGTATCCTCTCCTTTATTCCGACAGCAAGTGAGTATTTCTTGTGTTTTTTTTGTGTTTCTTGTATTTCTTGTGAGTATTTCTTTTTTATTTTCAATCTCTGGATTTTTTAGTGTAGATTCTTTGGTAGGATGAGTGGAAAGGAAGGTACATGTTAAAGAAGAGGGTCAAATACGCTTCGAATAATACAGAATCGTCGTAAAGCAGAGTACTTTCATATATTTAAAGAAAATTTCTGGGTTCGCAGAACTTGGTATTACTTAGTGACACTAAGAGAACGAGTATCACTGAGTTCAATTATTTCTCATATTTTTGATGCATATGCTAATGGTGCTTGTCTTTCTTGTTCAGGGGATGATGAATAATGGTAGAAACACTGTTATTTATTTTTATTATGGGGAATGTTATGAAAATGAGGATGAGAAGATAAGATGGGGGATGATTTTTGGTTTATTTTCTTAATTGAATGATGTTTTATTATCAAAAAATTAAAAATAGTCCTTATTGATTTTAGGAAAAATAACACCTTACACTTCTATGAACACTTTGTTAACACTAATCACTTTAGGAGTCAAAACACATATAAAATGAGTTTTAAAACATGTTAATGCATAGAAACCTCTGAATTGCAAACTTAGTGACTAAAATCATCTGTATAACTACAAATTTAATATTTTTGGGATGGTAATACTACGAAAACTTAAAAATACCAAAAAGTATAACTATTTGAAAAATGGTAACACTAGAAAACTGGGTATTACTATGTGCAATTTTGGCGGCGGTAGTGCAAATTTTTTGCTTCGCTCAATTTTCTACATATTCGGACCCTCTTTTTTTTTTTTTTCCTATTTTCCCTCTCTCTCTTTTCACTTTTCCCTCTCCCTCTTTTCACTTTTCAAATTTTTTGGATTTAACAACATTAGATATTCCAATTAGATCCCATGGATTTTACTGGATTGCATAGCTTTTGTTAATTTTCCACATATTTGTTATGGGTTTGTTGAGAAAATTATTATAGTTCTATCAATTTAGGAGAAATTTCATATTCTGGGTTTTTAGTCACTATTTATTAGATGAATTGCTTTGGTCGTTGAATATTGGAGGAATTACAAAGGATTGCATAGCTTTTGTTGATTTTCAAAGAATTTCTTGAGATTGTTGAATTTCGGGGTAATACTTGATAATACTTGGTATCACTAATATCCTTAGATCTTCCAATTAGATCTCATGGTGTAATTGGCGGCGCATGTGTGGTTACACTCTCCAATTGACAGTGCAAAGGCAAATTTCTTGGGTTTAACAATTTTGGTCCTTTAATTTTCCACATATTTGTTCTGGGTTTGTTGAGAAAATTATTGGAGTTCTATCAATTTAGGAGAAATTGCATATTCTGGGTTTTTAGTCACTATTTATTAGATAAGTTGCTTTGGGTCGTGGAATATTGGAGGAATTACAAAGGATTGCATAGCTTTTGTTGATTTTCAAAGAATTTCTTGAGATTGTTGAATTTCGGGGTAATACTTGATAATACTCGGTATCACTAACATCCATAGATCTTCCAAAACCCAGATTTGAAATTTAAAACAAACACCAACTAATTGAATCAAGCTCAATATCGATACCCAAAAACCCATATTTGATATTATTAAAACAAACACATACTAATTGAATCAAGCTCAACTTCGTTTTTCAAAACCCAAATTTGAAGTTCTTAAAATAAACTTCATCATCTACTTGATAACTCTAGAATTTTAGTACGTGAATTTTTTTTATCAATAATCTTTCGAAATGAAAAGAATCGTGGGGAAAAAAGAGAAGGGGAAGAGGAAACTTAGTGGTGGGGTTTCAAAATTTCGAACTTGGTTTTCGATTTCTAATATTTTAGGTCTGGATTTGGGAATTTTTGATTTTGGTCGGTTTAGGGATTGTGATTGATATTTTTGGGAAGGATTTGGTTGATTTGGTTTTGGTGGGTTAATTGAATTGGGGATCAATGGCAAAGTCATGTAGAATCCCTAATTCATTAAGGGCAAAACTGTATTTGCTGGAGTTTTTTTAATAAAAACCTTTGATTAAAATATAAGGGGGTAAAGAGGCTCATTTTTTAGGCGAAGAGGGTAATAGAGCCATTGTTCCATCTATATGTACTTTTTCAATGTATATATTACATTTTACAAATACATGGATATTAGACTCGAGTCAAAGATTTTAACCACTCACATCTATATAGAAATACAAAACTGCCACTAAAAAAATATTTTCTTTTTCTTGTTTGAAGCCTTCTTAATTATATATTTGTTAAGAAAAACTACAAAAATGAATATATTTTTATACTCACATCTAAATCTATATAATTCTCAATATTTATCTAATTTTATAGCCTCAAAAGTTTTTAATAAAAAACTACAATATTTTTTACAAAACCGACATAATTTTAAATAGAATAATGCAATTTAATATTTTAGATTTCTAGAATTTATGATGTTTAAAAAGTGATATTTAAATATTATTGTGGAATATTAAATTTATAAAAAAATTCAGTTTCCAGATTAAATACAATCATGTTGACAAACTTTGAAGTTAAGAAGTTAATGATAATTATTAGTACTTCATATAACGATTAAACTAAATGCAAACACTCTAAAAGATGGTACAATACCTTTTAAATCACATCATATTTTTTTCTCTGAATCTCTAATATAACTCTTATTAATTTACTTTTAAAAAATTATCAATCTTTTAATAAATATCATAAACTTAATATGTTCTTTTTTTTTTGTTCAGTGGCTCCAGTTCTAATGTTAACACTATCTTTAGCTTACTCAATTCTAGTCATTAGATTTCGTCATTATACTTGTCTTATAACTTGTTATATTAAGTTATCAATAGGTTCTGCTTTTTTTTAATAAATCGAATATTAGTAAAGATTATAAAAAAACAGTAACTAAATATTTCAAATTAAATTATTACATTTAATCTAATATTAAATGAAAGAAACGATAAATAAATCAGTTTTATAAGCATTTCAAAAAAATGAAATGAATTAATTTTTTAAAATTTTTTTTTTATTTAAACGAGTTTTCAATCGGTTTTTATTTGATAAAAGTGTTTCCAAATGGTTTTTTTTATGGCTAAAAGGTTTTTAAATCGGTTTTATTCGATAAAAGAGTTTTCATCGGATTTTAATAAGGTATTTGACTCGGTGTTTGTTCTATAAAAGAAGAAAGATTTTCTTTGTATTTGGATTTTGAAGAGAATCATTGTTGGATTTCTGATTGCTTGTGTATAAACATGTTGCTTGTTAGTTGTGGTGCTTGTGTGAAGTTGTTTCATGCAGGTAACCTCTATGGTGTAAAGCTAACGTTCATGCAGGTATCACCATAGAGGAATATGCAAAGTTCCGGCTAGTGAGAGCCGTGAGTTGTGAAGAATGTTGTGGATTGTTGTGTGCAGGTAACCTATGTGGTGTAGACTAACCTTTTATGCAGGTATCACGACAGAGGGATATGTTGAATTCGGCTAGTGAAAGCCATGTGATGTGGAGATTGAGGTGTTGAGGATTGTGGTTTGGAGTTGTGTTGAGATGTTGTTCGTTGTGTTTGAGATTGTGGTGTTTCATTATGGTGTGGAGTCGGTCCGACTGACGGGTAGTCTTTTGGACTGAAGCGGAACCGAGAGAAATGGTTCAGTGGCGGTATGTATGTGATCCCAATTGGTTATCCTCCACGGCATCGATGGACTGAGAGGTGGGGAAGACTCGGATGTCGGGGTAGCTGCTCAGCCTGAGTGTACTCGATGGGGTACGGCAGACGGCGTTCCGAAAGAGGAAGGATGGAGCAATCTGTGACAGCTTTCCGGAAGAGGAAGGATGGAGCAATCTGTGACAGCTTTCCGGAAGAGGAAGGACAGGAGCTGGGGTCTGGATACACTTGTGCGAAAGCCGGTGTATGACCTTGTTTTTGATGTTCCGGCTTGATGGTCTTTGTAATAGTCAAGTGCAGGGTGTTCACGGGATTCACACCATGCTTTGAGATCTCAGTGCCCACGCGTGATATGCGTTGAGAGAACGGAGCTTCAGAAGAGTGCTGGTGCACTCGATCTACTAACGTTGTTTCTGTGCTTCGGCTATTTACTTTTATGTTGCTTCGGCTATCTTTATTTGCTTCCGCTATTCTGTGATTGATTGATTGTGTGTTGCATGATGGGGACTGTGTTGGGTATCCTTGTTGTTTATGTTCTGAACTCACTAAGTAATCTCCCGATTACTTACCCCTTTCCCTTCCCTTGCATGTAACACATAGAAAGCTGATAGAGCGAGCAGCGGAACGTTAGGACATCAGAAGTAGATTTTTCTTGACTTTTGTAAAAGACTCGCTTGTAAGAATGTTTTCTTTTCGGATTTCTAAGGTGATCACCGTACAGTTTGTATTTGTACAAGTTGAATTTGAATTTTTATAAATGAAATGAAATGTTTTATGAACTTAACTGGCTCAATGATATTAGTCTTGTCTGGACTAACACAACTCGAGACCAAAGTACGGGTTGAAAAGCCTTAGGCCGCGGTCGAGAGGTAAACGGTGTTAAGTAATGGGACGGCGCTATTTTCGGACTTCGTACTGGAATGAGCTCACTCGTTACTTAACCCCGTACTGTGACATCTCCAGGTCGACTGGTCTGTGCGGTCGTTCGTGTTCTTGTTTGATTGTCGTTCGATCGCATAAAGGGATTGACCGTTCCATGTTCTTGTTTGATTGTTGGTCGGCCGGTCCTGTATAGTCCGGTTCGGGGGTGTTACAGATGGTGGTATCAGAGCGTGGTTGTATGATCATGCTCACGGGACCAGTGCTTTTCCGAGTTTTCAATGTTTTATCGAATCAAAAGTGTCGCAAAATTCAATTAGGAATTCCGATACGTTCCGCTCAGTAGGTTGTTAGGTAGTTTGTTGCCTTGTAACAGGTATTTGGCAGGCCGAGTGCATGCGCTGGAAGGAGTGGCTTCAGATTCTGCAGGACCATTAAACGGTCCCAAACCAGGTACGCATGGGCGCTAACTCCCTCCCTTTTGTGTGATAATTGAATTCTTCGTTTGGTAGAATTGTCAAATCTCGGAGTAACCCATAGAGTGAATCCTTAAGCCGGATAGTTTGGTAATAAGAGTTCCCGTATAAACATTAGATATGGTTGGTAATAGAAGTATAGTAATGGCCTAGCTTTAAAAACCGAACCTAGTCGGAACTGTTTAGATTGGGGATTATGGTGAATGTGTAAGTTGAGCTCAGAAGTAGAGAACCTTGGAGGATTGGACGAGGATGGTGTTGGTGAAGCTGATTGTGGAATTGAAGAGTATGGATCTGAGGTAAAGGTCAAGACCAGCAAGGAAGCCAAGGTACAAGCTAAGTGAAGGAGAGCAAGACGAGATAGTAATCTCGAGTAAGATAGGAGGAATGGCAGTGACAGGAAGATGGCGAGACCGAGCGAGGATGATGACAGCAAAGGGAGATGCCAAGAGACTGGTGGCTAATCCGAAGGAAGTTTTCTCTGGACTCCGAGAATTTGAGGATTCAATAATACTCAGGAAAAACCAATGCAGTGGCTGATGTGTTGAGTTGACGAATAATGGATGTACATGTAGAAGAGGAAGTGGACGTGGAAGTCTTGAGTCAAGAGATGAAGCAAGTGAGTATGGCAGCATTAGAAGGAGAGTCCAGCGAACCGGCAGGTCTATAAGCCGTAACACAAATTGGATCTATCCGACGGATCCATGAAGCGCAAGAAGAGGACGAGAAGATTCTGCAGTTTCTGAGAAGGATCAAGGAATCCGAGGAACCAGATCCAAGTGAATACCATCTAGCGGAGGATGGAAAGTAGAATAAAGAAAGGTCAGAAACTGGAAGAAGATAGAGATGGAAGTGAAGACGAGGATGAAGCTGGGACAAGAAGAAATCGAAAACTGAACCAGGAGACCAGAAGCAGTGAATTCGAGGACGAATTCTATTAAGGAGGAGAATGTAATACCCTGATCAAGGACTAAAAATACACTACAACAGAAATAATTCCGAAAAAAAATAGGAGGACAATTTTAAAATTTCTGGGATTTTGCACCGAGGTACTCAAGACCCATATGGAGCTAGTGCAAAAAGATTGAGGCAACGAAATTGTTTCCTATGAGAGTTAAAAATCGGACAAGATGGGATGATGAAGACTGGCAGTTTGGACAAGAAAATTCATAAGTCGAGTTTTACTCATCTAAAAATTCTGAAACTTTTTGTGGGAATAGAGGACATCATGAGAAGCATTCAGAATCAATAAGAGCAGTTTTGGAGCAAGGGAATCAGGAGTGACGAGTTTAAGTTGCTGTAAGCTTGGATTTGGATATCATGGGGAAAATTTTTTCAGAGAATTCTTCTAGAAGGTGATCAAGCTAATCTCTGAGTGACCAGGTGTCTTTTGCCAAGGGATTTTCGTGGCTCATGTGCTAAGTATCAGTTAGTGGTGTAAAGAGGTAATAAATATTAGATTAATAGTTAAATATGAGTTAGTGGAGTGCATGTGTCAATTAGTAAGATTAGATTAGTGTCCTATGATGTTTCTTCCCCTAGTTGAACCCCTCATCTCTATTTATGCTCTCACCTCTTCTCTCTGGTTTCATTTTTAGCAAAACCAAAGCTTTCCTCCTTTGTTAAGTGTGAGAGGCGTAAGAGAGATAGAGAGAGTGATGAGGAACCTGCAATTTCTGGAGAGGAGAAGAGTCTGAGTTGTTGAGTGTGTCTCTAGATCCATTAGGGGCATTGTCAAGGTGAGTTTCAGATAGGAACCCACCTGGAAACCATGCTTTATTTTTATTTGCAGTTTTAATTGAAGTTGATTAGTAATATTGATTGATTAATCTTTGCATGCATGTTTAATTTGTTGAGTTTGATCACTTAATCCTTGCATGCATGTTTGTTTTGTTGAGTTTGATTGATTGGTTCTTGCATGCATGCTTGTGAATTGCTTTTGTGTGATCAATTGAGTTGAGGTGTTGAGAAATGATTTGATGATGAATTTCAGTGAGTTTTCATATGATTTTCAGATGTTTTCAAGATGGTTTTCTTCCCCTTAAAAATCGATTTCAGGTTTCTTACTTTGTGAAAGTTGTTTTCAAGCATTGAAACTTAGTTTTCAGCTTAGATCTCTTGATTTTGGGGTAAGGATAGAATTAAGAGTCGCATGCATGCTTGTATAACCTTGAAGTTAAGTTGTTAGATGTTTTGCATGTTTAGTAGATTGTCAAGTTAAGAAATGCACAAGTTTATTCAGATGATCAGGGAATTAATAATTTAGTAATTAATTAAGTGTAATTTTAATTGAGTATTAACTGGTTAGTAAGTATGATAGGCGAATTTGAATTGATAATTTAGGAGTTGAAATTTAAATTGGAATTCAGGTTTATGCATAAGAATTAATAATTGAATTTTGAATATTATTAGAGTGCTTTAGTTGGTGATTTATTTAGAATTGTTAGAAAGTTTAATGAGTTAAGAATTAGAATTTTATCAATTGTGCTAGTCTTAGGTAAATGATCATAGGTTGCATGCATGTTAAATAATCTATAGTTAGGTATTTAATCTTGAATAGTAATTAGTTGCATGTTAGGAGATTGATACTAGGATGCATGTTAAAATGGACTAGGATGTGAATTAGAATTTTAGGCATTAATTATGTTGCATTAAGGGTTTGCATGTTAGAGTCTAAGAGAAGGATCTTTGCAGGGATAGTTTTAAGTTATTTAAGAGAATTGTTAGGTTTGAGTTAGAGTGTCTAGCTTTGCATGGGATAGTGGGTTAATGAAAGAGTTTTCAAATGATTTTTTTATTTAAACAAGTTTTCAATCGGTTTTTATTTGATAAAAGTGTTTCCAAATAGATTTTTATGGTTAAAAGATTTTTAAATTGGTTTTATTCGATAAAAGAGTTTTCGTCGGATTTTAAAAAGGTATTTGACTCGGTGTTTGTTTTATAAAAGAAGAAGGATTTTCTTTGGATTTGGATTTTGAAGAGAATCGTTGTTGGATTTCTGATTGCTTGTGTATAAGCATGTTGCTTGTTAGTTGTGGTGTTTGTGTGAAGTTGTTTCATGCAGGTAACCTCTATGGTGTAAAGCTAACGTTCATGCAGGTATCACCATAGAGGAATATGCAAAGTTCCGGCTAGTGAGAGCCTTGAGTTGTGAAGAATGTTGTGGATTGTTGTGTGCAGGTAACCTCTGTGGTGTATACTAACCTTTTATGCAGGTATCACCACAGAGGGATATGTTGAATTCGGCTACTGAAAGCCATGTGATGTGGAGATTGAGGTGTTGAGGATTGTGGTTTGGAGTTGTGTTGAGATGTTGTTCGTTGTGTTTGAGATTGTGGTGTTTCATTATGGTGTGGAGTCGGTCCGACTGACGGGTAGTCTTCCGGACTGAAGCGGAACCGAGAGAAATGGTTCAGTGGCGGTATGTGTGTGATTCCAATTGGTTATCCTCCACAACATCGATGGACTGAGAGGTGGGGAAGATTCGGATGTCGGGGTGGCTGCCCAGCCTGAGTGTACTCGAGGGGCTACGGCAGACGGCGTTCCGAAAGAGGAAGGACGGAGCAATCCGTGACAACTTTTCGGAAGAGGAAGGACGGGAGCTGGGGTCTGGATACGCTAGTGCGAAAGCCGGTGTATGACCTTGTTTTTGATGTTCCGGCTTGATGGTCTTTGTGATAGTCAAGTGCAGGGTGTTCACGGGTTTCACACCATGCTTTGAGATCTCAGTGCCCACGCATAATATGCGTTGAGAGAACGCAGCTTCAGAAGAGTGCTGGTGCACTAGATCTACTAACATTGTTTCTGTGCTTCGGCTGTTTACTTTTATGTTGCTTCAGCTATCTTTATTTGCTTCTGCTATTCTGTGATTGTTTGATTGTGTGTTGCATGATGGGGACTGGGTTGGGTATCCTTGTTGTTTACGTTCTGAACTCACTAAGTAATCTCCCGATTACTTACCCCTTTTCCTTCCCTTGCAGGTAACACACAGAAAGCTGATAGAGCGAGCGGCAGAGCGTTAGGACATCGGAAGTAGATTTTTCTTGACTTTTGTAAAGGACTCATCTGTAAGAATGTTTTCTTTTCGGATTTCCAAGGTGATCACCGTACAGTTTGTATTTGTACAAGTTGGATTTGAATTTTTATATTTGAAATGAAATGCTTTATGAACTTAACTGACTAAATGATATTAGTCTTGTCTGGACTAACACAACTCGAGACCAAAGTACGGGTTGAAAAGCCTTAGGCCGCGGTCAAGAGGTGAACAGTGTTAGGTAATAGGACGGCTCTGTTTTCGGACTTTGTACTGGAATGAGCTGACTCGTTACTTAACCATGTACTGTGGCATCTCCAGGTTGACTGGTCTGTGCGGTCGTTCGTGTTCTTGTTTGATTGTCGTTCGATCGCATAAAGGGATTGGCCGTTCCATGTTCTTGTTTGATTGTTGGTCGGCCGGTCCTGTCTAGTCCGGTTCAGGGGTTTACAGATGGTGGTATCAGAGCGTGGTTGTATGATCATGCTCACGGGACCAGTGCTTTTCCGGGTTTTCAATGTTTTATCAAGTCAAAGGTGTCTCAAAAGTCAATTAGGAATTCCGATACATTCCGCTCAGTAGGTTGTTAGGTAGTTTGTTGCCTTGTAACAGGTATTTGGCAGGCCGAGTGTATGCGCTGGAAGGAGTGGCTTCAGATTCCGCAAGACCATTCAACGGTCCCAAACCAGGTACGCATGGGCGCTAACTCCCTTTTGTGTGATAATTGAATTCTTCGTTTGGTAGAATTGTCAAATCTTGGAGTAACCCATAGAATGAACCCTTAAGCCGGATAGTTTGGTGATAAGAGTTCCCGTATAAACCTTAGATATGGTTGGTAATAGAAGTCTAGTAATGGCCTACCTTTAGAAACCGAACCTAGTTGGAACTGTTTAGATTGAGGATTATGGTGAATGTGTAAGTTGAGTTCAGAAGTAGAGAACCTTGGAAGATTGAACGGAGGATGGTGTTGGTGAAGATGATTGTGGAATTCAAGAGTATGGATCTGAGGTAAAGGTCAAGACCAGCAAGGAAGCCAGGCTACAAGCTAAGTGAAGGAGAGCAAGACGAGATAGTAATCCCGAGTAAGATAGGAGGAATGGCAGTGTCAGGAAGATGGTGATACCGTGCGAGGATGATGACAGCAAAGGGAGATGCCAGGAGACTGGTGGGTAATCCGAAGAAAGTTTTCTCTGGACTCCGAGAATTAGAGGTTTCAATACTACTCAGGCAAAACTAAAGCAGTGGCTGATGTGTTGAGTGGACGAATAACGGATGTACATGTAGAAGAGGAAGTGGAAGTGGAAGTCTTGAGTCAAGAGATGAAGCAAGTGAGTATGGCAGCATTAGAAGGAGAGTCCAGCGAACCAGCAGGTCTATAAGCCGTAAGACAAATTGGATCTATCCGACGGATCCGTGAAGCGCAAGAAGAGGACGAGAAGATTCAGAAGTTTCTGAGAAGGATCAAGGAATCCGAGGAACCAGATCCAAGTGAATACCATCTAGCGGAGGATGGAAAGTAGAATAAAGAAAGGTCAGAAACTGGAAGAAGATAGAGATGGAAGTTGACACAATTTTCCCAAGGAATTGCACTCAAAGGATGGATTGATAGATGGATATGCCTTTAACCACGAGCTACTAGCCTGGGTTATGGTGATGTGGATCGAATGGTCTCACAAGGGGTGCAGAATTGCCCTTGATATTCCAACTCCAACTATCCTAGGATACGACTCACCTAGAAAATAGAAGAAGGTTTATTGATTGGATATGACACACCAAGCAACAGGTTTGTTCAACGAAGAACATATGAGAATCTCTCTCAAAGGGAGTTTCGAAAACGAAAAGAGGTTGATAAAAAGTTGATTGTTGTTTACAATAGTTTTGGAGATACATATAGCAAAGGATATTTGGGGGTTTCGAAATTAAGAGAAAACTTGAATGAAAATTAAGGCTTGACTCTTCAGTTGAAGAAAAGGACTCTTGACCTTCGAAATTCCTTCAGTTTGTGAATTTGATCCGTCGTTAGGAAGTGGCTCCTAAATCCTTGTTCATGCTTCAAAAAAGTCGATTCGGGAAGACCTCTCAGAATCTGAAAACTTCCTTCCTGAATCCGAAGACTTCCTTCCTGAATCTGATACTTGTGAAGATCTTCTTGAATCCGAACAGTAGCTTCCAGAATTGGGTGTTGATCAACAAATGGGTGATTTGGAAGTAATCCAATTGTCTCATTAAAAACCTTCTTCGGAAAACCCATTAGGATAAAACCAAAAGAAGGGAAAAAGAGTACAAATAGATCACTTGCCCATTTGCTGATTTCCTTGGACTTGATTGAGAACCATAGGTTGATTGAGAACCAAAGGTGTTGATTTGATTGGCATCACTCACGTTCATGTAGTCTTTCCAGAATTTGAGCATCAGCTTCCTGATTCGTGTAGACCTTCCGCAATCTGAACAATAGCTTCCTAATTTGTGTAGGCCTTCCGGAATCTGAGCAATATGTTCCTTAAAATGAGTTGTAACTCCTCCTGGTTCAAGCTTCTTGGCCTTAAGGTCAGCTGTTGGCTTTAGTTCCAGATTCCTATCCTTGATGCTTTCCACGATTGTGTCATCCCCTCCCCCTTGAAAAGGATTTGTCCTCAAATCCATTTCTCCTACCACAAGAAGAAACGACTTAGACACAAAGTAAAAGATTAGGGAAACAATCATGTGGAGAGAAGTGAAGAAAAGTGTTGGAATGGGACTTCCTTGGGCTATGTCAATCGCTTTCCTTAGGTACTTCCAATTCCAAATTCCAAACTGACAAGTCATTTGTTGGTTCCTCTTTCTTGATCCCTTTTGAGACGTTTGTTCCTGGTTCAAATGCTCGTTTGTTCCATGATCATCATGCTTATCAAAGACGCGGATCATCAATCCTTTCTCAATAATTTCAGTGCTTAGGATGGTCATAAGGAATGGACACAAGATCCGATTGTGACACAAGTTCGGTTGGCTGCTCCATGACATCAATCTGTGGCTCTCTCCTTGGTGCTTCTCCTGATGAGATTTCGTCATAAACCTGTGAAAAAGAATCAGTGCTACTCGGATGCTCCGGTTCAAAGATGATTAGTTCAGCACAACTCTGTTTATCTTCATGCACAAAATCAGGTTGAGAAGATGGAAGAGAACACTTAGCTTTAGGGGACCTTTTGAGAAAGGTTTGGTGCTTCCACATGGTTTTGGTCTTAGGTTGCCTCTCTTCCTTTTTGCTAAAGTGCTTCTGATCTTGCTTCAAGAACTCATTTGATCCTTCATAAACATTCTTAACACAAATTCGGATCTTCTTTTCCATGGAAACAGAATCCTTGACCTGTTCAACCTGTCCTTTCACAAACACTACAAGAACCACATCAAGTGTGCAAAAGAAATACACAAACAATTTCTGTTGAGTAAGGACGTCTAGAAGAGGACTAAGAATCCTAGGATCATCATCAAAAGCACTTTCATAGACCAGTTTGGCATGAGTACACACATTGACACAGAAATCTCTTTTTGAACACAAAACAAGCAAAGAAGTATCAATGCAAACAAACTGATTGAATTGAGCCCACTTAGAAACCATTTCAGCGATTTCAGACATCAAGACTCTGCTAGTCCTAATCAGCTCACGCAGTTTCCTAAACCAATGCTCATTCAGAGAACAATCAGATGCACACATTTCCTGAAATGATCTAAATTCACACAAAGCTTGTTCAGAAAACATGAGCACTTGTTTCAGCCTAGAAAATCTTTTATCAAAAACGTTTTCCTTCCAAGTCAAGTTTGTCTCACCAAGTTTTTGAAACCACAAATCCTCACAGCAAATGATTTAACAGATTTCTCCAAATGATTTCAAAACAAGACTAGAATCACACACTTTTTCAAACCGAAAACTGTTTTGCTTAAAGATCTTATCATGCTGAAACCTTTGAAAAGATTGAATCCCATTTTCTGAAACAAGCTTTTCATTGCCAAAATCCTCCAAGTTTTCAAAACCAAATCGTTTGTGATAAGTTCTAAACTCAGGAAAAATTGCAGCAAATGAAAACTTTGTTTTTGCTCTAAATAGCTCAAAGGTTTTCTCACTCAAAGAATTTTCTAGGGGACAATCAAGGCCACGAAATTCATCAATCAAAACACAGTTTGGCATAGATAAATTCCCAGATTTAAGTGTTTCAAAAGACTGAATCATTTTATCAAAAAGAAATTCAGAAACACAAAATTCTTTCACATTTTCTAAGCCAAAACGTTTTTCTTCATGAGGAGTAACTATAACAAACAAGCTAGGAAAATTATTGTTCACACCAATTTCCTTATAGTGCTGGATGGGGTTTTCACCAAGGAATGAGTGAAAAGGCGGTTTTGGTACAAGGCTAGCTTTTTCCTCCAAGACATCTTCATGTGGCAAACTCTCTTGTGATTTTTCTGGATAGCTTTCTTTTTGAACCTGTGAAATAAAACCAAGGCAACTCGGCAGCTCCGGTTTAAGACAGGTAAGTTCTTCACAAGTTTGTTCATTTTCAAGCACAGAATAAAATTCAGAAGAAGGAGAATTAAACTTATCCTCACAAGATGTCATGCACTGAAATAGATCTTCTTCATTCTCATCAAAGATTGGCAAAACATCTAAGAACTCTTCCTTCTCTTCAGGGATGCTATCAGCTTCTTCATCAAACACAATAGGCACGTCCTCTAGCTCATTGAGGTCCTGGCTGTTGTATTCTCTTGAGTTGGATACTCTGTCTTGACACAAACAAGATGGATCAGCAATATTCTCCAAAACAGAAAATTCAGAGATACCTTTGGGTTCTGCACTGATGAAAATCTGTTGTGAAGAATATGACTCTTGACCTTCGAAATTCCTTCAGTTTGTGAATTTGATCTGTCGTTAAGAAGTGGCTCCTAGATCCTTGTTCATGCTTCCTAAAAGTCGATTCGGGAAGACCTCTCAGAATCCGAAAACTTCCTTCCCGAATCCGAAGACTTCCTTCCTGAATCTGATACTTGTGAAGATCTTCTTGAATCCGAACAGTAGCTTCCAGAATTGGGTGTTGATCAACAAATGGGTGATTTGGAAGTAATCCAATTGTCTCATTAAAAACCTTCTTTGGAAAACCCATTGGGATAAAACCAAAGGAAGGGAAAAAGAGTACAAATAGATCACTTGCCCATTTGCTGATTTCCTTGGACTTGATTGAGAACCATAGGTTGATTGAGAACCAAAGGTGTTGATTTGATTGGCATCACTCACGTTCATGTAGTCTTTCCAGAATTTGAGCATCAGCTTCCTGAATCGTGTAGACCTTCCGCAATCTGAACAATAGCTTCCTAATTTGTGTAGGCCTTCCGGAATCTGAGCAATATGTTCCTTAAAACGAGTTGTAACTCCTCCTGGTTCAAGCTTCTTGGCCTTAAGGTCAGCTGTTGGCTTTAGTTCCAGATTCCTATCCTTGATGCTTTCCACGATTGTGTCACTCTGCCTCCGCAAGGACTTTCCTCTCTAAACCGAAATCTAACTGAAAACTACTCCGATGTATATCTCCAACTCGAGGCAACAACTGAAGCTGAAACAAACCACAGTCCATTAGAATTTCTCGACTCAAAGTTATTGCAACTAAAGAAACATTTAATTTTATCATCATGATTATTTTTGAAATTTAAAATATTGAAACTATCATTATCAAAAATCAATAGAGAAAACACATACCTATTTAACAACGAAGGAGACCAAGAGAATACAATCGACGCAGAGAAGAAGGAGAAAAGAACTAGAGACTTGCTGAAAATTGACTCACCAACAAGACTCACCGGAGAAGACATTACCAGATGCAACGATTTTATACTAAGTGAAAACCAACTGTGACTTTGGAGAGGACGAGGCGAGATGATGAGACAAAAAGGGAGTAGAACCGGAGACTAGCTGAAGACCATCACCGGACAAAAGTATACCAGCGACTATACTTGCCGGCAAAAATAAAAGTCCAGACTGCGGAGTGCGGAGGCGGAGAGGACAAGGCTTCGATTAAAAACGACCTAATTAATATCTAACATTTATTTATCTATTTATTTTTATTATATGGTTTAATAAACTAAACATATAATAACATAATAATAATTTTGCTTTTCTGGACAATTAATCTTTCCCAAATTATTGGGTAAAATCGGATTTAAAGATTTCAAAAGCATAATTGGACACTTTGAGATTATGAAAGAATAAGGTGACAATTTGGTTTTCCATCTAGCATTATTAGCTAAATTTGTGTTGTTTCAAAGCACTTGTGGTCTCCGCCAGGGCTGTTCCCTTTCTCCCTACCTCTTTGTAATGTGTATGAATGTACTCTCGCATTTACTTGATAGGACAGCTGCTGACAGACGCATTGGCTATCATCCCAAATGTAAAAAGATCCAGCTCACTCATATCTGCTTCGCTGATGACCTACTTGTGTTTGTGGATGGGCAGCGTACTTGAATTGAAGGGATTCTCAGAATTTTTGGGGACTTCGCTGAAGCATCGGGTCCAAGGATAAGTATAGAGAAATCAACAATATACATGGCTGGTATCTAGTTTCAAGTGCAGGAGGAGATTAAGTCATCTTTCCCTTTTGCAACCGGACACTTTCCTGTCAGATATCTGGGCCTCCCCTTACTCACAAAGAAAATGATGAAGACGGATTATACAGTTTTAGTTGAACATATTCGAAATCAGATGTGCTCATGGAAAAATTGATTCCTATCTTTTGCGGGTCGTCTCCAATTGCTCCAGGCTGTTATATCTAGAATCGTAAACTTCTGGATCTCTGTTTACCGGCTCCCTAATGGCTGTATTAAGGAGATTGAGAAGCTCTGCTCTGCCTTCTTATGGTCTGGGCCGGAGCTAACCACTAAGAAGGCAAAAATTTCTTGGAGGGAAGTCTGTACACCGAAACAGGAAGGGGGTTGGGAATAAAATCGATTAAAGATGCAAACAAAGTTGCCTGTCTCAAGCTGATTTGGCGCATCCTCATTGGAGATTCATTGTGGGTGAAATGGATCCGTGAAACCCACATAAAGAATTCCTCCTTCTGGGCAATGACTTCAACATACCAGGTATCATGGATATGGAAAAAGCTGTTAAAGTATAAGGAAGTAGCTCAGTCCATGCATCGAAAAGACATCGTCACAGGGGCACAAACCTCTTTCTGGTATGATCGCTGGTCGACGCTTGGGAGATTAATTGACATCACTGGCCCATGCGGTTTCATTGAGTTGGGGATCCCGGCAGATGCTTTGGTAGCCACGGCTTGAGCTCAACAAAGAAGAAGAGCATACCGGAATCAGGCCCTGAATGACATCTCAGCCGCTCTATATAATTCTCATACCTCCGCCCTTGGGAGAGATGTTGATCTTTGGAAAGTTGCAGAGAACAAGTATACAAAGATTTTCAATACCAGAGCTACTTGGAATCTTCTTAGGCAAGCAAGGGAAACTAAAGACTGGAGTGTGGGTGTTTGGTTTAGATATGCAACTCCAAAATTTAGATTTATTACCTGGCTGGCTCTCCACAATAGACTGGCTACGGGAAATAGAATGCAGAGATGGAATGTGGGACAAAACACTGGATGCAGTCTTTGCCCCTACGACATGGAGACGAGAGACCATCTCTTTTTTGAGTGTTTGTAGGCTTCTGAAGTCTGGCACTCGCTCACTTCGAATTTTTTATGTGGCGATTATAATGACAACTGGAATTCTATGGTGCAGCTGCTCCATGGTCTTAACAGAGACAAGATCACAATGTTCCTCTTTCGGTACACTTTTCAGGCAACAATTTACTATCTCTGGAGAGAGCGGAACAACCGCCGCCACGAGAAACCTGCCATGACTGCTTCCCAACTCACCAAAATCATTGATAAAACTATACGCAACCGGCTCCTTGGCATCCGCCTAAATCACGATCATGCTTATGAAGAGGGCCTCACGACATTGTTTGGATTTATCACCCAACAAACCTCAGTCTAGATCTGTATAGTTTTTAAATAATTTCAATCCCTCTCGTTTTCTTTGTAAACTAAAAATGTTTTTTTTCTTTTGAATTGAATTTAACATTTCATTCAAAAAAAAAAATTGTGTTGTTTTATCGATATATATAAGAAGCATCAATTTCAGATTTGGTTCCAATATTAGTTTTACTTATTTTGTTTTGGCTCCATGTTCAAACTTTTAAGAAGAATTTGAACGTGCATTAGTTCATCAATAGATCAAAAATACTTAAATTTGATTAAAAATAATAAATTGACGATTACTGACATCTGTATGGCTGGCGTGAAAAATTTTGTACTCGTTAAACTTTTAGGAATATAACGCTTGGGTTGGGACAAAAAGATTATGCAAAGTACATATTTGATTTATGTCACTACGTGAACGCGAACCTCTCTCTCGCTTGAAGACACCAGAAATTTTTCCCGATCTGCTCCTCCGACGACCTGTGTCGTTGTGAGAGGGCTATTTCTTATTTTTTTTTTCTTTTTTTCTTTATCCTTTTGTAAGCTTCATCCATGGTATCGCTTTCCTATCCTGATCTTGTGTGGGCTTCGTGGCTCTCTTCGACCAGATCTGAGCGATGTGGAGAGGATGACCGGTGGTGGAGATGCGGTGCAAGCTCGGTTGTTTGGAGTGGTGTTCTCATGCCTTGCCGGTGCTTTTTCTGCTTGAGGTCGGTGTTTCAACTTGCCGAGTGTAGCGGGGATGCCGTTGACGAGCTCCGGGTGAGGTACCGCCACTGATGGAGTGAGTTTTGGTTGTGCTTAGGAGGGGTTTGTTCTTTGTTCCGCCTCTGGTCTTGTGGTTCATACTTAAGCTCCTTTCGTTTGAGGTTGTGTTGTTGTTTGGGCTGGTATTGATTTTAGCTAGTTTTCCAATCGAAGTTGCGGTAGCAGTTTTCATCGATCGACGGGTTGTTATATGGCTTGGCTATGTATTCCGGGTGTGGTGTTTCTGTGTCCGTTGCTTTCTGGTTGGTCGAAGTTTGATAATCTTGAGTGCTTCTGCTTCTTCTGCGTTGTCCTTGGTATCTTTGCTCGGGGATTGGCTAGGTCTCGTTGGAGGGGTTCGGTTTTTGGATGGTTTGTTGCTGTGGAGACATCTACTTGCTTTTCTCCGTGATTTGGTTGTGGAGTTAGGTTTCAAGACGAAGCAGTGATTGCGGTTTTCAGCTCTTCTCTTGCGAGGAGGTGACCATACTCTTGCTTGCAGGTGTTTGAGTGTGGGTACACGAGTGTCCGCGTGTAAGAGTTGTTGATCTTTTCTGCCGTTTTCCCCTCCTGGAGTTTCAAGGTTTGACCTGGTGCCTGGTTTGTTTTGCGTGTGATGGTGTCTATGTTCTTTCGCGGGTTTTGTAGCTTCTGTTTTCGAGGCTGTCTCGGTCTGGTGTGTGTTCCGCTGTGTGTTGAAGCTTGTGGAGGATGAGGTTGGTGCCTGATTGAATTGCGGACTTCTCTTTCCTTCTGTCCTTGGGGTCTTCACCAGCCATACCAGCTGTATCTGGGTCCTATGGAATGGTCATTCAGACGTTTTGGTTCTCGAAGCTTGATTTTAGTACCCGTTTTTATTAAGCGTTTCTCGCTCTCATCTTCATACTATGCCTTGCTTTATTTTTCATTTCTCTTTGGCTCCGGAGAGTATGTTTTTCTCTGCCGGCTTTTGGCTCCCTCTTTTGGGCTTGTGGCTCCCTCTTTTGGGCTTTTGGCTTGAAATTCCTGTGTAATTCGTAGTCTTTGGTGTACTTGCGAAGATGCGTTTGGTTGAAATTTCAAATAAAACGATAGACGACAAAAAAAAAAAACGCTTGGGTTGGGATCAGGAGTAACTTTTGATTAAAAATGATCAAACATGACTTTTATTTAATAAGCTACATAATAACCTACACCATGTGTGCAGGGTAACATATATATATATATATATATATATTAATTATTATTTATTAAGTTTGATTTTAAGTTTATATTATAAATAATGAAATTTGAAATTCTTTTATTATTTTTCAGAATTTCTGTAAGAAAAAAATATCATTATATAGTAGGCCTTATTTAAATTTAGTGTGTTTAAGAGTCAAATTTAATAAAATATATAGCATAGTAAAATATAAAAGAGTTCAATCAATAAAATTCTAATAAAAATTAATTGATATTTTGTACTACCATTTTATCTATATATCATTTTATCTAATCTGAATATAATTTAATGATGATTTGATTATAATTTAAAGATTTAGTTATATAAGGAAAATTCCAAAAATATAGCAATGTCAGTTAAAAGTTAATGTGAATTAATATTAATAATCATTATTAATGATTATATACAATAACTAAATTAATTTTAATTTTTTAAAATGATTTATAATAATATAATACATTTTACTTAATACAATATTAATAAATTAAAATATTTATAAAATATATTACAGTTCACATGTGAATAACAAAGTATATTATAAATATTCATATATGAAATATAATCTTATATAGATAAATTGTTATGAAATGATTTAATTTTTTATTAAAATTAATAAATATGAAGTTGAAGGATAATCATATGCTCAAATATAAAATATACATTTGACACAAAATTTATTTAATAAATATGAAATATATAATTGATGTAAAGTTATTTAATTATATTGGTTAAAAATATAACTAAGATTATTTACAATAAGTATTGTATGTACAATTGAGTGGTGTGCATAGTAATTAATCCAGTAATTTAAACCTACTTATAAAATTAGTATGAGAATGCATGTGGTGATAGCACATCAGTATGACACACATGTAAATAACACATGAGTGTAAGATTTATTTTTAAAAATGATTATCAAATAATATATAAGGACAACACTGGATAATAAAGATAAATGTTACAATAGGTATTACATCAACTGTTCTACTTTGTCTTAATTTATGTGAAATGTCTAAAATGTCACTTAAATATGGAAGGAGTAACATTCATGATGTCGTCCACGTCGATTTTGTTTTTCAAAACCATATTTGCTGAGCAATATGATCACATATAATCTTTATATTAAACATTTCTTTGATATATTTTTTGGTATCTCACCATTAATGTTTTTTGTAGATGATATCATGTGTCACTGTTACTTTTTTTTTATACGGAGCTAAATATCGGCATCTATTGGCGTATCCAAGATTCTACAAAGTAACATTTACCTTCGTCATGATCATCACAAATAGCTGTTGACAATACACCTCCGTCATGAGCTGATCATGTCATACCAACAAAACAATATGTAAAAGCATATCTAGCTCACACAAGGTCATGACATTAATGCTCAAATATCCTTTTTGATTAATAAATCAAATGGATTCTCTTCCTACAGTTACCATAACAGGTACATGTGTCATGTTTAATGCCCCTATAAATCCACTCTAATAAGGTAAATATTTTTTTTGGGTATGAAACTGAGAGAGCTCTCAGTGCTTTATTGAAAAATGAAAGAGTTAGAAACGGATTTGCCGCGGCCACATACGACCGGCATAATCCTCATCGAAAATAGAAACCACATCTAAAGGAATGAAATCAAATGTATGCAAGCCTAACTCCAGCGTAAACGCATGTTTGCTAACCCATCAGCAAGACAGTTAGCTTCCCTATACACATGAACCACACGGACTGTCCAGTCCCTCGAAATAAAGCCTTGGCACAATTTCACTAGGAACGAAAGGGGATGGCAACGATCAACCCCCATCGTCAAGAATCCCACCACTATCTCAGAATCCACTTCTACCACCAGCATCTCCACTCGCCGATCCTAAGCGACACTCAGACCATAATATACACCCACAATTCTGCAAGAGGTGCTGAACACAACCCAATAAACAGAGTGAAACCGCCTTGCCACTGGCCACTATCATCACGTAAGACCCCCTGGCTGCAGCCAAGCCCGGGTTACAGTGCTACGCTCCATCGGTGTTCATCTTATACCAACCCATCTCCGGCAGGTTCCACTTCACCATTACTGCCAACCGCAGAACTAGCGAAGCGCCCTCCGTATTCGCCACTCGAACTGTTTCAAATTCTGTCACCTGTGTTCTGATCAACCTGAAACGATCCCGACACAGCCTGTTCTCACCGAAAATGTTCCCGTGCCTCCATTTCAATGACCACCATACCGCAACTGCAAACAAAATGGGCCACAAAACTGTCTCTTCCCCACCATCACGACACAAATTCACAAACAGCCACTCAAGCAGAGAGCGAGAGAAAAAACCCTGTCAACGACTCTGCAGAAAAATCCGATCCCAAATCCCTGCGATTGTCTGGCAGTCCCGTAGAATGTGAATGATAGACTCAACCCCTCTCTTGCAGATTGAACATATGCTCGAATCAGCCAAATGCCTTCGGAAACGTTCCTCATTGGTCATAATAGCTTGATGGCTTACTAACCACAGGAAAACACGGATCCTCTCCGGCACCCAGAGACTCCATATACGCTTATGGAACACACTAATATCTTGTCGCGGTGCCATATCCTGGGTAATAAGCTCGTATGCGGACCACACTATGAACCTCCCGTCAGGGTTCTTCCCCCATGAGATTCTATCATGGACCCCTGATATATTATCCACAACGACAGCTCCCAGTACCAATGGACACTCCTCCGCCACAAACGGCATGATTCTTGTAAAGTCCCAGCCTAAACCATCAATCCATAGCTCCGCCACACGCAAGTTCTCAACCCCCTGCAGAAGAATTCCGGTAACAAGCTCTGACATCGGCCTCTGCACACACCACGTATCAGTCCAGAATCTCGTTACCCTTCCATCACCAGTCACCCAACAATGTCCGCGTTGCATGACCTCTCTGATCCCGATGCAAATACTTCGCCATGTCGAGGAGCAGATTCTCTTCGTCTGTAACCATGTCGGGTCCTGAATGAAACCAACTTTATACTTCTTCCTTAACACCTCTACCCAAAGACCATCATTGCCATTTAGTAAATGCCACCTAACCTTTGCAAGCAAGGCTGTGTTCATATCTCCAGCCCTCCTTATACCTAACCCACCTTCTATCCGTGGGAGACAAATCCTATCCCAGGACAGTAGATGCAATCGCCTCTTCTCAGCTGTGCTATCCAAAATAAAATCCATTGCCATTCTCTCCAGATCTTGAGCATTGGACACCCAATTGTCCTCCGCATCTTTCAACATGGGAATGCAGTTGTGGCACCTCCGAATTATTGTTGAGATGTGAAAGAATTTCGTGTTGCGATCTCCATGGGCAACCCATTTCTCTCGCGACTTCTGAAACCAGAGAACCTCTTTCTGTTCAAGAATGACATCAAGTTCTTTCAGCAAAGCCTCCTCCTGACTCAGTAGTTCGTCAGATTGACTATAATCCAACAAGTTTTCAACCGATGATATATCAACCAGCAATTTTTCCTTTCTCACTTTAACATCTCCAAACACTTCGCGATTCCACTTACGGAAAATGTGTTGCAAACTAAACAGTGCTCCTTGAGTATCCACATCAATGTCCCACGACTGTAACACGAGATCTTTGAAACTCGGATGGGATAACCAGGCGGTCTCAAATCTAAACGGTCTCCGTCTCGAGTTACCACTGACCTTTGGAGCGAGTTGTATGTATAATGGTGCATGGTCGGAGGCTAAGAAAGGTAAATGACGCACTGTTGCCTCTTGCCATTGGAGGCATGTCTGCGCGCAACACAAGACTCTATCTAGCCGTTTCGCAATACACGTAGCTGCTGTCTTCCCTCGATGCCAAGTAAACTGACTACCATGAAAACCCATATCAACAACTCCATGTCATTTATCCAATCTCTGAATGCCACAGAGTCAGTAGACAGCCTTCCATTACCACCTGACCTCTCGTCAATTCTGACAATGGTGTTGAAGTCCCCACCAATAACAAGCGGACCTGAAACACCATTCATGACATCATTAAGCTTTCCCCAAAGCCTGTTCCGACGACTATTTGACGGAGCAGCATAGATGGCAACCAAGTCCAACACATCCACTCCGTTAACCACCTTGGCGTGGATAAACTGGTCAGAAGAAGCAATAATCTTCACTCTTTCAATCTCCGATCACCAGAGCAACCATAACCCACCACTCTGGCCTATCTCATCCACACGAAAAGCATTAGTAAACCCAAGTCTCTGACAAATTGTCCTTGCCCTCTCCCCACCGGCATGGGTTTCGAAAACCGCAAGGATATCAGTTGGAAACTTCTTCAACAAATACCGTATAGATCTTCTAAAACTAGGTTTATTTGCCCCCCGATAATTCCACATTAGGGCATTCATCATGATATCACAATACACAAACGGACTTGCCCGGGAAAACTGCTAAACAAACGTAGGATCCCGTCCTTCCTCCGGGATACGTTCATCGATCTCTGCGCCATTAATTGATTCCGATGTAACAACCTTATCCTGAACCATATCCTCCTCTGTACTCTGGTGAGTCCTCTTCTCATCATGTCTCCCAGAAGGTTTCCTCACGAAACAGACCTCCAAGTCGCCCTGCCTTCTCGACTCAACACGAAGACGTTTCCCGTTAGAGGTGATCTTTGGTTCTTTCTGACTTCGGCCAAAAATAATACCCCTAATGGGCTTTGATACCTTATTGGGTTTCGGCAATTTGGGCCTATTTTCTCCCTTAGAATTACCCATTTTCACTCTTTTCTGCGGTCCATTACTAATTTTTTCCGAATTGGCGGCAAAAAAAAATCTTCTTGCCTTGTGAGGCACTTCGAGTTCCGACCTGGGAATTCTTAAGATCGATATTCTCCTTATTTCCCTCATTGCGAATATTCACTTCTTGTATCTCCGGGCTTTCCAAACTTCCTGCCAGATTTTCAAATCTGTTCGAGACCATGATATTCGCTGTATCTGTTACCATTAATGTCGTATCCGAGACTGGCGCTTTGAGAGCCGAAACTCACACTGTCAAAACATATATTTTATGGGGCTCGAAAATTCTATTTATAAAGAACTAAATGACCGAAAATGTAAAAAAAATATTTTATTGATATTTTTCCAAAAAGTACAAGAACAATATCAAAGGCTTAAATAAGTCTTATAATGCTAAAGCTTTTAATACTTGGATTTGGGATGCCTTTAGCCCTTACATGAGCGTACATATATATACTGACGATCCTAGGGTGCTGAGACTTCATATTTTCGATGTGGGACTTAGTGATTTCTTCCCAGCAGCCGACTTAACCTTTTGGGCCCGAAATCCGGCCCGAAAACCTTCTGCGATCCACCTGCACGTTCTGACCCAAATCTGGCCTGCTTTATATAACCGATGAATAGTAAACCGTGAATAGTAATCAGATGAATAGTAATCCGAATCTCGGTTTAGACTTATTTCGATTTTATGGTTAACTTTGTCTCGAAGTGATTAGTGTTTTCGACGGTTTTTCCCGCGTGAATAGTATTCCGAACATTTTACGACTCTTGAGATTTGAGCCGCTCGTTCTTTATTTGAACTTCCAGCCGCCGGTTTTGGTATTGATGTCCAGCCGCCGATTTCTTTGGCTCATGTGTTCGGGTGACTGGTCCATGGATGGCTGAACGTCGGTCAGGGTCTTTCGGAGAATGTTTATGGATGTTCTTGGAGTCAGAACATGCAAATGCCTAATCTTCGGGTCGGTCCAGGCTTAGAATTATGCTTGATGGTCGGTCGACTGGACAATGTTCGGATAACGAGTCTTGGCTAGGAAATGATCGTGGGCGGCTGGCCTTATCCCAGCCGTCGGACGATGTTTGGATGGATCAACGGCGGCTGGCCTTATCCCAGCCGCCGGGCGATGCTTGGATAGAGACATGAGCGACTGGCCTTATCCCAGCCGCCGAACCATGCTTGAGGGAGGCACGGGCGGCTGGCCTTATCCCAGCCGCCGGACTGAACTTCGGAGGGAGCATGGGCGGCTGGCCGTATCCCAGCCGTCGGACTATGCTTGAGGGAGGCACGGGCGGCTGGCCTTATCCCAGCCGCCGGACTGAACTTCGGAGGGAGCATGGGGGGTTGGCCTTAGCTTGCCGGTCCATGTTCGGGATAAGTTCCATTCGATCTCGACCTTGACTTCTCGTTCTGTCAATCTCCGAGGAGGGGATTTCGACCCCAACAGTTAGCCCCCAGCTCTTTGCATCCGTAGTTCAGAGCAACGAGCTTCGAGCTGAGAGTTTTGTCGGGATTGACTGAAACGGGAAGGCAAGGAGTTTTTCTATTCGTCCGTTCATCCGCTTCTCTTTAGTGTCTTGTCAAAGTACAGTCTGTCATGTTCATACGGAAGTTCGTGCCATGTTTGCTATATCAAAGGACTGGCTTCATTCTCATTTTTTCACACTCCCCTTCTCTTTTCAAGTTTACTTCTTCAAGTTTTTCCTTTGAAAATTTTTCCTTTAGAAATGGATGATGAAGCGGGCTCTCCTTTCGAACTCAACTTCGATGCAATACTGAATGGCCAGTTTGAGTTCGATTTTATGTCCACAGAGCAGGACGCGATACTTGTGGAAGATCTGCTGGCGGCTGGAGAAGACGCCATTCCACAAGCGGCGTCCAGTCCCGAAGGTGTTCGTCAATGGGCGGCTAGCTCTAGCAATGCTCAGGGAACGCTCAGTTTTGCTAACGTTCCTCAATGGGAGCATGTCCAGGAAGAGACCCAGCAGCCGGCGGCTGGCATTGAAGGTGTGCCTACGAGGGCGGTTGGCATTGAAAGTGCGCCTACGAGGGCGGCTGGCGTTGAAAGCTCTACGTATAGGGCGTCCGGCTCGAAACGGGCGGCTGGCTCTAAGAGCGCCTCCAAGAGGGCGGCTAGCGTAGTGGCAGTGTCAAGGTGGGCGCCTGGCTCTGGAGAAGTCTTAGAGAGGGCGTCTGGCTCTCGTCAAGATGGTGTCGACGGCGTCTCTCCTCAGGTTAGTGGAGTTCGTGGCGTTTGGACTCCTCCTCAACAAGTCAAGGACAACGGCGGATGGCGTGCATGGCCGTCCCGATCTCTAGTCCCCTCCGAACATCATCGTGCTTGGCCAAAGACAGGTGACGACTCGGCCATGTCCGGAGAAGAAGTCAGGTCGGATCACCCGGAGGTGCCCATCTTTGTGCATCCGGAGGTGAAGTCCGAATGTCGTTCTCCCGGGGAAGCCAATGCCTATTGGGGCTAGGATATTTTCGCTTGGCGGTGTAAGAAGCCTGTACCGTCTACAAGATATAGGAAGATAACCGCTGTAGGGCTCAAGCTTGGACCCACTCAGAGTGATCGAGACTCTTTGGCTGAGCTTAGGTATGATTTTCGGATTTCGGAAGGGATCAAGTTTCGTATCCCGAAAGATGGAGATAGAATGAATAAGGCGCCCAAAGGATACTTCGCTATGTACGAATCAATGTTCTACGAGGCTTTCCTTTGGTTCTCGATCCCAGGAGCTATCTTCGAATTTCTTGAATTGTATTGGGTTGCTATCTCGCAGCTTGTTCCTTCTGCTGTGAGGATTTTGATGGGACTCGTGGTCCGCTGCGCAGAATGCGGAATCAAGCTGGAGGGCAACCTTATACAGAATTTCTTTTCCTTAAGGAAGACTTCTACTTCGGATCTTTATTGCTCGGTTAACATCCGGAAGAATGTGAAGCGTTTCTACACCGGCCTTCGGAGTAACTGCAAAGCTTCGAGGAATCAGTTTTTCTACGTGAAGCACAGTCCGCCCACGGCCAGTCCCGATTATGGCGGCCCGGTTAGAACCGAGTGGAGCGTGCCACATAAGCGTTTCGTCTTTTGTGAATTTGTCTTCTATATATAGTCTTCATTCCTTTGTTTCATTCTTCACAATTTCATTTCTTATAACCTTGCACTTTTTCTTTTCTTCTTCTTCTTTGTTCTTAGTTCGTGATCCCTTCGCCCCTAGAGTTTCCGGAGTTGAGGATGTCTTTGAGGAAGTTGATAAAAAGAAGATTGATTGGGAGTGTCCTGATCTTTGGCGCCGATTTCTTGACGCAAAAGATATTCTAGAAGGACGCGCTCCTCCAAAGGGTCCGATCGGATGGCGACATACCCCGGCATGGAGGGCGTTTGGATGTATCGCCAGCAGATGTATGGTGAAGCTGGACCGTCCGGAGAGGCGGCTGAGTTTGAACAGGCGTCCGGTTTTGTTCTGCCATCCGGGTCTGATTAACATGGCGTGCCCGAGGAACAGATAGCTGTTCCTCAGGGTTCGAACTGTGCCGTTGTGGCGGAGAAAGGGAAGGGAGTTTCCAACAGCCCGGATCGTCCGAGGAAGGGTAAGGTAGCTCGGACGATTGAGGCGTCTGATCTCGGCTTCCTTTTTGACGCTCGCAAGGCGGCGGGAGGAGATCCAGCCGAGTCCGTGAAAGTCGTGGACTACTTTGAAGAGTTGGCTCTGGCCTCCGTTGTGCCGTTCGACCGTTCAGCGGCTTACGGATACTTGTCTGGTCTTATGATGTTAATTCCTTCCTTCTTCGGATTTGTTGTGACGTAGTTTGGTCTTTGCTGATATTTGCTTTTCTTTGATTCAGGTCGCCACTCGAGCTCATGCGACCCAGGTTTCCTTAGAGGCCTCGAAGAAGAAGTCCCGGAAGAAGGACAAAAAGAATAAAGACCTGGAAGTCAAGCTTAGGAATTTGGAGAAGATATCTCAGAAGGAGCTCAAGAAGGCTCTTGCCGAAGCTGAGCGGAAAATGGAGCTAGCGCTGAAGCGCTGCCGTTGAGAGCTGGTCGAGAAGTACCGTCTCCGCATTCAGGGTGCTAAGGCTGCTCTCGCGCCGATGCGTCAGGCTAGGTATGGCGAGACTGCTTTGTCCGAGGTCGGGTCGAACCTTGGTCTGGTCCGGGACATCAAGTCCGGGAAGTCCAAGGTCAAGGAGGAGGAGAAGAAGTTGAAGGATTCGCTGAAGCAGCTCAAAGGAGGAGGTTGGGTCGACTCCTATGATCGGGCTGCTACCGTCTTCGATAGTTACTTGGTCTATTCTCCTACTTCTACGTACCGATCTCCGGAGGCTGAGGCATTGGATTACGGAGCTCCTACCCCTCTTGTTGAGTACGACTAGGCTTTGGCCATTTTCATTTTGTATTTTTTGTTCCAGTTGTGTTCGGGTCTTTCGACCCTTTGTTGCATTTGCTTCGTCTGCCGAACTTGATCGCTTGATATCTCCTTTTATGGAGATTTATTATCTATCTGCTTTGCCTTTAATTGTTTTGGACTTCTTTGCTTGTTTTGCTTTTAAATCTGAATAAAGGTTATCTTCAGGTTACAGGTCTTGATAAAGGCAAATTGGGCGGCCGGTACGTCTCTCTACTGAGGACGGGCGGCTGGCCCGTTTTGCAGAGCGAAGGGCGGCTGGCCCGTCTCTCTACTGAGGATGGGCGGCTGGCCCGTTTTGTAGAGCAAAGGGCGGCTGGCCCATCTTTCGGGCGGCTGGCCCATTTTGTAGAGCGAAGGGCGGCTGGCCTGTCTTTCGGGCGGCTGGCCCGTTTCGGAGATGATTGGTACCGCGTTGAGTGAAGGGCGGCTGGCTCGTCTCCCTACGGAGGACGGGCAGCCGGCCCGTTTTTTAATTGATCGGTATTGCGTTGGGTGAAGGGCGGCTGGCTCGTCTCTCTACGGAGGACGGACGGCCGGCCCGTTTTGTAGTTGATCGGTATTGCGTTGGAGTGTTGTTCCGGACACTCGAACTTCAGACCAGGTCATCTTTGCGAATATTCCCTGGGTTAAATGCGGTCTTTTGTTGCGGGGGACCAAGCTTGTTCGGATCCCTCTTTCAACCGAACGCTTTTAAGATCTCGCATCAGAGCCGGTTTGATACCGCGTTCTTGAGATGTCCTTGACCGGTGTTCCATGTCAGGCGCTTTACTGGGTTTAGAGAGTTTACTTCATTCCTTACGCTTCGCACTATTTGCCTATGCGCAGCGCTAGTAAATGTAAACTAAACAGAACATCATCTTGAGCGCTTCCTGCAGGATCGCGGGCTGTCAGGTTACGCCCTTTGGATGTTAATCCTGAAATTTGTATAGCGCGCTAGTCTTATCCTCTGCGGGATGTTGAGAGAACCATGGTTTAAAAAGATAGTCTTGTTGTGGCTGGCAACAGACGGATTTGTTTGGAGAGGACCTAAGTATTTGGGAGAAATATCTTGATTGGTCGGTGGTCTTGGATAAGTTACGAGATATTAAGTCTCGATGTCCATCCGTTTTTAAGTTCGAGTTGAAGATGTGCTATGAGATACTAAGTCTCAATGTTCATTTTCCTCGGGTTTTTCTGGGTCTATACGCTTTCCGGATCAAGTTTCGAGATGCTAAGTCTCGTTGTTTGTCGGAATGGCGTTTTCGGGGAACTTTTTCGAGCTTTGGATGTGTTATGAGATGCTAAGTCCCAATGTCCATCCTCTTGATTTGTTCTCGAAAATTTGGGAGTATGTATATACGGACCCACTCCCCCCCCCCTTTTTGGGGAGAGAGGGCAACTGAGCTCGTTTTTTAAGCGAGCTGCCTATGTACCCTTCGTGAAAAGGGATCAAGTCACACGTTGTTCCGTTTTTTTATTTTATATTTTTTTTTTTGGTAGCGAGAAGACGGCTAAGTCTTGGTAATGGAATTGTCCGTCGCGGCTTCAGCGATGTCGGAGGTCTGTTCGGTTCTACTCACTTTCTTTCTCAATTCAGGCACTTCGTCTTCCTTCTTCCTTTTCGGGTTCTCTCTCTGCGGGATGGTTGGATTCTGAAGCTTGTGCTCTGCCAGAAAGCAGATTCAGGCCTCCTTTTGATTTCCCCAGATTGTCTTGACTCCGTTCGGTGTCGGGAATTTCAGGCAGAGGTGGTAAGTCGATGGGATTGCTCGCATTGAGTTAATCCACGAGGTTCCCATTATCACGTTATAAATTACGGGGTGGTTTGCCACCGCAAAGTTGACGATTTTCGTGATTCCGCCGGCACGAACTGGGAGCTGGATTGTCCCATCCGTCATTGTGACTTCGCCAGAGAATCCAGTCGGCGACCTCGGATTGGGCTTTATCATTGACGGATCTACTTTCATCCTCTGAAGTGTCTCTCCGAAAATGACATCCACCGAACTTCCAGTGTCGATCAAGACCCGAGAGACGTCATGGTCATGGATGTCCAGCTCTACCACCAGTGGGTCGTCGTGAGGTTGGTCGAGGCCTTCGGCGTCTTTTTTGTGAAAGGCGATCCGGTCGTCGTTTTTGGTGATCGGCTCCCGCGGGTTCGCCTCCTTGTCTCCTCTTCTCAGGAACACCTTTATTGAGGCCACAGTGTCTCGGCAGTACTGAGATCCTCCGATAATCATGTGGATCCTCCTGCAGTTGGCGGCAGAGTCGTCTCCGTTCGGTCTCCTTCCCAGTTTGGGGGTGTCCTCGTCGGGCCTTTCGTGACGTTCCTGATTGGGTCGTCCGCCCGGGGCGCCAACATTTTCTTCGGTTGCTCCGAGACTTTCGAGAGTTACTCCGTTTCCGAGTTCCCCGGCTAATAGCTTTACCGCGAGCCTTCTTCCGACAGTCCTGCAGTTTTCAGTTGAGTGGCCTTTTGTCTTGTGGAAGATACACAAGGCGTTCTCGTCGAATCCCGGTCACGTCCACGTGTCCCACGGCCCTCTGTTGCGCCCATCAGATGGTCTCTCCGTGTTTATTTGGTAGTTATGCGCTCCGCCCGGGTTGGGTTCTTCGTCTCGGCCGGTTCGCCTACTTCTTCTCTCGTTTGGAACGTTAGAAGGTTGCACCATGCTTTTGGCGACCAATTTCGAGGGTTGGTGCTTTCCGGCCGGGACCCTCATGTCTTCCTCATAGATTACGAAGTTGGAAGCGCGGTGGACAGCGTCCTGAATGGTTACTGGTGGATTTACGATGATTTCCTTTCGGAAGCTCGAAGCCTTCAGCAAGGACTTCTTTAGGGCATTTATCGCGGCACTGTCACTTAGGCCGTCAATCTTGGAGACAATCACCTTGAATCTTTCGATGAAATCTCGAAAACTTTCTTCGGGCCCTTGCGAAAGAGAATAGATATCTGCGTCGGACTTTGACTGTCTTGTGAACAGTGAGTAATGCTTCAGAAAGGCTGCCGACAATTGATCGAAACCGTCGATCGAGTCTCTTTCTAGCCTTGAGAACCATGACAGGGCTGATATTTTCAGATGTTCCACGAAGATGAGGCAGAATCCGGCGTCCCTCTCTTCGGGTTTGAATCTAGTCCGTCCCATTGAGATGTGAAAGGCTGTCATGTGGGCCTTTGGATCAGTCGCCCCCTCGTAGAAGGTGATTCGGATTTTTCCCAGGTCAGAAAGTCTATCGCTCATGATCCTTGAAGTGAACGGGATCTTTTGCGTTTCCTCTAAGACGCGGTCAATCTCCGGGGCCGCTCTGGTCGCTTTATGGACTTGCGACCTTACCTCCTTCATCTGAATAGTGGTGAGTTCCAGGCGGGCGCGGAGTTCATCCAAATCGTCCTTTTGGCTAGCGGATCGATTAGCTCGAGTCCCTCGTTCCGCTTTTTCCTGCTCTTCGATCCAGCGGAGCTCCTCCTCGTCCGCGTTCAGGTCTCCAACTTCGTCGTCGGTCTCGCTTTCCCCTTCGGCTCCGTTCGCGGTGCCTCTCGGGTTTTCACCATTGATCACCGTAGAAGTTGGCCGTTCGGCAGTTCGCCTAATGGTGCTTTTCCGGTGCAGTGGGGGTGGAGGCAATGGCTCTTTCCTCGTTCCGATGGGGGTTTGTTCGTCAGGATTCTGACGGCCCGGGGGATCCGCTCTCGTGGTGAAAACAAGGCGTCTTGCTTCGAAAGTCCGGGGGCCGCGTGTTAGTTCCTGGGAAGCTGCTCTTTCCTGCGCGGCCGTTCTCTCTTGCCTGTTTTGCCGCTCTGTGATTTCGGCTACCATGTTCCTCAGCTCGGTGATAGCCGCGATCTCTGGGGCGGCGTTTGCCGTTCCCGTGATGATCGGGTCTTCGATCGGCATTCCGAACCTTGTTAGCGCGTTGGCAGAGGTCCCGGTTGTCCCGATCGCTCCGTCGGCGGATGTCCCGGAGGCAGTTGCTCCGGTTCCGGCCGCCGATGTACCGATGGCGTTAATTCCCGTTCCAGGCGCTCCCGTGGCGGCAGCTCCAGCCGGTTGGTTGGTGATATCGTCGGTTCTTCTGGCCATTGTCTTCTTTCGGCGCCAAACTGTGAGAGCCGAAACTCACACTGTCAAAACTTATATTTTATAGGGGCTCGAAAATTCTATTTATAAAGAACTAAAGGACCGAAAATGTAAAAAGAATATTTTATTGATATTTTTCCGAAAAGTACAAGAATAATAGCAAAGACTTAAATAATTCTTATAATGCTAAAGCTTTTAATACTCGGATTTGGGATGCCTTTAGCCCTTACATGAGCGTACATATATATAATGACGATCCTAGGGTGCTGAGACTTCATATTTTTGATGTGGGACTTAGTGATTTCTTCCCAGCCGCCGACTTAACCTTTTGGGCACGAAATCCGGCCCGAAAACCTTCTCTGATCCACCTGCACGTTCTGACCCAAATCTGGCCCGCCTTTTATAAACGATGAGTAGTAAATCGTGAATAGTAATCCGATGAATAGTAATCCGAATCTCGGTTTAGACTTAATTCGATTTTACGGTTAACGTTGTCTCGAAGTGAATAGTGTTTTTGACTGTTTTTTCCGCGTGAGTAGTATTCCGAATGTTTTACAACTCTTGAGATTTGAGCCACTCGTTCTTTATTTGAACTTCCAGCCGCCGGTTTTGGTATTGATGGCCAGCCGTCGATTCCTTTGGCACATGTGTTCGGGTGACTGGTCCATGGACGGCTGAACGTCGGTCACGGTCTTTCGGAGAATGTTTATGGACGTTCTTGGAGTCAGAACATGCAAATGCCTAATCTTCAGGTCGGTCGAGGCTTAGAATTATGCTTGATGGTCGGGCGACTGGATAATGTTCGGATAACGAGTCTTGGCTAGGAAATGATCGTGGGCGGCTGGCCTTATCCCAGCCGTCGGACGATGTTTGGATGGATCAACGGCGGCTGGCCTTATCCCAGCCGTCGGGCGATGCTTGGATGGAGACATGAGCGACTGGCCTTATCCCAGTCGCCTGACCAAGCTTGAAGGAAGCACGGGCGGCTGGCCTTATCCCAGCCGCCGGACCATGCTTGAGGGAGGTACGGGCAGTTGGCCTTATCCCAGCTGCCGGACTGAATTTGGAGGGAGCATGGGCGGCTGGCCGTATCCCAGCCCCCGGACCATGCTTGAGGGAGGCACGGGCAGCTGGCCTTATCCCAGCCGCTGGACGGAACTTCGGAGGGAGCATGGGCGGCTAGCCGTATCCCAACCCCCGACCATGCTTGAGGGAGGCACGGGCAGCTGGCCTTATCCCAGCCGCTGGACTGAACTTCGGAGGGAGCATGGGCGGCTGGCCATATCCCAGCCGCCGGGCCTTGCCTCGGGTCGTCCGCGGGTGGTTGGCCTTAGCTTATCTGGTCCATGTTCAGGATAAGTTCCATTCGATCTCGACCTTGACTTCTCGTTCCGTCAATCTCCGAGGAGGGGATTTCGACCCCAACAGGCGCCGCCGTTCTAGCAACAATACCGGTTGGTTCCACCGGTCTTCTCTGTGATGCCGACCTTCTGCCTTTACTTCGCACTTGTAAGAAGACCTCGTCACTTTGGCTACTTCCAGGTGTACTGGTATTCACCATCTGACGCGGGGTTGATTGTACCACCGGTGAACTAGTGGTCGCCGTTTGTGTAGGAGTTGACTGACCCCTCCCCCCCCCAAAGACCCATTCTCACATTTTGAGCACGAATGCACCATATGCCCAAACAAGCCACATCGTGAACAAATCTGATTCAGCCCTTCAAAAGCAACGAAATACCGCTCACCATTGATGACCACAAAGCCCTTTAATGGCTTTTTCAAGTTCACTTCGACACAAATTCGAGCATAACGGGCCCTCTCGAAATTTAGCATTGTAAGATCAACCTTTACCAGACTGCCAAACCCCTTCGTAATACTTATCAGAATAGCTTTATGGTAAAGTTTCACAGGAAGATTCGAGATCCGGATTCATACCGGCGTAGTCGTAATATCATCACATGCCGGATCAAACTCTGGTATCCACACTTGGGTGAGGAGATAGCTGCCAAACGCTCTCCAAGGACCCCTTGTCAGCACACCCTCATACTCTTCCTCACGTTCGAATCTGACAAGAAAGTGCTGATAAGGTAGGTCAAGAACATGCATCTCTCCCTGCGGCTTCCATACCTCTCGCAGCTTTCGATTCATCACCGCCATCGAGGTCGTTCTCCCTAACACTTTTACAATGATACACCTCTTCCACAGACCATTCATGGCCTTCAACACCTCATCTCCAATCGTTATGACTGGTTCCCCGTCCTCTCCACTCGGGAAAGTCATCTTCAAACGTTCCAAGATAAAGTTATCATCAATCACGTCCTCCGGCACAGGCATTCCACCGACGTTTCTTGCCATCACCTTCCAAGCCCAAGACACCTTGTCGGAAGGGAGAGGGCAAGGACAATTTGTCAGAGGTTTGGGTTTACAAATGCTTTTCGTGTGGATGCGATAGGCCAGAGTGGTGGGTTATGGTTGCTCTGGTGGGTTATGGTGGCTCTGGTGGGTTATGGTTGCTTTAATAAGGTAAATATTGTATTTCCTTCAAAACGCTTTGACATAGCTTCAAGTTCTTGAATTGTTCTTGGCCTTATATAATTATCTACATCTATTCATTCCATCGTTCCAAGTACTTCGTGAAACTTCCAACATATTGTGTCTTGTGCATGACCAAATCTTCAATCAAGTTCACATTGGGTGTCGTTTTGTCCACACAAAAAAGAGAAATATTCCAACACTCTCGGTAATGGACATATTTTGTGTGTCTTGCAACATACATCAAGAACTTGCGGAATATACTGATATAAAGTGATGATGTTCAGACTTAAAAACGCCAAAGAAACATAGATAAGGCTTGTTGGGGTCAAAAACCCCTCCTCGAAGATTGACGAAACAAGAAGCCAAAATCAAGATCAAATGGAATTTGTCCCGGGCATGGACTGGACAAGCTAAGGCCAACTGCCCACGACCTGTCCGAGACATGACCCGGCGGCTGGGATAAGGCCAGCCGCCAGATCTCCTTCGAGCACCGACCGGCGGCTGGGATAAGGCCAGCCGCCGGATCTCCTTCGAGCAACGACCGGCGGCTGGGATAAGGCCAGCCATCGGATCTCCTTCGAGCAACGACCGGCGGCAGGGATAAGGCCAGCCGCCGGATCTCCTTCGAGCAATGACCGGCGGCTGGGATAAGGCCAGCCGCCGGATCTCCTTTGAGCATGGACCGGCGGCTGAGATAAGGCCAGGCGACGGATCTCCTTCGAACCCGGACCGGCGGCTGGGATAAGGCCAGCCGCCCACGATCATTTCTTAGTCAAGACTCATTATCCGAACATTGTCCAGTCGACCGACCATCAAACATAACTCTAAGCCCGGACCGACCCGAAGATTAAGCACTTGCATGTTCCGACCCCTAAATGTCCATAAAAATTCCTCGAAAGACCGTGACTAACGTTCAGCCATCCATGGACCAGTCGCCAAGCACACGAGCCAAAGGAACTGGCTGCTGGCCATCAATACCGAAACCGGTGGCTGGAAGTTTGAATAAAGAACGAGCGGCTCAAATCTCAAGAGTCGTAAAACGTTCGGAATACTGTTCATGCGGGAAAAACCGTTAAAAACACTATTCATCTGGAGACAAAGTTAACCAAAAAATCGAATTAAATCTAAACCGAGATTCGTATTACTATTCATCGACGGGCCAGATTTGGATCAGAACGCGCAGACGGATCATGGAAGACTCTAGGGTCGGATAATGGGCCCAAAAGGTTAGGTCGGCGGCTGGGAAGGAAGAACAAAGTCCCACATCGAAAATCTGAAGTCTTAGCACCCTAGGATTGTCAGTATATATATGTACGCTCATGTAAGGTTTAAATCCATCCCCAAATCCGTGTATTAGGAGTTTTAGCAATATAAGACTTTTCAGCTTTTGCTAATTATTCTTGTACTTTCAGAAATCATTAATAAAATCTCTCTTTTTGCATTTTCGGTCCTTTAGTTCTTTAAAATAGAATTTTCGAGCCCCCATAAAATATAAGTTTTTACAGTGTGAGTTTCGGCTCTCACAGTTTGGCGACGTCTATGGGGACAAGAAATATTCTTCACTCTTAGAACGAGAGGATACAGAAAGAAGACGATGACCGGAGAAGCAATGGATTGGAGTTCCGTGGATGGTAGCCATGGCCGGACGATGACTTTTCGAGAAGGAGAAGCTGCCGAAATAAGCCATCCGCACAACGATCTTCTCGTGATTAATCTTTCAATCGGAGGGTACGAGATACCAAGAGTCTTAGTCGACACAGGAGGTTGAGAAAGCCGGTAACCGATTCCCACCACCAGACAAAGTCCAAAAAGGGAAAGGAAGAGTGGCAGCTTGCGAAACTCAAACAAAAGTTACAAATTGAAGAATCCCGGGAGACGGAGAAGGATCCCCCGTGTGAGCCAGTGATTTCGGTCAACATAGACGAAACGAATCCAGAGCGATGTACGGAGATCGGGGCGAATTTGGAGGAGCCGATCAAGACGAAGTTAATCACCTTGTTAAAGGAGAACATCGGGTCATTCGCATGGGCAGCAAAAGATATGCCCGGGATCGACATAGGCATCACAAGCCATGAACTCAACATGGACCCGACGTTCAAACCGGTGAAGCAGAAAAGATGAAAGCTCGGACCAGAGCGCGCCCAGGCGGTGAACGATGAAGTAGAGAGATTGCTCAAAGTCGGATCAATCATGGAACTGAAATATCCCGACTGGCTAGCGAATCCGGTGGCAGTGAAAAAGAAGGGTGGAAAATGGCGAGTTTGCGTCGACTTCACAGATCTGAATAAAGCGTGCCCGAAAGACAGCTTCCCGCTTCCGCACATCGATCGATTAGTCGAAGCAACGGCAGGGAACAAGTTGCTATCGTTCATGGACGCTTTCTCCGGATACAACCAAATCATGATGAACCCCGACGATCGAGACAAGACTGCGTTCATCACGGATCGCGGAACATACTGCAATAGGGTGATACCATTCGGGTTAAAGAATGCCGGCGCAACATACCAAAGGCTTGTCAACAAAATGTTCGCCGAACAACTCGGAAGAACAATGGAAGTCTACATCGACGATATGCTGGTCATGTCATTGGAGGAGAAAGACCACGTGAAACACTTATGGGAATGCTTTGAACAACTCAACCGGCACAACATGAAGTTAAACCCGGCGAAGTGCAGATTCGGAGTAGCATCCGGCGAATTCCTCGGGTATCTGGTAACTCATCGAGGGATAGAAGCAAACCCGAAGCAAATTAATGCCCTGATAGAGATGGCCTCACCAAAAACCAAGAGAGAAATCGAAAGATTGACCGGAAGGGTCGCGGCGATAAATCGGTTCATCTCGAGGTCGACGGACAAATGTTTGCCCTTCTACGACACACTTAGGGGAAACAAAAAGTTCGAGTGGACAGAGAAGTGTGAACAGGCGTTCCAAGAACTAAAGAAATACCTAGCAAGCCCGCCCGTACTTTCAAAGCCGGTCGAAGGAGAGTCCATTTTTCTGTATACAGCGGTGTCATCGACGGCGGTAAGCGGGGTGCTGATCAGAGAAGATCGCAACGAGCAAAAACTGGTCTTCTATGTGAGTCAGACTTTGCGGACGCGGAAACTCGATATCCGCTGGTGGAGAAGGCGGCCTTGGCAGTGGTGATTTGCGCTCGGAAATTGCGGCCTTATTTCCAATCACACACGATCATTTTACTCACGGCTTTTCCACTCAGAACGATCCTGCACAGTCCCAGTCAATCGGGACGTTTGGCAAAATGGGCGGTGGAATTAAGCGAGTATGATATCGAGTACCGAAGCAGAACATGCGCAAAATCGCAAGTCCTTGCGGACTTTTTGATCGAACTCCCGACCGCAGGCGTTTGGCAAAATTGTCCGGGAGCTTGCAAAGCGATTCAAAAAGTTCGAACTCACAAGAATCCCACGGGGAGAAAACGCCCCGGCCGATGCATTGGCGGCCCTGGCATCGACATCGGCCCCGGGGGAAAGGTGAATCATTCCCATCGAATTCAAAGAGCAACCAAGCATCGATCCACCGCAAGTTGCGAATCTTATACAACTGCCGGAAGGTGAGGATGAGGAAGAACTCTCGGAAGCAGAGTTAGCAACTGGTCCAACGGAAGAGTATGGCTGCGATCGCGGATGGATGGCCCCGATACGAACATACATCGCGGACGGGGATGTCCCGGCGGTGGGCTGCACGAAAGCTAGAGCCCCAAGCGGCCCGCTTCGTCCTCCTCGACGGCAACATCTACAAATGGAGGATCTCCGGACCGTTAATGGTCTGCGTGGAAAAAGAAGAGGCAAGACGAATTATGGAGGAAGTCCATAGCGGATCGTGCGGAAATCACTCCGGAGGGAGAGCCCTCGCAATCAAAATCAAGCGGCATGGACACTATTGGCCAACCATGATAAAAGATTGCGAAAAGTTCTCCCTCAAGTGCGAGAAATGTCAGAGGCACGCACCAGTGATCCATCATCCCACAGAACTGCTCTCGTCAATCTCCACGCCGTACCCATTCATGAGGTGGTCAATGGACATTGTGGGGCCAATGCATAACTCAAAGAAGAAAAGGTTCCTACTTGTCCTAACAGACTACTCACTACAAGAAAATTGAGTATTGATAGCAGTTGCAGATAGCGTTTTAGTTGGTTATGCTATAGTTGACTAAACTGCATACTTTAGATAGTGTTTGTTAAAATGAAATGCTATAGATTGTAGGGCTAGACTCAAAAAAGATTTAGGCGCTTATATTTCGTTTTTGTGCCTAGTCTTTTATAGCATAAACACTCAACAAACGTTATGATATTGTTAAGCGGGATAAGCATTTTTTGTTCCCCGCTACACTTAGAAATTTTTAGTCTCCGAAAAGACTTTGGCTCCAACAAAAAATTCCCAATTTCTTAGACCTAAAATTTTATCCCTCTCCCTCTTTTTCATTCTCGTTTTTCGCAGATCTCAACTGAATCTGAATCTCTTTGGCAAAATAAAATAAAATCTGAAGCTCTCTTCTCTCACCCACTCTCTCTTTGTTCATGTCTTCTCGTATTATTCTCAAACATCGATCTCTCGGATTGTGGCGATGATTTCGTTGTCGGTGACGAGGACGGCGTCTTCGAAGACCCTTACCTTGACGACGAGGTGAGTCGAGGGGCCTACAGAGTAGAGGAATCCGAGATTGAGCACGACAATCCCGTGTTGGAGGAATGGAGATATATTCAGGCGGAGGTGAATCTGAAGAAGAAGGACAAGCGGAATATAGGGTTTCTTCGGTAAGTTTCTTTTCTTCTTTGATTTCTCGATTTACTGCTTCTATTTCTAATTTCTTTTCTCGTGAATTCAGGTTCGTTGCGTTCTTATCGGAGAAGAAAAAGAAGTCGCCGTTTTAGGGTTATATCCTCTCGCAGAGATTCAAACCATGGTGAGTCTTCAAGAGCCGATTCTGGGTTTGAAGTCAGTGAAAAGGTTTGTTAAATAAAAAGCTTTTCAATTATTGGGTTTTGTTTCATTTAGTTATGAGCGTTGATCGTGTGATTTTGCAGACCTCACATACTCAGAACCGTCTCTGCTAGATTTAAACTAGCCTCTTGAGTGTTGCTTTTAAGAGTTGACCATTTCCTGGGTGATGGTTGATGCATTGGGGATATTCAGTTGATTTAAACTAGCCTCTGAAGTGTTCATTGCTGTAAACACTTTTAGATAGAATTTTGTTATGGCTCAATTCGTGAGTTTTTGTTAGTTTGATATTTGTGCTTCTTGTAATGGCTGCCCTTTGGATGTGTCTTCGTCTGGATAATATCAGAGATGATATTCTATTTTCCAACATTTGAAATGTTCATATGGAATGTGATTATTTACATAACCGGCTACTTTTTTTGGAGTTAAAATCGAAACACTTGATTAAATTTTATGTTTTGTTTTATAAGGAATTGTAAAATAGATTTGTTTCTGGATTTTTCTAATCACAAGATTAGAGTGAGATTAGAGTTAATCCTCATTGAAACTTGTTTCATCTTCTTAAACAGGCAAGGAAGTGAGTAAAGAACCTAAGATCTACAGGCTTGTGACTCCATTGACTCTTTAGAGGAAGAGAGCTAGAATTGCAGACAAGAAGAAGAGAATGGCTTTGGTAAAAATGTTCTCCTCAAGTGTCATTATCCAATAATTTGTGTCCCTAATATACATTGTCCTTTACATGTCATGATGGGAACAACTGATTCGCGTTGATTGATTCACTTATTCTTTATTTGGAAAATTGCAGAAACGCTTAGAGAGAAAGATAGAGATGACACATTCCTGTCGAGAATAGCTTTACTTCTGATGAGATTGACCACCACCTTTCAGATTTCAACAAATTTTTAAGACAGGTGGAGGTGGAGCTATGCATTGTTTCTTAGTTTCAGAGACTTCGAGGAAAAGCTTGTTACAGAACGAGATATCTTTGTTTGAGGATTTGCAGTCGAGATATATATATATATATATATATATATATATATTTTTTTTTTGGAGATTTGATTAAGGGAATGAAAGTCCATTTCTGTGGACTAAATTTTCAAACAAGCAAAGGTCGATAGATAAATAGGTGTAGAAATATGGGTTTGTGACCGACCATGTTTCAACTTGATATTGTTTTAGCATTATTGTAATTCAATAAAACAGATTTTTTTTTATTGATATATGTTGATATCTAAAACCAATAAAAAGAACATTATCAATACCATCATCGATAATTGAAATTTACAAAATAAAAAAGAAATTATACAAAATAAGAAGGAAATTTTTAAAATAAAATGACAAATTCAGGATAAATCAAAATTTGGGGTATGTTTAGGGTTTAGGGTATAAGAATATAGGGTATTTAGGGTTTGAATTATAATTTTTTGTTTAATAAAAATATAATAAAGTATATGGATTAATAAGTATTTAATTTAGAGTGTATAAATTAGATATAATCATTTTAAAATCTTAAACCCCAAACCTTAAACACTTGATCCAAAAACAAACCCCAAACCCTAAACCTTAATAAAAAATAGTATTTTTAATTTTTAATTTTTAATTATTATATATAAACATCAAATAATATGCCATTATTTTTTGATTTAAGGATATAATTTAAAATTCTTTTAGGTATAACCATTTTCTTATAAGTTATAAACTCTTACCTCCAAACACAATCCCTATACCCTAAACTTCTTACCCTAAACACTAAACTTCTAAAAACCAACACTTATTATAAATTTTGAAATAAATTTAAAAATTTTCATTATTTTAATCTTTAAATCCGAAATCTTAAAACTTAAATACCAAATCCTAAATTATGAATTATAACTCTCAAACTTTATACTCAAATATAAAAATTAAATCAATAACTACAAAACCAAAATATAATCATTTTCCAAATGAAATTGACTATAAGTAAAAATAAAATATATCATCAAATGATTTGTTAAATAATTTTTTAATATATAGCTTGTCTTTCTATAATTAACCACATAATGCAATTAATCTATTAACTAAAAAAATGCTAAAACATTCAAAAATGCCAAAAAAGAAACGATGATTTCTTATTGGCTAATCCTTAGAAGTAAGGATCACACTTTTAGACTATCCACCGTTGATTAAAGCTAAATCCAACGGCTAACATCACTTGACAGAAGTTCTAAACCTAGTTTTCTTTCACTTCTCTTTCCTCCCCTTCTCCTACGCCTCTTTCCCTTCCTCTTCTTCTTCACAATTTTTTTTTTCTTCTCAGATCTAATACTCCACGAGAGGTCCAGCAAACTTCAAAATCAGATGTTGATGTTTCTTCTTCATCTTCTCTCTGTGGCTCAATGTTAACCTAATCCTGTTTCGGTTTCTGAATCTTTCAGTTCCTTTATGAAGTGGCTTTGGTTCGAAGCAATTCAGTTCTCGAAGTGGGGTTATCGGTATTACAGCACCACGTCGTGTTGCTGTCCTCACCACTGCCAAGAGGGTGGCGCATGAGCTTGGTGTTTTCTCGGTCAAAAAGTTGGGTTTCAAGTTAAGCGAGAACTCATCTATCAAGTTTATAACCGATAGATTTTACTTCGTGAAATTCAGGTAATTATAGATGTGTTTGTTTTGTAGTTTGTTTTCCATTTTTGATGATAGATAATTGACTCTAAGTTTATACTGTTGCAGAATGATTTTTTTTTTTTTGCTGAGACACAAACATTACAATTCTGGAGATCTGCAAACTACCGCATAGCCATTAGAATAATGGAAATGGAAGCACGCAACTCAGCTCAAATGAGAACCAATCAAGAACAAGGAGAGTCATCAAGAAGCAAGTCTGGTCGTAGAGACTAAGGAGCATAAGAGGAAGATTTTTCAGGATTTGCTTATGAACTTTTTTTTAACTCATGTAATGGAGATATGAAATTGGTATTTTGTATGAAGATGGATTGGTAATTTAGATTTTGTAAACCTTCTTCTAATTAATGTAATTTTGTATTCATTATTAATAATTTCGTAATTTAAATTATTATAAATTATTATTGACCACAACTTGGGTAAAAATTAATAATCAAATTATGACATTTCATTAATGCTATTATTTAAAAAACGAATCTATTGCAACAAATAAACGCTATCTTAAAAACAGATATCATCATAGCATGCCATAAAACCGCTATCTAAAAGTCTAGACTTTTTATCGCGGTCGATGACATAGCGTTTTCTTACCCGCTATCGTATGATACGATAGCGTTTTCTCGATGCTATTAATACACATTTTTCTTGTAGTGACTTCTCAAAGTGGGTCGAAGCGGACTCTTACGCCAGTATCAAGGACGCTCAAGTGGAGCACTTCGTCTGGAAAAACATCATATGCCAGCAAGGAGTCCCTTACGAGATAGTCACCGACAATGGTTCTCAACTCATTTCCGCCCGCTTCGAAGGATTCTGCGAAAAGTGGGAAATACGCCTAAGCAAATCAACGCCGCGTTATCCACAGTGTAATGGCCAGGCCGAAGCAGCCAACAAGACTATTGTTGACGGACTCAAAAACCGTCTCGACGAGAAGAAAGCACGATGGGCAGACGAACTCGAAGGAGTACTCTGGTCCCACCAGACAACTCCAAGACGCGCGACCGGAGAAACGCCGTTCGCGCTGGTCTACGGTGCCGAATGCGTTATATCGTCAGAAGTAGACTTCCCCGGCGTCAGACAAAGACTCTTGCCTGGACAGGAAGGCCTTAACCATCAGATGATGTTAGACAAACTGGACCTGATAAACGAAAGATGGGATCAAGCGCTCATCCGCATTCAAAACTATCAACAAGCAGCGACCAAGTACTACAACTCAAACGTGCGAAGCCGCAAATTCAAGGAAGGAAACCTCGTCCTCCTCAAAGTTTTCCAGAACACCGCGGAGCCGAATGCAGGGAAGCTAGGCGCGAAATGGGAAGGACCGTACAAAGTAGCAAAGGTGGTCCGCCCAGGAGCATACGAGCTGGAAAACAAAGAAGGAAAGCCAGTTCCAAGGACATGGAACGTGATGCACCTAATTAAGTATTACCACTAGATGTTGTAAAATAGAACTACGAACCGGCTTGTTCCCTACATTCAGGGTACCTAGGCTCGCCTTCCGACGAGTTCAACTATTTGTATTTTATAATTTTTTAAGGGGGAGTGGGTCCGTATATACATACTCCCAAATTTTCGGAAGCAAATCAAGAGGATGGACATTAGGACTTAGCATCTCATAACACATCCATAGCTTGAAAAGTTACCCGAGAATACCATTCCAACAAACATCGAGACTTAGCATCCCGAAACCTGATCCGGAAAGCGAATGGACTCAGAAAAAACCCGAGAGAACGAACATTGAGACTTGACATGTCATAACACATCTCCAACTCAGACAATATCGTCCATCATTAAGGCACAACAAATGCCATCACTTCAAAAATCGCCCCTTGGCGTACATAAAAACCCGCCTTTTGGCAAGCATGCCACCGTCTGTTGCTGATCACAAATTCTTATAACCATGGTTCTTTCTACATCCCAAAGCGGATAAACGTAGCGCGCTATACAAATTTCCGGACTAACATCCGAAAGGCGTAACCTGACATTCCGCGATCCTGCAGGAAATGTTTGAGACGATGTTCTATTTAGTTCATTTCCACTAAACGCCCCGCATAGGCAGAAAGTGCGAAGCGTGAGTCACGAAATGAACTCGCTAAACCCAGTAAACGCCAACATGGAATGCTGGCATTAGACATCTCACGACGAAGTACCAAACCGGCCCTGGTACGAGATCATAAACTCGTCCGAAAACAAGCAGTTAAACAAAACTCCAAACCCAGCGGCTAACTCCGCTGGTCGAATAACACAAGAGGAACTCTTCTTGAACACTCAGATCTGAGCGCCCGGAACAGCGCACCGATCAACCCGACTGAACTAAGCAAACAAAACCAAATCAATATGAAGAAGGTCAGCCGCCCAATCCAGTCAGATAAATGGGCCGCCCGATCTCTTCAGATAAATGGGCCGCCAATCTCTTTAGATAAATTGACTGCTTGGCCTCTTTAAAGAAACAGGCCAACCGCCCAATCTCACTAGACAAAAGGGCCAATCGCCCATATGGCCATCCGCCCGCTTCGAAAAACATGACCCGGCGGCTGGGACATGACGAGCCGCCCGGGATCAATCCAGCATGACCCGGTGGCTGGGACATGACGAGCCACCCGGGATCAATCCAGCATGACCCGGTGGCTGGGACATGACCAGCCGCCCGAGATCAATACATCATGACCAGGCGGCTGGGACATGACCAGCCGCCCGGGATCGATCCAGCATGACCCGGCGGCTGGGACATGACCAGCTGCCCCGGATAGATCCAGCGTGACCCGGCGGCTAGGACATGACCAGCCGCCCGGGATCAATCCAGCAAGACCCTGCGGCTGGAACATGATCAGCCGCCCGTAATCAATCCAACATAACCCGGCGGCTGGGGACATGGCCAGCCGTCCTTGACCGATCCAGCATGATATGGCCCGACGTCCGATTTCCTCCGGATCCAGAACCAGCGGCCCGTCGAGGTTTGGCACCTAGAGCGGCCGACCATCCTCTCCATATCAACACACGGCGGCCGGGTTTGTCTCGGACTAAACCCAGCCGCCCATGATCATCCAACCTGGACCTTTGCACAAAAGAAAAGTATACGACAAAACGCAAATCTCGAATGCTTATCTTTATTGAAATCTCGAAAGCTTATCTTTATTGAAATCTCAAAACAAGGAAAAACCGGTCCAGACTAAAAATCAGGCCGTACATAACATAAATCTATAAACGAAAGCCAAAAACCACAAAAAAAAAAAAACCAGAAAGGAAAACCACCGAAGGTCAAGAGTCTGAACCAAACGCCTTGGCAACAGCAATATCCGAGATTCCGGGAACAGACTCGTTCGATCCCGATAGATCAACCACCCCGAGAGAAATAGCCTCCTCTTCGACAGATCTTTCCTCGGGTATTGAGACATCGTCATCCCTGTGGGCTGGGCACAACTGAGAATCAATCTTCCCACGAATTCGAGCGATCACATCATCAAACCGAGCAGCAGACTTGTCAAACTCGTTCATCCATGTGGACAATTTCACCTTCTCCTCATCCAAGCTAGGAGGATCAGTCCCCTGAAGCAACGCGATAAGTTCGATATTACTCTCTATCTGAGCCAAATCTACTTCCTGGTTCCTTGCCTCAGACAAAGATCCGAGATCTTCTTTTAGCACATTCAAGAATTCGCGGAACTTTGCGACGGAAGCCTTACGGCCATCCGCGTAAGCCCGCTGCACCTTCGAGTTGCGCGCCGCTTTCGCACTGGCCAACTGGTCTTTCAAAGTCTGTACTTCCTTAGCATGACGCGCCTCGGCTTTTTCCGCGCGCAACGAAGCGAGCTCCCTCTCGAGCGACTTGACCTGATGTGAAGACACCACCTCAAGTTCGTTGAGTTTCCTCCTCACCAACCGAGCATCCTCCCGAGCTTCCTCAGCACGCTTGCGGATTCCACGGACAGAAACATCATACGTGCTGATGCACTTGTTCACGGAAGACATGAACTAATAAAAAAAAAAGGAGAAAAGATTCAGTGTCAGCAAAAAAAAAAAAAAAGAAAAGAAAGCAAGAATAAATAAACCTTCATCCCGCTCAAGGCCATATCCTCATACTTCTCATGCTCGTCCAGACTATCACAATAAGGAAACTTGAAACTAGCATCCGTGATCACCGAAAAACTCCTAGCAGACTGGCGACGATTTTTACAAACAGCCTCAGGAAAAGCAAGCCCTGGCGGAAGACCCATACGCCGATCCTCGGAAGGAGAACTCTTCGCTCCGGGGTCAGCAAGGCAACCCGCCTGCTTTTGGCACAACAGGTTGTCTTCATCGCTCAGACCATAGACAACCTCGCTAGCCGCCGCTTTAGCCTTGGCAAACGCCTCGCTATACTTCGTTCAAGAATAGCCTCCTTCTTCAAAGGAGTGACCAAAACGGTGGATACCGCCAACTCATTCGCAGGCCACTCGGGTGGAGGGATAGCTTGACTACCGTCCGCCAACCCCGATCCCGAAGGGCCAGCCGCCGTCTTGTCCTTAGAATCTTTTCCAAGGTTGTTTGCCTCTCCGTTCTTCTCCATCTGACTCCTCTCCCGAAAAGATGGCCTAACCATGATATCAAATTCAAGGAGACGAAAAGAGCACTCGACTATAGAAAGAACTCGCGGGGAAAAAGAAGAAGGAAGGGTGCGTATATATAGTCGGATGGTTCGAATCTTAGTCCGAATAGATATCGGATCTTTCCAATTCCGAGCGAACCGCTCACGAGTCTTTCACACGAAAAGGAATTTTTCCTTTACAAAAAAAGGAAAGAGAAGAAGAAAGGAAATTTTCCCATTACGATCAATCTCGATAAAACCTCGGCTTAAAGCTCATCGTCCTGGACTACGAAAACGAAGAGCTCGGGGGCTAACTGTTGGGGTCAAAATCCACTCCTCGAAGATTGACGAAACAAGAAGCCAAGATCAAGACTAAATGGAATTTGTCCCGGGCATGGACTGGAAAAGCTAAGGCCAACTGCCCATAATCTGTCCGAGACATGACCCGGCGGCTGGGATAAGGCCAGCCGCCGGATCTCCTTCGAGCACCGATCGGAAGCTGGGATAAGGCCAGCCGCCGGATCTCCTTCGAGAAACGACCGACGGCTGGGATAAGGCCAGCCGCCGGATCTCCTTCGAGCAACGACCGAAGGCCGAGAGCTCGGTCCATACGGGCATTTAGTCGGAACGGCTCGGTTAGCTTCCGGATGGGTTTAAGATACGTGAACCGATTTGCCTCGTTAAAACCTTTCCCGGAAAACCCTTTGGGACCAAACCAAAGATAAGGAAAAAGAGTACAAATGTTCACGTCCCATTTAATTCATATGCCGGGCCGGGATCCAAGGGTTCTGACCGGGCAGGCGTCTGGTCTCATTTCGTCGGCCTGCTGCCTATATATGAAATGTTTAACCGTTACTTCGTCTTTTGGCCTCATCATTCTACGAGGAGGGGATTTTGACCCCAACAGTTAGCCCCCAGCTCGTGGGCCTTGTATGCATGGGCGATGAGCGTTATTGATGTATACATCGGGATTGATGGGCCGAAAAGGCTTTTGCATGTAGCTTGGCGTTGAGTGGCCGAGAATAGGCTGAAACAAATTTTCCTTCTTTGTTTGCAGTTCATATCCTCTGTGAACAGGTGCATCGGCTCGTATGACACCACTATTCGCGAAACTCGTAAGCATGCGGAAGAGAGTGTTCGTTTGGCGAAAAGGAAGCTTGAGGTTCTTGAGTCGTCGAGCTCGCGGCAGATGAGGTTGCTTGAGAGACAAGTCTCAGAACTGCAGGCGGAGAAAGACAGAGATTTGTGTATGTCCATCCGTTTGGAGGCTAGGGTTTCTCGTCAGTCCGAAGAGCTGAAGGATTTGGCCAGCTTGTGAGTGCCAGGGCCTCGCGTGATGTTCACGGTTGCAGGGCTTGTTCCGCCGAGCTTCCAGTCTTCTTGGAGGAGTTGAAAAGGATGCTTGATTCGCTGTCCAAAACGAGGATCCGTGAGGTGGACCTAGCCCAGATCATGGGGAACCTTGAGTTGATTGCATTGCTTCAGAGCGAAGGTCCCCCTAACTTAGACCAAGAAAAGGCAAAGTTGTTGGAACGGAAATCTCGCTTTGATGGAGATGAGAGTCAGTTCGACGACGTGGTGGTTCAGGTTCGGGAGAAGATCGATTCTCAGCTGATCCCTCTTTCTGAAGGCTTGATCGTTCTAGTTCCTGAAGTCGGCGCCATTGAGGAGGAGGCTGCATCGATCGGGGTCACTGACTTGGCCGGATCTAATGAGGCTGCTCCCGGGATCTTGGATCTTGCCGTGGTGAAGGCGTTTGGTCCGGATCCTTGATTCTTGATTGATTTTTTTATTCTTGTTTTGCTTTCGAATCCTTGTGTTGTTCGGCCTTTTTAGGGGTCTGATGGGCTTTTGCTTTTGAGATTAATAAAAGAGTTTGAACCATTTCGAAGGCCTCTTTCTTTTTCTGCTTTAGACTTAGAGTTTTGGATACATGATCCGTAATAGAATAATAGGCGGCGGCTAACCCAACTTCGAAGAGGTGGGCCACCTGTCTTTTGTCTTTGCTTGCCTAGAGGCTTTTGCTTTGTTGTATATTGAGTTGGAGTGCTTTTCCGGGCACTCCAAACTTTTTGACCAGGTTTCCGATGTTTCCAAGGTTTATGTGTTGGTGCCGAGGAGTTACAGCTCGTAAAGTCTTCTCTGCTGAACGCTTTATAATCTCGTATCGGAGCCGACTTGATATTGCGTTCTGAGATGTTCAAGACCAGTGTTCCATGTCGGGCGTTTTACTGGGTTTACGAGCTTATTTCGCTGTTTACACTTCGCACTATTTGCCTATGTGAAATGCTCCTAAAGATAAGCTTAACAGAACATCGTCTTCGACGCTCCCTGCAGGATCGCGGGATGTCAGGTCATGTCGTTCGGATGTTTATCCGGAGATTTGTATAGCGCGCTATGTTTATCCATCGAGGGATGTTGAAAGAACCACGGTTTAAGTCACCCTGTTGTGATCAGCAACGGGTGGTTGATACGTATGCCAAGAGGCGATGTGTGCCGAGAGGCAATTTGCGCCGAGAGGCGATGTTGGCCGAGAGGCCATTTGTGCCGAGAGGCAATTTGCGCCGAGAGGCGATGTTGGCTGAGAGGCGATTTGTGCCAAGAGGCAATTTGCGCCGAGAGGCGATGTTGGCCAAGAGGCGATGTGTGCCGAGTGGCAATTTGCGCCGAGAGGCGATGTTGGCCAAGAGGTGATTTGTGCTGAGTGGCAATTTGCGCCGAGAGGCGATGTTGGCCAAGAGGCGATTTGTGCCGAGTGGCAATTTGCGCCGAGAGGCGATGTTTGCCAAGAGGCGATGTGTGCCGAGAGGAAATTTGCACCGAGAGGTGATGTTGGCCAAGAGGCGATTTGTGTCGAGAGGCGATGATGGCCAAGAAGCGATGTGTGCCGAGAGGCAATTTGCACCGAGAGCAATGTTGGCCAAGAGGCGATGTATGCCGAGAGGTAATTTGCGCCGAAAGGCGATGTTGGCCAAGAGGCGATGTGTGCCGAGAGGCAATTTTCGCCGAGAGGCGATGTTACCCAAGAGGCGATGATTTTTTTTCTTTTAAATAGCTGAACTCGCGGTTAGGCGAGCTGCCTACGTACCTCGATGGTGAGGATCAAGCCGATTCGTAGTTCCTTTTTTTTTTTTTTGGGTGGAGTTTATGCTTTATAGAATATGGGATTGACCGTTTCGTGCTCTTCGGTCTCGGACATCCCCTTCTTGGCAGCAGCCGTTTCTTCTTGCGGCTCGCCTTCATCTTCTATAGGCACGAGCTCTGTTCTCTCGAACAGGTATGTTCTACTTGTTTTCTTCGCTTTCGGGTCTTCTACTTCTTTCCTCCGTTTCGGGTTTTCTCTTTGTGGGACCGTCGGATTTCGGAGTTTGTGTTCCGCAAGGAAACAGATCCGGGCCTCCTTTTGGTTTTCCCATATAGTCTTAATCCCGTTGGGAGTTGGGAACTTCAGACAGAGGTGGTACGTCGACGGGATCACTCGCATCGAGTTGATCCACGGGGTCCCCATGATAACGTTGTAGATCGCGGGGTGATTAGCCACCGCGAAATACACGACCTTCGTAATTCCGCCGACGTGGACTGGGAGCTGGATCGTTCCATCGGTCATAGTGACTTCTCCGTAGAATCCGGTGAGCGATCTGGGGTTCGGCTTCACCTCTGATAGATCTATGTTTATCCTACGGAGTGTCTCGCGGAATATGACATCTACAGAGCTCCCGATATTGATCAGTACTCTGGACACGTCGTGGTCGTTGATGTCCAGTTCTATGACCAAGGGATCGTCGTGGGGCTGATCGAGCCCTTCGGCGTCCTCTTCGGTGAAAGCGATCCGGTCATCATTCCCGGCCGTCGGGGCTCGTGGGTTTGACTCCTTGTCTCCATTTCTGAGGAAAGCTTTGATTGAAGCCACTGTATCTTTGCAGTATTGGGATCCTCCGATGATCATGTGGATCCTTCTCCGGTTCCCGGTTTGGTCCTCTCCGTTCAGCCTTCTCCCTGGTTTGGGTGCTTCCTCCGGAAGCTTCTCGGGTCGCTCTTGATTAGGTCGTCCTTCCCGAGCTTCGTCGTCTTCTTCAGGATCTCCGAGGCTTTCCAAGGTTATGTCCTTCCCAAGTTCTCCTGCCAGCAGCTTGGTCGCAAGTCTTCTTCCGATTGTCCTACAATACTCGGTTACGTGTCCCCTGGTTCGGTGGAAGGTACAGTAGGCATTCCTATCGTATCCTGCCCGAGTCCACGTATTCGATGTGGCCGCGTCCACCGAACAGTTGTCCCGTGTTTATCTGATAATTGTGCACTCTGCCGGCTTCTGGTTCTTCGTCTTGGCCGCTCCGCTTACTCCTTCTTTCCGTCGGGACATTTGTGGGCTGTTGCTGGGCTTTTCGATGGTTTTTGCGGTTGGTGCCTTCTGGCCAAGGCTTTCTTGTCTTCTTCGTGGATCACGAAACTCGAGGCGCGGTGAAGAGCATCTTCGATGGTAACCGGGGGGTTGATAGTGATCTCTTTTCGAAAACTGGAGGCGTACCACAAGGACTTCTTCAGGGCATTTATCTCGGCACTGTCGCTTAGGCCGTCAATTTTTGACACGATCTACTTGAACCTTTCGATAAATTCTCTCAGGCTCACCTCGGACCCTTGCGACAGTGAGTAGAGGTCCGCGTCGGACGTTGAGCTGCTTATGAAAAGCGAGTAATGCTTCGGGAAGGCCGCGGACAGTTGCTCGAAGTTGTCGATCGAGTCTCTCTCTAATCGTGAGAACCACGATAGTGTCGCTCCTTTTAAATGTTCAACGAACAAAAGACAGAAGCCGGCGTCTTTCTCTTCGAGTTTGAACTTGGTCCGACTCGTTGCGATATGGAAGGTCGTCATATGCGCCTTCAGATCCGTCGTTCCCTCGTAGAACGGGATCTTGAGTTTGCCGGGGTCGGAGAGTCTCACGCTTGTGATTCTCGAAGTGAAGGGAATCTTCTGAGTTTCCTCCAAAACTGGGTCGATCTCGGGAGCCGTACTGGACGCCTTGTGGACTTTAGATCTCATTTCCCTTATTTGGGTCGCTATTAGCTCTAGTTAGACCCGCATCTCATCCATTTCGCTTCTTCGTTTAGTGGACCGGCTCGCTCGACCCGCTCTTTCTCGTTCTTTGGCTCTTATTTGCTGATCCACCAGGAGTAGGTTCTCTTCCTCTTCGGTGAGATCCCTTTCTTCCTCGTCTGTCTCGCCTTCGTCGTGGCTACCTGCTTCCACCGTGACTTCTCCATCGATTACTGTTGAGCCCGGCCGCTCGACTCTAGGTCTAGTCGCGCTCTTCCGATGTAACGGTGGCAGCTCCGACGGATCAGTCCTGTTCCCGACGGGAGTCTGCTCGCCGAAACTTCGCCATCCGGAAGTGTTCGCAAGTGGCGAGAAGAGGAGGCGTCTCCTTCCGAGCGGCTGGGAGCCTTGAGCTAGTTCTTGGATTGCTGTTATCTCCTGCGCTGTTGTCCTTTCTTGTCTATCTTGTCGCTCCACTAGTCCCGAGATCATGTTCCTTAGATCGCCGATCGCGGCAATATCTCCGGCTAGGCCGGTTGAATTGGTGGTCGCCGTTTTCGTCGTTCCGGGTACTTCGATCGGCATCCCGAACCGCGGTTGTGCGACGGTGGGGTTCCCGCTTGCAGCCGTTCCGGTTCCGAATGCTCCTGTAGCGACTGCTCCTGCTGCGGATGCTCCGGACGGCTGGTTGCCATGGTCTCCTGCTGTTCTTGAATAAAGAATATTTCTCGTCCCCATAGACGGTGCCAAACTGTGAGAGCCGAAATTTACACTGTCGAAATTTATATTTTGCCGGTATCCGAAAATTCTAATAAACAAGAACTAAAGGGCAAAAAAGTAAAAAGATGAGAAAGATGATTTTATTAATAATTCTCTAAGTACAAAAATATTCGAGAAAGCTTATTGTCTTATATCTCGAAAGCTCTTGCACTTGAGTTGGGATGCCTTGAAAGTGAATACAGGGGTCTATATTTATACTAGAGAGTCTAGGATCTCAAAGACTGATCTAAGCAATGTGGGACGTTTTAAAATCTCCTTCCCAGCCGCCGACTTGACCTAGTGGACCGCCGCCCGTCTGCTTTCGTTACGGCCCGTTTGTCTTGTTTTGGCCTAGCTTGTCTTCTTGGTCTTCTGGTCCGATTTTCCCTGGGTAAAAGCCTTGCTTCCGGTTTATTTTAAGTAAACTCCTTGATGTTTTTCCATGTTCTGAACAGCATGAAGTCCGTCTTCAAATGGCGTGATGTTTCTTCGGGAATTAACGGGTCGAGGCCCGTTAACCGGAAAGTGGCGTTTAGGATCGATCCGGGACAGGTAAAAACTGGGAAAGTTCGCGAAACCAGGAAGGTATTGACGATAGCAAGGAAAGTTCGGGACAGGTAAAAATCAGGAAGGTATTGACGATAGCAAGGAAAGTTCGCGAAAAAAATACAGAGGAAATCGACAAAATATTATAAACTGTTTCGACAAGGCCTAATTCTTCACAAGTACCCACTCCCAAGCCCACTACGAATCAAATGTTTAACTGTATCAGAACCATTTGCACCCATTGGTTGTCGGAAAATAAATATTAAATATCTCTGGTGCTAATTACCTAAAAAGATAATAAACGAACACTAGTCCCGTGGAAATGGGGAGTCATAAATCCAAATGATGTTATGAACCGTTTGGTTAATGGACTCAATATAGACCGATCCATATAGAGGTTATTAACATAACCGGTCCTTAGTATAATTAGATGTTTTCCTTTATAGACAAGGAATAGGTTTATGGAATATTTCCTTTTCTTGTTATGAGTAGTAAAAGGATAATTACCTTTTCTCTACATGGTGTAACCACTATATAAAGAGACCTTTGGTCCTCATAATAATACACACAGAACATTCAGTTCACAACACGTTATCAGCACGAAAACTCCTAAACCCTAAAACCCTAGAGACCCTGAGTAGCTGCCGAAACTTTAAAGAGTCATATCTTTCAAACTGTGAGGAACCAGAAGGCGATCTAGATATCAAATCGAAGCCCTCGACGAGACGAATCTACCGGTGAAAACAGCTTGTCGATCCGACATCGGACGCGCGCTCACGCACGCTTACAGTGCACGACGACCCACCAAATAAACCAAGGAGATCCGATTTCAGCTTGTGTTTTCCGAGGTCATTAGCTCCCGGTTCATTCCAATTCAAATCTAAAAGAAAGAAAAAGGTAAAACCCTAAACTAAGAACAAAGCAAAACCGAATTGGACATTAATGAACTTGAACCCTAAAATCGGTTGCTCCCATGAACTTGCTTGATCTTATTAAAACCTTGAAACCGAACATTGACCTAAGCTATATCATGAGTTTAAAATCGGTTTTTTTTGATAAACTTGTTTGATCTTATATTCAAACCCACCTTGAAATCGGACTTAAGCTTATGAAACCCTAAAATCGGATTGTTTGAATATTGCCTTGCTTGTTTGCTGAATCGATTTGTGATCTTGATTGCATGTTTAAATTAGTTCATTAGCTTGCTTATTTACATGCTTTAAAATCGCATGAGAACTTGCTTGCATCAATCACTTAAAATCAAATTTGGACTAGCATAGAAATCGCATGTATCATTGATTGAAATCGGATTGTATGAGTTAGGTTGTTAGAATCGATTTGTGCATGCTTGTTTTGGCCATAGTTGAAATCGTGAAACCCTAGAGAAAAAGCTAGGTTGAAATCGATCCTAAACCTAATCCTAATTCAAATAGGAAAACCTTAATCCCTTCCTTTTAGTAAAAAGGAAAGTGTTAAGTATATCCTTTTCCCCTTTTGTTTAATTTCCTTTATTGGTTTATCCCTTTAATGAATTGCCTTATGATTAATTTTGCAAAAAGGAAAATTGATTAATATTGCTAATAGCATAATCGGTTGCATGATTTAATTAATTGATTTGCATAATTGATTGAAACCATGAAGTATTAAAATCGGACATGCTATATGCATATATATATAAACCGGCCATTACCACTAAGGTCCGGATTTATTAAAAGCCCCAAACTGAAATTCGTTAAAACGTTTTTCAGATGGCTGACGTCAACTTTGATGCATATGAAAGAATGGCCAAAGTTAACAACTTTGAATACCCGGTCCTAGATCTCTCAGGAGACGAATTTATGGAATGGTCATTGAGCACGAGACTTGCTCTACAAGACAGAGGACTCGGAAGATGCATCTACAAAGATAATAATGAACTTGAAAGCCAAAAGCAAAGAGCCATAAACATTATGCGCCGTCATCTCACTGAGGATCTAAGAGATCAGTATGAAGATTCTAAAGATCCAGTTGACTTCTGGACAAAGCTTGGTGAGAGATTCTCAATGAAATTATGGCTGACCTCCATGGATGGATGGAGTAGACTCAGCTTCCAGGACTATGAATCCGTGGATGAGTACAATTGTACTCTACTGAGAATCGTACATGGCTTTATGCTATATGGCGAAGTGATAACACACAGAGATCTTTTAAATAAGACTATATCTACATTCCATCCGAGACAAATAGTGTTATCACGAAAGGCCGAAACTTTCACCAACTATAATGATCTACTATATTACCTCCTTGGTCCACAAAGGACAAAAGAAATTATCAGTAAAGCTGATGACTTCATAAAGAGGTGTAAAGAGATGACAGAACCTCAAACGTGCAATGAGGAAGAATGCTCAGACTGTGAGGGCAGTTCATACGTTGACTAGAAAAATAATTTCTGATTTTATACTTTCATGTTGCTTTCTTGTTTTGATTTGCTTTGGATTCATGTCTTTGGATTTCTATCTATGATTTAATAAAATATTTAAGGCTTTAAGACATGATTCTTGTTTTATGAAGTATGGACGTATTCCTTGTGGATAGTGGGTCAAGTCATACGATCTTGAAAGATGAAAGATACTTCATAGACCTTAAACTAAGAAAGGCAATCGTAGAGACTATAGCAGGACAGGCCAGTCTTATAAAAGGCCACGGCCAGGCCGCCGTTCTAATGCCTAAGGGCACACATCTCGAAATTCCAGATGCATTGTTTTCCCCAGACTCAAATCGTAACTTATTGAGCTTTAAAGACATTCGTTTGAATGGATATCATGTGGAAACAATGGGCGAAGGGAAGAAAGAATTTCTCCAAATAACAAAAATCGCCAACGGCCATAAGAAGGTCCACGAGACCATACCTGCTATAGCTACGGGCGTGTACTGTACTAAGTTCAGTATGATAGAGGCCAATGCCACCGTAAACAAAGCCCTTACGGATATGTTCACTCTATGGCACGACCGTCTGGGACATCCCGGTCGGGAATGATGCGGAAATTGATCCTCAACACGAATGGCCACGCCTTGAAAGAAAGGAAAGTGATCCCTATGAGTCTCACTTGTGCCTCGTGTTCGCAAGGAAAACTGATTGTAAGACCATCACCAGTAAAGGTGACTAAGGAAACGATAAACTTTCTGGAAAGGATTCAAGGAGACATATGCGGACCAATCCACCCACCTTGTGGGACATTCCGATATTTTATGGTCCTCATTGACGCATCTACACGATGGTCACATGTATGCTTATTGTCATCACGGAATATGGCATTTGCAAGACTCCTTGCCCAGATAATCCGCCTAAGAGCGCACTTTCCAGACTTTCCGTTAAAGTCCATCCGTATGGACAACGCGGGAGAGTTTACGTCCAGAGCGTTTGATGACTACTGTATGTCCATGGGGGTAAGTGTTGAGCACTCCGTGGCACATGTACATACACAGAACGGCTTAGCCGAGTCTCTCATCAAACGAATCCAGCTGATTGCTAGACCATTACTCATGAGGTCAAAGCTTCCAGTTTCAGCCTGGGGACACGCTGTCTTACACGCTGCAGACCTAATCCGTATCAGGCCATCTAGTGACCACAGGTTTTCCCCAATGCAATTACTAACGGGTCAAGAGCCAAACATATCCCATCTTAAGACATTTGGATGTTCAGTCTATGTGCCTATTGCTCCACCACAGAGAACTAAGATGGGACCTCAAAGGAGGATGGGGATATACGTTGGATATGATTCACCCACGATCATAAAGTATCTTGAGCCAACTACCGGTGATTTATTTAAGGCCAGATACGCGGATTGTCATTTCGATGAGTCCGTTTATCCAACTGTAGGTAGTGAAAACCGGCTGACAAAAGAACTCTCATGGAATCAAACATCCATAAATTGGCAAGATCCTCGAACCCAAGAAAGTGACTTGGAAGTTCAAAAGATTATACATATGCAAAAGCTAGCTATACAATTGCCAGATTCCTTTGCTGACCCGCAGAGAGTTACTAAGTCGTATGTTCCAGCCGTGAACGCACCAATACGCATTGATGTCCAAAGTGGACCGCAAGTGGCTACAGAGTCTAAACCGCGAGTAAAGCGTGGAAGACCAAATGGTTCCAAAGATAAGACTCCTCGGAAATTAAGAAAAGGTGCTGATATTCAGGCCGAGGAGATAACTAATGGACCGGACACTTATGAGCCTAAGGAGCCGCCAAATGATGCTCGGGACGCCGAGCCTCATGGTCCTGAAGTTCCAGATAACAATGAGATCTCAATAAATTATGTTATGTCCGGAATCCAATGGAACAGAAAAGATATCGACGTCGATGATATATTTGCATGCAATGTAGCACTTGAGATTATGAATGAGGATCTAGAACCCACGTCAATAGATGAGTGCACTCAACGATCTGATTGGGCTAAATGGAAAGAAGCCATAAACGTGGAGTTAAACTCTTTAAAGAAGAGAGAGGTTTTTGGTCCCATTATTCGGACACCTCGTGATATAATACCAGTTGGACATAAATGGGTCTTTGTAAGAAAGAGAAACGAACAAGGAGAGATTGTTCGACACAAAGCACGGCTTGTGGCACAAGGATTCTCTCAAAGACCTGGAATCGATTATGAGGAGACATACTCCCCTGTGGTGGATGCAACGACATTCCGATTCCTTATAAGTTTGGCCATAAGAAAAAAGTTAGATCTGCGGTTAATGGATGTTGTCACCGCATACTTATATGGTCCACTGGATAATGAAATCTATATGAGATTGCCAGAGGGTATTGAGCTCAAAGATAAGAAAAGTTCTCGAGAAGAACACTGCATTAGGCTAACCAAATCCCTATACGGACTGAAACAGAGTGGGCGCATGTGGTACAATCGTTTAAGCGAGTACTTGATTAAATCCGGATATAAAAATGATCCCATCAGTCCGTGTATCTTTATAAAGAAGTTTGCAAACGGTGGATTTGTGATTATAGCAGTTTACGTTGATGATTTGAACATCCTCGGCACCTCTGGAGAAATCACCCAAACAGTTGATTTGTTAAAGGCCGAATTTGAAATGAAAGACTTAGGAAAGACTAAGTTCTGTTTGGGAATACAGCTTGAGTACGTCAAAGACGGAATCCTTGTGCATCAAATGGCGTATACTGAAAAAGTACTCAAGAGATTTAATATGGACACAGCTCACCCATTGAGTAGCCTAATGGTCGTAAGGAGCATAAGCCCGGACACAGATCCGTTTGGTCCAATAAGAAAGGATGAAGAAGTCCTTGGTCCCGAAACGCCATATCTAAGTGCCATAGGAGCGTTACTATACTTGGCTAGTCACACTAGACCAGATATTTGTTTTGCCGTGAACCTCCTATCAAGATTTTGTTCTTGTCCAACCCAAAGGCACTGGAACGGGATTAAACATTTACTTCGTTACCTTCAAGGAACGAAAGATATGGGTTTATTTTACACTAACCATAACAACAAAGGTTTAGTTGGTTTTGCTGATGCAGGTTATCTATCGGATCCACACAATGGACGATCTCAGACAGGATATGTGTTCACTCACGGAGGAACCGCAATTTCATGGCGATCCATGAAGCAGACACTCACGGCCACATCATCAAATCACGCAGAGATTTTGGCAATTCATGAAGCCAGCCGTGAATGTGTTTGGTTGAGATCGATGACTCAGCACATAAGACGAGATTGTGGGATGACAGATGGAAAGGACGAACCAACCATACTTCATGAGGACAATGTTGCGTGCATAGCTCAACTAAAGGATGGATACATCAAGGGAGACCGGACTAAGCACATTCTGCCGAAAATTCTTTTTCACTCACGATCTCCAGAAGGCTGGAGAAATACAAGTGCTTCAAGTCCGTTCAAGTGACAACTCAGTTGACTTGTTCACGAAGTCGCTCCCAACTTCCACGCTCAAGAAGCTGGTGTATCAGATCGGCATGCGCCGATTAAAGGACTTATAGGGATGTCTAAATCAGGGGGAGTAATACGTGCTGTACTCTTTCCTCACTAAGGTTTTGTCCCACTGGGTTTTTCTTTAGTGAGGTTTTAATGAGGCAGCATCCCCAAGCGTATTACAAAGATCCTTGGTTGCATCGGGTTCGGTCATTTCGTCCAAGGGGGAGTGTTATGAACCGTTTGGTTAATGGACTCAATATAGACCGATCCATATAGAGGTTATTAACATAACCGGTCCTTAGTATAATTAGATGTTTTCCTTTATAGACAAGGAATAGGTTTATGGAATATTTCTTTTTCTTGTTATGAGTAGTAAAAGGATAATTACCTTTTCTCTACATGGTGTAACCACTATATAAAGAGACCTTTGGTCCTCATAATAATACACACAGAACATTCAGTTCACAACAAATGGGGTATTATTTATTGTTGGTTAGACAATGTTGAAGCACAAGGAATTTTGAGGAAGTAAATTAGTTTTGTTAAAGTATGAAGTCACTTATGAAATAACAAAAAAATCGAAAAAGAAATTGAAGGCAGAATCAATCACAAGCATTTAAACAGGAAAGTTTGAACTATACTGAAACGATTCCTTTCCATAAGGATAACCATATGCTTCCTCGTACGTTCGCGAACTCGCTGCTGAATCAACGTTTGGGTCTAATCCCGCAAGTTTCAGTATGTTCTCAATCTCCTGCACTACCTCACCCATAGATGGCCTATTCACTCCTTCTGCCTCCACGCATCTCAAAGCGAGATCTACATACTTCTCGAAGCCTTTAAGATTCCCACTGCATGCAATGATAGTCGTGTCAAGCAGGTCTTGCAGCTCATACAAACTCCTCGTTTTGTCCATCTTCTTCTTCACCTCTTTCACCACGTAAAGTCCTTTCTCTATCGGAATTTTACCGGTTAATAGCTCAAGCATTACAACACCAAACCCATACACATCACTCTTCTCTGTTAATTGATTCGTCATATAGTACTCAGGATCCAGATACCCCTAATTCAATATATTGTTAGTTTATTTCAAAGTTAATGAATTATATATTATATATAATGAATAATTATCTACTTACCATGGTTCCTTTCACTTGTGTTGTGACATGAGCTATTTCTCGGTCCCCCACAAGTTTCGAGAGGCCAAAGTCTGCAACCTTTGCAGTTAAATTTTCATCAAGTAATATATTCTGTGATTTTATGTCTCTGTGTATAATTGGAGGATCAGCAAACTCATGAAGATAAGCTAGCCCCTTCCCTGAACCAAGTGCTATTTTGAGCCTTCTTGTCCAATCTAGTCTAGTCCCATTCTTACCTGCATTATTACCGAATTTAGCACACATAAATATCAAAGGAAGAAGCATATTTGATACTACCTGATAGATTGTCTCTAAGAGATCCATTTGGAATGTACTCGTATACAAGCATTTGTTCACTTCTATCAAAACAGAAACCCAGGAGTCTGACAACATTCTTGTGATGGACCCTTGAAAGAAGTTCAATCTCAGTTTTGAACTCCAACCCTCCTTGCAAAGATCCATGTTGAGCTCTTTTAATTGCTACGAGTTTCCCAGAAGGAAGAATCCCTTTGTAAACCTGTTTAACCATCAGATTTGGGATCAGAATTTCAAATAAGGCCATTGATATTTTCAGCTGAGGCCATTTCAAAAACAAACCTTGCCATAACCTCCACCGCCAACATCATTAGCCTCTGAAAAATTGTCCGTGCATCTCCTCATCTCTTCGAAAGTAAAAGATTTTGCCCCCATTAGCTTCGGAGCATCGACACTGTTTTTATCCGTATCCCACTTGGCTACGACATACAAAAGATTAGGTGTCATGGTTTTTCCTCAGAAAATAGAGTAGTAAAACATTTTCTTCTTACCAAAAGGATCATTTAGATCAGTTGCTCTCTCTGCTCTTTTCTTCTGCCTAAGAGCGTAAATCCCAGCTATAATTAACAACAGGAGAAGAACTATAGCACCACCAATTGCTCCCACAATAATTCCAGTGTTTTCTGACTTGGAACCTCCAATATATGTGAAAAAAAAAAAAGGAAAAGCAAGTAAGTGAGATTGAACCAATGTAAATTCGGTTTGCGTGTGTAACAAGTTACATCATACCAGAGAATTGCCTGTACGGATTGGGGCTGAAAACATAAGGGCCAAATATAGCAGGAGGTTCAAATTTAGAAATCTGCTTGCTAAACCCAGAATTTATAGTCTCCATTTCCGTTTCACTAAAACCTTTTTTATCATACGGAAAGAGCAAGAGCTCTACTAAAAGATGATAATCATTTTCAGTCTCTCTTATGTTTCTGATGGTCACGTACTCCACCGCATAACTGGGACTCTTAAAATAAGTGGTTAGATACTGTTGGAGCGTTTTGAAGTTGGTGTCATTGGAGTACCCAGAGAAGGAAGGAGACCTAAAGGTGAGTGTTCCTATGAGTGGATACATACAATGGCACCCTTGATTCGGTTCCCTGTCTTGATCACAGGGACGAGGACAAGCTGGTTTTTGAGGGATAGAAAATGAGGTATTTTGTCTTAATTCTTTGCAGTGTTCACTCGGCTGGTTCCTCGCCCATGGGCACACTGGATTATCTGCCAACCTGTGGGTATATCAACACGTACAATTAAGTGACACAAATTTAGGAAGTCAATTTTTGATTTGTGACTGATACATACATTACTTGCATGGGTTTCTTAGCTGGTGGTTTATAATCCGTTATGACATTGTCTCGTAAATCGACAAACTCTAACTGGTCGCTATAGTTGGTACCGAGGTTCAATGTTGCATTTAAAAGATTGTTCTTTAGGAAACTGCAAGTCAAGAAAAAGTATTCCAATTAGTGGCATAGAGAAATACCCTCAATAACACATTTTGATGTTTATGTCAATGTACATATTCAGAACTTTGAGTTGATTTTTCAATCGAAGTTTCATATTTTTGTTTGACTCACACAGTCTGCAGTTGATTAGGGCTAAAGAGGAGTATTGGTATTGGACCTTCGAGCTGGATCCCTGCCATCCTCCTGCCAAGTATTGAAGACCATTTGTTCTTCTTAAGCAATCACATAAATATATGTATATAGAGAGAGAGAGACATTCCTACAGTGTTGACAAATGGCCTAATGAAGGGATCCATGATGGAATGAGTGATGATTTCAATTTGTTATTGCTCACATCCCTGTAACCAATCATACAATGGCAATAGATCTACTAAGAATGACCGTTTTTGATGGTAAGTTTGAGCAAGAAAACAAAAAAAAAAGAATATATATATACTGAAACTTACAATGTGTGGAGACGGGTCAAGTTTGTTAGATTTGGAAGACTGCCTGTAAATTTATTGTTGGCCAAGGACCTGATATGGATTCAACTACAAATTATTTACCTCTTTTCACTAATACTAGAACACCGTGCTACGTATAACATATTTTCATACATTTTTCCAATTCATCTCATATACCTTATCGCAATTTTTTTATATATATATATATTTGATCAAACACCATTTGTATTCTTTCTAAGTGAGGATTATTGGTTTAGATTTAGAGATCCAACCAAAATCAAATATTATGAGAAATACCCTCAAATACCACACTTTCATGTTTTTGTGACAAAAATACCACATCAAGGTGAAAATGACAAAAATAACATTTATTTAATGGTTTAAAGATAATTAAACTAATAAATTTGGGTTCAAAAGTCATTAATGAGGGTTTAGATGTTTGGTTTTAGAGTTTATGTTTAAGGGATTGAAAAGAAATATATGAAAATAAATGTATAATAGTCTTTTTTCTCTTAAAAAATGTCATTTTGTCATTTTCCTCTTGGTGTGGTATTTTTGTCACAAAAACATGAATGTGTGTTATTTTTGAGAATTACCCATATTATTGGACTAATGAATTTTGAATCTTTGTCCAAATCACCCGTTATTCATTTCTTCAAAGTAAAAATCATCAATTGATTAATGAATTTTTAAATACTAAGTGAAATCCGAAATTATTTAATTATAAATATTTATTTATGGATTTGATTTTATAAAAAAATAGTTGATTTAGAAATTTATAGTAAAAATATAAAGATATAAATCTCGGAAATAATCTACGAATTTTCAAATATTAATCTAATACATTTGTATATTAAGAAATCACTAAACCGTACAAAGATTTGCAAATTTTATGTGGATTTCAAAAAATACATAAAATGATCTTCATTACGGGAGTGATCAATAAATCACCAACTAACAAATGGTTGAAATTTTTATAACAGAGGTGATGATATATCTTGAGAGTTCATCTATTACATATAGGATAAGTTACAAACAGAAGGAAAAATAAAAAGATTTTAGCTGTTCACTTACAATTCCATAAGACTTGTCAGATTATTAAGACTTGACGGAATATCTCCAGTTAGTCTATTTCTGTCAAGACGTCTGTAACAAAGCAAAGAGCACATGAGATTAAAGAAGTTCACAATTTGAACGATAAGTTTTCACTACTTACAACACTGTCAACGTTGTAACGAGGCTGATGGTGTCCGGGATTTTACCCGTGAATTGGTTCCCATCGAATAGCCTACACAAAAAACAACAAACAATGCAGTAACCTTGTTAGTTAGTTACTACTCTCTACTTGTACAAACTCTCAGCTTTCATATGTTATATATATGAAGCTTACACATGTATCAAAGTCATTTTTGAGCTGAAAAGCCTTTCTGGAATATCACCCGAAAGCATGTTATTTCCAAAATGACTGTAACAGAGAGTTTACACTTGTTAGTATTTTACAAAAATCGTTATTATATCAAAAATTAAATAGTAAAGATTTGGGATTATATACAAATGCCTAGCTTGAAGAAGCATGTCAAGTCCAGGTGAGGAATTTCCATTTGAAACTGGAATCTCTCCTTCGATCTGATTATCGGATATATCAAACCAATATAGGTTTGATAATCGTCCAATGGAAGCAGGAATTGTTCCAGTAAAATTATTCAAATTGAGGGAGCTGTTATGAAAGAAACAGAAAAAAAAAAATACTAATGAGTTTAAATGTACGGAAATTGAAAAAGACTGTTTATAAGTATAATAAAAGGAAGCAACAAAATCTTACAGGTATGTAAGTTGTTCTGAAGACCCTATGGACTCAGGGATTTCACCACTAAAATTGCATCCCATTAGGTTCCTAGAGATAAGAAAAAAAGCTAATTCAAAAATAGGCGAAAAGAAAAAGTCATTGCGAGTGGGTCATGATTATCTTGTTTGCTTACAAATTCTTCAACTTCATAAGCTTGCCGATATTATGTGGAAGCGGTCCAGACAATTTAGGGTTTCCTGTCAAATCCCTACAACCATTGAATCATAAGATGAGGGGAAAAAAATATTTTTATGTAAAGTGAAGAAGAAGAAAAACCTACAAGGTCTGCAATTCAGACAACGTCCAAATATCATCTGAAAGCTTTCCTTCCAAGTTAAGGTTGCCTAATGATCTTTAACATGAAACAACAACATTAAAGTCAGTCTGCAGAGACTTACTAGAGTAAGAAGCAGACAAACAAAATATAAACTAAACAAAAGACACAAGTAGTTACATTGAAACAACGCGATAATTGTTGTTACATTTAATTCCAACCCATTCGGTTCCACAAGGATCAGAGCCTTTCCAACTCCGAGGAAACCTGATCCATCCACGCTTCAGGCCTTGTAAGGCAGAAGCTGCACCAGTTTTTAAACAACTCAATTAAGATTTTGGAATTCGTATATATCTTAAAAAACTATGATGATAATCATCTAATATACTTACCGTCATGACCGTCTGTGAGCGCAGAAACAGAACAAATGGCGAAAAGAAGCAAGACCGGGATTAAAAAGGCTCCAGAATTCATGTTCAGACCAACAAACAATCTCTTTTATTTTTCTCTGCTTCTAATTCTATTAAAAAAAAATCATTCAAGAAGAAAGCATGTGGTATGCACAAGTGATGAGGAATTCTGGAATAAAAATTACAGCCTTATGGCTAGCAAATCATGTAGACAATAGTGTAAACAAAAAGGAGGAGACTTAGAACAATTTTAGACCAAATTATAAAACTAAATAGACAGTGGACCATATAAAAATTTCTTCAACTTGAAACAGAAAATAATGCTATCAACGGAAGGTTATAAAATAGTTGTTAGATGGATATGACAGTAAGGTATAATGGGAATAAATAAATTGACTCGGCACAAAACAGATTAAGTAAAATCGGTATATTTGATAATTGAAAGGTTTGACAAAATATAGATAAAAAAAAGATGGGCCACTCCTCATTTTACACTTTTTGAAACTATTATTTATCCCTTTACAATTTTTCCAAATCTCATTTTATCCCTAAAATATTGTTTTTTAAACTAAAAGAAATTGAATTGCGAATTTTTTTAAAAAAAAGGCTTGTACACAAATATATATATATATATATATATATGAATTGAAATTCTCTATTATATTTCTCTCTTCTCTTAATTCTCCCCGGTCTCTCTTGACCTCTCAGCCGACTCTCTTCATCTCCCCCATCTCGCCTTTCCATCTCCGGTGAAGTGGCATCCCACCGTCATTCCACCCAGTGGCGGACCTAGGATTGATTTTAACTGGGTTTATGGGAAAATTCTACCTCTAATTTAAAGGGGTCACATTGATGTTCTTGCTATTTATTAAAAAAAATCAATGCATTCTCAAGTAAAATATAATTTGTATTAAGTTTTAGGGGTGTCAAATGAACTCAATTCCCTCAAATGGTTCCGCCACTGATCCCACCCTTGGAGCGTGGTTGATTCATTTTGGCGTGGTGAACTTCATCTAAAAGGCCATATATGCATATATGTGGGTCCGAGGTTTTATCTTTAATATTCTTAAACTACTCTTGACTGAGTTTGTATATGATGTCCTTGTCAACATTTTAGGTTATTATAAAAGTTTTGTATATTTGTAATTTTAATTTGAAATCAAGAAGATTATTTTCTATAAAAAGAAATATATAACTCTTAACTTTGATTAGTTCCTTAACCAATGCATGACGCTGATCATTGCTTGTATGTTTTAAATGTAGTGTTCATTGTTTACTCCCTTCCTTCCCCTGTTGACGTAATTATCTAACAGCGTTTGAAACGTTCAATCAATCGTGTCAATGTTGATCAAGTTGTTATATAGTTCACTGCCTATTTCTTTTTACATATTTATTATTTAAATTCTTCGAAGTCTTGTTCTTCTTTCCAGAGCCGGTCATGAACATAATTGAGCCGCAAACTCAAAAACATATGAGGCCTAAAAATTTAATGACTATAACAAAAATATATGGGGTTGAGTCCACGACCTCTCAGTAGTGGGGATGAGTACATGACCAACTCATCTAAAAAATATATTTTATGAAAAATGAGGACTAAAATTTTAGTTATTATTATAAGGCCGCAAACACATGCTTTCTCTGCTTCCCTGGGCCTGCTCTGCTCCTTTCCATCAACATTATTGTGTACAAACTTTCTTAGTAAGGTGGCTTTACTCTCGAAGGACTTAGCAGAAACGGAGAAAAAAAAAATACTAATTTTGATTAGTTCCTTAACAACTGGTCATTGCTAATGTGTTCTTAAATGTAGTGTTCATAGTTTACTTCTTTCCATTGCCCTGTTGACGTATTTATCTAACAGTGCTTGAAGCGTTCCCTCAATCCCATAACTCGCTGTTTCAAGTTAATCAAGTTTTTATATAGTCCACTGTCTATTTCTTTTTACATATTTATTATTTAAATTCTTCAAAAGTCTTGTTCTCCTTTTCGTTAACATCAATGTGTACATATTTTCTTAGCAAGGAGGCTTTTACGCTAAGGATTATGTGATACAAATACAATGAGAAGCAGAAACGTACGAAAAGTACTAATTATGGGTCTGAAGATGAGTTCAAGAATTGAAGTCTGCATGCTCCTGATTTTGGCATTTTACCAAATTTGTTTTGTTTCAGCGCAAACAATTGGTTCAGACGGTACGTATAGCTTGATGATAATCAGAGTTATTCAGATATATGAATATCAGAACCTTTATTTCATTTCAATCTTGGTACAGCTTCTGCTTTACAAGCCCTGAAGAGTGAATGGACCAGGTTTCCTGAGAGTTGGAAAGGCTCTGATCCTTGTGGAACTAATTGGGTTGGAATTATATGTAACAATAGCCACGTTATTTCAATGTAACAACTTCTGTCTTTTAGTTGTTTTTCTGTTTTTGTTTTGTTTTTGTTGTTGCTTTTGATCTAATAATCATCTGCAGACTTTAACATTGTGTTGTTGCTTGTTGAAGATCATTAGGCAACCTTAACTTGGAAGGAAAGCTTTCTGCCGATATTTCGGCGTTGGCTGAATTGCAGATCTTGTAGGTCTTTCTTTTCTTTCTTCTTTTGCATAAAAATGTTTTTTTCTTCTCAGCTTATGATCCGATGTTTGCAGGGATTTGACATCCAATCCTAAATTGTCTGGACAGCTTCCACCAAATATTGGTAACCTCAAGAAGTTGACTACCTTGTAGGGAAACAATATCATGACACACTCTTAAACATCATCCCTTATCGCCTCTATTTTAATTAACTCTTTTTTTTCTTTTTCTTTCAGGAACCTTATGGGATGCGGTTTCAGTGGTCAAATCCCTGAGTCCATAGGATCTCTGGAACAACTTACAACTCTGTAGGATTTTGTTGGAATATTATTATAAACATGTCTTTTTTTTATTCTATATCTATAGATCCATCAGTATTAATGGTTGTGTTTTCCCCATCCAGCTCTCTGAATTCAAATAAATTTAGTGGAACAATTCCGGCTTCCATTGGACAGTTATCAAAACTGTTTTGGTTCGATATAGCTGACAATCAGATCGAAGGAGTGATTCCAGTTTCTAATGGGACTTCTTCACCTGGACTTGACATGCTTCTCCAAGCTTGGCATTTGTATATAATCTCAAATCTTTCCATTTCTTTTAATATAATCACTCATGTCAATATACTTATTAGCATAACCCTCTCATTTATTACTCTTGCAGTCATTTTGGAAATAACAAGCTTTCTGGCGATATCCCAGAAAAGCTCTTCACTTCAAACATGACTTTAATACATGTGTAAGTTTTTTTTTCTAAAATTTAGTGCATTATATTATAAGATAACATGAGTGTACAGTTGTAAAATAAAAGCTTACAATTGAAGAACCATACATTTAAATCCGACTTATGAGAAAATGATATAAAAAGTCTCAAATATGAAACTTAAATAGTGGATGTCTCGATGACATGAAGATTGGCCAACTCTTTTTACACAACAACAATGCGCACGACCTTTCACATGTTATCAGCATTTCTATCTAAAAAAATTATCAAAACAAATATCTAAACAATAAAATATATATATATAGATATATGATATTTGAAAAAAAAAAAAGAATTTGAAACCATTAGAAAATGACAGGAGAAAAGATCAACGCTTATCAAATACATACACGACTTATTGACTAATGCCATAAAACACATGAACTATTTAAATATTTCAATTACCAATACACTACTTGTCATTTTAACAAATATAGTCTATCACAATAATACTTATAACATAAATCTGACAATATATTATCAAATAAATATAATAATATATTTAATATTAATACAATAATATAAAATGTGTTATAACATAAAAATAGTATTATTAATGATTCATGATTTATAATAATATTATTTTAACTATAATATAAATATAAGCATAAACATCAATATAATAATATGATAATATGTTTTTAATATTCATAGCATAAATACTTATAAAAAGACATGAATTGCAATTACTTTTATGTTATAAAAATTATTATTGGTGGATCATATTTTCATATCATTATTATTTATGTTATACCAATTGCTATATTAATGTTAATTATATTATCATGTTTATGTTATAACATTTCATCAATACAAGTATTATTGTATTGCATCATATTTGTTAAAAAATGAAGTAGTCCAGTGATAGATAAACTAGGGGTGGGAGCTTGAGCCACAGTTCAAACGATCAAAACGAAGTCATTTTACCGTTTTGATGGAATTGACCGCATTTAAAAAAGATTATGTAGTAAATTTAAATATTTAAATAGTTCATTTGTTTTGTGCTATTAGTCAATAAATCGTGTATAAATTAACAGACGTTGATTAGTTCATAGAAGAATAAGCCATTTTCCCAAAAATGACAAATGTTTTATGGCTTTTTCATCATCTCTTCTCTCTATATTTTTCTTTATTTTTTTGGATGAAATACTGATAAAATATTTCCAATAGAGTTGCTCTAACTTCACTTATACATTTTGGGTGAATTTGACTGGCATGTTTCTCTGGAAGGACGCAGACCCTAAATCCACATCCTAGAAAGTCACCAAAAGAGAAAAAAAAAATCATAATTATTCCTAATTCCTTGAAAAATCAAATGAAAAAGTAGTGGTGACGTGTACAAATGGAGTAGTAGGGTAGAAGTATGATGCATTATTGGTTGGAGTTACTGGTTTAGCCTCTCAGCATAACGGAATGGAATTCAAGTATATCAGATATTGAAAGTGAAGTTGTTTTGATTTCACTAGGAGCAATAATATCAGTTATTGGAGTATCTATGAGTAAAACATAGAGAGTGGGGGAAACTATTTCTTTGACAGCTTTCACTGGACCAATAACAGTAATAAGGGCAGAAATAAGTCAAAAGTGTTGCCGAATAATAATTAACAAAGGAAGCATCTGAATTTTTTGGTGTTAGGATATCTTAACCTCTTAGTGCGTCGACTCACTCAGAGAGAGATGGTAACAAACTCGCAAGAACAAATAACAGAAATATGAAACAGAGGAATGAAGAAGAGGAGTTGCAGAGAAAAGTAAAGTGCGGAAATGAAAGGGAGCACACCGAACTTCGTAACCCAGTTCATCACCAAATGGTAGCTACGTCTGGGCCGAGACTTTGCTCGGAATCCACTATAGAACAGAGTTTATACAACAAGCATACACAAGTGCCCAGCCTAAACACCTTTCACTAATATTCAGACTCACTTTGTGCTATGCTATAAACAAGAGAACAGATTGAAATAAGCTTATGCAAATGAAACAATCTAACTCTCAAACTTCTGTCTATCTCGTTTAACTCTCTCTCAAACCCTTAGCTCCTATTTATATAAGATACATTAGGTTAACTCCCCTTAGGCTCCCTTGGAGGCTGTAATAGCTTTGTCTCCTTAGCCGCCGTTTGATCTTATCTCCAGCTCAGCAAAGGACAATCTGCTTTAAGGTATCAAACGAACAAGCACGGTTGCTCGTGTAGCTGGCAAATGCCCTTTCCTTGTCGTTATTGACACATAGTCATTAGCAGTCAAATGGTCCCAATAAAGCAGCTTGACCATAGTTGTGATTTATTTCTACCATAGTTAAACTTGATTGATCCTTGCTGGCAGATTCAAACTTTCTTGAAGATCAAGTTAATATCTCCACAAATCTCCACCTGTTAACTTCAGATGAAAGATGCAGAGCTGTTTTAATGAGAGAGAGTACCTTCATAGGTTTTTCCATGGATTCCTGTCTTGGATCTCCTGAGCTTTATTACTCAGGCAAGTCAAGAGCGGCTTGAAACTTGCTGACAGCCAAGACCTTGGTGAAAATGTCTGCATGGTTCTTCTCGGTTGATATCTTTAGTACATCCACCATTCCTTGTGAGGTGATCTCTCTAATGTAGATCTCTCTAATGTAGTGGCACTTCACATCAATATGTTTAGTCCTCTCGTGGTGCACAATTATTGGACATAGAAATGGCACTTTGAGAGACACAGTTGATCTCAACACTTCCTTGGTCATAACAGAATTATTTCAGTAATACTTTGAGCCATATGACCTCTTTGACAGCTGCTGTAAGGGACATATAGTCAGACTCTGTGGTTAATAATGCAACAACTCTCTGAAGGCCTGGTTTCCAGCTAATAGTATTCCCACCAAGAGTAAAGACCAATCCGGTGATTGATCTTTGTTTATTAGGATCTACCGCGAAGTCAGCGTCGCAGTATCCAATGATTCTGAAATCATCACTCCTATTGTAACATAACTTGGTTCAGACTATTCCTTTGATGTATCTCATCACCCACTTAACTCCTTGCAAGTGATCTCGGATGGGATTGCTCATATATCTGCTTATAATGCCCACGGGGGAGGCCAAGTTTGGTCTCGAGCAAATCAGGGCGTACGATATGCTTCTCACGGCATTGGAGTAGGTAACAGTCTTCATAAACTCTTCATCTCGATCAACTTGTTCTGCGGTGGCTGAGCATAGTTTGAGGTGAGCTCCTAGCAGAGTTACAACATACTTTGACTGAGACATATTGTAAGTCTCAAGAACTTGGTTCAAGTAGCCTTCCTGTGATAACCATAAGGCGCCAACTTCACTGTTTCTGATGATTTCCATTCTAAGTATTCTTTTGGCAGACCCAAGGTCTTTCATTTCAAACCGCTTACTGCGTTCTTGTTTCAGCTTGTTAATGGACTTCATATTGTTAGCAGCCACCAGCATATCATCGACATAGAGCAACAGATACATCTTGGTGTTATCAGGTAGGAGTCTGATGTAAGCACAGCTATCATAATCGCTTCTGAAAAACCCAATCTCGGTCATGTAGTTGTCGAACTTCTCGTTTCACTAGCGTGGTGACTGCTTGAGTCAATAGAGAGTCTTGTTTAGTAAACAGATCTCATCTCTTTGAACATTGACTTGTAGCCTTCAAGCGGCATCATGTATATCTTTTCTTTCAGCTCTCCATGTACGAATGCCGTCTTGACGTTTAATTGCCCCAGTTCCAGGTTTTCTTGAGCAACAATTGATAACAGGATCCATATGGATACGTATTTCACTACTGGAGCAAAGACTTTGTGATAGTCAATGCCTTCTCTCTGTGCATCGCCTTTGGCTACGAGTCTGGCCTTCAAGTGTGGTTCTTCTTCTTTTGGAATCCCAAGATTATACTTGTAAACCCACTTGATCCCAGTGATTCTCTGATATTTGGGCATTGATATCACGGTCCAGGTGTTGTTCTTGGTATGAGATTCCACCTCTTCATCCATTGCTGTTTTCCACTTGCTGCAATTCTTATCCCTCTTTGCATCTTGATAGTTTTCCGGTTCCAACGCCTCACCATCTTCAGCGGTGTAATGAGCTTCAGAGAAGTAGTCCTCATCATCAAATCGTCTAGAAGCTTGTACTTCTCATCTGCTTCTATCTCTAGCTAGGTGATATCCCAGAGGCATGTCCCGGATATCAGCACAGTTTTCTATATCACTAACAGCAGGCGCGGATGAGCTTGGCATGAAATTTGCAGGAGTTGAGATGAGCTGCCCAGATTCTCCACCAGAAGTGTTATCACTTTCTGACTCCAAATCAAGATCTAAAACTGAGTCGTGTTGATCCTCTTTCTCAAATGCAGTAACTTACTTCTCTTTCTTTAACAAATTCGTGTAAGCTGCATTCTCTTGAAATATCACATTCCTGCTGACCACACACTTTCTTTCTTCTACCAGCTAGATCTTATAACCATTTACTCCGGTTGGGTAACCGATCAAAACTCCCTTCTTAGCTCGTGGACTTAGTTTCCCATCATCTGTATGAACATGAGACTTTCCATACATTTTTGTCTGGTATCTCGAAGTTGATAGCTGACGAAGGTGACTTGTTGATAAGTATAACCGCCGTGTAGGTGGCCTCAACCCAAAACTTCTTAGGAAGACCTGAGTCACTCAACATACAACAAACCTTTTCCATGATAATTCTGTTCATGCGCTCTGCAACGCCATTCTGTTGGGGAGTGTAGGCACACATACGATGTCTCTGTATCCCTTTACACTCACAAACTCATCAAAATATTTGTTGCAAAATTCGAAACCATTATCAGTTCTCAAAGTTTTCACTTTCTTCTCACTAAGGTTCTCTACTAAGTTGATCCATTCTTGAAACTTATCGAAAGCCTCATCCTTAGTTCTAAGAAAGTAAACCAATACCTTACGAGTGAAGTCGTGAATGAAAGTGATGAAGTATTGACACTTCCCAATAGAGTATGGAACTGATGGGGCTCCCGACAAGTCGGAGTGAATGTATTCCAGCCTTTCCTTGGTATCGTGTTGAGCAAGATTAAAGCCCACTCGTTTCGCTTTACAAAAGATGAAGTCTTCACAATCACCAAAAGTCGAGACCTTCTTTCGATCTAGGAGACCTCTCTAGACTAGAAAAGTCAGGTTCTTTTGACTCATATGGCATAACCTCCTATGCCATATCTTGGTATCATCCTGATTCTTAACAACAAAAAGAGATTCAGCAATGACTGGTTCCCAATTAAGTAAACAGAGAGTATCATACCTCCTTCCTGTGAGTAGATTCTGATGACTAGCCTTGGTACTAAGAACTCCATTTTTAGACTCGAAACGGTAACCGTCTTTCGAAGGTTCCAAGTGACAAAAGGTTCCTGTCCATTTCCGGTATGAACCACACATTGTTGAGTACCACGCATAGCCCCTGATCATTCTTGAGCTTTATGGTTCTCACCCCCTTGACCTATGATATTGTTTTATTTGCCATTCTGACTGTTCCTCCAGCATCTTCATCTAGGTGTTCAAACCAATCTCTGCGGTAAGTCATATGATAACTACAGCCGGTATCCATAATCCATTCATCCTCCAAATGTATGTATGTTGAATGAAAGAACATCTGAAACATATGGACTAGTTGCTTCTCCCGAGTTTCCTTTACTCCCAGATGATTCAGCTTTGTTTCCATGGTCTTTGTTTTTGTACTGAGGCTTATTTTTGTTTGGACAGTTTCTTTTAAAATTTTATTCTTCTCCACAGATCCAACATCCTCGTTTACTCTTGGACTTGGATCTAGACCGATTTGTTTTGTTGCCCTTTTCTCTTTCGTCACTTCTTCCTCTGGTTTCCTCTTTTTCTTTTGCAAAGAGCCCTTCGGCTTGCCCTTTGATGCTCTTCTTTGTTGACCCAAACTCTAGTTCTTTAAAGTAAATAGGGGTGGTAACTTCATCAAAGGATAGGGTGGATCTACCAGAACCGTACCTTAGCGTGTCTCTGAGTTGATCGAACTGTTTGGGCAGTGACATGAGTAGAAGGATGGCTTGGTCTTCATCCGACACGAGAACGCTAGTGTTTTCCAGATCTTCAACTATGTGAAGGAACTCATCGTTATTTCTTTTGATGGACAGGCTTTCAGACATCCTGAAACTGTAGAGCTTCTGCTTCACGTAGATCCTGTTTGGAAGGGCCTTTGACATGTACAGCTTGTCATGAGCCTTTAGCATAGAGGCTGCAGTCCTCTCCTTCTTCACCTTCGTCAGGACTCATTTAAGCTCAGCACTATGGTGCTCCTCGACTTTCTCTTCTTTTCATCTAGCAGCTCAGACTTCTTGTCTTTCTTCTTGTCTTCTTCGCTCTCCTCCGAGTCTGAGACCTTTGTGGAAGTCTCTTCTCTTTCTTCTTTTACGGCAATGCTTAAGCCCAGAATATCAAAGTGAGCCATGAGCTTTTCTTTCCATATTGTGTAGTCGCCTCGTCCATCAAACTTCTCCACCTATATTCTTGCCGAAGTCATGGTTTATGGTTTCAGACTGAGAACCAAAAAACGAGTATGAACCTCGTTCTAATACCAATCTGTTAGAATCTCTTAACCTCTTCGTGCGTCGACTCACTCATAGAGGAATGCTATAAACAAGAGAACAGATTGAAATAAGCTTATGCAAATGAAACAATCTAACTCTCAAGCTTCTGTCTATCTCGCTTAACTCTCTCTCTAACCCTTAGCTCCTATTTATATAAGACGTATTAGGTTAACTTCCCTTAGGCTCCTCTGGAGGCGGTAGCTGATGCTTGATCGTATCTCCAGCTCAGCAAAGGACAGTCTGCTTTAAGGTATAAAACGAACAAGCACGGTTTCTCGGGATAGCTGGAAAATGCCCTTTACTTGTCGTTATTAACCCAGAGCCGTTAGCAGTTAAGTGGTCCCAATAAAACAGCTTGACCATAGTTGTCATTTACTTCTACCACAGTTAAATTTGACTAATCCTTGCTGGCAGATTCAGACTTTCTTAAACATCGAGTTAATATCTCCACATTTAGGGCTAAATGTTTACACTTTCACATTCAGTTGAGATCCAAGAAAATAACACAATTGATACGTTTCTTCTTTTATATATATGTATAGCCTCAATTCCTCTGCGAAAAAAAAGACATCTAACTAAACTTTTATCATTAACTTAGCCTTTTCTATTAGAGTCCGGTCTAACGATGACATGTGTAAGTTTCATAGTTCATGCGAAAACTGAGAGTTCATACCAATCAAAACTACTAAGGTTATGAGAAAAAAAGAGAGTATAGTAACTAAAAGAGTGATTGCATATTATTTGTTGTTTTATCGATAGGTTATTCGATGGAAACCGATTCACAGGAAAGATCCCGAACAGCATCGGCCTCGTTAAAACGTTGACAGTGTTGTAAGTATTATAAAAATTTCAATTTATTCTTGAACTTTTCATATTGTTTATTTGAGCTACTTTAATATCCGATATGATCTTCTCTTTGTTACAGACGTCTTGATAGGAATAAACTAGCGGGAGATATTCCTTCAAGTCTAAGTAATCTCACAAATCTTAACGAACTGTAAGTTAGCAACTAAATATTTGTTTTGTGTTTGTAGATCTAAAATGAAAAGATGTGAATGAGTTTGTAGTTGAATCCATTTCAGGTACTTGGCCGAGAATAGACTTACAGGTAGTCTTCCAAATTTAACAAGCTTGACCAAACTTTACACTTTGTAAGTTTTCTGTATTTCTTTTCCTCTATTGCTGCTTAACTTGCCCTTCTCAAACTTCATTCTTAATAAATCTAGTTCCATGATGTAATGTTTTCGTAACGCAGAGATGTGAGCAATAACCAATTGACGTTCTCACTCATTCCATCATGGATCTCTACATTACCCTCTCTGTCAACATTGTATGAATCTATCTTTCTCTTATATATATATCTATATATATTTCTCTTACATATATATATATTTTTTTTTTTATGTATGCTTACGAACAACGAATGGTTTTGTACTTGGCAGAAGGATGGAAGGGATCCAACTCGAAGGCCCAATACCAAACTTCCTCTTTACTCCTAATCTATTGCAGACCGTGTGAGTAAAACAAAACATTGAACTTTCATTACGGAAAGTCAACTCAGACATGTAAATATATTATTCACTGAATTTTTTTTTTGTTTTTGGTTTATTGACTTTGCAGTGTGCTAAAGCGCAATCAGTTAAATGCAACATTGGAGTTTGGTACCAACTACAGCAACCAACTAGAATTTGTGAATTTACAAAACAATGAAATAACTAATTACAAGCCCGCAGCTACTAAACGCATCCAAGTAATGTATGTGTCACGTTACAAATATATACTATTTTTCAGTGAATTACTTAGAGCATACACATTAGATATCCGAATAAACTATTAAAACTTCTTATCTATTTTAGTTGAGTATTTAGATTTTATTTGTTTTTACATTAAATTGATCTATAAATGAGAAATAGCTTCTGGGTTTTCAAGAATTATTTTAGTTTTTTAAATAAGATATGGTATCTCATTCTCTTTCTTTTTTTTTTTTTTCGTTTTTTAATCATGAAAAATTCTTTTAAGTATCTCTCATGGAGCTACTCTTATATGTGTTAATATTTTCGCAGATTGGCAGATAATCCAGTGTGCCAAGGAACAGAGAACCAACAGAGTGACTACTGCAAAGCAGTCCAATACAATAACTCTTTTTCTGTTCCAGAAATAATATGTTCTCGTTGTGGTCAGGGCAAGGAACCAAGTCCAGCGTGCCGCTGTGTGTATCCAGTCACTGGAATATTCACCTTCAGGTCTCCATCCTTCTCAGGTTTCTCCAACAACACCAACTTCATAATGCTCCAACAAGGCTTAGCAGGTTTCTTTAAGAGCCTCAGTTATGATCAAGTGGACTCGGTGGCCATCAGAAACATTAGAGAGACTGCAACTGGTCATCAGCTTCTCATAGATCTCTTGGTGTTTCCAGTGGACAAAGAGAGTTTCGATGAAAAGGGAATGAACAGTGTTATTTCCGCGTTTAGCACTCATACTTACGTCCAACCTCCAATATTTGGGCCTTACATTTTTCAAGCTGATCCGTACAGTCCTTTTTCTGGTATGATGAAAACGGTAACACACACAAATAAACAGGATTTATAATGTAACTCATATATTCTGCCTTTGTTTTGCCACATATGTAGGAGGTTCCACGTCAGAAAACACTGGAATTATCATCGGAGCTGTAGTTGGTGTTGCGGTTCTTCTACTGTTGTTAACTATAGCTGGGATTTACGCTCTTAGGCAAAAGAAGAGAGCAGAGAAAGCAACTGGTCGAAACAATCCTTTTGGTAAGCAGAAAATGCATGGTTAACTTCAACAAAAGACTCCCCTTTGATAAATCAAAATGGTGATAGTTTATCATTTGTCTATTGCAGCCAAATGGAATAAGAGTAAGAGCAGTCTTGATGCTCCGCGGCTAATGGGAGCAAAAGCATTTACATTTGAAGAGTTGAGGAAATGCACTGATAACTTCTCAAAGGAAAATGATGTTGGAGGTGGAGGTTATGGCCAGGTTTGTGTCTTTGAAATGGCCTTAGTTCAAACAAGAAATGGTATTAGCTGAATTCAAATCCTAATATGATGGTGAGACAGGTGTACAAAGGGAGTCTTCCCTCTGGGCAACTCCTAGCAATCAAAAGAGCGCAACAAGGATCTTCGCAAGGGGAGCTGGAGTTTAAAACTGAGATTGAGCTTCTTTCAAGGGTGCATCATAAGAATGTTGTTAGACTCTTAGGCTTTTGTTTTGATAGAAATGAACAAATGCTGGTATACGAGTACATTCCAAATGGCTCTCTTACAGACAGTCTATCAGGTATAAGAAACCGTTATCTTCCTTCGATGAAATATGATATAGTTCTTGGGGTGATGAGTTTGATTATAATGCAGGAAAGAGTGGGATTAGACTTGACTGGACAAGAAGGCTTAGAATAGCACTTGGTTCAGGCAAGGGTTTGGCTTATCTTCATGAGCTTGCTGATCCTCCAATTATACATAGAGACATCAAATCGAATAATATACTACTTGATGAAAGTCTTACTGCGAAGGTTGCTGACTTTGGCCTCTCCAAACTAGTGGGAGACCCTGAGAAAATTCATGTGACAACACAAGTTAAAGGAACTATGGTGAGTAGAGAATCAATTATTCTACTTTTTCTCTTTCTTAATTACCTTTAAACTCACGTTATCTCTTGAGTTAGGGTTATCTGGACCCTGAGTACTACATGACAAATCAATTGACGGAGAAAAGCGATGTGTATGGATTTGGTGTGGTGATGCTTGAGCTATTAACTGGTAAAAGTCCCATAGAAGGAGGCAAATACGTGGTGAGAGAGGTGAAGGCGAAGATGGATAAATCTAGGAGTTTGTATGACCTGCATGAACTTCTGGACAAGACTATTATTGCAAGCAGTGGGAATCTGAACGGGTTCGAGAAGTATGTAGATCTTGCTTTGAGATGTGTGGATGAGGAAGGAGTGAAGAGACCAACGATGGGTGAGGTTGTGAAAGAGATTGAAGTCATAATGCAGCTTGCGGGATTTAACCCTAACATAGATTCAGCAACTAGTTCGAGAACGTACGAGGAAGCAAGCAAAGGATCTGGTGATCCTTACGGCAAGGAACCCCAATGATTGATTATATCTTTTTTCTTTTTTTTGTGATCTCGTAAATGACTTCATTCTTGCAATGCTTTGTGATTGTGGACTCGCGTAAAGTAATTTGCTGTTATGTGTTGCTGATAATAAATTGTAAGCTCATACTAAAAATAAATTGTAAGCATGATTGTAAGCACGAGACTAATATTTATACTCGGTTGCCACCAAGCAGAGTATTGGCGCAAAAAATTGAGCAGTTTTCATTTCAAACATTTGTGACATAAACACCAGTTTTCACTTACAAACATTTGAGCAGCAATATCCATCTATCTTATATAATAAAATATGGTTTTATTTTCTTGAAAGGTTACCATGTATCCTCTAAATTTTTTACACATTTGTTTTCCTCTATATTTTATTGTCTATAATTTAATGACTTATAACTAATGTTAATTTCAAGTTTTTTTCTTTCTATGTGAAATAGTCACAAACCATAAAATTAAAACTATAATCCGGCCTGTCCTAAGGATGAGACTTTTTAAAAAAGATATTCAGGTTTTTTAATAATATATATTTGAAAATTTAGAAGTTTAAGGTATGTTCACAGTTTTAGTTTTTGCATAAATATAATATATAGTTTTAAAATGTTATAAGAACGGATGATATTTTTAGTTCGTTTTTTTTCTATCTGAAAAATATATTTATGAAAGTTATAATTTGACATATGTTAATAATTTTACTTTGAAATAGATAGCAATAGTATATAATTATATATAGTTTTAATATGTTTTTATAGAATGTTTATCTTACATATCCATATTTATAATTTATAATTTAAAATATTATATATTATACCAATAATTTTTATCAAATAATTATTTTAGTTTGAATAACGTATATACATTAATAAAAATTAAAGTAGACTAACCCGTCAATTATTCTGTCCATGTCAAATAACTATAGTTTGGATAATTTGATGAAGAAACCCGCAAAAAAAATATTTATTTATTTTCTTTGTCAAATAATTGTATTTAAATCAAAAGTAAGAATTAAAGTTAAAAAGTATGAACAATTATTTTTAGATTATATGGAATAATTGCTGTATTAATCCATTTAACTATATATGACCCATTATATTATACATGTAATAATTGATATATTTTATAAGATTATTATTTATTTTGTTTTATAGACCAAAACTTATTTTATTTTATTTTTGTCAACCGACCAAAACTTAATTAAGATTAATTTATAATAATTTATAATAGTAATAAGAAATTGTTATTAATTAAAAATATTGAAATGGATTAAAAAGATTTGTATAAGATTTTGTTATAACTTAAAAGGAAACATGCATTTATATTTAAATTAAAAGAGATATTTAAATTTATTATGAATTAATTAGTTATAAACTGATTTGACAATACTATCTTTAGTGAAATTTTAAACTGTCATTAAAGTGTAAAGGCATAAATCTTAATATAACACGTATTATTGGTTTTTTTCCATAAATATATCATGTTTTAATATAATATATATAAAACACAATAGAAGAAAAGAAATAAAGATAGTAAATTGAAAAAATTGAAATTAACATTTATTATAAGTCATTAAGTTAAATGATGAAGGTACTGATTGGCAATTTGACTTTGGAGACTGTTGATGCTTTAATTTAATTTTAAAGTCTTCAAAGCTAATTTTATTCTAATCAGAATTTAAAAGCTCTAAAATCCTTAGAGTCTTCCTAAAAAATCTCGCAGCCAAAATAACTGATTTTACTCTTAATATGTATTGTTTTTATCAAATCCACTAATTCATGTTTGCAAAAATTTATAATGTCACAGCAATTATTTAACATCTGATAACACAGGTTTTAAACCCTATTTCCTACTGCAAGTGCACAGCAAATCAGAGTAGTACTTAGGGGTCGATCCCACGAAGACCAAGTTCACACTATGGATTAATAAGCTATAATCAAGAGCTAAGAGATTCAATATTGGGTTGTAAGAAATCGTGACTAGCAAGTTACTAAAACAAATCGTTTTAACTATTATAAAGCAAGCGTTAGGTCAAGGCAATTCGCAGGAAATTCAGAGCAAGGTCAAACAACTTTTCAGGATTAATATTAAGAACAAGTCCAGAACTCAAACACATGATAATATTAATTCACTCTCTCGTGATACTAACCTTTATCTAGCAACCTAAAAATCCTAACTCTCGTTGGTATCAGAATCGCAGATAAGCATTAATGATCAAGTTTGATTTGTTCACAATTCTCCAATACATCTACTCTCGCAGGTAATGAATAAATTGCTCATCTAGATCTCTTCTAGCAACCTAGCAACTCTCGCTGTCTAGATAAACCTAAGATCATGACAGATTGGCCAAATCGATTCAAGCAATACGAACTCCCGATGAAGACTAACGATTTTGATTCCTATTTGTGTTTAACCCTAGCTCATGAATTCCTTTGAAAACCTTAACCTAACTAATAGATCTACTCAGACATAATCAAGGATAAAAGAAATAAAATAGATGAATTCAAAGAAAGCATCAAATCGATATTTAAATTAAGAAGTACTAGGGTTCAGAAATCTTCTCCAAATTGTAGCTTGAGATCTTCTCCCTTACAAAATAATTCCAAAAGCTAAGAGGTAAAACAAAAGATAAGATGAAAGATAATAAAACCTAAAAACTAGGGAGAGTATTTATATTAGGTGTCATAGGCGGCTGGAAAGGAGGCTGGGCTTTTTCAAAAGTCGGCGGCCACTATTAGGGTAAAACCCTTCTTTTTGTTTTACTTCCGCGGCGAGCAGGTGCTCACTTGGTGGCTGAAATCTGCGAGCATGTGCTCATCGATTGGAGTTGGTGGTTCTTCATAAGATTTTCCTTCTTTTCTTCAAATTTGATTCTTTTCTGTTCCAAAGGTTCCAAATGCTCCAAACTCCAATTTCAGCTCCAAAGCTACCTAAAACTCCTAATACACACTCAAAAACTCTAGAAAATAATTAGATAAAAGGGGTTAGAAAGGGTAAAAATCCCAACATATCAATTCCCCCAGACTTAGATCTTTGTTTGTCCTCAAACAAAACTAAAATCAAGACTTAGAGAAATCGATGAGACTCACAAAATCTCAGAAACCAAAAGTAAACCAATTTCATCAGACCACATACCTTAGAACAAGAGATACATTGCCTTACCGAAAACCTCAACAACAAAGTTCACCAACCTCAAACCATACGGCTTACAATCCCAGAAAAATCTAAGTTCAAGACAATAGACTCTCTACATTCATTAGAGGCGGCGTGAGCTTCTTGCTAAAGACACTAGCTAAGTGAAACGAGGTTCGGTAAAAATCAGGCTAATATTTGAGAGTGGAGCTTGCGAGTGTTTAGGGTTACCTTGTTCAAGAGAGTGCAGGATATCGCACAAAATGGCAAGGGAGAATGGACTCATTGATGTCCACAACCTCTAATTCACTCTCCTCCTTAAATCGATTTTATCTCCATTCCTCTTTCCCTTTCCTTGTTTTCTTGCGATTTACTCATGCTTCGGGACACACATTTTGAGTTACTAACTCGCCACCCCCTATCCTTGAGCTACTAGCTCGGTTTTTTCCTCCTTTTTTTTTTTTTTTTTTTTTTTTTTTTTTTTTAAAGAGTTACCTTATGGATAGGGGGGCTTTACTTGTGCATGGTCCTTTGGCTAAAATGATCCTTTTTTTGTCTCCATACCCCAGCAGGTCGTTTTTAGGCTGTTTCTTTTCTGGACATCGCTGAGCAGGTGCTCTAAATCAGCGAGTATAGCGAGCATGTGCTCGTGAACTTTTCTAGCTTTCTCCTGACATCTTCTTCAGCGAGAGTGAATCAGAAGCTGCGTCAGTCCTTTCCTCCCCGACCTTTTTGCACATATCTGCATAGATGTGAAATAAAAATACAAGTGCATGTGGTATAGAAAGATGGTTAGGGTGAGGGTGAGGTACTAACTAAAAGCTAGCTATTCAGGATCAACAAGAGTGGCAAAAGGGATAAGAAGTCCTGAATATATAATATAACACGTTTTCTAATCCTAGTGCCAATAACAAGAAGAATTAAAGTCCAGATTATGTCCATATAAAATAGAGTCTAAAGCCTATCCGATAAACCTTAAAGGGATTGAAGTTTTCTGGCCTGAGGAAGGATCCGAATGTGAGAAGGCGTCGGCTCGTCTCTGTACTCTAAATTCTGCAGCAATGTTCACTAGAAAGCAGGTCATACTCATAATTGGTTAGAACTCATCATAGAATTTGGTCATAATCTCCAGAAGTTGTGATTTGACCCTTATAACAGACTGACTCCAAATAAAGAAAATAACAAGAAACAAAGTGCAGACTCGATAATAACCTCCCCCAGACTTACTTCACACCGTCCCGGTGTGAGAATAAACTAGAGGAGCAAGCAAAAGAAGACAAATAAAACAAAGAGCAAAGAAAAACGGATAAAACAAAGAGATAGAGATAGGTACGGTGCGTCAATCGACAGGTGGGTCCTCTGGGCTCTCGCTCCTAGCTCTGCCGGTACGTCTACGGCGTCCGGATGGCGCTCAGAAGGGCTCGTCGCAGCAGCTGCATAATGCTGGCAACAGCCACTGGAAAGGCGCTCTAAGATCCGCTGCATGAGGCTTGTTCTTCCTTTGTGAAGCCACCATCCAGCGTCGGTACTCGCGGTATCTGCCTCGTCGGAGATGGGGGGAAGGTCGAACTCGCCGGTGGTAGCGGATGTAGAGGGGCGACGAGACTGAGGAGTACTGTGGATGAAATCGTCCTCCAGAGGAGGCATAGGGCCGTGAGAAGAGCTGGCAAAGTCCTGGTCTGAGAGAGAGCGTCGCGTGAAATCATCCAAGAGAAGGACTTTGTGTATGAAGCGCATATCCTCGATAGAGCAAAGCTGTGTCTTGGCTGGGTCCGGAGGTAGATGTGCTGCGGTAGCCCATTGAGACCGTGTACTGATAGAGAAGCTGATCTGATCGGGAGGGGAGAGAATGCGAGAGTGGAGCAGATGCCTAATGTCCATACGCTCGCCCTGCTCCACGTAACTGAAGTAGCAGAGCTGGACGTGCGCGATCTCAAAAGTCCGGTCAGAAGGCTGCCAATCCGCTCTGTCTGCTTCGTCTTGCGGTCCTTGATGCTGCAAATCAACTCGGCGAAGTGCATGCCAAGGTTGGAGTGGTAAGACTCCTGGTGGTGGTGCGCCAAGGAGAAGGGTGTTGACTCCATGAGAACCAACAATGACGTCGCTGCACCAAGATACAGCGGATCATCTCTTCGGTGTGTACCTTGTTTCCGGATGGGCGGTTGAGCACATGTTACTGAAGATCCGGGCGCAGATGCGGAGAGCTGGATGTCGGATGCAGACTGAGCGGCTGAGTTCGAGGAGTAGGGCCGCGACCAATCGTCTCCCAGAAAGTCTTTACTTCCTTGAACCGTGTGGGAAAGTCGAGGCGCTCCACCTCATGCCTGAAACCGTACATAGTGGTGAAGTTCACCATTGGAATGTCAAATCGTCGCCCGCCGGCCTTGAACGTGAAAGTGGCACCAGCTAGAGTCCGGTTCTCGGGATCCTGGTGAATGATCCGTGCCGAGGCGAGACACTGACGGACAAGCTCTGGATAAAGTATCGACTCTTCAAAAGAGAATGCAAGGCAATGGGCGTTGGAGAGGATTCTAGAGACGGTGTCGTGCAGTCCAAGCATCTCCAATGTCTCGCGGCAAACAAAACGCGTCGGTGCAATAGTGAGCTTCAGCATCTGATTATAGTAGGATGCATCCCGTTGATCCCATACTTCGTCGGATTGAAGAGGCAAGTTGTCGTCTGGCAGGGCAAACGGCGTGTTTTCCGGGCGAGGCCACGGGTACAGCCACGGCGAGGGGATTGATTCCTTGCCCTTGCGACTTTGTTTCGGAGCCATTGGTACCTGCGCAAAACAAAACGACCAAGTATGAGCCCATGGGAGATAAATCGCGTATCGCCGATAGAAAACCAACAACCAAGCAATCCACATTCAGCGAGTCCTATTCGAGGTAACCATGGATGATCAAACCGAGAAGGCGAGTCTAAATCCCTAAATCGACATCAGTTTCCAAACCGCCATTAATGGCTCAGCAAAGCTTTTCGAGGTTGTGCATGTGAAGTCTAAAGTGCGAAATCATGGCCAATCATGCGAAATCAGTGTAAATAGATAGAGATAGTGTCTAATCTAAGCCAGTTTACACAGAAGAGAGAGAGATTTCGAGACTTCCCTTAACCATGGCGGACTGAAAAATCGAGTTTTGAAGACGTACCTTGCTCGGTGTGGAAAGCGATGGAAGATTCGAGAAGAGGGCGAGAAGGCGCACAGAATCGACCCAAAAATTATTGAAATCGGTTGAGTTTTGAAAAATCTGTGTTGTGGGGATTGGGGGGTTTGATATCGGCGAGAGAGAAAAAGGAGAAGAAGTCGGGGGAGAAGAAGAAGAAAAAGAAAGGAAGAAAGAGAAAAAGAAAGGAAAAAGAAAATAAAAGGAAAATAAAAAAATTTTTTTTTTTATTTTGGAAAAACGCGGGATTTAAATCCGTTTTGAAATTGCGGAAAACTTACCTGGAACGAGCAGGTGCTCGGAAGTCGCCTCGGATTGAGCAGGTGCTCGTTTCAAATCGCCGATTTTCCCATTTTTTTTTTTTTTTTTTTTTTTTTTTTTTTTCTGAAACAAAGAAAACAAAACCAAAAATCAATAGCAAAGAAAAATAAAAAGAAATATTTACACTTACTAGTGGGTTGCCTCCCACTCAGCGCTTGGTTTAAGTCGTTAGCTTGACTTGGTGAGCTGATCAGGCTTGTGGAGGTTCAGTCAGGGAAAATCTTCCCCTTCCTCGAGTTGTGCGTCGGCAAGATAGGGCTTAATCGCTGCCCATTAACCACGAACTCTTCGCCTTTGTTGTTAATCAGAACAACTGCTCCGTATGGCCGGACTTCTTTGATGGTGAATGGTCCAGACCACCTTGAGCGCAGCTTCCCAGGAAATAGCTTTAACCGAGAATTGAAGAGCAGGACTTGATCAGCTGGGGCGAAGTTGCGAGCCAGGATACGCTTATCGTGATACGCCTTAGTCCGCTCCTTGTATATTTTGGAGTTTATAGGCGAGATGCCTAATCTCCTGAAGCTCATGCAGCTGCATCATTCGTCTCTCTGACGCCGGCTTTATGTCGTAGTTAAGGAACTTGACTGCCCAGGCGGCTTTGAACTCCAATTCAACGGGAAGATGGCAAGCTTTTCCATAGACAAGGTTGAAAGGCGTGGTTCCTAATGGCGTTTTGTAAGCTGTCCGGTATGCCCATAAAGCATCGTCCAACTTAGAAGCCCAATCCTTGCGAGTAGTACTCACGGTTTTCTGCAGGATACTCTTGATCTCGCGGTTGGAAACCTCAACCTGCCCACTTGTTTGCGGATGATAGGGAGTGGCGACTTTGTGCTTAACACCATTCTTGCGCAGCAAAGATTCAAAGATCTTGTTGATGAAGTGAGAGCCTCCATCACTGATAACCACTCGCGGAACTCCAAACCTGGGGAAGATGATAGATTTGAACATTTTGGTCACGACCCGTGCGTCGTTAGTGGGGCTTGCAATCGCCTCAACCCATTTGGACACATAGTCCACTGCGACGAGTATGTACTCGTTCCCAAAAGAAGGAAACGGGCCCATAAAGTCGATTCCCCAGACATCGAAGACCTCAACTTCGAGAATGAAGTTCTGTGGCATCTCGTTGCGCCTACTGATGTTCCCCTGTCGCTGGCATGAATCGCACCGTGAGACAAACCGCTGCGCATCCCTGAACATCGTCGGCCACCAGTATCCTGCTTGCAATGCTTTGGAACCGTTTTGAAGGTGGCGAAGTGACCTGCGTATGAAGAACCATGGCAGTGAAACAATATGTCCGGAATCTCTTCTTCAGTTACGCAACGTCGGAAAACTCCATCTGGACAATGTTTGTACAGGTAAGGCTCATCCCAGAAGTAGTGACGGATGTCCTTGAGAAATTTCTTCCTCCTGTACCCTGCGAAGTTCCGCGGTTCCTGATCAGCAGCCAGGTAGTTGGCTATCTCTGCAAACCAAGGCGTAGAAGAGCGCTCGGTGTGTGCAGCCTGTGCGCAGAGCTCTAGTTGAGCAGGTGCTCGCTGGGTGGGAGCACGTGCTTCCTCGATATGGAAAACGCCGATGGAATAAATCTGTTCCTCCGGGAGACTGTCATCAAGAGGCGTTTCTGCATCAATCCTCATCCTAGACAAATGGTCGGCAGCTCCATTGTCTATCCCTTTCTTGTCCTTAATCTCGAGATCGAATTCCTGCAAGAGAAGGATCCATCTGAGCAAGCGCGGCTTGGCATCCTTCTTTGTCAGCAAATACTTGAGAGCCGCATGATCAGTGTGCACGATGACCTTAGAACCAACCAGATAGGAGCGGAATTTCTCAAAAGCAAAGACAACCGCTAGAAGTTCCTTCTCGGTTGTGGCATACTTGCATTGTGCGTCATCTAGAGTACGGCTGGCATAGTAGATAACATGAAGCTTCTTGTCCTTTCTCTGTCCGAGAACTGCTCCAACAGCATAATCACTAGCGTCAGTCATCACCTCAAAAGGAAGGCTCCAGTCTGGAGGTTGCACAATGGGTGCGCTGATGAGGCTCCCTTGATCGTGTGGAAGCTTCGAGGCATGCATTCAACTCAAACTTCACCTCCTTGCAGAGTAGGCGTGTAAGAGGCCTGGCGATTTTTGAGAAATCCTTGATGAAGCGTCTGTAGAAGCCGGCATGACCTAGGAAACTGCGGATCCCTTTAACTGATGTTGGCGGCTGCAAGTTCATCATGACTTCGATCTTGGCCTTGTCTACTTCGATCCCATCCTCTGAAATCCGATGTCCGAGCACAATCCCATTTCTGACCATGAAGTGGCACTTCTCCCAATTAAGAACCAGATGTTCTCTTCGCATCGTTTGAGTACCCTGCACAGATTAGACAAACAATCAGAGAAAGAGTTCCCGTACACCGAGAAATCGTCCATAAACACTTCCATAATGTCTTCAATCAGGTCCGTGAAGATGGACATCATGCATCGTTGGAAGGTAGCTGGGGCGTTACACAAACCAAACGGCATGCGCCTGTAAGCGAATGTGCCGTAGGGACATGTAAACGTCGTCTTCTCCTGATCGTCTGGGTGAATGGTATCTGAAAGAAACCTGAATAACCATCTAAAAAGCAGTAGTATGGATGGTTAGCGAGTCTTTCAAGCATCTGATCAATAAAAGGAGAGGGAAGTGATCTTTGCGAGTTGCAGCATTAAGTTTGCGGTAATCTATGCACATCCTATGTCCGGTTATTGTCCTAGTTGGAATTAGCTCATCCCTATCGTTTTTAATGACAGTGATTCCGCCCTTCTTAGGGACTACATGAACAGGACTAACCCAAGTACTATCAGAAATAGCATAAATCACCCCAGCTTCTAGAAGTTTCATTATCTCCTTCTTTACAACATCTTTTAGATTCGGGTTTAACCTCCTCTGATGTTCTATAGAACTCATCGATTCATCTTCTAGATGTATCCTATGCATGCAAAGATCAGGTGAGATACCAGGGATGTCAGCAAGCGAGTAACCTATAGCCTTCCTATACTTCCTAAGTTCACATAAGAGTAAGGCTACTTCTACATTGTTCAGGTCAGCATTTATAATCACAGGGTAAGTAGAGTTTGTTCCCAGAAATGCGTACCTGAGCCCGGCTGGAAGAGTTTTAAGCTCCAATTTAGGAGCTTTCAACTCGCTCCAGGGGCTGTCAATCGGATCAAGAGGCGGAGCAGGTGCTCGCGGAATCTGAGCGGGTGCTCCATCTGTTTCTGCCGGTTTTTCCTCTTCGTCCAGGCTCATGTAGGCCACCATCTGTTCCATTCTGCGGCTTGAATCTAGCATCTTGGCATGGCTGTCAGCTTCTTCATTCATGAAACCGTGTTCCCTTTCAGCTAGGGTGAGTGCGGTTTCAAGAGGATCTGGGCAGAGAATTTCTTCAGCTGCCTCCTCATAGACGTCGTCTACTCCTTCCACAACGAAGGTCTGTCCGTCCAGCATGGGTTTCTTCAGCAGCTTATCCATCTCAAACGTCATAACCATGTCTCCCAGCTGGAGATCGATCACTCCATTCTGGACGTCTATGATCGCACCAGCTGTGCATAGGAAAGGTCGACCTAGAATCAGAGGATCCTTCGGCTCCTCGTCAAGTTCCAGAACAACAAAATCGGCCGGGATTAAAGTATCTCCTATCCGCACATATATATCTTCCAAAACTCCTTTAGGGAGCTTGGTTGACCGATCAGCAAAAACCAAGGAGATGCGCGTGGGTTTGAACTTGGTGAATCCCAAACGCTTGGCAACTGAGTAAGGCATGAGATTCACGCTGGAACCAAGATCGCACAGAGAGCATGAAAAAGTCATTGGGCCGATTGTAACTGACAAGACAAATCGTCCAGGATCGCCTCTCTTCTTGACGACCTTGTTTTGAAGAACGGCGCTGCACTCCTTTGAAACCGTCATCACCTTTTCTTCTTCCACGATCTTTCCAGAGACCAGAGTCTTCATGTACCGTTTGAGAGCCGGTATCATCTGAACTGCATCAGCGAGAGGTAGCTTTACGGTAAGATCCTTAAGCATCTCTCTACACTTAGCATCTTCCAAGTCCTTGCGAGACTTCTTGGGTGGCAAAGGGTAAGGGACCTTAGGTTTGTACACCCTTTCTGGAATCGCCGAGGTTTTAGAGGTAAGTGGAGTGGTTCGACCGAGCACCTGCTCGGTTGAGCCGTCAGGGTGCTCGGTGGAATCATCCTCTAAAATGTCGAATGGTGAAGGTGTGGATTCAGCTTGCGTTGAGCTATTACTTGTTTCTCCGGTTTCATAGGTGCCGTGACCCGATCCGAGCAGGTGCTCGTAGTTGGCTTCTCCTATATTGCCTTTGTCCGATCGTGAGGGTGATCTATCCTGGAGTGTCTTTCCGCTTCTCAGCTCAATGGCGTTGACAAACTCCTTCCTAGGTGCCTCAACTTTTCCAGGTAGAGTTCCTGGTGTCCTTTTTATGGATTCTGCAGTTTGAGCAATCTGAACATCCAGTTGCTTCATATGTGTCCACACGGCCTCGTATTTCCCATTTAGATCCACATACATGGTGTCAACCTTAGCATTAATCTCTGCTGCGGCTTTCTGTTGTCCAGCTAGAAGTTGTTGCATCATGTTTTTCAGCTCGTCTTGAGATCCGGATGCTGGAGAAGGAGGTCGCGGATTCTGAAATTGCTGAGGCTGTGGATTCTGAAACTGGGGTTGCGGATTGTTGTATGGCTGCCTAGGTTGATTTCCTCCCTGAAATCGGTTCTGGTTAGGGATGAATGGCCGGTTCTGGCTCTGGTAGTTGTTGGAGTAGCCTCTCTGAAAACTCGTCTGAGGCTGAGTTCCTTGCTTAGGGTAGACTTGATCCTGAGGGTTCTCCACATTGTTGCTTCTGTAGGACAGGTTTGGGTGAGAGTTGAAACCTTGGTTGTTGAAGCCACGGTTTGCCCAAAACTTTGTCCACTCACGTAATTGACCTCCAACTGATCATCACTTGTTTCCTCTCCAAAGACCTGGGCGATGGGCTCTTCTCCATGCTCATCCACGAAGTGGACCGACTTTTGGTTTCCCTTAAGCAAAAGGTTAACCTTGGCTGTGAGCTCATCTATCTTCTTTGACTCCACGCTATTGACCTTTTTTCTGTCATATTCCGGAGACTTGTTGCTGGAGCTTGCTGCGAGGTTCTCAATTAGCTCCAGGGCTCCTTCCTTGATTTGGTGTAGAAATCTCCATTGCTGGCGGCATTGAGGGCGTTTCTGTAGTCCCATTCTACTCCATCATAGAGTACTGAGCAGCTGCTCATCGCTAAAGCCGTGATGAGGACACTCACGCTTATACTCCTTGAAGCGTTCCCACGCTTCATTAAATGTCTCTCGGGAAGCTGCTCAAACGTGGATATCTTGCTCCTTAAAGCTGCGGTCTTTGACTTCGTGTAGAATTTGTCCAGGAAGGCGGATCTTGCATCAGCCCATGTCGCTAGAGAGCCTGGTGGCAGAGACTTCAACCACCGCGAAGCTTTTCCCGCAAGAGAGAATGGAAAAAGCTTACACTTCAGGAAATCTGGAGTCACACCATTAGAGCCGGTTGTGCTACAAATCTCCTCGAAGTTCTCGATGTGATCCATCGGGATTTCAGCAGGTAGGCCATGGAAGAGATGTTGCTTGACAAGCGCAATCATCTGAGGCTTGATCTCATAGTCTTGCCTCTGAATGGTTGGAGTGACAATGGCTGAGCGATCCTGGTAGTAAGCATGTGCTGCGTCTTTATCCCCAAACGCTGGTTGCTGAACAAGCTGTCGCTCTTGTTGCATGCGCAGCTGCTCCATGGTCGCCTGAAGAGTTCGCAGCTGAGCTGCCATGTCCGCCTGTTCGCCCATCTCCGGATAGTCGGTGTCGGTTGTTTCTGGTTTCGGAACAGGTGTGTTACGTCTTTGCCTGTTCTCTCGTTCCCTTCTTGCTAATTCGTCGTTAGATAAATTGACAAGATTCTCGTTATTCTTGCTCCTTGTGCTCCTGGTCATACACCTGAAACGCAAAGAAGAAGAAAAACAGAAAACGAGTTTAGTGGTGTTCTTAGTCTAATGACCTAGCCGTAAACCAAAGGTGAATTTTTGTCCCCGGCAACGGCGCCAAAAACTTGATGTACGTTTTAAACCCTATTTCCTACTGCAAGTGCACAGCAAATCAGAGTAGTACTTAGGGGTCGATCCCACGAAGACCAAGTTCACACTATGGATTAATAAGCTAAAATCAAGAGCTAAGAGATTCAATATTGGGTTGTAAGAAATCGTGACTAGCAAGTTACTAAAACAAATCGGTTTTAACTATTATAAAGCAAGCGTTAGGTCAAGGCAATTCGCAGGAAATTCAGAGCAAGGTCAAACAACTATTCAGGATTAATATTAAGAACAAGTCCAGAACTCAAACACGATGATAATATTAATTCACTCTCGTGATACTAACAACTTTATCTAGCAACCTAAAAATCCTAACTCTCGTTGGTATCAGAATCGCAGATAAGCATTAATGATCAAGTTTGATTTGTTCACAATTCTCCAATACATCTACTCTCGCAGGTAATGAATAAATTGCTCATCTAGATCTCTTCTAGCAACCTAGCAACTCTCGCTGTCTAGATAAACCTAAGATCATGAACAGATTGGCCAAATCGATTCAAGCAATACGAACTCCCTAGATGAAGACTAACGATTTTGATTCCTATTTGTGTTTAACCCTAGCTCATGAATTCCTTTGAAAACCTTAACCTAACTAATAGATCTACTCAGACATAATCAAGGATAAAAGAAATAAATAGATGAATTCAAAGAAAGCATGAAATCGATTTTATAAATAAGAAGTACTAGGGTTCAGAAATCTTCTCCAAATTGTAGCTTGAGATCTTCTCCCTTACAATATAATTCCAAAAGCTAAGAGGTAAAACAAAAGATAAGATGAAGATATATTAAAACTAAAAACTAGGAGAGTATTTATATTAGGTGTCATAGGCGGCTGGAAAGGAGGCTGGGCTTTTTCAAAAGTCGGCGGCCACTATTAGGGTAAAACCCTTCTTTTTGTTTACTTCCGCGGCGAGCAGGTGCTCACTTGGTGGCCGAATCTGCGAGCATGTGCTCATCGATTGGAGTTGGTGTTCTTCATAAGATTTTCCTTCTTTTCTTCAAATTTGATTCTTTTCTGTTCCAAAGGTTCCAAATGCTCCAAACTCCAATTTCAGCTCCAAAGCTACCTAAAACTCCTAATACACTACAATCAAAACTCTAGAAAATATTAGATAAAAGGGGTTAGAAAGGGTAAAATCCCAACATATCACAGTCAATGTCTTGACAGCTAAATCAAAATCTAGAACAACAGTTTCAACAGTCTTAAACAATCAGAGCCCAATTCTTAGTTCTTATGATTTAAGGTTGATGGTAGATTCCAAACTTAGAAGCTTGCTTTCATACATCTTGTTCTACCGCACCTCTTAAATTTCACCCTTGTTCGAAAACTCGTCCGCCTAACCGAGTATACTTCCGAGAATACTCTAGACGGTGGTGGAGCGTGGCGAGTTGAGTTGTACGGCTATATTATACAGTGACTAGTGTTTTTTCGGTCTAAACCATATAATTGGAAAAAAACGACGTATAAATATGACGACTAAATCAATTTAGATCATTTAAATTGATAATAATTTGACAAATTTGTTATATTTTATTCTAAATAAGAAAATAAAAAAAAAGAAAATTGACTAAAAATTTGTAAAAGATGAAGATGAAGTAGCTGGAGTGGTAGAAAAATGAAAAAAATCATGCGAACACTGGTCTCATATTTTTAATAGTTTTCTAATCATTAAATCATGTTATTCTATTAATATTATTAACTAAAACAAATATATAAACAAAATTAACTAATATGTTTCGCACTTCCATTGTGTTCAATGATTTTATGTTTTGATTGGTGTAGCTCTTAAATGTCAAAGAATTGAAACAAAATTGTGTGCGCTATGTTAACTAAATATTTAAAACCACAAAAACTTTTAAACGCGAATTATATTATTTACTAGGAATAGTTCTACGCGTGGCATGACTTTAATATTTTATATAATTTAACATATAATGTTTAACTTATATACATATCGAATGTTTTTTTCTTTGCACTTTTTATTTTCAGTTAATATAACTAAAATTTTTATTTTATCATTTTATTTTTTATTTGCACATATATTTTACTATTAATAGATAAACATATACGTTTACTGTAAACAAAAATATTTCATTAAAAATAAATAATATCTTGTATTCCTAACTACAATATTTTAAAAACATTTAAAATACTTTTTATTTATTTACTATTTTTAGATGAATTTGAATTCAGTTATCCAAAAATGACCTTGTTCTTACTATTCAACATTAAAATTACCTATGATCAAAATTTAAAATTAGTTTGAATTAAAAATGATGTTTTGCATCTCAAATTGGAACAATCAGATGAAAAAAAAGAAAAAGCTTACGAAATAAAAACATGAAACAGAAAATATCAATAAAGAGTCCAAAATGAGTTTATTTTTAATATTTAAATTTAAAATTTATCTGTGATTAAAATTGCAAATTGATTTAAATTAAAAATATGTGTTGTATCTGAAATTGAAAAAATCAAACGATAGAAAAAATTTAAGAGCTTTAACTACATATAAAATATGAAATAAAAACACCAAATAAAAAATATAAATAAATATTAAATTGTATAATTTGAAATTAACATAAGTTACAAATCATTAAATATAGAGATAGCAAAATCGAGAGAAAAAAGTAGAAAAAGTGTAAAACTTTGGAACACACATACACAACCTCTTAGAGTTTGTAATTGTCATATTTTAAAAATATTAAAATATATTTTGTTAATTTACTTATTCTCTTCTGAATAAATTTGAACTCAATTTAACACAAAAATGTCATTTTTCCTTATGTTTCTTAATATTCAATTTACAGAAAAACAGAAACCTCTAAGGAGGATAAAGTTTGAGAACCCCAAATTGTTATTGCCTTATCCAGTATGGAGGCGAAAGTTTAGCATACTCACCTCGGGTTTGATCTCGTCTTCTTCGTTTGTGGTTGAATCAATTCGGTTCGCAAGCAAATTTTGAGTTCATATTTTGGGATATATGTGGTAGGAATTATTGGATTCTGTGTGTTTCTATGGATGCCAGAACCTGAAATCTGGCTCTGTGTACTGATACATGACTTTTTATGTCTTGTGACTCAATTCCTCAAGTCTAAAGTCATGTCATTGAATTAGAATAGGTTATCAATCCAATCCATAGGCTAAAGAACACTCAAGATGCAGAAAACTTACTAAGCTAGGCCTAACATAGAAAGGGTTTAAAGTCTAACAACCTAAAAGAAGAAATCCAAATAAGAAAACAGAGGTTTAAGACTGATGATTAACAAGGTAATTCCAAATCAAGAACAAATTATAGACTAATCCAACCTCTTGGTACTAATCCTTTTGACTTATCACATTTCAAACTCATGGTTAATGGTGTATTTATGACAAGCAAGCATTAAATCACAAAGTCCATAGAGCCAAAAAGCATGCTAGACATCTAATCTCCTAGGCTAGGTTTACTAATCTCTTGCACAATAGAACTAACACTGACTCACATTCTCATGCATAATCAATGTCTACGAGGCAAATTCCCATCAATGTGGCACTAAATATTTAAGCACAAGCTATGCAAGACATGACATCAACCATAACTTCTTTCAAGCATTTTAACAAACACCTTATGTGCAATACTAAAAAGCCTAAGATCAACTTGTCCAACAAAGAGGTACTAGGCATTAAGAACAGTCACACAAGAAAAGCTAATAAAAGATCCACCACCCTAATGATCCTTAAACATCAACGGAAACACTTTGCTCATCAAAAATCAAGAACTCCAAAACCCAAGAACATAAATTTCAAAAATAAAAAGACAAGAACAAAAGGAAGACAATCTTAAAGCATGAAAGACTTAGATTAAAAGAAGAAGAAAACATAAACAAAGAGTATATACAAGTGATCCAATCTTTTATCCTAATAGAATTTGTTCTAAGATGAAGAAACCAAAGCACAAGCTTTGGGGGCAAGAGAAAAGATGAAGAGAGATTTTTATTGGACAAGCCCCAAATTCGTCTTGGTCAAAGTAGTGTTGTTAGAATCGTCATATCACTTCAACCGCTGATTGGAATGACCTGATTCCAACTCCATTCGAAAGCTGAGTCGATTCTCTTCAACTTTGATGAAGGATGCAAAAGCTGAATCTAAGTGTAAGGCCTTCGTCCGGATCCATACATTTCGCACCCCCAGTTGCATTCACCTCCACGGTATGAGTCTTGGACGAGCTTTTCAATGCTTTCAACTCATTTCTTCTGGTCCACACCACTCACCATCCTCCACTGAGTCTCTTAAGCTCCATATAAACCTGATAAAGAATCCAAACCTTGCAAAATATGCAATGCCTAATCTAAATCCTAACAAGTCTAATATGGATGTAAAAGGGACAATACATGATGAATGAGTGTATGAAAAGAAAAAAAAAACCTAAACTAAATGCATGCTAAAAAAAGGCAAAATATGAAGTTATCAACTCCCCCACACTTAGCTCTTGCTTGCCCTCAAGAAAATATGAACATGGTGGAAGAGAAGTTTGAAAATTGGAGCTACTTGATTTGGAAGATCTCAAAAATAAAAATCAAGTCATTGTCCAAGTTATGATTCTGATGAAAATGATGTTTATTCTTACTGAATATCTAGCCACACTCATCACAAGCATATACAAGAAAACTCAAGCAATCTCATCATCTAATCTCTTTAACTTTCAATTAACTCATCAACCATGTGGATCATGCATATGCAAATCTTGTGTTTCATTTGGCTAGGGACAAGGCTTATGAGGCAAAGATGACCTCACAAAAATTCGAACTGGTTATGTTTAAGTGCAATGGTTCTCTCAAGAAAATGAAATGAGCTTTGTTAAAATGTTAAGGGTATAGAACAACTTATGCATACAAGGTAAACTCCCATCTACCCCTAATCCCATAAGTGATCTAAAATCCTTTGCTTCTTCCCCAAAACATAATCCTATTCTACCTTTTTTCTTGAAGCTTTTTGCTTCTTTGATCCCATTCTTCTTTCTCCTTTGGAGCTTCTTTGGTGGGGCATCTTCTTCTTTGATCCTTCTCAGTGGTTTTGCCATTTCTTTTTTGCTTTTGCTCTTCTTTACTTTGCTGGTGTTCTCTTTGCTAGCTTTGGACACCTTCTTCATTTGCATAGAGCTTTAAATGATTAGCCAAACTTCCCAAAGTTACCATTGGATGGAATTGCGGGTTTGTGATGATTTGGTGCTTTTGGTTTGTTGATAACGTTGCTATGAGACAGCCTGAGTGTTAGTTGACTGGGACTTGCCAAGAGTTTCACTTAGTTTTCACTTTCTCATTTGGAAAAGACATGTTCTATGAAGCAATTTTTTTGGTCTTCAGATTGTGAAAAATTGTGTTACTCAATGCTAAACTCTTTATTTAAGCTGTGGGATTGAGCTTGCAATTGATTCTCTTGATGAGATTTTTCTGTTTTGTAGAATGGGGGGGGGGGGGAGAGATAGAGTAACTACACAAGGCACTTCATCTACTTCAAGGAAGCCTCCTTCAGCTTCAGCCAAGGGAAAAGGAGTTGCAAAACCTACACCCAAACCAAAGAAAGCCCCCACTTCTAAGCCAAGGAAAGGGTCAGCCTCTTCTAGAAAGGAAATAGAAGAAGGTATATCATCTCATGAGGAGAGTGATGACGAGGAGGAACAAAGAAAGGCAAAGAAGATGCAAATCACCAAGCCTAGTTTTGAGGAGCTTAACATCTTGTTCCTTGCCATGGAATTCCAACCCACTAGATTCCAGATGTGAACTTGCTGTCTAGGATGGGAATATATGAAGATCTGAGGTTGATCATGAAGAACATGGGTATATATAGGCTGCTTGGATTTGCTATGCCAGGGCATAGGTTGGAAGCTTGTCAGTTTCTTGCTTCGCTGGAGGAAATCTTCTCTCTTGATGGGCAGTCTTTTGAGAAATATGGTCAGGGTTACATCACATTGATCACCATCAACAGGATGAAGTTCATGATGGGAGTTGAGCGAGATTTATGGTTTCCCTTGTGGAGGGAACAACTTGCAACCTTCCCGAGAGGAGCCAAGGTACCTATGGGAGACCATTGCTTCTAGTGAGTATGTGACTGGCAAGATCAAGAATACCACATCAGGAACCTAGCTGTGAGGTATGTGCAGAAGACTCTTGCTGAGACTTTCTTTGGGCGGAAGGAGATGGGGGGAGTTAAAGAGGAAGATCTTAGCTTCCTCACCGTGGGATTGAGATCACTCTTAGATCACAGTTTTGCCAATGGGCACACGATCAACACAGGCACAAACCAAGTTTGTGTGGTCCGGAGATTCGTCCAACATCTGCTTAGGATGAAGAAGTGGACTTACACGAACAGGGATCAGGAGCCTCGTCTGTGCTTGGGTAGCATGATCACTCCGATCTTAAGAGCTAGACCCATTCAGTTGATTACTACCACAGGCCAGTTTGGCGATAGGATCAACGAGTTCTTCCTCGCTAAGACTAATTATTTGGGAGGTCGTCTTGGTGATTTGTACGGATACAGATTCAAGGTAGCACATCCCCGCGAGACCGCCATACTTCTGCTGCCAACCCCCCATCTCACCTATACTGTTAACCGGGACAACATTATGGTCCAGGTTCCTCCTGAGCACCACTATGATCCACAGACACAGGATTGGATAGAGACTATCACGCTTCAGAGCATGAGGAGGACATAGAGAGTAGCACATGATGCAGCAGAGCACCCTGCAGAGTACAGACCACCATCAAACATCTATGGCAGCTCCCACTATCATTTTAGGCAGTCGCTTTGTGCACTTCCTAATGGACCTGTAAGGGAGGCTCATGAGCATATTCAGTCGCTTCGGAGGTGGAACAAATTCCATGAGAGAACCATTGGGAAGTTGGTGAAGATAGTGAAGGAAATGAAGAAGCAGATTAAGAAGCCCATGAATTCAGCCTCTTGTTCGATCACTTAGGGACAGCCTCGAGATGTACATATGCCAGATGCAGTCGGCCACAAGGACGCAGAGGGACGACGCGACTCTTATCATGGTGGTTCTATCCAGGCTACTTACTCAGCTCCTCCCCGCCACTCATATCACGAGCGGAGACAGCGTAGGAAGATCCAGACTCCTTCACCACCAGCCTCGGACAATGAGTCTCCTACCATCCCCACAAACCATTCAGACGATGAGCCTTCGGGTTTCTCTTCCATCACCACTCCTTGAGGTACCACTCCATCGTCACTTGTATATATTAGTTCTTTGCTCCTCTGCATTTTCTTTCTTCTTATTTTCGGTTTCTTCCTCCTACTTGTTTTCCACCGAGACGGTATGGGATAAGTTTTGGGGAGGGACCAAGTATTTGACTCTGTGTTTTATTATTTTTTCTATTTTTGAGTCTGCATGTGCATTGTAAATAGCTATGAATTCTTGAAAAAATCAAACAAATTGAAAGTTTTCAAAAATACAAAAAATGCATGTAGATCATCTTTCTTTTGTTTATAGGATTGAGACTAGTTCATGATATGTTGCATTTTTCATTTGCATAGGGGAATATGATTATTTTTCCTTGTAGAAGTTTATGTTTAGGATTGAGAATTGGGTCTTTTGAGTTGTTGAAGGTTGGTAGAACTCCAATTTGGAATGAGAAACATTCAATGTTTGAAAATGCTTGTCTTGAAAACTTAGTCCTAAGTGAACCTTTCATGATCTTCAATTCAACCTCATAAGCTATTGAACTTGAATTTGGACTTAATTTCTCATGCTTAGGGGCTTGATATACACTCTTATGGCTTTTGCTTGGGTTTCCTTTATCTTTACACCACTCTTGTGTTAACCCAAGCACCTCTCCCTGCCTTAAAACCCTTAGCTTCGTTTCAAGCCTTCATTGATTTGATTGAGTCAGGCTTTTTCCTGATAGTGTTTACATGTAAACAATCTTGGGAGTATTGGGAACGACAAAGGCTGATCCTCATTTTGGCTAGCAATAAGACATCATTTGTGCTAGCATTTAGGTTGGGAAGTGAGATGGGATATACTTAATGGAGATCTATTTGGAATATGGGGAGTGTGTCGAAAGGAAAGTGTAATGAACTAAGTGTGAAGTGAAAAACAAAAGAGAGTCTCTAAGGAACTAGTCTAAGAAAAGAAAAGCTCTAAGTCTAAAAGCATCAGAAAGAAAGAACTCTTCCTTAGTGTTTAAAAGAAAAGCTTTAAAGAGAAGAAAAGGGGGGTAAAGAAAAAATAAGAAAAGAGAAGAGATAAAAAGAGCTAAGTAAAAGTGAGTTAAGAGTTTCCTAGTTGGCTAGCAAATCAAAAGTGAAAGTTCATTTGGTGAGATTTAGTTTCATGAAAGAGTTTGGGATGGTGAGTGAATTGCAAAGAGTGGACATTGGTTTAGAAAGGGTTTAGTTCCAAAATCATTTTAGGATTGGGTAGAACAATGAGGATCAAACTTTGTATGCATGAATTGTTCCATTTCTTAGACAAATTTTGTATAATGTCAAATGCTCATTGTTTTGAGAGATAGCCACCACCAAAAAAAAAAGAAACCTTAAGCCACCTTAAAAAGCCATTATCACTTAACAAATGAGAGTGATTGATTTCCCCTTTCCAAGAATGCACTTGAAACAACTTAATGAATGTAAGAGGTTTTATTGGTTTGATTGTTTGAGTTCCAATTGGCTTAGTGGACTAGAGGTTGAGTTTTGATGACTTTGGAGAAGTTCAAGTACTAGGTTGTTAGTTCTTGCAATTTTCAACAACTTTTAAGGACTTTTAAGTTGAATCTCAGTGTGAACTTTGTGGCTCTGAGTCCCCACCTTCAACCTCTCTCTCATTCTTTCCTTCAGCTTTGCTTGAGGGCAAGCAAAGGATAAGTTTGGGGGAGTTAATATTTTTAGTTTCTTAGTGTTTTAAATCTTCAATTGTATATACTTTTGATAGTTTTTGCATGCATTTAGGCATTATTAGGTTGTGCATTTTTCTATGTCTCTAATAGGTCATGAAGTGGCTATCTAGTGGATTTGAAGGAGACAGAGTGGAGATAAGCCAAGAAAGATGAAGATTTCAACATTTTCCCTCCAGCCACCAGAATCTCCCCCACTATGTGCACAATGACATTATCCACCAACCAGAAATAGGTGGCTATGTGCACAGCGAACTGCCATAGCGACCTAATCACCTATGTATACGACTTTGACAGGATTTTACTATATTTTTCTCCCTTTTAATTGATTTGGTCCAGTTTGTTGGGCCTAACTTAGGGTTTTTCTTATGCTCAACTATAAATAGGTTGAAAACCTAATCTTTTAATCATCTTTGAACTTTTGATAAACTTGTAATCACTTTTGGTAATTTGAAGTTTATTGCAATTTTCTCTTTTAATCTCTGTTCTTCTTCTTGATTTCTTTCCCTAATCTTTATAATCTCTTGATTATGCACTCATCTATCATGGGTTTGTGTGTTTTCATCATGATTAGTGAGTAGTTTCACTATTAGTCTCATGGGTTATGTAGATTAAGAGTGATTAGGAGGTGACTAGAGTTTGTTGATGCTGACTTATTTGATTCATTCTCTACTGATTGAACTTAATGCTAAAATGAAGGCAAAATCTCTGTTTCTAGAACTTAGAATTTCTCTTGCACTAAAGGTGTTTGATGAAATGTCTGAACCAATTCTTTAGAGAGCTTTGTATGCTTAGCCAATGAGAGTTGATGCTAGGTTGTTTAGTATGCTATTATGGCTTGTTTCAGTGCATGTTTTCCTTGTAAATTTCCAATGAGAATTGATGTCATTTGATTGGTTAGCATTTGGTTAATTCATGAGAGTGAATTGATTTGCTTTTGTGGCTTAGGCTTGGGAAGGTTCTTCATAGTGTGTTAAGCATTCTCTAGTCACCAGTTGATCATCTGAATATCATTGACCATAGCCCATGGGTCTAATGCTTTCTTATTATTTAAATTTCTCGTGTTTTTCTTCCTTGTTCTGTTTTTGGTCATTGCTTGTTTCTTCATTTCATTTTCATTGTTAGGTTGTTAGTAGTAACCCATTTTAAAAACCCTGATTGCATTTAGATTAAACAATAGTCTTGCATCTTTAGTATGGTAATTTGTTCCAAAGTGGATTTGACAACATAGTACAAGGAATTGTTAGCAAAAATCTGTTTATCATGTATGCAATCTGCTCTCTTCCAGATGAGATACTTGCTCTTATCTTGTCTTTTCTTCCCACTAAACGAGCTGCTTCTACAACAGTTCTCTCCAAAAGTTAGAGAAATTTGTTTCGATTAATGAATTGTCTCTATGCATCTTAACATCTTTTCTATCTATACGACTATGATTTAATCTATCCCAGTGAAGAGTGTAAAAGAGAGAGGGAAGATGTTCTCTAGAGCTTCAAAGATTTCATGGATGAATCACTTTCTAGTTGCAATCCCTTGAATAAATTGACATTAAAATGTCACGGTGATATTCACCCTATTGATTTTACTAGCAGATGGATATCCAAGGCCCTGATATGGGACGTTTTGGATCTTGATCGTTGCTTCAAGATGCCTTTGATCAAAGATCCATTCCACGATCCATACAAACCACTATATTTGCTTCCTACCATTGGCTTCTTAAACAATATACTGGTCAAACTCACGGTGGAGACTGAGTTTTTCTCGGAAGAGCTCCAATGGAGGAGGTTTGTTTTCCGCTGCTAAAGAGTCTTTACCTCCATACAGTTTCAGATACAAGCACGAGGCAATCACTCTGTTTGTGGTCTCCTGATGCCAAAAGCCGTTGCTTTTCAAATAGGGTGGAATCTGTATTATTTGGGCTGCTCGAAACAAATTGGATCCAAGGGATGGTGATACGAAGTAGTATTGTTATTATAATTTTATTAGTTTACATTATAATGTTGTGTTATGCTAATCTGTGTATTATTGTTATAACTTATGTAGAATATCCTCTCAAAGATGATCACAATTATATAAATATTTCAATAAAATTTTAAATATTCCGATAGTTATATTCACTATTTTATATGACGAATGTTCATTATACATGATCTTTTTTGGAGAAAACATTCAAGTTGGTGTTAACAGCATGAAGACACATTTATATATCTATTTGGAGGTGTCAAGACTAAATAGAAGTTTTTATCGAGATTTGGATGTTTGAGGTTATTCGAAGGATAGCCAACATCGATTTGATGATTTATCATCTATGGAATGTGATATTCTCAGCATCTCAATCACTAAGATAGTTTCTGGATCGGATTTTAGTTATGGAGCTGGGAATTTAACTCCATACATAAGTCGCCTTCTTCATAAAAATGACCAAGCTTTGTCTTGCACTAGGAATTGGCTGCGAGTTTTTAAGAATGTGAAGGTACATTTTAAAATTTACAAAACTATTCTATAATAAAATGATTTTCTTACCGGCCAACTAGTTCATATATGTAATAATAGGTAATATAGAAAATAACTTTGATGAAATGAAGATGTTAGAAAAGCAACAAGTAGCTCAGGAGTGGAGTATCCAAAATCAGAAGATTCAAGTGTTTGATGAAACATTGATCAAATTAGTTACTTTTGATGATGATTTATTGATGCAATAATCGATTGTGTTTTAATATTATGAACTTGTAAAAAAAATTATGCAAGAGATGTATTATGAGAATGTGGAAGATATGGACCATGAGAGTGTGCAAGATAGTTTATTTTTTTACTTGTGTTTTTGTGATAAACACATTTGTAGACCTTTTTTCTTTGAATTTTGGTTTTGTGATAAAATGTTTTGATATTTTGATTCAAAAATTGTTGGTGATGGTATTAGTTATATCTTTTCTTTTATAATGGAACAAAATAAGGAAATTGGTAATAAACTACTATATCTTACCTATTTTTTTTTTTGGGTTTCTTACTTTGCAGATTTGCTTTAACCAATTTAAAAGTATTTTAATATGTCTCATTTTAGCTGTTTTATTGGAGGACCAAGAAGACATTATTAGTTCAACTTCCTTTATGTTAGAGATGGGATAAATAAAAAAATTATATACTCTTGAAAATGTTTTTTTTTAATAATGTTGTTTCAGTCAATAATAATGTTTGTTGTAAAATATTTAGATGATCCTGACATGTGTGTTACTAATATCCTTAACAATCACCTAGACATAATAGTTATATGTATATTAGCCGCATAATAAATAGTTTATTACAGTAATTAACATATTAATATATTCCTACATGTAACAATGTGGTTATCATATTTAAATTAAATGAACCATCTTATTAACATACTCCTTCGAAATACACAACAAGCTATTTATCTACACTATTTTCTTATATTTTTTTGTGATAGTTATTTTGATTTTCTTTTTAACCAAATTATGTTTTCTTATATATATAAAATAATTTTATAAAGTTGGAGATGACTACTTCACAAAAATATCATGACTGTTGGTAGAGTTAGAATATAAAATATAATTTAAATATTTAAATTAATAATGAAATGGATCAGTGTCATGAAAATTTACTTTACTTGGAAACAAATATTACAAATATTTATAATAATTTTTTTTTAAGGTATGTCATTTTATCATAATCTTTTGTCTTGTTAGATTTCTGATGTATGACTTTTTTGTTGATCTAAATATATTAATTAAATAATTTTTTATTATTTCTGTATAGTTATGATAATTAACAATATTTTAAGTTATATATTTGAATTAGTGACCTTTATAATATAAACTTATTAACGATATTACATTACTTCGATCTTTTATATGGATTTAGAAAATTCATGAGTTGGTTGTGAGAGACATTTTCTTTATAGAAAATCATCCAACCACAAATTGGTAGGTGATATTCAAAAATATTTGATCAAAAAGTTAATGAATTTATACAGAGTTGAAATAGATTATGTGTTTCTCATAATTAGTAGAGGGATGACATAAACAAAAATTTCTAAGAAGAAACATGTATTGTTTAATTTTATTTTAGAAAATATTACTACATGAAGAAATATTAACGACAAATTGGAATTAAAGCTGATATATGATGTGAAAACCAAGCTTGAGAAGTTGGAACTTATTAGAGTTAGATAATCAATCAATTCGATCTTGAATTCAGAGATTCAAGTTAAGGAATTTGTTTTCATCTATGAATAGATAGAATTTAAATGCATTATGAACGATAATAATGTGAAACTCTTAGTATATATATATATATATATATTTTTAATACAGTACACGTCAACTTCGATGCAGCTATATTATTGGAAGAGTATAGTGGTATTCTCAAGATGATGTATAACATGCTTTCACTATATTAATATCGAAAATGTTAAGAAAACCTTCTTCTAATTCTGAGATGATATTCAGTCAAATTGATTTCCAAAATTCATTTTATATGGTGATTCCGAATAGATATTTTCAAAAAGCATGAAAAAGATATAAAAATGTATGTATGCTCAATATGTGTTTCATGCAAAAATTCATACTATCTGGCACGAGAGAAATTTGAGACGACATAAAATAAAGGGACTTCAAAAACAGTCATAAGCTGTTATATCGACAAGCAGTTCAAAAATCATCTTCTCACCATTCTGACAATTCAAGATCAAAGATATGATAAAGGTTTTCAAATCTGGTTTGAGGCATTTTGTTTAAATTTTATGTAAACTCAAAATTTAGTTTAAAATAGTCACACTTATTGGAAAAACGTCAGTTTTTCTTTTGAATCTAATTTAACATTATATTCTTAAAGATAGTGGGAATCTTTCCAAGATCTTTTTAGAGTACTAAGTAGAAACAGAAAATAATGGAGGACTTAGAATCTATATGTAGGGTTTCAGCATCATCTCACCTTCTCTTTTTTGCTGAATTGAGATGGAGATACATATATAATGAGCATGAGGGCGAGAAATCAGATTCATTATGTTTCATCTTGTAATTTATCATATTATCATGTCGCTTCAACTTTACTACCTATTTCTTAGATTGCAGAACCTTTAAAATACTATTCTTATTTTACTTTTTTTGTATGGTTAATTTTTTATTTCTTATGTCGATCAGTTTAAGGATTTCTTTTACTTATGTCTAAAATGCTACGTTCAATTTGTTTTCATTGTTTTTGGGTAAATTTTATTATATGATTCTTAAGAAGCATTCGCTTGTTGTCTATAAACGAGCATTCAAATGTTCTGATTAAATATTGTTTCAGAAATTACAACTCGAATAACAGAATAACAATATCAAAATTTTAATCAAGCAAAAAACATTTTAAGGAAAAACATTTGATTAACTTCATCATCCGTGGGAAATATAAATCCAATGTTTGTTATGGAAAATTCAAAAATAAAAGAGAAATACTCTAAAATAGACACACTGAAGTTTTGTGACAAAAATAGACTAGGATGGACAAATGGAGCAAAGTGTTTCATTAAGTAGAACAAAAGACTAGTATATCCTTCATTCCCAAAACATTAGAAAAGAAAAAAAAAATTAAATAAATTTGGATTCACAAATCCTAATGGTTTAGGGATTAGATTTTGGATTTAGTTAGATTTTATATATTTATGTTAATAGTGCTAATAATTAACTTGAGTTCATAAATCCTTAGGATTTAGAGTTATTTACAGTTGAATATTATTGATGCATAATTCAATTTCGATTCACAAACTCAAAATTAAGGCAATGAACCTGCTCGTTGATGAAAGCTTCAACATGCACTGTACAAATTTTGTCCAGAGATTTTCATATGGCACATAACAAATTTTCATTGCCATCAACCTTCCCAAGAATGTTGTAAGATTCAGAATTCTTGTGACATTCCATTTCCTAGTCACAAAAAAAAAATATATATACAATCAAAATCAAGCAAAACAATAATCAACCAACCACAATCACAAAACAAAATCAAGATTCGAAAAAACAATCCAAAATCACAATTCGAAATAACACTGATCAAAAAACAAAACTACTGCCAACTAAAATAGCAATTCAAAACTCAAATCTTAAACCAATAATCATTAGGTAACAACAGTCATCGACATAAAAGATCGAGTGAAACAAAAGAGAAATTACAAGCAATTAGATAACACTTATCGTCAAGAGAGAACAACAATCTTTGTTTGTAAAAAACAACATTTTCGTCAACCAAAATCAAACAATAATTCTGATCTAAAAGAAAATACAAGCAACCAAAATCATAATACTAATTCTCAAAATTTATTTACAGTTTGATATTGTTGATGCAAGCTTTAATATGGAATGTACAAATCCAATACAAACTTCAGAACCAGCAAACGTTAACTTTAAAACCAAAAATACAAGTCACCTTATCAAGTTTATAAAGTCACAAAGATATCTAATTATAAGCTTTAATTACCTTAAGGTTCTTCTTCTTTTCCCTCTTCGTTCATCTCTTCTTTCTCCTTTTCTTCTTCCTCTTTTATATCCCCAATAAAATCATCTTCTGAAAATATGCAAAGCCAAAGTGTTCTTAATACTCTGCATGCTATCATTAGACGAAGCATTATAAACTGTAAGAGAGAAGACTTTCTTCTCCAATCTCTAGTCTTTCATATTGAGTCGGAGAAGAGGAACTCGACAAGGATATGGGTTTCAAAGTAAAGGAGACCCAAAATCTGACAAACACAAGAAACAATCTCAGAAAGCATATCATAAACCAAATCTAAGAAACTTAAATCAAAGTAGACGAGACTCAAAAAAGTGATGAAAAGGGATTTTGTCGCCGATAACGAAGTCACTCTAGCAGATAATCAGCACAACAAAGAGAGAGAGAGAGAGAGAGAGAGATGGTTAAGGGTACCGTAGCAATCTCTTGTAAGTCTCTGGTGCTGTAGCAATCTCCGAGACTGCAAAGGGTTTGAGAGAGATGAAGGATCGCACTTCCCAACAAAGAGAGGAGAAGACGAATTGGGCTGCGTAGTGACCATATGGTTTAACCCATTATTTTTTGGACAATCTTGGACATACCCATTTTATACCAATGACCAATTAGACTGTCCAAAATTGAACATTACATTGTGAATGCAGGCCGCCCATGGACAGTCTCCCTATTTGACATCTCTAGTCAGTAGAGAACAACAATCTTTGTCAGTAGAGAACATGATGTAGGAACTAAGGGGTATGTCCTTTTTTGGAGGCTGTGAACTGAAAAACTGGCCGGAAGCTCTCTTTACTCGGAACACGGATGTAAATTCCTTGGCTGACCGAAGGGTTCTCTCCAATGGACTCGGTGAATGGAATGGAATGTAGAAGTGATTGACTCGCTAAATCAATGAACGAACAGGAGTGTCTAAATCACACAAACAATTTTAGTCAGTAGATCAATATACCAGAAGTATTTCGCATAGTTTAGATCTAAAGACAGAAACAAAAGCGAACAAATGAATCCCTCCTAAGATTGTAATGAACAACACAAAAGAAACGCTTTTGTAAACTGGATAATACTAGATTAATTTCGAATGATCAAGGGTGTCTGTACAAATGATATAAGCTGAGTTTATATAATGCTCTTACACGAAATAGGACTTAAAGAATAAATCAAACTAATAAAAAAACTAATTGTTGGACATTAATGGAGAAATCAGCAAACAATTGGAACATGTTGTCCTTTGTATTTGAACGGCTTAAGGGGATAGGTGTCTCCGGTAATGAATTCCGGTCTGATCCTAATTGTCCCGGATCTCCTGATGAATCAAGAATCCATAACATGTCTATTCATAACTTAATTACTCATGGTTTGACCGGTACTCTCCAATTAAGGTGTGTATGTCCAATTCGAGCAACTTGGAGTTCACCTGGTTTGAAAAGTTAATAACTCCTTCTCCTACACTCCAATGGGCTTGATTCCACTTGTAGAAGCCCTATAACATGGTCTGGGAATGGTTTCCAATTGGTATCATGTCTTGATTCGTCGTGGCTCATTCGCAATACATCCAACAATGGACATATGTCGGTACCAACTTCAATACGAAGGTGGTCTGAAATGCTCTGGCTTGTAACTTCGATTCTGGTTTGGTCTGAAATAATATGGATCCGATTCCAATTGTGTTTGAATCTCTGATGAGTAAATCTCCAGGAACAATTGGGCTTTCTGCCTGAATCCCTCTGGTTGGTTCGGAATGCTCAATGAAATGTGCATGTGTCCTTCTTGGGTCTTAGTGGCCTTGTGTCTCCGATTTGATTGAGCTCTGGTTCAGCCACGTATTTGAGGGCTGTATCATCCCCTATCCCTTGAAAAGGTTTCGACCTCAAAACTATATAACTTTCACCAAGAGAAAGCAAGTTAGCTTACATTCTCATTTTAGAGTTTAGGGTCTTACCTTGATATGCTTATGGTTTGGTGATGTTTGGCACATCTGGTGGCTCTCCTTTCAGCAGGTACGACAGAACAGCTCCTATGTTCTGTTCTGGTTAAGAATTTACTCCTTGTGTGGGTGTGGTATTGTTCACCATAGGCGCCCTCCTTATTTGGTTCTGAACTTGATCTAATAGCAAGTTCTCATTTGGTGGAACTTCGTTGTGCTTTGCTCCTTTAGTTCCTAAAATAAGATCAACATTTTGGCCAAGAAACAAGTGCATTATTGATTCTTTAGGATGAGATAAACTTGTTGAATCTAGTTCTTTGACACTAGGTTTAGCAAAGTTGATTTCTACCTGTGGTTTTAAACAATCACCATAAGAAACGAATTGAGTCAAAGAAAGACTTAACTGTTCAACACTTTCAGTGTTCTTAGCTTGGTCTGGTGGTTTTTCTTTGATGTTGTCTTTCCTCCCTGGTTTTGAATGTAGTACTTCAAGCGATTGATTCTCTGGTGGCTTAAGTAAGGCCGACTCTGTTATGCACATTACAAACTCCTGGGCCTTGTACTCTATCTCTGAATGTGAACCTGTAGAGATTCTTGGAGGCTTTTCTTGCGGCTTACGGTTTGGTGTTGAACTCAGGATATGAGTTGCATCTTTTGAAGAGATCGGCTCATGTCTCTTACTTGTACATGGGCTGTCTGGTGGTTTAAGCTCGACATACTTGACTCCTGGTGCATTCCCAAATCTAGTGTTCTTCCGTGATGCAAGACATTTGTGTTCTAACTTTGCTATATGGCATTTTACGTCCTCCATCAACTCTTGTATTTGGTCGAGAAGGAGTTGAATAACTGTAGGATGAGTGCAACATTTGTAAACTTACATGACCAAAGACATTATTCGAGAGCGTTTGATCTATTTGGCTGTTATCTACTATCTTTTTGGAATATGAAGTCATGTGACTGTCGGCTCTGCAGAAAATAATGCCACTTTGGTTATTAGAGGGCGATTTGATAACAAAGAGACACACAAATACCATATTATCTATAGGAATATGTTTCAGAATTCTACCTTTCTTTTCCCCGTTTCTTGTTGACGTGCAAATAGTTTTTGATAGCATGGTTATCCAATGAGTGCTGAGAAAAATCTAGAACCTTCGGACAAACCTGAAGCAAGAATGCATTTATACAAGTAAGAATTTTTTGCTATTAAGTTATTTCCCTGTTTGTGTTTATAAAGAGAGAACTTGACCAACAAATACACTACAAGAAAACAGGCTTAAAACCGACATATATTCCGACGGTTCAAAATTCGTCGGAAACATATGACAAATTTCTGATTGTTTACCGAGAAAATTAAGTAATTGACGGAAATCCGTCGGAAATATTTTGTGATGGAAAAATCGTCGGAATTTCGTCAGTAAAAACTGACAGATTTCCGACAAAACAATTTTCTGAAAAACTTTCGATGTGTTTTCGATGAAACCGCTAACATATCCCCACGTTAAAAACATTTTCAATATGGTAACAAAATATTTCACAAGTCCGTCGGAAATCCATTGGAAATTTCCGACGGAATTCTGACATTTTGGGGTTTAGGGGCTCACAATTGACATCAAAAATATTTCAGCCTCATTTGAAAACGTTACTGATTCTAAATTTCATAATTAAGATTTCATAGCATCTTCAAAACCAAAAATTCTGAAGGATGTGTTAGAATGTATTAGTGTGATAAAAAATAAGAGTACAAGTATTAGTATTTTGAAAAGAGTAGTATATAAGGTTTTAGTTTGTAAGCTTTAATTAAATGTAATTTAATGAAAATGAGTTAAAACTATTTATTTTTATTAAGTTGTACGATTTTTATTATCTGAAAAGTATTATTCACCACTAATTTTGTAAATTTGATGCTTTATACCCTAAACCGTCGTTTTTACGTCGGAAGTTTTCGACGGGATTTTGACAATTTGGGGTTTAGGTGATCACAAATGACATCAGATATATTTCAGCCTCATTTAGAAAGGTTACTGATTCTAGATTTCATGATTAGGATGCTATTGCATCTTTAAAAACTTAATTTTGAAAGATGTGTTAGAATAGGTTAAAGTGATTAAAAATAAGAGTATAAGTGATACTACTTTTGAAATAGTAGTATATAAGGTTTTAGTTTGTAAGGTTTAATTAAATGTATTGTAATGAAAAAGAGTTAAAACCAATTATTTTTTGTTAAGTTCTACAATTTTTATTATATAAAAATATTATTCACCACTAATGTTTTTAATTTGGCGTTTTTATACCCTAAACCGTCGGTTCTACGTCGGAACTTTCTGACAGGTTTCTGACAGCTGTGAAATTTTGAAAATTTTAATATTCAATAAGGCGCCGGAAGTTGGCGGTTTAATTTTGTAAACCGACGGATAACCGACGATATTGTCTGTCGGAAATTCCGATATATAAACAACCCTAAGGGATTCTTCCCTTTCATTTTTTCTTCACTATCTCTCTTGGCTGCCGACTCTCTCCTCTAAAAGACACTTTCCAATCTTGTTTAATCTCCTCCAATCTTGTCAAATATCTTCCATATTGTGTAAGTCTTTCAATTTTATAGTAAAAGCATATAGAATAGAAATTGTGTGGATATGTTTTAGGATTTGGAATATATATTAGTTTTTTTTATATGTAAGATTGATTAAGTAATGAGTTTTTGAGTGTTACTGATTTTTAGATGTTGATTTTGGTTAGTTGGTGAAAAAATAAAACTTTCTCAATTTTTTTACAATGTGTTATGTATTTGTATAGTTATAAAACGAATTTACAATGTTTTTGTTTTGTTTTATTTTTTGGAATGTGTTAGGCATTCTATATGTTTGTATACTAAAGTATATTTTTTTTTTATATCTGTAAAATGAATAACATATCTAAAAAAGAATTACTAAAAAATTTTAACCAAAATATTATTTTCTTATTTAGTATCTTATGAAATTTCTTTTACTCTACTTAGTATTTTATGAAAATTTTTTAGTTTTATTTAGTATTTTACGAAATTTCTTAATTTATATTTAAATTATTATTATATATTTTATCATCAAATTTTATCTAGTATGTTATGGTATTTGGTTTTAAATTTATTTAGTATTTAAATTATTTATTATATATTTTATTTAAAAAATTGAATATAAAAAATAATTATAATTTTTTTAACCAAAATATTATTTTCTTATTTAGTATCTTAAAAAATTTCTTTATTCCACTTAATATTTTATGAAATTGTTTTAGTTTTATTTAGTATTTTATGAAATTTCTTTTTTTATATATTTAAATTGTTATTATTATATATTTTATCATCAAATTTTATTTAGTATGTTATGGTATTTTGTTTTAAATTATTTATAATATATTTTATTTAAAAAATAATTTTTTTTAAACAAATGTAAGGTTGTCGGAAGTCCATCAGAAATAACTGTCGGATTTCTGTCGGAATTGTTACTGTCAGAAATTCATCAGAAACGTACCGACGAGTTTTTGACAACTTTCTGATAACCTTTTCGACAACAAATATCTTTGGAATTTTGTCGAAAAGTCGTCGGAAAAACATCCGTCGGAATTTCCGATGAATTTCCGACGAATATTGTTTTCCGACAATCTAGAACTGACAGGTATCTGACTGATTTGGGTGTCGGTTTTGGCGTATTTTCTTGTAGTGATAGTGGCACCGGCTGTTTGTGTTTACTTCTCCAACAAATAGTGGTGCCGGCTGAGGATGACCTTGACCTGAGAAAATACAGAGAATTGAATATTTAGAATACATCAGAAAATGTTAGTTGCAGAAGTTTCATGCGAAATAAATGTACAAATGGTACACAAAGAACCCATACGATGGTCCTTGAACAAATTAGATTACCATCTAATGTACAAATTACATGAAACGTTATAAAACAAATTCAATATTTCGTAAATCATTTCTATTTAAGCTTTCATAACAATACTGGAAATTCAACCATATAAATTTTCAATGAACTGATGAAGTCATATCTATTAAAGCTTTCATGATTCATACCTAAGCTTTCATGACTCATATATTTAGTCTTAGTTAGCTTTCTTTGGCTAGGCTTTTGCTAGAGCTATCTCTTTTCCTATCTCCTTCCATTTGTTAACCTTTTCCTTGGTGTATTCTTTGTGCTGCTTGACCTTTAATTTCTCGTTGCTTTCACTTTATATATTGGACCATATACATTGTAAATTTAAATAAGCCAAGACAATTACAAACCTGAATTTTTCCGATCGTCATTCGTATTGGTGGTCAATAGAGCTCTTCTGACGACCTGGTAATGGTGGTCATGTAAGGAAAACACTAAAAAATTCAATTAGAGTACTCCGATAACAAAAATACAAATAAGAGTCTAACACAAAGGGAAGAAATAGGTATCAAATGAAGAAATGAAGGAATTTGATCAGTTATTGGTATTCTCTTATTATTATCTACAAATTCACCTTCATATAAACAACTTATACGGGGCCAAACAATTGCATCTCACGATTGGATTGGATAAAAACCTAGCAACTCTATGCCTCTCCCGAATTCATGTACTATTCGCCTTCATTTGCATTGTTCCTGGAATCTATGCGCCATATATCGCAGTTCATTATTAGAAATATGTGAGAGCCGAAATTCACACTGTCAAAACTTATAAATTATAGGGATCCGAAAATTCTATTTAACAAGAACTAAAGGACTGAAAAAAAGTAAAAAGATGAAAAAATGATTTATTATATTTTTCTGAGTACAAAAATACTCGCAAAAGCTTTAAAAGTCTTATAATGCAAAAGCTCTTATACTCGAATTAGGATGATCTTAACCTAGTACAAGCGCCTATATTTATACTAGGAGACTTAGGAGGCTAAAACTCCTTCTGGGCAATGTGGGACCCAGTTCCTTCCTTCCAGCCGCCGACCTAGTCGTTTGGGCCCGATTCCTGGCCCGAACCCTTCAGAGATCCGTAAACATGGTCTGATCCTGGTCTGGCCCAACTTTTATTTCTCGATGAATAGTACCAGATGAATAGTAATCCGTGAATAGTAGACTGTGCCTCGGTTAAGCTTAAATCGATTTTTCGGTTAACTTTTTCCCTCGATGAACAGTGTTTTAGCTGTTTTTCCAGCGTGAATAGTGTTCTGATCATTTCAATGACTTCTAAAACCGAGCCGTCCGCCTTTTCCTTTAAATCTCCAGCCACCCGTTTCCTGGCTTGTTTGCATGGGCGGCTAGTCCATGGGCGGCTGGACAATGCTCATGGGCGGCTGGACAATGCTCATGGGCGGCTGGATGATACTCATGGGCGATTGGGATCAAAACATGCATGTGCTTAGTCTTGGATCGATCCGAGCCGGGAACCATGCTTGAAGGAAGGAGAGGATGGGCGGCTGGTCTTTATTCGGGACAAGACCAGATGCCGAGTCTCGACTGAGAGATGGTGGGCGGCTGAACTTGGTCCGGGACAAATCCAGACGCCGAGTCTCGACTGAGATGATGGTGGGCGGCTGGACTTAGTCCGGGACAAGTCCAGACGCCGAGTCTTGGTGAGAGACGATGGTTGGTGGCTGGAATTAGTCCGGGACAAGTCCAAATGCCGAGTCTTGGTGAGAGACGATGGTGGGTGGCTGGACTTAGTCCGGGACAAGTCTAGACGCCGAGTCTTGGTGAGAGACGATGGTGGGCGGCTGGACTTAGTCCGGGAAAAGTCCAGACGTCGAGTCTTGTTGAGAGATGATGGTGGGCGGCTGGACTTAGTCCGGGACAAGTCCAGACGCCGTGTCCTGATGATCGTGGGCGGCTGGACTTAGTCTGAGACTAGTCCAGACGCCATGTCCTGATGATTGTGGGCGGCTGGCTTTGTCCGAGATAAGGCCAGGCGCCATGTTCTCTCGATTAAATGATGGACTGTCCGGTGGACAAGAGATAAGGGCGGCTGGCCCATGCCTAGAGCATGGGCGGCTGGGCCTTATGCTCGGGACGCGATCCGTTTGTTCTTGATCTTGAGTTCTAGTTCTACCAATCTCCGATGAGGGGATTTTGACCCCAACAAAATATTAACACCATATTCACTTAGAATTTTGTCTAAATAAAGATAATAAACAGAATTGGAGAGGGAGAATTTGTGTCGAAACCAGTACAGAAAGTTGGAGCCGAAGAGCTAGCAAGGGGAAGAGGGAAGCTAGCAGGGAAAGACCTGCATGAATCATAATTTTTTCGGGAGATCTTGTAACTCAATGGCTGGGCAGCGAGGTTTGAAGCTGCAGAAATCAGAGTAACAAACTGGGTTTTATAGTCTTCGTTGAGCAAAGCCTTCAATTTCATGGTAGTGGGCATTGAAATAGATTTAGAGGTGAATATGTTGATGGAAGTTGATGCGATTGGAATTAAAAGATATGGAGGAAAGGTTCATGGGAGTCAATGAGATTCTAATGCTTCAGCATAAACGCATTAGAGGAATAGGTTTTTGGGACATGAAGCATTGATGAGTTATGAAATTATTTGTAGCTAATTATTGCGTGGCTTTTTTGCTGACATGGACCCTCTGAGAACTCTTGGAAGCAAACCCTTTTATATAAAGGAGATGTCAATTTATATTGATAACAAAAAATAATTTTGTTTAAACTGGTTTATCATACTTTATTATTTAATGGTAGTTCTCGATACATATTTTATGAATCATGGTTTAATTTTTATACTTTTAGAAAATTGTTAGTAAAATATTAATTGTTGATAATGTTGGTCTAATGTCATAGACTTAATTTATAAATTAAATATTGATGTTTACTAACATAATAGCCATATTTCTATGAGCAAAATTTTGATTATCTCAGGGTTATGTGTTCATTATGAAATGTGAAAATTTTCAAGGAATTCTTACTCTTCAGAAACATGAATTGTTTCCCACACCATCTCTATGTCAGATCTCCAATCTTTGCTGCCCTTCTCCTTGTTGAGATCAGTATTTTATGCAATATATTTTATATTAATAAATGATTAACTAAAGTTTGATATTATAAAATAATTCACATGAGAAGATAAAGTCTGAAAACTTTTTGGTAAATTACTTGGTTGGGTAAGAACCTTGTTTAATGGCATGATACTAAAGAATTAGTGAATATAATGAATTTATAATATCATTATTTAATATTGGCTTAAGAAAATGACCATGAGAATGACTTAGTTTATAAATATAAAATATGATATATTTCCATGATTGTATTTTATTACCATCATCTTTCGTATAGTCTCAAATGCAAGTACTTACTGTAAAAGATCCACAAATTCTTTAGAAAACTCCAAAGAAAGGTATAATCACCAGAATGTGATTACCTAGAGCTCATTTTGATTGTTTAAGATTACATGATTTTAAATCTGTAATGAGTACTAATATAGAGACATGTGAAATCTTTTCATGCAAATATTAATGTTGACGTGAAGACATAACACTATGAAAAATGAATTAAGAAGTACTTTGAGCTTATATTTTGTCTTATTGTGGTTGAGCAAAAGAGAAAGACAATGGATAAAATAAGAAATCACGTCTGCTTAATTATGCTCTATTCCCTAAAGTGAATGTGATATTTTATATTGAGAAAGGAAAGACCACATTATTGTTCGGGGAAGTAGCTGAACGACTTGTCATAGACGTGAATGTGGATATGGATATTTCAAGGTCGAGCCTAATGAGTTTCTTTCAAGAATAATATCACAAGAAGTGAAAGAGATATTTCTCTTATGTGAGGAGGAAAGAAACTTGTGTGAGTACAATCTCTACTACTATAAAGATGAGTGGAAGCTCCATGAGAGGAAATATATGGTTGCATATGGGAACGCTTGAAATTATTATTGCGTTATAATTTCCCGTAGCCCCAAAGATGTGTATGTTGTTGATTCTAAAGTGTGATTCAACTCGATATATATGAACCTAGAGTGTCATTATCTCGAGGGGAAGAATTAGAGAATCCCACATCCTTTGTAAGTGGAACAACCGAAAGGTATGTTCACACTGAAAAAGGTCTCGATGAATCATTTCTAGCAATAATCTAAGGGATTTCAAAATATTGGGACAATAACTAAAGGGAAATTTTGAATACTTTCCGTCAAGAGTATTGTCCAAGGCAATAAATGTATGTCAGAGAAACTACATGCATTATCTATTTGATTGTACTATGCATAGTAAAATGGAGATAAATGTTATAGTAAACCAGAAGTTTAGTGGAAGTTTAACGTTTGGCAAACCGGTTATACCATCCATGTTTAGTAATGATGTGACATTCGTTGAAGAACCAGAGATTCTTACGAATGATCTGTTATATACTGCGTGCTTACAAGGCAATATGGTAATACGGTCTCACCAGCCAAAATAGATTATGGGAAGACGGTTTATGCCTGAGTTTGCGGCAAGAATTTGCAAGTAGGATGGAAATTTCAGAGCTGGTGGATAGAGGAGCATTTGTTAAATGCTTTGGTTATGTCATAAAAAAGTTAGATCTTACGCGATGGGTGGTAAAATGTTCTTAACCAAACTGTAAATAGGGTATATAAGCTGCAAGTATTCCACAAACAGAAATTTTTTCGATTCCTCAGTTATACCAATAGTACATCACAATTCTCAATAGTTTTCCCCAGTTTTCCCAACTTTTACTCGTTTTACAAAAGACTATCGCGACTAGTTTTACCCAATATTCCTAGTATTACTCAACTAATAATTCATAGTTTTACATAATATTTTCCAATTGTACGTAGTTTTCCTTCGCACAAAACAATAGAAATGGCAAAAATCAAACTTTGGGAACTTCTTACCTTTGTGTGTTCTGATGAGTGGTGTTCTGATTCAGATGCCCGGCCTTCTTCGTCTTCTCCTTCAGATTCATTTTCTCCACCATCACCATCATCCTCACCCTCCAATGTCTCCTCAAGAGATCTTGTTTCCTCACTCCCGAGTGTTTCCTCTCTCTCATTCATCCTCACCCTTTGCCAAAGCTTCATCTTCTTCAACCTCAGCCTCCACAATGCGCTCCTCCGCAACACTCTATGTCTCCCTACGCATCACATCATCTTCGAGATATTCTTCTTCTTCAGCCCTAACAACGCGTAGTTTCGTAACCGCCTGCAATTTCTTCCTACCTGTCGGCGAGGTCGGCGATTTCTTCGTAATCTCATTCTGTCAAGCTCCTCCTCTTGTTTCCACCACTGTTGAGGCAGTTGGAAGAAGAGAATCCACTCACACTAGACGAATTGGAGTCGAATTGGAGAAAGAATTGAGAGAAATAAATTATATGAACCCTAATTTAAGAGAGAGTTAGAGGTTTCCTCAAATTGATAAATTAGAGATTTCGAAAGAGTAATTGGGAGCCGTGCCTTAGAGCTGGATTGGTTTATCTCGGTTTCAATTTGGTAAAATTGTAATTCTGTTAAATTGTTAGGTTTTTAAGTCATTTTTCTCATTTACGAATTAAAAATAATGTAAACTAAATTTCTTTTTAGATCGGGACATCAGAGATTTCTCTTCAACATAAAAGGGACATTTCAGACGATGTCTCGTGCCAAATCCCTAATTTTTCGATTTCAACCACCACGTTCACCACTTCAATCGTGGTTCTGCAGCAGTTCAACTCATTCTTCTCCTATATAATCAACCCATGAAGACTTTTAAATGTTTTTACCCGACCGATTTCTCTTTCTTCTTCTATTTCTCCTCTTCCAAAATGATCAGCTTCATGAATTGAAATCTTCATGGGAGAAAGCAAATATTCGTTTATGGGTTTGGAGGCTTCATAACATACTGGGACGAAATAAATTTAAAAAGGGAAGCAGATTAACATGGGTAGGCTTCATGAATCGAAATCTTCTATTTCTCCTCTTTCTCATTGTATTCGTTTATGGGTTTGGAGGTACTTTTATCCCCTTTTACTCTACTCTGATCCATATAGTAGAACCCAATATACCCTATGGATCACCGCCGACAACTATCAATTATTCGGATTTTCAAATTGATTTCTTCTTCGTTTCTTTTTTTGCAGTGATAGAGAGTATCAAAGAGGAGATGAAGTTGCTTGGTACCCTGATGGTGATACGATGGTCAGGCACGAGTACAACCCTCTCACAGCTTACGCATTCGGTATTGGTATCTACTCAATTTTTTTTTTTTTAATGATAATTACTTTAAACGTTGATTGAGATCATATCAATTTTTTTCCACGAACTGATTATGTTGTCGAGTGAATATTTTTCCAAATTTGTCGATTTCAGATAAAGTTTTTGGACCACAAGCAAATACTATGGATGTATATGACGTAGCTGCAAGACCAGTAGTCAAGGCAGCAATGGAAGGTGTTAACGGTAAGGAACATGGCTAGCAAAATTTCAGCTAAGACCAATTGATCTCCAAGTTAGTATTGCTTGCAGCTTCTGACTCAGTGTTTGGATTTGACAGGAACCGTTTTTGCCTATGGTGTTACAAGCAGTGGAAAGACCCATACGATGCATGTAAGTGGATTTTTTTGTTCCCTTTTATACATACATTTCTTTCTTTATTTTTTCTGTTCCCTCTTTATTAAGGATATCTGATATTCTTTTTGTTTTGCCATTGGTTCCTTTGCAATATGCATAGGGTGAGAATCTCCTGGGATCATACCGCTAGCGATAAAAGACGTGTTCAGTATCATCCAGGATGTAAGTGTTCCCTAATTTCATTTCTCATCATATCACATCTTTATTCTTTTATGATTTTTATGTTCCCTAATTATCTGCGTCATGATACTTCAGACTCCAGGAAGGGAGTTCCTACTCCGTGTTTCATATCTTCAAATATACAACGAGGTTAGTGGAACTTTCTATCTTTGACATATAACTCGCTTAGCCCTGAAAAGTATACTCTTAGGTTGGGATTTGTTTTCCTGCTCTTATACCTTATCACTGGGAACTCAAATGCTTAACATATATGTATTTGGGTGATTACTCATCACCTATTTGCTCTTACTTGAGTGTTTGTCTGTTTCATTTGTCTACATTTTATCTGATTAGTGACTTTGTATCTGATTAGCTTTCTCCATCTCTCTCACACACTCGTGCAAGTGTATAGCATCGTGGTCTGAATAGAATTAGTGAGAACGTGTTAACTTGCTATTGGATTCATATGTTTCTGATGATTGTGTTCTTTATATGGATGTGCAGGAAATTCTTGCAAACGAGAAGGCACAATCTTCAAATCCTGTCAATGAAGAGGTTGATCTTGATGATCTAATGGATGTAAGTGCGATGTTTCTTTCTGGACTGTTTATCTTTGTTCCTTATTATGAGATTTTCACCTTCCGTATCTAACAGTAGACGTACATGTTCGTGTTGTGTAGGATCCAGGGCTAGAAAAAATGCACGCAGATAGGATTGCAGCACTCAAGGTGATAACTTTTGGCATCGTATTGTATCTTCTCTATTTTGTTATGCAATACATTGAGTATCAGCATATATCCGGCTATAAATTTTGTTACAATTCATACCAGATTAATCATTTTCTTTTTCCCTATGTAGTAGGGGAAGAATACTAGTATACTTATGAAATAGAAAACAGCACTTCATTTTTGCATCGCAAGTAAAAATTAGGTTTAAGTGGAAACTTAAATGTGGTGCGGTTTTTAATAATACACCACAAAAACGCACATGAGATACCAATCACCATTTTCTTTCCAAGTTTGTGATTTCTTTAATACAAATAAATTCGCTAGTAGTTATCAAAACATGCATAAATGCTCATGAAATAGAAAATCGCGCTTCATTTGTGTAACGCAGATACCGTGGTTTAATGAATTACGTACATACTTATATGCTGAATTCATTCCATAACTAAATTTCTCATAATATTTATTCAAGTATGTATGAAAATGGACAAATTCTTCTGTTTTTTTTAAACAAGATTTCATCTCTCTTTTTATTTAATTTATAAATTTATAAAACCACAAAAATTCAATAATTTTATTTTCAATATTTTATTTAAGAATATATCTGATACAAGAATTTTCATAAAACTTTTTAACAACAAACAAATTTTGTTATTATATTCCCCTTTTTAGTTTAACACTTTCTTTAATATATGCAAATTATAAATTTTACTTGATAAATTTTATAATAAAATCTTTTTTTTCAATTAAAGTCATTAAAACGGAAAGTGGGAGCCTAAATGTTTTGCCCGATAAAGAAGAAATAACAAAAGGACGCAGTCAAAGTGTGCTTTGCCAAATGATCAGGCCAAATATTCTGATCAAGAGCAATGAAAGAGATAGAAAGCTGGAGAAATTGCAGGATAAAATTTAGATATCTGCTAAGACACAGGAAAGGTCTGTGATGCAGAGATCAAGCTTGATAGCTCTGGCAAGTGTTAGAGAATCCAACATTTTGATATGGGATATGTTACAGACAGGGCCGGGCCTGAGTAGAAGCTAGTCAAACATGGGCTTGGGGTCGCCAGTTTGTTTAAATATTTTAGGGGACACTATTTAACTAAAGACGGCAATAGCTCTACTGGTTTTACTTAGAATCTGTTGGATAGGAGGTCACGAGTTCGACTCCATTCTGTGCTGTTTTAATTTCTTTTCCAAATATTAAATTATTGGGCCAAAAATCATTTTTATGCTTAAGGCCTAGAAATGTTCAGGCCCGGCCCTGGTTACAAAGCTGAGCATTGTAGAGTGCAGAGCGGATTGCAAGTGTTTCAGCCATGAGTGGAGATGGTACATAGTTTTGGAGATTGGCGCCTTGGGTAATCTGTTCTCCCTGATGATTCTTGATAATCCAAGCTAAGCCAGCACGGTGGAGATCCTTCTTCCAAGCTGCGTCGGTTTTTATGCTCACTGTTTTTCCATCGATTAGTTGTCGAGGTGATGTCGCTAATTGTGGGGAAATTAGAGTACATCTCCTTTGCTGAATTTGGGCTAAATTCCATTCGAGCCGCCACCAGAGCCGTTGTGACGACATCTGACCCTGGGATCTTTGATTTTCAAAGATGGTGATATTCTTGGCTTTCCAAAGTGCCCAACAAATCCAATGGAGGATTGATTCAGTGATTCTGTTTGGTGGGAGGCAGACAAGGTCTTTGTATTTATTGATGGCTGTTGTAAACTAGGAAAAAGACAATGGAGAGAATTGTGAGTGTAGAGGGGTTTCATCCCAGACTTGCTGTAAAAAAATGCAATGCAGTACCAAGTGTTCAGCTGATTCACTTTGGCCGCATCTCAAGCATAAGGTACCCACTAATAAACCCCGATTCCTCAAATTATTTCTTACTGGTATGCCTTCTGGATGATTCTCCATAAAAATAACTTAAGTTTTAAGGGAATGGTTGCAGACCAAACATCTTTAAGCCAATCAAATTCATTGCCCTGTCGTGCAGCGGGTGGTTCGGTGACGAGCCGTGACTGCCGAACAGCCTAGAGGTAACACGAACTAGTAGAATAAGTTCCGGAGGGGAGATGGTTCCAACAGTATACATCTTCAATACTGATGTGGCTCGGGTGGAGGCAGAAGATTTTTTGTGCCAAATCAGGTAGAGTCTCCTCAATTTTTTTTTCTAATTCCATTCTTTGAGATCATTGGTGAGAAGGTCAGAAATATATATAGATCCAAGTCTCTTTCTCTAACTGGGCCAATCGGTTTGATTGTCAAATGGAGGGATATCCATGAGTCTTTCCAAACCTTAATATTATTGCCATTACCTAAAGCTAGAATTAGATTGTCTTTTAGAAGGTCTTTTCCAACTAATATTCCTTTCCAACCATGAGATGAAGAGGAAAAAGCTAGAGTATCTAAGAAATACTTTCTTTGGCCGTATTTATCTTTTAGACTCTTGCTAGTATGCATTTTGATCTTGTGAGTATGCGACTTGCTATCTTTGCGAGAAGGGCTTGATTGAATAGTTGAATGTCTCTAAAACCCAAACCTCCTTCTTGTTTATGAAGGGTCATGCAGTCCCGCGAGAACCAAGCCATCTTTTTCTTATCTGGGATATCATCCCACCAGAATCTTGCAAGTAGGATTGAATTGTTGTACAAAGACTAATAGGTAGTTGGAAGCAAGGCATTGAATAAGTGGGAATAGCTTGAAGCACCGCTTTTATGATCATAGTCATTTTGCCTGCTTTTGAGAGGAATCTAGTGGATAGTCAGGCTGTACGTTATCGAATTCTCTCAATTATAAAAGTGAACAAGTCCTTTTTCCTTCTTCCAAAATGTCCTGGGAGGCCCAAATACTTCCCATTCCCTCCTTTGGATATACCGAGAATATTCTTTGCTGCATCTTTTGTTTCCTGTGAGGTCTTGCTTGAAAAGGTGATTGATGATATGTATGCATTGATTTGCTGACCTGATGCCTTTTCATATTTGTGCAGTATCTGAAGTAGGAATGAGCAACTTTTGGGGTTTGAATGGCAGAAGAACATAATGTCATCTGAAAATAGTAGGTGATTCACCCTAGGGCTACTTCTTGCTACTATGATTTTGTGTAGGGAGCCATTCAGTTCACCTTTTCTTCACAAGTCCGAAAGAACTTCCCCACATAGGATGAAAATGTACAGAGAGAGAGGGTCCCCTTGGAATTCCTGAGCACTGAATCATTGATGAGAAAGGAGATGCATTAAACAATCCAGGTAATCCATTTCGCATGGAAACCTAGTCTTTCGAAAACTATCTCGATAAAGTTCCATTCCAGCCTATCGTAGGCTTTTGACATATCTGTCTTTACCACCATTGTGCATTTTTTTGTTGCTCTTGAGGCTTTGAGGAAATGCAACAACTCATGTGTAATCAATATATTATCATTCATTGCTCTTCCAGGTATAAACGCTGACTGATTCTCTGAGATTATGACTTATAGAATTGGTTTTAGGCGAAGAGATAGTAACTTGGAGATAATTTTGTAGAAAATGTTGCATAAAGCGATTGGACGATAGTCTATTACTTTCTTTGGGGTCTGGATCTTGGGGATAAGCCATATATGCATAGATTTCAGGGAGAGTGATAAAGTTCTTGTGGAAAGAAAGCTTTAACTTTATGAATGATTGCTGGACGCACAACTAACCAGTTTGTTTGGAAAAAACTCACAGAGAACCCATCTAGGCCTGGAGCTTTATCCGCGTGGATGCAAAACAAAGCTTCTTTAATTGATTTCTTGAGCACTTGGATCTTTAGTAAGTTCATCATTTATCTCTTTTGTAACACAAGATTTTAATGCTGTCTGTACTCTAGCTGAATAATTGTATGATGTAGACATGAATAGTTCCTCATAGTATTTCCCAATGACCTTAGCTATCTGATCTTCTTCAAAAACAGCCCTACCCTCATCATCCTCTACAACAGCAGGCTTGTTCCTTGCTTTTCTCTTTTGTTTTTTGTCACCGCATTAAAGAAACTCGAATTTTTCTCCCTCAACCTCAACCAAAGGTACCTACTCCTCTGCTTCAAAAATTCCTCCTCATACTTATACGTTTGAAGCAATGTTGAATTCAGGGTATAGATCAACTGGTCATCTGGATCCTTTTTTGAATATTCCTCGTCGAGGGATTGCTTAATAATGTTGAATTGGTTTATGCTATATTTGTAGAAATCTTTGCTCCACTTGGATATCTTCTGTCTGCAGCGAGAAATACGGTAATCCACAGAAGCAGAGGAATTTTCATTCCATGTACTATTTATGATTTGATTGACCACCTCATTTTTTCTGAGTCTTTTGTCAAAGATCTTTGCCTTTTTCTTTGCTTTCGGTCCAAAGCAGGTTAGAAGGGGTCTGTGGTCTGAGCTCTCTTAAACTAAGCCAACAAAAACGAAACCAAACAAATCTCATCTCTCCTTTTTATGTCTCTTATTAAATCTCATGTTTTTATGTTCGAATTTCGAATATGTAGTCTATTTTATTGAAGAAATACGAGAGTATAATAATTTAGTATTACTAACATTATTTTCGATCGGATGAAGTTCATTATGGAATGTGAACATCAGAGTAGTGTATGCAGATATCAACCACCTCTGCTACTTGCTTATTTTGTTTTTTCTTTCTATCTATGATATGATACGAAAGCAAAGTAGAAGATTCGAATTGGAATGTGAACATCAGAGTAGTGTATGCAGATATCAATATGTTTGCCACCTTAACCGTCTAATTATGTAGTTTTTGTTTTAGATGACTTCTTCACCTTTTCAAGAGAGAGGGAACATTGACAAAGAAGGAGAATGTAGCCAATGAGGGAATGAAATTCCAGATACTCGAGGGAAAATAAAAACCCGAAACACTAACACCAAGTGAAGCAACTATTAATCCCACAAAAGTAAAGAAGCAAGTGGCACCCCACGCTGGGTCTGCCTAAGGGCTCATTTTCAAAGAGTAATTGGAAATTGTGACAAATGCATTTAGTATTACCTAAACACATTCACTTGTCCTACAAAATCAGGTAATATTATACTTTGATACTTACTAATTGCTTAGTTAGAACTTAGAAATGCATATATATCATTGTTCATTCTGAAACATACATGATATTAATATGGCTTTCTCTCTTTCTTTAATTAGGAACTTCAAACCTTAAACAGAAGATTCGAATTTGTAAGCTGTGCAAGACATGGTTAGACGGTTAAGGTGGCAAACATATTGTTATTGCTAAAGAAGGAGGTGTGAAGCTAGCTAAAGTGCCCGAGTCCATTTTCAGAGAAGCCTCCAACGAGATGCTTGTGTTAGGACAATTGTCACTCTCATATATTGAGAGCTTGGCTTAAAAAAATTTGTGCAACAAGGTTAGAGAATATATAGACTCAATTTCTAGAATACATTCTTACAATTTTATTGTCATACATCTCTAATCTCTATGTTCATCACTTCATCAAACCAAATTTTTCACTCTTTTAATTTGTATCAAGGTGCAACTATACAAACCGAAATGCAGAAAACTGCAACGAAGGATATAGTGAAGATGTATATCTTTAGGAAATATAAATTAAAGAACTGGATCATTATTGACAAGCAAAGAGTCTCACTGACAACTGACAATTGGGTTTCTCAAGTTACAGGTCATTAATATTTACTAATGGTGATTCGTATCTTGTTTCTATTTACTTTGCTTTCATTCAAAATTTTCCAATAATTAATGGTTCAGATTTAATTTTCATGTCATTAAGCACTAGTTACATGGTTATAATACTCTATGTGGTCGATTCAAACTAAGACTTGAAGAAACTCAATAGATCAAACATATCTTATATCATAAAGGTCAGAAAATTTCTCTGTATTACTAGGATTTTTAGCAGAATGTGGAACAGAGAAAGTGTTTTGCATTACAGTAGACAATGCAACAGCTAACGTTTCGGCTTTGAAAAGGTTTCATACATAGTTTAGTCAGTTATCTAGTGAGGCTTTTGTATTAGAGGGGAAGTTTTTACATATGAGATGTTGTGTTCATATAATCAATTTGATTGCAAAAGAGGGTCTGAATGATTTAGATGACAATGTGGTTGTTATCCTTATAGGAATTCAGTATGTTAGATCATTTACTTATAGGTTTCAGGTTTTTGATGGAAAAGTTGATTCAGAAAAGATGACTCGTGAGAGTTTGCTGTTAGATGTGAATACTAGGTGGAACTAAATATTTATGATGTTAACAAGAGCAATGCAACTTAGGTTGCTTTTGACAAAATGTGGGCTCGGGATAAGCTCTACCTAGATTACTTTTTGGAGGTGGATAAGGCGACATGGAACAAAAGGATTGGACCTCTTGATAGTTTTGAATGAGATGCAATGAATAGGTTATGCGATTTTTTACTCATATTTTACGATAGCATTCTAGTTTTTGTATACTTCTACAAAGGTTAATTCATGTAAATCCTACTGTGAAATCGTGAAAATTGAGAGTAATTTAGAAAAAAAGCTAGTAGATCAGATTTTGAACCGGAGGAAAAGGCTAGTATAATGTTAGAGAAGTTTGACAAGTATTGGGAAGGGATGAAAAACATCAACAAGATGTTGATTATAGCTAGTATTGTTGATCCTAGGCAGAAGATGAACTTTGCGAAGTTGTGTTTTGAGAGATTGTATTGGGAAAAAGTGCAATATGTTCAAAAAGTACAATGCTCGTGTTAATAAAAGTTAGTCTACCTCGCCCTTAAGAAATATTGAAAGAATGTCATCTTCGACCTCTGATTCATAGTGTTTTTATTTTTTTATGACCTTTACGTAAATCTCATCACCCTCTACGTTTAATTAGTTAGTCTTTCCACGCCTCATTCAATTCGTAGTTTTCAGCAACTGGTTATAAGGAAAAGAGTACTGATAAAAAGATGAAACATCAAATACATATGTTTGTAAGAAAATTTCAAAAACCAAACTAAAAAAACTATAAACTTCAGGATAAAATCACAAAAAGTGCAGAATTAAACTGGGCACGTCGCACGGTTATGTCCAGGTTGGTGACACTTTGAACATGCATGAGGGATACGAGGTTTCTTCTTCTCCACTGCTACTTCATATCCAGATTTTATACGAGACTTCTTTGGTCGTCTAGGAGGTTGTCTAAACAGACGAGGCAGACACAGTTCTGCGGATACGTTTTCTGGAACAGGCATATCGATATCCCTCGGCATAACAAAATTATTATTAGCATTGTATAAATAGTTCTTTGAGTAGTACGGATGACACAGAGAAATCATAGACTCTTTCCTTTTCTCCGCAACCGCTATGGCATGAACGCATGGAAACTTTTCCAAGTTAAACCGTCGACAAGAACATTTCTTCTCCGTGAGATTAACAACATGTATGCTCGATTTACCAGTCACCTAAGCTTGGTGTCATCAATTTCTTGAACAGTTAGATGTTTAGCATAGTCAACACACCCCTATAAAAACACATCAAACTCATTAGTTTATGACAACCAACAAAAAACAGCAATACTACTGGTAAATCGAATTTACCTCCAACAGTTTCTCTAGCCCTCATGACAACTGAGTATGCATGTGAGAGTCAAAACTAACACAATCAAAACTTATATTTATGGGGGTTCGAAAATCCTAATTTATGAGAGCTCGAGGACCGAAATTGAAAAGATGATTTTATTAAGTGAATATTTGTCGAAGTACAAGAAAACTCGCAAATGCTTAGCGTCTTATAATGCGAAAGCTCTTATACTCGAGATTGGATGCCTTTGACTTGGTACAAACTATCATATATATACTAAGTTATCCAGGGCGCTGAAAACTCTTATTGGCGATGTGGGACGCTGCAAATTCTGGCTGTTGCCGACCTTAACTGATTTGGGCCTGATCCACGACCCAAACCCTTGGAAGACCGCCACTCAGTCCATCGTCATCAGGTATCACAGGATCAGTTGTGTGAAGAACCACTCCCATGATTGATGATTTTCTGTGTCGATAATGGCAAATGCAATCGGATATATATGGAAGTTTCCATCTTGAGCTGACGCAACCAGTAATTTTCCCTTATACTTTCCTTGCAAAAACGTTCCGTCTATGACCACAACTTTCCTCATGTAAGGAAAACCCATGATTCTTGCACCAAATGCGATAAATAAACGTTTGAACCTATCTTTCTCATCAACTTCTAACCGTTTCAAAGTTCATGGGTTTGCTCTCCTAATACCATACAGATATGTTGGCAACACCGCATATCCATTCTCCGAGGTTCCTATATCCAGCTCGCGTGCTGCTATGAGTGCGTGATGAGCCTTTTAGTAATCCTTCTCGTAATCGCTTTACCAAAACAAGATAAAACATCAAAACATGTTCATAGCCAACACCATTACTCTTTCATATTAGTATAGATTAAGAAAAATAATTACCAGTGCTCCAAATCTCGCATTAAGTGTTTGGGCAACATCACAACATGTTTAGGCACTACAGATTTGTCAATGCTACCACCACCGCAAATGATATACTTATATAATGCACCGAGTATGGCTGGAGAAGCTTGACGACTACGCAATCACCGTTCAGTCACTGAGCATGTATGCATACCATTATATATACGAACATAAAAAGTGGAGTTATCATCAATTGGAGTTGCCTTCAATCTCCATGTACATCCTTCAACCCAGCATGAAATAAGCAGAAGTTCTGGGTTTGATCTATCCACATCGAAAGGAAACTTCTCTAAAACGCTGAGGAATTGTAATCTTGTCATTACGTTTTCTCTCGTATCTTATCTTTGTCCAACTGCTACGCTAAGAGAGTTTAGCAGCATACAACACTCTTTCAGAACTTCACTTGCTTCATAAGTCGGTTGCTGTGAACATTTTTTTAGAAGACAGCTTCGTCTCCTCCTCTTCCTCTACATGTGACCTTCCATACAAGCTAAAATCCTCGTCATCAGAAGTAATTCCATCGCTATCATCGCAATAGTCGAACCTATAATCATCATTTCTCTGAACTTCCTCATCCACCACATTTTCACCATCTCCTTCTTTCACCGTCTTCGATTACGAATAATTGTTTTGACATCATCATCTTGCCGATTTACATCTTCTTCCAAGTTCGAAAAAATATTCCCGTCTTCATTGTGGTATGCATCAAAAAAAAAAATTTACTGTTTAAATCGACTTTTTTGGAGATCTTCAACATCCTCGTTATCATATCTGTTCCTCAATTCCATGTAAAGTTTCACAGCTTCATCTTTGCAATGATTCATTAAAAGCAGAAAATGTTTCGGAGTATGAACAATAACTAAAGGTGTGCCTTTACCTAACTTTCTCAGAATCTTCTTCGGCATGTACTTCAACTCAACATCAAACTTTTGGCTATCGACTCTGAAATCCTCATATATCATACGCAGAAAATTAGTGAATGGAGTGCGATCAGTTGCTGGAATGGAACGAGTCTCTCTTTTGTCACTTACAAAGACACATCTCTTCTGTTCCAACACCTAGTTACCGCGCACAATAATCACTTGATTCATGTTCTTCAAGGAAGATAAACCATGGTGGTCTGTTTTGTTTTTATGGTCGTGAAAAATGGAGGTTTGTGGCGTAGGAAGCAAAATAAAGAAGACAACGTTTAAGAAAACCCTAATTAATGATAATAAAATATTAAATATTTATGTGAAAATAAGGAGAAAATAAGGATATATATATATATATATTCTTTTTTAACCAAAATTTTATGAAAACGGATTTTAAAAATTTAAAGATTTTCAAAGAAGAGAAAACAAATATTACAAAATTGTTTATATTTTAAAATTATTTACAAATATATTTTAAGTATGGAAAACAAATTAAAATGAATTAAAATGAATTTTCAATTACCTTATTTAAATATTATGAAACACAAATTTATTTAAAAATGATTTTTTTAATAAGGAAATAAATTAAAACGATTTTTGGTTACCATCAATTAAGGAAACCGAATAGTTAATTACTTAACATTACGGAAAACGAATTTCAAATTTCAAAAATAAATCAGTTCCTCAGATTAAGGAACTACAGTAAAAAAAAGTGTTACATTTTGTGAAATATATGAACAAATTTGATTAAAAAAACTGTCGTAAAAAACCTATCGTAACGTATATCAATGAGAAAGAGTCAATTTAGTAATAAATAAATTTGTCATAATATGTGTATTAAAACCTATTATTATAACATGAAAACCTACTAACAACATTAAATCTGCTACAACTTCAAATAAATCTGGTGTAACGTATTTGTCAGTCTAGTAATTAAATAAGTTGACAGATTTATTGAAACTCTTATAAACTCGGTTATGTCGTTAGAAAACCTTGCTGTGTCAAATAAACCTGTCATAATGTAAATGTTAGAGAAACTTAAAAACTCTATCGCCCTTCAGATTTGCAAGTGAGTCAAAAATCTATCTCTATAATATTATTTGAGAAGTCAGTTTCCTACGTGTCGCGCTTACGTTAATTCTCACTAGGTTGATTACAGAGATACCCTTAATGAATTTCAATTATTATATTAGTTTACCATTACTGAACCTTATAATATATTTTTTGCTAATGATTTTTTTTTAAAACAGCACATTAATAAAAGGAATTAATTTTAAAACATAAAATAATTTTTGTTTAGGTTTAAAAACGAAAAAGTAAGAAAAGGAAAAGCTTTTTTATAAATCATATTAAAAAGGAAATAACTTACTTTTAATGAGATAATTTTTTAAAATTGATTTACTTTTAAAAAAGGAAACTTTTCGTTTCTTTTTTTATAAAATAAGTATTTATATATTAAAAACATTTTTTAGAAAATAAAGAAATTTAATAAAAAAATTTACGTTTTTGCAATTTTCTATTTCTTATTTACAAGTTTAATTTTTCAAATTTTTCTTTCCAATTTTGAAATTTCTTTTTTATTATTTAAAAATATATTTTATTTTACTTTTCAATAACTATTCAATTTTTAATTGTTTTTTCGCTATAATAGAAATTTGCTTTTAAGAAAATATATATTTTATCAAAATAGTTTTTTATAAACTCAAAACGTTTTTATAAAAATAAATGGGAGTTTTACTTTCTAAATTTCCTTTTTAAAGTTTTTGGAATTTTCTATTCAGTTTTCGAATACAACTATTGATTTTTAAAGGTGTTTACAAGAATAATAAAAAAGGAATATCCCAATATTAATTAAAATTAAAAAGAAAATATCCACATGTGGCATACCTAAATCTAAAAATAAAAGGAAAAAATCTTAAATTTTTTTTTGTTTAATATCTTTTTCTTTAGTTTTTGCAATTTCCTTTTTCTTCTTTATCAATTTATTTTATTTTACTTTTGGATAACTATCTAACTTTAATTCTTTTGCAATAAAAGTTTAAATTTCTAAAATTAAAGGGAAGTTTTACTTTCAAAATTTTTCATTTTAGTTTTTTTACATATTTATTTTATTTTAGTTTTTGATAACTATCCCAGTTTTATTTTCTTTTGCAATAAATTTTGAATTTTTAAATTTCTATTTTACAAAGTTTGCAAGTTCCAAAGTTAAATCAATGTCTAATCAGAAGATTCTTATTATTAACAAAGAAGGGAAGCCACAAAAGAACACAAAAAATGTTGTTTATAAAGAAATATTATAAACATTAAATAATTTAAATTATGTTTTGTTTATGTTTTCTTAGATAAAAATATAGTTGATTTTAGAATTATCAATTTCTATAATACATATTTACGATTGTCAAGATCAGTATCCAACATGATTTTAAGATCATTTGTTTTAGAATTACAAATATACATCTACCATTTCCAATAAAAATATATATCTACTCTTTCCAAGGGGTACACAGTTTTATTTTAGAATCGCTAGATTTGTGAATATATTGGTTTAGAAAGTTAAAAGATCATTTATAATTATGTAATTTTGCCTAATTTTAATGGGTCTAAACCCACTAAATCAAACCTAAAATTTTGGATTCAATGTTTAACTGATCAGTAGATTTACAAAAAAAATAAAAACCAAACACGTGTATATAGAAAAAGCCAAGAAAATAATTTTTTATCAAGATAACATAAAATAATCAAACTAATCTTAATTAACCATATTTACAAGATATAACAAACCAAAAAAGTTAGAAAAACAAAACACAAATCATAAATGAAAATTGAAAATTTTGCCAAATAAAGTAATCCAAAACGATGCAAATCATTATAATTTAATCCAAAACAATAGCCATAATTAAAACAACAACTAAAAGTTATATAACATTATTTCATATTTGATCTTAAAACAATAAAAAATGCAAAAAAAACAAACAAAATTAAAAAAATAACTATAAATATTCAATCCCGCACATATGCGCGGGTGAGTCACCTAGTTAAATAAAAAACACTGTCATTCAAAAAAATAAAACTGTCATTCGAAAAAATAAAACTGCCACTTAAATATTAAAATTGTCGTTACTCAATAAAGCTGTCATCAAGTAATTCGAAAACTATCGCTCGACTGTTAGTCTATCATCAAGTAATCCAAAAACTGTCGTATTTAAATAAATATGTCATCTAAACAAATATGTCACTTCATCCATGGCAGATTATTTAGAAAATTTTCATCCAGCTTTTTACTGTGGTAAAAATTAATGGAAATTTTCGTAATTGTGTTTTTTGTAATCAAAGGATAAAATGACTTTGTAGGTACTGAAAACAATTTAATAATTTTCAAAAGATTAATGTCATTTTAATAAGTCTGATATAATTATATGTCATTTTAGAAACTCACCCTAATAATAAAGCATCACTTAGTTTTCTGATGTTTTTTAAGTGATCTAATATACCCTTTTTGTAGTGTATCATAGTTCATTCTGAAACATACATGATATTTATATGGCTTTCTTTCTTTCTTTAATTAGGAACTTCAAACCTCAAACAGAAGATTGGAATTTGTAAGCAGTGCTAGACATGGTTAGACAGTCATGGTGGCAAACATACAATTATTGCTCAAGAAGGAGGTGTGAAGCTAGCTAAAGTACCCGAGTACCTTTTCAGAGAAGCCTCCAGCGAGATGCTTGTGTTAGGACAATTGTCACTCTCATTTATTGAGAGTTTGGCTTAAAAACATTGTGCAACAAGGTTAGATAATATATAAACTCAATTTCTAGAATACATTCTTACAATTTTAATGTCATAGCTCTCTATTCTCTATGTTCATCACTTCATTGAACTAACTTTTTCACAATTTTAATTTGTATCAAGCTGCGACTATACAAACAGAAATGCAGAAAAACTGCAAAGAAGGATATAGTGAAGATATATATCTTTAGGAAAGATGAATTGAAGAACTGGATCATTACTAACAAGCAAAGAGTCTTACTGACAACTGACAATTGGGTTTCTCAAGTTACAGATCATTAATATTTACTAATCGTGATTCATATCTTCTTTCTATTTACTTTTATTTCATTCAAAATTTCCAATAATTAATGGTTCAGGTTTAATTTGTATGTCATCCGGCACTAGTTACATGGTTATAACACTTCATGTGGTTGATTCTAACTAGGACTTGAAGAAACTCATTAGATCAAGCATATGTCAGATCATAAAGGTCAAACAATTTCTCTGTATTACTAGGCGTTTTAGCAGAACATGGAATATAGAAAGTTTTTTGCACTACAGTAGACAATGCAACAGCTAACGTTTCGGCTTTAAAAAGGTTTCATACAGAGTTTAGTCAGTTGTCTAGTGAGGCTTTTGTATTAAAGGGGAACTTTTTACATATGAGATGTTGTGCTCATATAATTAATTTGATTGCAAAATAGGGTCTGAATGATTTAGATGACAATGTGGTTGCTATCCTTAGAGGAATTCAGTATGTTAGAACATTTACTTATAGGTTGCAGGTTTTTGAGGGAAAAGTTGATTCAGAAAAGATGACTTGTGGGAGTTTGCTGTTAGATGTGAATACTAGGTGGAACAAAATATTTCTGATGTTAACAAGAGAAATGCAACTTAGGTTAGCTTTTGACAAAATGCGGGCTCAGGATAAGCTCTACATAGATTACTTTTTGGAGGTGGATAAGGCGAAATGGAACAAAAGGATTGGACCTCCTGATAGTTTCGATTGAGATGCAATGAATAGGTTATGCGATTTTTTACTCATATGTTACGATAGGACTCTAGTTTTTTCCCAAGGTTAGTTCATGTTAATCCTACTGTGAAATCGTGAAAATTAAGAGTAATTTAGAAAAAGGCTAGTAGATCATATTATGAACCGAAGGAAAAGGCTAGTATAATGTTAGAGAAGATTCACAAGTATTGGGAAGGGATGAAAAACATCAACAAGATGTTGACTATAGCTAGTATAGTTGATCCTAGGCAGAAGATGAACTTTGCTAAGTTGTGTTTTGAGAGATTGTATTGGGAAGAAGTGCAGAGGCTTGTTGATGTTCAAAAAGTACAATGTTCGTGTTAATAAAAGTTAGTTTACCATCCCGACTACACCAACTCAAAGTCAGTCTACTCAGACATCTTCTTTGAGTGGTAAAGATCGTGGATTAAACAGAATGAAGTTGAATTATGAGCAGTTCACGTATAAGAGGATGGATTGTGTGTACTAGGAGCTGGTTGGTGAGATAGGAGTTGATGATGCAAGGGATGAATTGAAAATCAATTGAGAATCTGAAGCTAATGAAAGCGACTGACTACGACGCACTCTCTTATGGGAAGTGTAACCAAAGGAAATTCACTGTTTTGTCTTAAATGGCTAAGGATCTTCTTGCAATGCAAGTGTCGTCTCTGACATCCGAGTGTGCCTTCAGCATACTGTTAGGATTTTAGAGCCGCATATGAGTTGTCTAACTCATCACATGCTTGAAGTTCTTATGTGTACAGTGCAGTGGATGAACGCCGACATTCAGCTATCTGAAAATGCAATGGTCACCACTGAACAAATGCTTGCCGCTGTTGAAGGGCTAGATGACCTTCAAAACGTAAGTTTTTCTTAACAATTAACATTATTGATTAGTTATTACTTGTTTGTATTTTGTATGTTAACATTAATCGATTTACATAACATATTTGTATTGCTTTTTTCTGTTTTCCAAGGTTCAAGATGCAAGTAGCCAAGATTTGCAAGAAGAAAATGATGATGATGATTAATATGCAATACTGTTCTACACTCAGGTAAGTAGTAACATTCTTTAGTCTCTTGGAGTTACATTTTCAAGTTATTTTAACTTGATCTCAATGACAAATTAGTGAAAGTTGTGGTTTTTCATTACATGTTGTCATGTCTGAAGAGTGAGGACTCTCAACCGTGTTGTTCTCAAGTCTGAAGACTCTAAAGTTGGTGGTATTTGGCAATATCGTAGTTTGGTTTGTTCTCACTTGAGTCTTGAACTTGAAGTTTATGTTTTTTGATGTTTCACATCTTATCTCCTTCTCTCCTCTCTTCTTTGAATCTGACTATGGTAGTATTGTTTTTTTGCTTGATACAGACTTAAAAACCGGTTTTAGTTTACGTTTGCAAGACTTGAATTTTGTATGCTTGCAATTTGGTAATTAATATTTGGTAATTTGGTATTTAATATTTCGTACTTAAGCTGGTATTTCTTTTTTTTTAGATTTCGAATTTCTTTCCGGGATTTTCAGGTTTCTCATTATTTGTAATTTTGGTTTTGTAATAACCTGAATTACCTAAACCTGAAATGGAACTCAATTTCTACTTCAGTTTTCTCGGGTTTGACATAAAACCCAAAACCCGACCCAAATTCGCAGTAAAATAAACCAAACCTGATATGCAATTACAAGAAAGCAGATCGGTTAGTATATGCTGAAATTCGAAAAACCAAAAAACCGAGTCCCCCGACCCAAACCTGAAAAATTATCGGAAGTCCTAAGTCCCGCACTATGGATTTATTGGTCCACATATATCACCATGTATTTTCTCTAAGAATAATGGAGATTCATTCCCTACTTTCGCTGGTGATGGCCGAGTTATGAGTTCCCATTGAGAACATGCATTACAAGAAAACTTCCCGATTGTAATATTCTCTCATTTTTCAATGGGTGGCCACTAGAATTTTGCACAATTTTTCTCATCATAATTGATCCAGGATGACCAAATATTTCATGCCAGACTTTGAATGTATTAACATCCTTTTCATTCATTGTAATATATGACTCAATCATATTTATTTTTGTTAATTCTTCCACATTTTATTTATTTTCCGTTGTAATGCCAAGATATTTAGTGTCATTCTTATTCATAGTCTCAATATGATATCCACTCTTTCAAATGTCTTTAAAGCTCAACAAATTTCTTTGAGACTTTGGGGAATATAGAGCATTCTCTATTTCAAACTTCGTCCCCTTTGGCATTATAAAATTTTCTTTTCCGGAGCCAATTATGATCTTTGCATTACCGGATATGGTACTCACGCTACTCGTGGAGCCATTCATTTCGAGACAGGAGAAATATTTTCTTTCTTTAATTATAGTGTGTGATGTAGCACTATCTGCTAAACACAAATCTCCACCCTGAATCTCGATTTCTGACATCTTCTGTGTCATTATAATGAACAGACTTATTAATAGAATATACTTATGCAAGTTATTTCACATTAAAACCTGATTATAACAACTATTTCATAAAAGCCAGAAAAACATATTATACATACTTATTATCAAAACATGCCATTAGTTTAATATTATACAAACAAAAATCTTGGCAGTTTATAACATTTCATCGACCTTAGTCATTTTGTTTTTCTGCGGCATTTCTGATTTCAAGATAATCCGCAATGTCGAGATGGGTATCATCAGCTAAGCCATTATAGGAAGGTCCGGCCTCGTCATTGACAAAGTTGGTTTCAACATTTCTTGCCTTAGCCTTTTGTGACTCCTGATATAGATCGACGAAATGCCTTGGCGTACGACATATACGTTCATAATGTCCTTTCAAGCCACATCTATAACAAGCATTTTCAGTCGACTTGTCATTATATGGCCACTTTCATTTGTTTGTAGATTCTTGTTCCTTCCATTATTGAAACCTCTTCCTCTTCCACGTCCACGACCTCGTCCACGGCCTCGACCGCGGTCTCTACCGCGTCCTTGCCTTTGATCATTATTATTATTATTATTACTGGATGCTACAACATACGCTTCATGGTATGGAGCCGATCCAGGTGGACGAGCTTGATGGTTCAACATCACGAGTTTATTATTCTGCTCTGCTACAAGGAGGACTTGCATCAACTCCGAGTAGCAAGTGTATCCTTTTACGCGATACTGTTCCTGCAACATCACGTTTCCTGGATGAATGTGGAGAGCATTTTCTCAATCATATCATAATCGCTCACATTTTCACCACATAACATCATCTTAGAGGTGATTCCGAATAGAGCGGAGTTATATTCACCAACATTTTTATAATCCAGGAAACGGAGATTTAACCATTCATGTTTGGCTTTTGGCAAGATCACATACATTTGGTGATCAAATCTATCTTTGAGTGATTGCCAAAGATCTGCAGGATCCTCTTTTGTGATGTATTCATTTTTCAAGTTGTCGTGGAGGTGATGGCACAGAAACACCATAGCCTTGGCTTTAGCCTCATCCGACGTCGATTCTGACTGATCGATGGTTTTAAGAAGACCATTCAATCTCAAATGCATCTTTGCATGTGATGCCCATGTCATATAATTATTTCCGCTTATATCGAGGGCAACGATATCAAGCTTTGCCAAGTTTGACATGATCTCTCTATAGACAAATAAGATCAAATGTTATTCTTATGATTTCAAGAAGGCAGAGCCTATCACTCGAGTAAGGAGGAGGATTAACGTTCCACTCCATATAACTTATTATGAATTTAACATAAAAATTGACATAATGTAAATGTTACCTCTTTATGGTATGAGAATAGATTGGAGGTGATTCGGCAGAGCGTCGGTATAGAGACGATCGTGCTGATAACATGTCCTGAAATAATTCACAAAGCTTTTGCTTTAGTGAGAGGAGAGACTTATGAGAGAGAAGGAAAACTTATGGATTTCTCATATATGATTCATCGATCTTTATATTTTCAACAACAATACAAGCACCCTATTTATAGGGGTTAAGAAGAGATGAGAGGATGACACCTAAGGAGGTGACTAATCTCCTTTACAACAAGACACATGTAACTTACATGCAACTTAAGTGACACTTGGGTGATGACTAATATCTAACAACACCAGTTGTAAACATAAGTGATGAATAATCATATATTTTATAACAGCTCCCAGTTTTTCTTAAAAATCTGATCATTTTTGTTTACAATTAATAAAAAAATTTCTTCTGCTTACGATGTTTAAAGTCGTGGATTCATTTGGCTTTAATAGACTCAATAGCGCTTTCCTCTCCAGCTTTGATTTGTGGAGGATATCAATGTGGAATCAAATAAACGAGAAACTTTGATTAATTTGGAGGATTTCATCTTTGAATCCAGATCTTTTTTTCTTACTCTAATTTCACTTGGCTCTTTTGTTGTGTACTCTTAGATAAAATAGCTCTTGGTTCACATATTCAAGAACTGACTCATTACCTTCTTAATGTTTGTATATATATGACTTCGGGGATTTCTTGGCCTAAGTGGAGCAATTCTGTTTCAGTTGATTTCGTATTTGGTTCGTGATTGTTTATGGATTTGATATTGAAAATAAGATGGGAGAATTGAGAATGAAGATGTAAATGTACAGGGACCTCGTGTTACTGCATTTTGGTCTTAATCACAGATAGAAAGGCTAATCTAATCAGGTTTCGTTTTCCGTTTCTGAATCTTTCAGTCTGAATCTTTCAATCTCCACCGGCTCGTGAAAGTTGTTTGTAAATTTTCTCTATCTCTTCTTGTTTAATTTCAGTTCCGTTTTGACCTTGAGTATGGGTTTGCCATAGACGTAGTCATGTGTTGTTCTGTTTCAGGCTTTGGAAAAAAATAGATTTTTTGCACTCACAGACAAAGACGTTTTGGGTGAAGGTGAAACTGCCAATCCATGTGTGTTACATCTTTCTCAGTACTGATTTCTAGAGTATACAGCGTGTGGTTTGCACATTTGACTTGTTTTGTGTTTTTCTTTTCTAGTTTTGTTATTTTTATATTTGGAATTGAAGTTATCTCATATCTAATACCTCTTCCTTTTGAGTTTTAGATATATGGAGGAGAAGCTTTCTCAGCATTATTCCCAAGAATGGAATACAAAAGAAATCTTGTCTAAGATGGAGAGTGGAGAAGCAATCCGGCCGGCTGAAGATGAAGAAACTGAGCCATTTTTTTGCATCTCTTTTTAGTTATGTATTTTATATTATAATATTGATCTTTTTGTATATGGTTTACACAAATTTAATATAATAAAATATATTTTAATATATCAATTAATATAAAAAAATTAATAAAATAGAAATATTGCAGAAAGAAACAAATTATGAAAATAATTTGAATCTATGAAACGGATGATTAAAATTTATAACAAAAAATGAAATGCTATATTTTCTATTTGGATATCAATAATAAAAAGCTGTTTAAATAAATAATTATGACACAAAGCGATTGCTATCGTATACATAATTATTGCAGTGAAAAAAGCGTTATGTTAGCGGCACACAAAACTGCTATGTTAAGTGACAGGCCTATTATCGCAGCCGATAATACAGCATATTTAATAACCCTATGGTATCATCAAATAACGTTTTTCGGTAGCTATGAATACTCAATATTCCTGTAGTGGGCAGTATACACTAACAGCGGAGATGGGAAAGGTCAATGGAGCTTAGGAGCGACTGGATTGGAAAATAACATAATTGATTGTATTGGATAATATCTAGGCTATTAGGTAAACACTTTTTATAGGGCCCATATATAAGTGGTTGTTATAAGTTATGTTAACAGCTGTGCATAAGATACTTTTTACCAAAGTGAATTAAATATATTAACTATTTTTACCTAATCTTAAATATTTGGATACTTTTTGAATAATTTTACCGAATTTGTTTTTTTGGTCAAACTGAGTTTAATCTATTATATAATGAAACAATTTTGTCTATTGAAAGGGTCACTTCAGTTTTCATTTGTGACATGTGTCCTTTTTCTTTTTAAAAAGAATATTATCTATAGTTTTAGCGTTTTCATACTAAACGGCAGTATGACTTAAAAGGCCCAATAAGTAAGAGCTACTCCAAGCCACTCCCATTTTTTAAATATGACCGATATCTATTGAAAACAACTCACAAGTCCACAACAGTCTATATTGAATAAAAAAAATAATCAGACAGCAACGACATAAAAAACAATTTTGTATGAGACCGGGAGAGGATCCTCCCATATTTTATTAAGAAAAAAAAAGCTATTACACATGAATCCGTCTTGGCCTTGTTGAACCAAGACCATCATCATTCACAATTGAAACTACCTCCGGTGGAATAGAGGCCAAAAGAACAAAACGAACTGGTAAAGAAAAAGCAAGCTCAGCTAATCCATTGGAAAAATAATTAGCTTCACGATAAATATTGGAAATCCGGAAAATGCAGTCTTTCGAAAGAAAGCCATGTCATAATCATGACTGAGTAAAAGAGATCTAAATAGGATATTATAAGTGTCAGTACGAAAAGTAATAATCGCACAAACATAACCAAAAAAGAGAGAGAAATTTGAAGGTCAGGGAGATGACATAGTCGTGATCATAAACAACAACAAGATGAATAGAGAGACAACCACAAAATCGAGAAACACAAAGATAAAGCCAACCTAAACCAAAATAGAAAAACAAGCATTTCACAACAACCTTCACCTTACATGAACAACACAAGTAATTCACTTTTATTCATCTTAGACAGACATAGTAATTTGTAACACAAAATTGAAAATTCAATAACTATATTGAATCTAATACAGCTCCTGGGGGAAAACTGTTAAAACAAACAATTATGTAAGACACCAAATTACATACCTATTGTAATGGTAGAAGATTCAACAGATAAACAAGATAAAACATATAACATTAAAAGACTTCAATGAAGAACAAGAGTCGAAAGATAATTGCCAAAAAATTGAAAGTAACGAACATTAGATTAGTCTACTTAATATCATTACAAACAATCAATATGAAGCTAACTTCCACAAACAACTTACAAGAATACAAACAAGGAAAATACACAAAAAATATTATATGAAAGACAAATACGATTGCAAATTTAGGAATGATGTCTTGACCTTATTGCAGTTGAAAGACAATTGGAGAAGATATTGAGAGATGAAAAGAGAAACTGTTGGACGATTGTTCGGTCTAAAGCAAATAATTTAAATACAACTGTTAGATATATTTTTTTATTTCAAAATATAAGAAAAATATAAAAATTCAGTTGAATACAATTTCAGCTCCAAATAACAAAACATTCGGGTATGGAGTTCACTACATAGAACAAATGCTATGGTTTTCAACAAACATTAAAGTTATAAGATTTAAAGAACTAGAAAAAAAAAAGAGGAAAAGAGACTTTTTTTTTTTCGACAAAGGCTTGTTTTATTAAAAGCCCAACAAAGGCGTTTGTACAACTAATTCATTACAACGAAATTGAAAAGAAGCCCAGCCCAACGACCCAATTTACTGGTCTAAGAGGGAAAAACGTTGTCGGAATTAGAAACTTCGAGACGACGCCGGAAAACACCTATGCTTCAAGCTGTCGCCGGAAATTGCACAAACACCTTCATGAAGATCTTCCTTCTTTCTTCGCCGATGCACAAATGATCCTTTAGCCGTTGATCTAATCAAGCCCACTCCTCTCAGCTTCGCTCCTCAAAAGGGGAGAAACCGTCTTCCATGGCAATCAAAGCCAACGACGGTGAAGAAAAAACTTCAATCAAAGCAAGAACCAAGTGAGACGATATCAATCACCGCATCAAGGAATCAAATCACACACACGGGATTAAGATTCAACATAAAGAAGGAAGAAAACAAAAAACAAACTTAACAAGACAAGTTAAAGCCGAAGATCTCGGATATAAACAACCGGACAAGCCGGAAACAAAAAACCGTCGTCGGATCAACCGACGAACGGTAGAAAGAAAACAAGACGATGAGAAGAGAAAAAACTAGATCTGGTTTTAGAGAGAGAGATAAACAGTCTGTATGATTCTTAGAGGAAAAGAGACTTTAGAAAAACCAAAAAAAGATCCCTTATAAATATTAGCAAAACTAAATTACAGGAAAAACAATAACAGAACAGAAGAAGAGTAAGCAGTCGTGCTCTGTAAAACGATCGAGTTACCTATCAAAAAATTTCTTTCCGACACCGGTGGAGCTTCGGCTCGCTGTCACCCTCGCTTTTCACTGCTGCTCTCCTCTGCTATACTTCTCTCGTTTGCTCTGTTTCTCTCCTCTGTTCACTGTATTTTTTCTTTCTCTGGGTTTCATCTTCTTCATTGTTTCCGGCATCAATGGATGAGGAAGGTGAAAACCAGTTTGACGAGTTCTTCATCTCTCTCCCCACTTGCTCTTCTTCTTGGCCCATGGAGATCTTCGCCGGAGATACACATCTCTTGGACGAGATCTGCAGAGTCTCACACATCTCGCCAGACCTGCACACCTACAGCCTTTGTCGTTGCGTCTCACACACATCCTTCTCCTTTGTAGCTATCCACTCAGAATCTTGCCAAAATTCCTTCCCAAACTCAGCATTCCGATATCGAGACTCTGTCTTCCACAGCCACCGCGAGCTTCATTGAATTATCTCCGATAACTTCTACACCTCAAATCAACACCACTGGCCAACGCTCCGCCTCACTACACTTCCATGTAAGCTTCGAGATGACTCCTGCAACACCCTCTGCCAAGCGTAACATCTCCAACGGTTTCAAAACTGCTGTCGTGAGATTTGTTGGCTGCTCGGAGAAGACGTCCTCTCCATTTTTCGGCAAACAGGTTTTGCCGTGCTCCGACCAACCCCTCACCCTTCACGCAGCAAATGCTAAACGGGCTTCAAATTCTCAAGTTGGCCTTGCACAAAAGTTCAGCCCAGACTCTCTCCACCTCCATGTTCAGACTTGGGCCAAGGGAGTTAAAGGTAGTTGAACATGTGTAGTGTTGTTTATAGTTCCTCGGCAACAATCCTCCTCCGCTCACTTTCGATGATTATGGCATCTCACTTTTGAATCTCCGCCATGGCATCTCACTTTAAAATTTCAACTTGATTCATATCCGGGAGTTAGAGGTAGCCGATGATTGGGATTTGTCTCTTTTCAAATCTTCCGGTAACAATCCTCCCCCGCTCAAGTTCGACTACCACTGACAGTGCTTAAAGCATGTTCTCAAGCCCATATGTTTGAGCATATTAACACCGTTTCATGTCTGGACTATTTAGTGTTCGTCCAATCAATTGCTTTTGGGTTACGAGTGAAGCTTCTCCTTAAGTTTTTTCATGCTGCGAGCAAGTCTCCCCCTTAATGCTTCTATCCTATGTTTGATTGTATTACTTTGCTTTAATCGTTTGGCTCCGGTTGTATCCATCTAAGTTTTTTCGGCTCTTAGTTAAAAAAAAAAACAGAATAAGAGTAATAAAACACAAATTAACATCATAATGCAAACGACAACCTCTGCGCTTGCGCGGGGATCTGATTCCTAGTAACTTTTATAATAGACTAATTTGTGTAGTTTTGTTTATTAGGAGTTTTGAGTAATGAGATACTTTTAAATACTTTTGGATGTTTACAACATTTTATGGAATTTTTTAAAATTTGTAGATATTGGATAAGATCTTATCTAAACCAAATCTGAAAAAACCGTACCGAACTAGATTTTAAAATTTTAAAAATCTAAATAGAATTTGTAAATCATGTTCCAAAAATCCAAAAATTATTATTTAAATATGAAGGCGGAATTTATTATCATCTATAAAATTGATCATAAATAACCCGAAAAAAGTCAAACTTTGAAAATAGGTCAACTTAAGCCAACTTTGATATCTGATAAAATGAATAAAAAATATTAGTATCAGGGTGAAAAATACAAGAGTCAATTAGCTGTATATACATAGAAATTTAGTAAATTAGGGATACAGAGAAAAATTTCTTAAATTAGGGATATAGAGATTTCTGTAGCATGTGGAGGAGTAAAAAGACGAAACACCCTCTCCATTGCGAAATAAAACAATTATAGAAATCATAAAATGAAAATTAAGTAAATATAAAATAGTTTATATGACGACACATGACTAATAGTTTAGCTAAAATGGGCCGCATGATATCTGTCAGGTAGCCAACAATTCAGAGGATATCTTCCATCTATCATGAGTTAAGTAAGTTATTAGTCGGCTAATATATTTGGTAGCGGTTACTGAAAATGTTAACAAATTAATATTTGTATCTAAGTTGGACGATAACCGGCTAAATTTAGTAACCAGAGAAATCTAACAAAGTGAATATCGTATGGTCAACACTTCGCCGGAGTGATTTTCAGTTTGGCTCTAGAAGACGAGAACAAGACGGCGATAGGAGTTATCGGAGTGTTATAGCCTCTGCTTCACCTGATCTGAGTCCAGACTGAGTGGGTTCTGATTCTTTGTAACACGGCTTCGTATCTCCGGATTAATGGTTGACGGTGGAAAAAGGGAGAGAGGATTAATGGTCGTCGGTGGAGAAGAAGAGAGAGAGAAATATAGAGAGGACCAGAGAGAAAAAGATAGAGAACCACAAAGAGAGAAAGATGGAGAACATTTATTGCAATATCTATGAAGATTTTCAATGTTAGCGGTTAATATCATAAATAAATGTCTAACGCTAAGATTGGAGCATATAAGTAGGTTGTTAACGAGGTAATAAAGTTTATTATCTTCCAATGTTATCGGCTAACATCGTATGATACTATAATTAACAAGTGTGACCATATAAACAGATTATTAACCGGCTAATAATTTTAGTATCTGGATCTCGATCGTCCGTCGTTGCTCCACCATGCTTTTCCCCGACGAGATTTCTCTATGCAACACAATCTCCGATCACGATCATACTCAGATTCGTAAACGCCTTTTCATCGGTTTGGTCTCTGCCTTGACAATCCGGTTCCTATATTTCTTCGATGTTACTAGTTTAGATTGAAATTTCATGTAGAGAAAGAGAAGAAATTAGTGTACCTGTAACTAAAGTGTTGAATCAGAAAGGAAGGATTCCTTAGGCATGATGATGAAGACAAGTAAGCAAATACAAAGCTTCTCTCTTGGATTAATGGTCGCCGGTGGAAGAAAAGAAAGAGAGGATTAATGGTCGCCGGTGGAAAAGAAAAGAGAGAGAGATGTGTAAAACTGCAAATATTATTTACATCGATATGTAACATGTATCTAAATTCCGAGGGTGATTTCGTATTAAAAATTTGTGCACAGTGCCCGTAACAGTGTTTCGCTATATCGCCAATTAGTAAAGTTTTCTTGTATAGACGCTGCAAATACTCAAAATACAAACTAGTATGACAAAAATAAAAGATAATACAAACTAGTAGTATATTATTATAAAATATGTAGTTTGATCAAATATATACGGATTGTGCCAAAAAAAAAAATCAAATATATACGGGAAATACATATATGCTTGAAAAAAAAAATGCTTGGTATATTGATGGATTTAAAGATAAATATATAAGCAAAATTTGGTATATTGCAGATGAATCTGTGTCAGTCGTGAAAACAAGTGGAAGAAGAAGACAGCTGTTTTCGCTTCCTCGTTTCCTCCGTCAGAGACCTTTCGTCCTTTCTTCCTCTGGTGAAAGCCCTTTCCTCGATTCTTCACAGGATTCGCAACAATGCCGAGCGTAAAGCTCAAACATGCTTCACCTGACACCATCTCTTCCTCCGACTCCGTCCGCCTCCTTTCCCGCGAAACCCTCCGCATCAGCGCCTCTCTCGCCTCTCCTCCCGACGGTCTCCCTCCTCCTCCGTCTCTTCCCGATTCCCACTTCCTTCATTCGACTCTGAGACTGATCTGCTGCGAGGAAATCGATGGCCGGAGATGGAAGTACGTCGCCGAGAGCGACGGTTCCGGGAATTTCAAGAGGAATTCCGTTCGTGCTATAAGCTTGGAGTCTCCTCAGACTCCTTTTGATGTATGCCAGGTTCCATGGATGCTACCTTTTCTATCTTTTTAGTGAATCCATGAGAATTAACGAATGTAATTGTAAAAGATTGGATTTTTATGATTTTACAGGAAGTGGGTTCGTTTCTTAGATCCTACGTTGTGCCTGAAGGGTTTCCTGCAAGTGTTAATGAGTCTTATGTTCCGTACATGACATTTAGAGCTTTGAAGGTACGAATGATTCATCATCATTATCTTTATTTTCTTAAGGTATTTTTAATATGTCACAGTATATTGCAGCATTTCTTTGGTGGAGCCATGGGTGTGTTTACGACTCAAACCCTTCTGAATTCAGTTGGTGCCTCGAGGAACAGTTCTGCTTCTGCTGCTGTTGCCATCAATTGGATCCTCAAGGTTTAGTGTTGGCACAATTGTACCAATCCTCCCTAGATATGGCTTATTACTCATTGTTGAAGATCATTTCAATCTTGTAGGATGGTGCTGGGCGTGTTGGAAAAATGCTTTTTGCGCGTCAGGGAAAGAAGTTTGATTATGATTTGAAACAGGTACTTGTTCGATGAGTTTAAACATGCGCTTGTTATTAACTGAGAATCTTCTAACTGGCTTTGAGTTGCAGTTACGGTTTGCTGGTGATCTTTTGATGGAGCTTGGTGCTGGTGTAGAGTTAGCAACTGCTGCTGTTCCACACCTTTTTCTTCCTCTGGCTTGTGCTGCCAATGTTGTAAAGGTACTGTCACCATCGTGTAATACTCATATTCTCTTCCTGCTTCAAAACTATCTCTTTTTGTATCTAACATTGTTTTACTACAGAACGTTGCAGCAGTTACATCAACGTCTACTCGTACGCCAATCTATAAAGCCTTTGCTAAGGGAGAGAACATAGGAGATGTCACTGCTAAGGGAGAGTGTGTTGGTAATATTGCAGATCTGGTATGACCCTTTTTACCACTAGTCATTATTTATTGGTGTTATCTGTCGACCAGAGTGAATTATGAATTTTTAGTGGCGGCATTGCTACTTGTCGCTAGTATGTCTCACAATAGATTCTCTTTGATGCTATCAAGTGCTTATTGTATCATGTTTTTATGGAGCTTTTTTTATTGAAATCTTATGTTTTGAGTTCTGAAAAATTGTTTTCATCTGTAGTGATTATTTGGTATGTGCAGATGGGAACTGGGTTTAGTATATTGATATCCAAAAGAAATCCTTCGTTGGTAACAACCTTTGGTCTTCTATCATGTGGCTATCTCTTGAGCTCGTACCAAGAGGTAAAAATGCAGATCTGGTTCAATTATATCTATATTAATGCACTTGGGGTTTGATGGATTTTTTTTTGAAAGCGTTGCTGGTTCTTCTTTCAGGTTAGATCTGTAGTATTGCATACACTTAACCGTGCGAGATTTACAGTAGCAGTGGAGTCCTTTCTCAAGACAGGTAACCCATGATGCTTTTAAAATGGACATGAGTGTGTCTTAATAGCTCTGATTCCGGCCAATCTTTTTGAGGTTACTCGCACTCAAAACTTCGTAGATTGATATTCCCATCTATCTGCAGGGCGGGTTCCCTCATTGCAGGAAGGTAATATCCAAGAAAAGATATTCACTTTTCCGTGGGTGGAGGATCGGCCAGTGATGCTTGGTATGTGTTATGTAGCTTTTCACAGAAGCTATGTTCTTTTCTTCTAAAAAACCAAAGTGAAATGGATATTCGTACCATATGGCAGGAGCCAGATTCAAGGATGCATTCCAGGACCCCCGCACATATCTGGCAGTAAAGCCTTTTTTTGACGTACGCTTCTTTATTTTTGCCCCCCAATCTCAAATATCAAGCTTATGACCTTTTTATCTCCATGTTTGACTCTATTTGCTTATGTATATATCGCAGAAAGAAAGATACATGGTGACATACAGCCCTACCAAGGGTAAAGTCTATGCACTGCTCAAGGATCAGGCTAACTCAGATGACGTTCTCAAAGCGGCATTTCATGTGGGATGATTATCCATGTCTTACATATCTCTATTCCGTAGAGAATAAGAGATGAAGTAATTAAAGCCTAAGTTTTCTCATTCGGTTGCATGATGGTATCACAGGCACATGTGCTTCTACATTTCATGAATCAATCAAAAGATGGTACCTCAAAGTCGATGGAGCAACCAGATCCTGCTTTTGCTCCAATGGAATATGAGCTCGAGTCTCGAATCGCTGAGTCGTGTGATATGGTTTCTACCTCATATGGAATCTTCAAAAATAGGGCTGCAGAACAGGTAACTTGATAGAATTATGTTGTATAGTCTTATGTTTTATTGGAGTAAGCATAATATTGAAGGAGCTTGGATTTTTTTCATTCTTGATCCATGTTAGGGTTGGAGAATGTCAGAATCTCTGCTAAACCCTGGCCGGGCTAGATTATGTCATGTGAATGAGGAGGGGGAGTAAACAACGCCTGGTGAAGCTGGTCTTTGTTGTGATGGCCTGGATGAGCGGTTTCGATAATAGTATCACGGCACTCTAAATTTTGTTGTCTTGGAAGAAACAGATTTTGGTTGGTACACGTTTGATTAACCATGCTGTAAAAAATAGAATCATATGTAGCATTTGTAAATTGTGGGTTGTCGCTGGTGTAATTTAACGGTTGAATCTTCTTTTATGTACCACTTCTCACATCATAATTAATTGAAAGATTTGCTAAAATGGGTCAAAAAAAAATGGAACAGCTGTCATTTTACACTTTTTTGAAGTGTGGTTTGTATTCTTATATTTTATTTACTTTTTAATCCAATTATAACCCTAAAAGATAAATTATTAATTGAAAACCAAATTATTTTTTCTCTTTTATTTATTTCTCTCTCTTCTCTTTATCAATTAAAAAAACAAAAAAATTCTCTAATCTCTCTTTTATTGAATATTAAAATAAATAAAAAAATATTATTTATTTTTCACAACACATCTTTAATTTTAAAAAATCTCATTATATCCCTCTTTATATAAATTAAAAAGAATCGAATTAAGAAATTAATAGTTTTTATATAAAAATAATATTTGTCTAATAAAACTCTCTTTTTTGAAAAGAGGGAATATATTTGTTGGATATTAAAATAATAAAAATATAGTATTTATATTTTATAATTTTTTACTTAAGAACAATAATTATGAAATAAATAATAAATAAAATTAAAGTCATCTATTTTTGTTATAATTTTAGATTTTTAAGTTGGAAAAACAATTAATTTAAAAAATTCGAAAAGATACCGTGGATATTTTGTTACCATATTTTCTAGATTTTCTCAGATTATGGTAGAATACGTATTCTACCAACGGTAGAACATAGAAAGAATGGTGGAAGTTCTATTCTAGGGATAGTAGAACAAGGTGGTAACAGTAGAATATAAATTCCACACTCCGTAGAATACAGAAGAATTGGTAGAAAATGTATTCTACCAAATCTGACTGAACCGTAGAACGTAGAGAAAACAGTAGAATTCATATTCTACGATTGGTAGACTACAGAGAAAACAGTAGAAAATATGTTCTACGATCGGTAGAAGATATATCAAGCAGTAGAAAACATATTCTACCAGTCCGTAGATGGTAGAATATGAATTATACGGTTGGTAGAATAGAAAATTATCTTTCATTTTAAAAATTAATTTTTTTTAAAATGTTAATATAATCTCATAAGTGTATATTCTTATGTTTTGATTTTTCTTATATTTTGTGGGTTGTAAAAGTATTTATTTTAAATTTATTAGATTTATTTAAAGGGCAATGTAGTCAAATTTTTATAAAAATAAAGAAAAGTGTATATGGACAAATGTTCTATTTTTTTTTGACATATTTTGCCAAATCTCCCTAATTAATTTGCTTTCTTCGTAAACTAAAAGCTACAAGGGACAATGGCTGAAATCCCCCACTCGTGACCAAAAGAAGCTGCGATACCCCTTATGTTTGTAATTTTTTTTATTTCTTTTTTGTTAAAAACCAAATAGCGGGTAAAGACATTGTAACCTTCAATGATTCTAACTAGCATATTAAAAATCAAAATCGATTTTAACCTTCTCTTCCTTTCAACCAAAAACAAATCGATAACAAACCCCACTTTCCCTTCTCTCCTTGGATTTCATCTCTCTTCTGAAATCAAAATCAAACCCTAACCCATCTATCAAAGTCAAAACGAAACCCAAATCAAATCAACCCATCTATTTAAAATTTGAAAGAAACCAACTCTTCCCATTCCCTCCTCCGTTCCCGCATTTCCAATAGAAAAATCCCGACAAATACTTGAAAAAAAACTGAGTTCAGAGCAACTCGGTCCAAATTGATTTCTTGAGGTAAGCAATTCCTTTCAGTTTCTTCAGATGCGAGATGTTCAAGCCTTAGATTCAATTATAACCAATTTGCGAAATTGGATGTCGTAGGTGTAACTGTTTAAATTCCTCATTTATCAAATATGCCCCGTACTAAGAATCCAAACATTGGATTGGGTGATAGTGTTTCGGGAGAAAATCTGGAAGCTCCCGAAAATCCACCATCTAAAGAAGTAGAAGAGAACAACTCAAAAAGCAGCTGAACCGTTTCAGATGCCAATTCCGATACAACGATATGTATAACCGACTCTTTTTAGTTGATGTTGTAGAACTAGATGCAAAAGACTTTCGATTAACTTGAATGAATGAAAGAACTTACAATGCCTTTATATACTAGGCAGTCAATGTTATCGTTCCCTGAATTATAGGAGATACGATCTTATCGCACATAATACATGACCTTATCTAACCGACTTAATGTATATCACTAAGTATATCCTAATACTCCCCCTCAAGTTGGAGCATGAAGATTGGTAATGCCCAACTTGGACACTAAGTCTTGAAATGGAACACGACCAAGTGACTTGGTTAGGATGTCCGCAATTTGCGAATGACTTCGAATATGACAAGTCTGAATTAAGCCATCTTTGACGGCATCTCTGACAGAATGACAATCACGCTCAATGTGCTTCGTGCGTTCATGAAAAACTGGATTTGCAGCAATGTGTATTGCGGCTTTACTGTCACAGAAGAAGCGTGTAGGAGCAGTTTGCTCAGCACCTAGTTCCTTGAGGAGTCTTCGTATCCATTTGACTTCCTTGAGAGCAGCTGCCATTGATCTGTACTCGGCTTCGGCCGAAGACTGTGCAACTGTCTTTTGTTTCTTGGTTTTCCAGGCAATGGGAGAACCACCAAGCATTACGACAAAGGCACTTAAGGAGCGACGAGTTAACGGACAAGAGCTCCAGTCAGCGTCGCAATAGATGGTCAAGGTGGTATCCGTGTCCGCTCGCAAGAGAATTCCTTGTCCTGCGGTGCCTTTCAGGTAATGAACCACACGTAAAGCAGCATGCCAGTGATCTTCTGTTGGCTGTTGCATGAACTGAGAGAGAATATGCACTGAATATGAAAGCTCAGGTCGAGTGTTAACCAAATAAATAAGACGACCAATTAAGCGCCGGTATTTTCGCGGATCGTCAAGGAGAGGTGCTTTGGATTCAGCGAGCTTATGGTTCTGTTCCAGAGGCGTTAAGGCTGGCTTGCAGCCGAGATTACCTGTCTCTGCAACTATGTCAAGCGAGTATTTCCGTTGAGACAAGAAAATGCCTTCGGGACTGCGACTCACTTCTATGCCAAGGAAGTACTTGAGTTTGCCCAAGTCTTTCATAGCAAAACAACGACTCAAATACTCTTTGAAATGCTTAAGCATATGAGAATCATTCCCGCATATGAGGAGATCATCAACATAGATCAAAACACGAAGATCGATGTTGTGGCGAGTGTATGAGAACAGAGAGTAGTCTTCATAGGATTGAACGAAGCCAAACTTCAAGAGTGAATCAGACAGTTTCTTGAACCAGCATCGGGGAGCCTGTTTAAGGCCGTACAATGACTTACGAAGCTTGCACACTTTGCCCGGATGAGTGTGACGGAAACCCGGTGGAAGTTTCATATATACTTCTTCTTCTAAATCACCGTGGAGAAACGCGTTGTGTACATCCATCTGGAATACTTCCCAATTCTTGGCTGCCACTAAGCGTAATAGAGAGCGAACAGTAGTCATCTTAACCACTGGAGCAAACGTCTCGGTATAATCTTCTCCTTCCACTTGGTGATTGCCCTGAACCACTAAGCGGGCTTTATGACGTTCGAGCGAGCCATCTGCGTTATATTTGAGGCGAAAAACCCACAGGGAAGCGAGAGCCACTTTGCCTGGAGGAAGATCAGTGATATCCCAAGTGTGTTGAGCTTCTAGAGCACCTACTTCCGCACCGACTGCTTTGTTCCACACTTTTTGTCGCATTGCTTCTTTGAAGTTACAACTTCTTTGGTGATGCCCGCAAGAAAGGCTCGATGTCCTACAGAAAATTGAGCATCACTAATATAATCTGACAGAGGATATAGTGTTTTACCGTGATCGTTTGTCGAAGATTCCGATTGAGGCAAATGAGGAGCGTGATGTGTATTTATTTCAGAAGTGGCGTTGTACAAGAGATAATCGTTTAGCTTTGCGGGTTGAGATTTTTCGCGAAGTCCTCTACCCAGATTTGGCGGAGCAACTGATTGATTTTCAGAGTCTTCATTTGTGGCTGAAGAGAGAGTTGGGGCAGTTTCTGTTGAGACCGCAGCCTGCTGATCCGACACAGTAACCAGTTGTTGCTCGTTGGGAGAAGGAACTAGAGAAGCGGATGATGGCAAAGGAGCCGTATCTGAAGGTGTAGCCACAGGAGAATGAGGACTCCCCCTTGCGACCAACGGCGGAATAAGCCAATCATCATCACTGTCTAACACCAACGGCGGAGATGGAGCTGATTGTGTTGGAGAAGCAGTATCAAAAGGAAAAATATCTTCGTTGAACACAACGTCCCTGAAGATTGTGAATTCGTTGCGTTCCAAATCGTAGACTTTCCAGCCTTTCTTGCCGAAAGGGTAACCCATGAAGACACACATACGACTTCGTTGATCGAACTTGTCCTTTGTTCGTGATGGACGATGAGTGTAGCAGGCTGAGCCAAAAACTCTTAACTGAGAGTAATCCGGGGATACGCCATGAAGAATTTCGTAGGGTGATTTTCCTTGCAAAACAGAGGAAGGAGTTCTATTAATAAGATACGCCGCCGTAAGAACAGCCTCCCCCCAAAACTTGATAGGTAGATGCGCCTGAAACATGATTGCTCTGGAAACATTAAGAATGTGTCTGTGTTTCCTTTCGACTCTGCCATTTTTCTGAGGAGTTCCAACGCACGATGTTTGGTGCATGATTCCCTGACTTTTAAAATAGGACGAAAGAACCATGAACTCTGTTCCGTTATCACTTCGAATCGTACGGACCTTTTTATTGAATTGTCTTTCTGCGTACGTCAAAAAATTCGGAAGAATCGTCTTAACCTCTGATTTCTCGAGCATGAGATAAGTCCACACTGCTCTTGAAAAATCGTCAACAATGGTCAGAAAGTACACAGCTCCACAGGAAGAAGGAACTCGGTACGGTCCCCATGATGGAATTTTGTTCAGGTTTTAATCGAATTAAAACAGCCCTAACAACAATCCTAAACCACGGATCTTGTGCCAATTGAATCTACGATGAATATATGTCAAATCTCGAACATACCTGAAGATTTGCAGCGGAAGAAGAACAGATAATCGAGATTAGGAAGCGCCTCAAGTGCTGCGCCTCTACAGAAGTCCACACGCACACAAACTGGACGGCGGGATGCTAGTACCGGAGCGAACGATTCGCCTTCGGGTTTTCTGAAACGTTTTCTCTGTTTTCTCAAGCTTCCAAGAGCTTCTATGGTGTATTAACTCGAGCAGCCCTCATATCATATATATAGGCTGGAGTTGCCGACAGGTGTCGATCGACACCCACCATTGGTGTCGATCGACACCTTGCCGACAGGTCCTCGCAGAAAGTCAAGGATCTTCTAGAAGACGATCCCGAGTGGTGTCGATCGATACCAACCATTGGTGTCGATCGACACCTTCACAGAAAATCGATATCGACGTATATCTTATATACGTTGATCATAATCATTACTCTAATGATCAAAACCCAATTTATAATATCCAGTTTGCTTAGGTGTGTGACCCTATAGGATCATATGATAATGGTAATGAGTTCATAACTCATAAGTTATAAGTGGCTTCTAGCAAAACATTATAACCGTCCAATACCATATGATTGTCTTATCTCGACATCACGACTCTACTAGAGTAAATACAAGTATGATTTCAGGACATTCCCTTCAATCTCCCACTTGTACTGGAATCAACTATTCCCATAATCCCTTTGTCTCTATATCTCGATCTGGCATAAGGCAAGAACTCGTGTCATCCTTAATCAACCAAACCATGTTTATCGAACTCCGATTTATACTGATAAAAGACAAACGATTGACATTCAATCCGTTTGAGCGCGGCCACGCATTTCCAGTATCAAATCTTCGATAGGCCCAGAGATATTTATCTCCCGTTATATGGGAGGGACAAATTCCATCTTGTTCCATCCCTGTTTCCTACACACTTCATAATATGCCCAATCAATGCCTTTATAGCCACCAGTTACGGCTGACGTTTGACAAAGTCAAAGCATATCAATTCATATGTAAGAAAACATGATGAACTCAGGTCAAAGGACTATACTCTATAGTCGTAATGAGAAACTCTTATGACACTCATATAACAATCTTGTAGAGTTCTCATTAGCGGGTCATGTCCGATCATGTGTTCTCTAACACATATCTATGTGATTGACTTTAATACTCCTATTAATGACTCCATGAAACTTAGTCATCAGTCACCTCACATACTAGTCTCGCGCGGTTATCAATGTCCAACTTTGATAACCTCGACTATGGACACAAATAATTTATGTCATCTATCACTTATAGAGTCTCATGATCAAATCACATATTTGATGATCTATAAGAATGCCATAAATTACTTTTGGACAGTTATTTAATAACACCATTAAATAATACTGAAACAATTTCATTAAATAAAACATAACCAAATGTATGTTTACATGAACATCAAAATATAAATATGATAACTCCCACTAAAACAAGATTACTGCTTAAGGAATCTAATGCCTATAGCAGCTGCATGACTCTCATGCTTCGGTCGTGGGAGTGGCTTAGTCAACGGGTCAGCAACGTTCTCGTCTGTCGGAACTCTGCTGATCTTGACGTCACCTCTCTCAATGATATCACGAATCAGATGATATCTCCTCTCAATGTGTTTGGATTTCTGATGTGATCTGGGCTCCTTAGCCTGAGCTATGGCTCCATTGTTGTCACAAAACAATGCCACAGGCTCAGAAATGCTAGGAATCACACCAAGCTCAGTAATGAACTTCCTAATCCAAACAGCCTCCTTCGCCGCTTCAGAAGCAGCGATGTATTCAGCCTCGGTCGTTGAGTCCGCCACGGTGCTCTACTTGGAACTCTTCCAACTAACTGCACCTCCATTCAGACAGAAAACGTAACCAGACTGAGATCGGAAATCGTCTCTATCTGTCTGAAAGCTGGCGTCTGTATAACCACTCACTACAAGCTCATCACTTCCTCCGTACACTAAGAACTTATCCTTGGTATTTCTCAAATACTTCAGGATTGTCTTGACGGCAGTCCAGTGACTCTCACCGGGATCTGATTGGTATCGACTCGTCATGCTTAAAGCACAAGCAACATCTGGACGAGTACAAAGCATGGCATACATAATAGATCCTACTGCAGAAGCAAAAGGAATCCTACTCATGCGCTCTCGCTCAGCAGGTGTCGAAGGACACTGCTTCTTGCTGAGAGTAATGCCATGAGACATCGGAAGCAAGCCCTTCTTGGAATCATGCATGTTGAACCTGTGTAGAACCTTATCGATATAAGTGTCCTGGCACAGTCCAATCAGCCTCTTTGATCTATCTCTATAGATCCTTATTCCAAGAATATAGGCGGCTTCACCCATGTCTTTCATCGAGAAACAACTTCCTAGCCAGTCCTTTACTGACTGAAGTAACGGAATATCATCTCCTATGAGAAGTATGTCATCTACATACAGTACGAGAAATGCAACTGCGCTCCCACTAATCTTCTTGTAAACGCAAGGTTCCTCTTAGTTTCTGATGAAGTTAAACTTTTTAACTGCTTCATCAAAACGTAGGTTCCAACTCCGAGATGCTTGCTTCAATCCATAAATGGATTTATGAAGCTTGCATACTTTCCCAGCAGCATTAGGATCAATGAAACCTGGAGGTTGTGTCATGTACACATCCTCCTCCAGAATTCCGTTAAGGAAAGCTGTTTTCACATCCATTTGCCAAATCTCATAATCATAATGAGCGGCTGTTGCTAGGAGAATCCGAATAGATTTAAGCATAGCGACTGGGGAATAGGTTTCATCATAGTCAACACCTTGAACTTGTTTGAAACCTTTTGCCACCAACCTAGCTTTGTAAATCTGAACGTTTCCATCCACATCGATCTTCTTCTTGAAGACCCATTTACACTCAATGGCTTTTACACCATCAGGTAAATCACCCAAAGTCCATACTTGGTTTTGTGACATGGAACCGATTTCGGATTCAGCGGCTTTAAACCACTTTTCGGAGTCAGGGCCCATCATTGCTTCTTCGAAAGTCGCAGGTTCGTCACTGTCAATGATCAAGAGATCATGACAATTAGTCACAAGAAATCCATATCTCTCGGGCTCTTGACGAATCCTTTCGGATCTGCGAACTTCTGGCATCACAGGTTCGGACTCTACAACTCTTTGTAGATCCAGTCGCTGCTCTTCCTCGACAGGTTGAGCAGGCTCCTGTGATTCTCGAACTTCTTCGAGTTGTACTTTACTCCCACTGTTCTTCTTGGAAAGAAATTCTCTCTCAAGAAAAACACAGTTCTTAGCAACAAACACTTTGTTCTCAGAACGGTTGTAAAAGTAGTAAGCCTTGGTTTCCTTAGGATAACCAACGAAGTAGCACTTATCAGATTTGGGTTCAAGCTTATCAGATATCAACCGCTTGACATAAGCTTCACAACCCCAAATTTTAAGAAAAGACAATCTTGGAACTTTTCCAGTCCACATCTCATATGGTGTCTTCTCGACTGATTTTGATGGAACTCTGTTTAGCGTAAACGCAGACGTCTCTAGAGCGTATCCCCAAAAGGATAATGGAAGATCTACTTGACTCATCATCGATCGAACCATATCTAATAAAGTCCGATTCCTCCTTTCAGACACACCATTCCACTGAGATGTTCCAGGAGGAGTGAGTTGTGAAACAATTCCACAATTACTCAGATGATCACTGAACTCTTGGCTTAAGTACTCACCTCCACGATCTGATCGAAGAGCTTTGATATTTTTACCAAGTTGGTTCTGTACTTCATTTTGGAACTCCTTGAACTTTTCAAAGGATTCCGATTTATGTCTCATTAAATAGACATAACCATATCTACTGAAGTCATCAGTAAACGTGATGAAGTACTGAAAGTTTCCTCTAGCACTAACACTCATTGGACCACATACATCGGTATGTATTAGTCCCAATAGGTCACCGGCCCTTTCATTAAACTTATTGAAAGGAGCCTTTGTCATTTTGCCCAATAAGCAGGATTCACACTTCTCAAATGATTCAAAATCAAATGAGTCCAAAAGTCCATCTTTATGAAGCTTTTGAATCCTTTTCTCATTGATGTGGCCCAAACGACAATGCCAGAGAAACGTAGGGTTCGAGTCATTGGTTCTTAACCGTTTGGCATTTATGTTATAGACAGGCAAAGATTGGTTAAGAATATAAAGTCCATTCTCTAATGGAGCGCTACCATAAAACATTTCATTACGATCAAAAGAACAACACTTGTTTTTAATCGAAAAATGAAAGTCTTCTAAATCCAAAACAGGAATAGAAATGATGTTTCTGCTTATAGCAGGTACATAGTAGCAATTATTCAATTCTAAAACGAAGCCTGACGGCAAAGACAAATGATAAGTTCCTACGGCCAATGCAGCAACTCTTGCTCCATTCCCAACACGCAGGTCCACTTGTCCCTTCTCCAGCGTTCTACTGTTGCTTAGACCCTGCATATTTGTACAAATATGAGCGCCACAGCCGGTATCTAATACCCAAGACTTAGAACCTGAAGTAGTAACATTTACTTCTATAACATAGATACCTGAAGAAGTCGTCTCATACGTCTTCTTCGAGTTCTTTAGATCTCCAAGATACTCTTTGCAATTTCTCTTCCAATGCCCAGACTTATTGCAGTAATGGCATTTATCAGCATCAGTAGGGCCGCGTTTGAGTTTGGTAGAAGCCTCAGGCTTATCCTGATTCTCAATCTGGAATGCCTTAGCTTTTCCTTTACCCTTAGCATGTTTCTTAAACTTTTTACCCCCTTGCACCATAAGTACATTAGGGGTGCCCTTTTTGATGTTTGGCTCAGCTGTCTTGAGCATGCCATGCAGTTCCGTCAAAGTCTTTGTCATGTTGTTCATGTTATAGTTCATGATAAACTGATCAAAGCTCGACGGCAATGACTGCAGAATGATGTCCGTAGCCAACTCTTGGCTAAGGGGACAATCCAGTTTTGCCAAGTTATCAATATAACCCATCATCTTAATGACATGTGGGCTAACTGGACCATCCTTTGGTAGCTTGCACTCAATGAGAGACTTAACCGTCTGGTATCTCTCAGTTCGTGCTTGCTCCTGAAACATCCCTTTCAGGCTAGTGATCATCTCAACAGGTGACGCCACGTTCTCGTATTGCTTCTGCAAGTCCGAGTTCATGGTAGCCAGCATGAGACAACTCACATCGACCTCATCATTGGAATGCTTCTCCCAAGCATTCCTTTCAGCGTGTCCGGCATTGGATTTCGGTTTCTCAGGGAGAACCTTCTCAAGGACATATTCCTTTTTCTCTTGCTTGAGAACAATTCTCAAGTTCCGATACCATTCAAGGAAGTTCGATCCATTAAGCTTGTCCTTCTCAAGGACGGATCGAAGCGAGAATGTGTTTCTGTGAGGGGAGCTAGCCATAGCTGAAAAAAAACACAAAATGAGAGTTTAGTTTCGATGTTCAAGAAATGAGAAATCTTAACAATTAAGAAACTCACATTATATTCAAAACAATTTTCCTCAATTGAATATAATGATCCAAGATCCATATTTCACAAAAAAATTTGAGTGAGCTTTGGCCCATCGCCCAAACTTTTAGCTATTTAGGTAAGCAACACTTTGCTAATTATATCATATATAATTCTTGTCTCGGATTAATATCTTATATCAAATCCGATCCTATATCTCTGAGCCCAAAACTATTTTGATAGCCCAGTTAAGCAAACCAATCTTTTAAGTCCGTAGTAACGATTACAACCTGCCTCACTCATGTAATTGCGGACACCCTGCTTTGGCAGACCCATCACACAATGAAACGAGCCTTGACAGTTGACAAGATTGGGAAGATATTAAAAGCTTAATATTTTGTTTGAGGAACTGAACCTTAAATCTAGTTTATATCAATTATATATCCTAGATATTTCAACTTGTTTTAAAACTTTAAAACTTCTTTAAGTTAAACAAGTTAGGAACGCAAATTCTGAAGTGGTGTCGATCGACACCAGATCAGTGTCGATCGACACAACTAGTTTGTGTTGACCGACAGATTCCGATCCGGTTCAATCGCGCTAAACCATTTAACCGATTAAACCGATCGAATCAATTTGCAAATAACCGACCGGTGTCGATCGACACTACATTAGTGTCGGTCGACACCAACCAAATCGGTTCAATGAACGATAACCGATTTACCGCTTGAACCGATCGCGATTACCCGGTTCAATCCAATTGAACCAAACGCGATGAACCGATTGGTGTCGATCGACACTACTTTGGTGTCGGTCGACACCAGTGGTTTGAGGAAACACGATCTTCGATCGTGACCTTAAAGTTCACGCGAAAACCCGATCGGTGTCGATCGACACTCACATGGTGTCGATCGACACCCGTTTCGCACAAACCCAAGAACGAACGATTTATGCAGCAAAAAACGATTTTTGAACATAACAAATCTAGCATGCAATCCTATATATCATATATATCACGATTTGAATTCAACTAATTCAATCTCATGCTTCAGATTCAATAAAACAAAGTTTTCACGCGAAAACCGTAGTGGTGTCGATCGACACCGAATTGGTGTCGGTCGACACCGAAGAACCCAGAACGGCGTTCTTCTTCAAAACGATTTTAACAGGTGGATCTTTAACAAAATTCAACAGATTCAATAGAAACACACCGCTCTGATACCACTGATGGAATTTTGTTCAGGTTTTAATCGAATTAAAACAGCCCTAACAACAATCCTAAACCACGGATCTTGTGCCAATTGAATCTACGATGAATATATGTCAAATCTCGAACATACCTGAAGATTTGCAGCGGAAGAAGAACAGGTAATCGAGATTAGGAAGCGCCTCAAGTGCTGCGCCTCTACAGAAGTCCACACGCACACAAACTGGACGGCGGGATGCTAGTACCGGAGCGAACGATTCGCCTTCGGGTTTTCTGAAACGTTTTCTCTGTTTTCTCAAGCTTCCAAGAGCTTCTATGGTGTATTAACTCGAGCAGCCCTCATATCATATATATAGGCTGGAGTTGCCGACAGGTGTCGATCGACACCCACCATTGGTGTCGATCGACACCTTGCCGACAGGTCCTCGCAGAAAGTCAAGGATCTTCTAGAAGACGATCCCGAGTGGTGTCGATCGATACCAACCATTGGTGTCGATCGACACCTTCACAGAAAATCGATATCGACGTATATCTTATATACGTTGATCATAATCATTACTCTAATGATCAAAACCCAATTTATAATATCCAGTTTGCTTAGGTGTGTGACCCTATAGGATCATATGATAATGGTAATGAGTTCATAACTCATAAGTTATAAGCGGCTTCTAGCAAAACATTATAACCGTCCAATACCATATGATTGTCTTATCTCGACATCACGACTCTACTAGAGTAAATACAAGTATGATTTCAGGACATTCCCTTCACCCCAAACATCAGCGTGAATGAGAGAAAAACATTCGGTAGTTTTATTAATGTTATCTTGAAAAACATCACGAGTCTGCTTAGCTCGAAAACAAGTGTCACAAGACAGAGAGCTAGCAGATTTTGAATGAACAAAAGACAAATCCGAAAACACAGAAAAAGACGGATGTCCTAGGCGTCGATGCCACACGACCGGATCTGACTGAAGAGAAGTCCTGAAGCTCTTAGCTGAAACGACATCCGTGAAATAATACACACCATCACGCTCTTCACCGGCTCCAATCAGAGTCCTCGTAAAACGGTCCTGTAAAATACAAATCGTGTCAGAAAATAAAGCAAAGCAATTTGTCTGTTTTAGAAGTTTAGAAACATATATCAAGGTGCAGTTCAAGTCTGGGACAAAAAGAACACGATCCAATGTAATTGTGGAGGATAATGGAAACGAGCCCATGCTAGAGGCGAATGTCTTGTTGCTATCAGCAAAGGCAACGTAACAATGTGGTATTGACTCGACATTAATAAGACTAGTTTCCCGTCATATGGTGCGAGGCTCCACTATCCAGTATAACATCACCGAGATCTGTTTCCCGTCATATGGTGCGAGGCTCCACTATCCAGTATAACATCACCGAGTTTCTTCTTACCGGACAACTTGTCGGAGGTATTGATACCGGACTTTTCTTGAATTATCTGAGAGAGAGCTCTCCACTGTTCTGTTGTGAATTCTGGAAACGAGGATGAATTTGAACTCGTAGCATGAGCGACGGCTTGTTGACCTCGACCTCGACCGCCATTAGAACCACCACGTCCACCCTTGCCTTTGCCACGACCGGAGGTATTACTCCCCCTCTCGGAGTACCATTCTGGATAACCCACGATTTGCCAACACTCTTTCTTTTCGTGTCCTGTACGACCACAATGAGAACAGAGAGGACGAGGTTTTTGTATGGAGTTGTCGTCGTTGATTTGCCCTTCTGTTTTACTGGAAGAAACAGAGGAAGATGTACTTTGCCGAGCAATGAAACCCACTGCATCTTGACGTTGCTCCTGGCTCCGAGGCGCTGTTCTTCACGGATTATCTTGTTGTAAATCTCTCCGAGAGATGGAAGCGGATCAAGGCTGATGATGTTTGTAGAAACACTGCCGAAACGTGAGTCATCAAGACCCATGACGAATTGGTGGATCTTTTCTTGCTCTCGTTCCTTGGCGATTGCAGTTGCAGCTCCACAAGAACAGATGTGAATGGGCTGATACACCTGCAACTCCTTCCAAAGAGAGGTGAGTTTGCCGAAATAGTCGATCACGGATTGGCCATCTTGTCGGCATGAAGCTAGCTGAGCTTTGATTTGATGAACACGTACAGTGCACAACTTGCGTTTGGCCTGGAGTGCGTTGAGCATCTCGGATGACCATTCATTGTAATTCTCTCCGTTTAGCTTGACGGAAGAGATCAAAGCTCCTGGATTGTCAGAAGCGTGTAGACGATAAGGCGAGTTCATTGGAAGCTCGTCCTTCTTATCTCCGGTATGAACAACTTGTCCTTCATCGGCCATGTTTGAAAGAACTCAATTAAAAAGATCTTTTCTCTGATACCATGTAGAACTAGATGCAAAAGACTTTCGATTAACTTGAATGAATGAAAGAACTTACAATGCCTTTATATACTAGGCAGTCAATGTTATCGTTCCCTGAATTATAGGAGATACGATCTTATCGCACATAATACATGTCCTTATCTAACCGACTTAATGTATATCACTAAGTATATCCTAATAGATGTTTACTTACTTCAAATTTTGGCTTTGAGCAGCAATTTCGTGAATGTATGTTAGTTACCTAGGAAATAAAAAAGTAACACTATGAAGAACTATGAAACACTAAGTAACACTAGGTAAAACTATGATATAAAAGTAACACTAGGTAGAACTCTGAAACACTAAGTAACACTTGGTACAACTATAGTTGTAGGGAACCGATCCAATGCTTCCCATAGGGATGTATTTCAAGCCGTTGGGGTACGGGAAGAAAATAAAGCTCTCACAAAGGTGCTATGTCACTGAAGCAGTGGAGACACTTTTGACAGGGTTAAAATATCCACTTAAATATTGATGTGATCATGGACAAGGACAATCAGGAGCTAGTAGCCGACATGAACAAGGATTATTCAAGACCGTAGCTGATCAAGACTTGGAGATTCCGAGAGGTCCAATGACAAGATCAAAGACCAAAGCAATGCACAAGACCATAAAGACTATACTCAATCAAATCCAGTCTCGTGAAGATGAAGCGATAAGTACCACATTGTTGTGTATCCAAGCTGATTAGCACATATGTTGGTATTATCATGTGTGCTCTTTTTACCTTGTCAAGTTTTGTCCCACTGGGTTTTCTTGACAAAGTTTTTAACGAGGCCATTATAATACTGTAACATCCCGATTTTCTGGTATATATGGAAAACATATGTGGGAGAGGTTAAAAAAATTGATTTGGCTACCTATGTCACCAAAGTGCACTACTTTTTCGGTTAACCATCCAGAAAGAACTCCGAGGTTAAGCGTGCTTAAGCTGAAGTAGTTGAAGGATGGGTGACATACTGGGAAGTCATTTGCGGTACTGTGCAAGTTAGGAAAAAATACGGGGAACGGTCATGTGGTGATTGCAGGGTCAGTATATCATAACTTTGGAGCCTCCATAATATGCACCGACCGTCGAACATGGGTGGGGCCCATGAGCCCGATAGAGGGATGGGTGACTCACCGGGTGGGGCAGTTGGGACGTTATAAGTGGTATAAGAGTTGATTAGCTATCCAAGTGCTGACCTGGGAGGCGTTCTGGGACTGGTTGTGGTGTGCAATGAGGACGTTGCACTCTGAGTGGGGGTGAATTGTAACATCCTGATTTCTGGTATATATGGAAAACATATGTGGGAGATGTTAAAGAATTGATTTGGCTACCTATGTCACCAAAGTGCACTTACCTTTTATGTTAACGATCCAGAAAGAACTCCAGGGTTAAGCGTGCTTGAGCTGGAGTAGTGGAAGGATGGGTGACCTACCGGGAAGTCATTTGCGGTACTGTGTGAGTTAGGAAAAAACACGGAGAACGGTCATGTGGTGATTGCACGGTCAGTATATCATGACTTTCGAGCCTCCAGAATAACGCACCGACCGTCGGACAGGGGTGGGGCCCACGAGCCCGATAGAGGGATGGGTGACTCACCGGTAGGGGCGTTATAAATACCTCTCCTTTGCTTATGCTGCTAATCGCTTAGACCGACCACATTTTATTTCCTTATGTTGTTCTTTCCTTTATTGGTCCGGTTGCTTTGTGTTTGGTTATGTCTTGGTGCCTGTACCAAGACCTAACTATTTATACTCTCCTTGTGCCACACAAACACTCATCTTTCTTTTTAATAAAAACCTTTCTAAAGAAGATCAATCTCTCCTGGTGCGTAACATCCATAAGAAACCCTTGTTTGATTCTTGTGTGCGTCATATCCCTGAGTCAATCAAGTTTGTTTGAAAGAGACCACTCCATAGCTCTTGTCGATTCCATATCTGTCATTTATTCAATCGGTTCCCTTTCTTCTTCATTGATCCATCTTCATTCCACAACTGATTCCATCATCCATATAAAACCCATCCTTTGTTTGTTAGCTTGTCAAAGTCCAATTCCTAGGAGAATCGTGTTATGTGGTATCAGAGCAAACTTTGACAAACTAAGTGTTCTATCTCACTGATCTATCCCTTGTTTGTGATTCATTCTCAACTTGACTTTTCGAATTCTTGTGAACCACAGATCAATCTGTTCTTTTACCGTTTTTGTTTGGAATTTAGGGTTTGAAATTTGTTTAGACTGAATTGATTTGTGTTCTTTTATCTGTTTCGATCCTTTGTGTCAAATCATTTCTTTTGTTAAGATCGTTTTTGGCCAAA